>CATKUP010000123.1:0-1200000 GCA_949786385.1 Onychomys leucogaster
TTGTGAACGATGTAGTTCGTTTGAACGGAAAAGTGACTGCTCTTACCTGAAACAATGTAGTGCTTGTAGGAAGACACAGAGCCTGGGATTTAACTCCATTTCCGACGGAAACACACAGCATACTTCTCATCCATAGATCTCACTCCGCTTTAGGGCTAGAAGCACTCTCTTGCTTTCTAGATTCTCTAATACAGCAGGAAACTTGAGTGTGCTCATAACAAAAGAACGGTGTTTCCTACACATAGGGACCATATCTAGTTCATCTCTGCTCCTGAAACTGAAACAAACCAGAGGTCCTCCAACATCCAATGCTTGTAAGTTAAGATGAGAAAGGGGTGAGCTTCATGAACGATGTAGTTCATTTGAGCTGTAAAGTAACTGCCCTTACTTGAATTGAAGTCTTGCTTGTAGGAAGACTCAGAACCTGGGATTTAACTCCATTTCTGAAGGGAAACACACAGCATAGTTCTCATCCATGGATCACACTCTGCTTTAGAGCAAGAAGAACACTCTTGCTTTCTAGAATCTCTAATATATCAGGAAACTTGAGTGTGCTCAGAAAAAAGGAACAGTGTTTCCTACACATACGGACCATATGTAATTCAACTATGCTTCTGAAACTGAAAGAAACCACAGGTCCTCTAACATCCGATGCTTGTCATTTAAGATGAGAAACATGTGAGCTTCGTGAACGATGTAGTTCGTTTGAGCTGAAAAGTGACTGCCCTTACCTGAAAAAATGTACTGCTTGTAGGAAGACACAGGGCGTGGGCTTTAACTCCATTTCTGAAGGGAAACACACAACACAGTTCTCATCCATGGATAACACTCCGATTTAGAGCAAGAAGAACGCTCTTGCTTTCTAGAATGTCTAATACAGCAGGAAACTTGAGTGTGCTCAGAACAAAAGAATGGTGTTTCCTACACATACGGGCCATATCTAGTCCAACTCTGATTCTGAAACTGATAAAAAGCACAGGTCCTCTAACCTCCAATGCTTGTCATTTAAGATGAGAAACATGTGAGCTTCATGAACGATGTAGTTCGTTTGAACTGAAAATTGACTGCTCTTACCTGAAACAATGTAGTACTTGTAGGAAGACACAGAGCCTGGGATTTAACTCCATGTCCGACGGAAACACACAGCATACTTCTCATCCATAGATCTCACTCCGCTTTAGGGCAAGAAGCACTCTCTTGCTTTCTAGATTCGCTAATACAGCAGGAAACTTGAGTGTGCTCATAACAAAAGAACGGGGTTTCCTACACACAGGGACCATATCTAGTTCAACTCTGATCCTGAAACTGATACAAACACTGGTCCACCAACATCCGATGCTTGTCAGTTAAGATGAGAAAGGTGTGAGCTTCGTGAACGATGTAGGTCATTTGAGCTGTAAAGTAACTGCCCTTACTTGAATCGAAGTCTTGCTTGTAGGAAGACTCAGAACCTGGGATTTAACTCCATTTCTGAAGGGAAACACACAGCATAGTTCTCATCCATGGATCACACTCTGCTTTAGAGCAAGAAGAACGCTCTTGCTTTCTAGAGTCTCTAATATATCAGGAAACTTGAGCGTGCTCAGAACAAACGAACAGTGTTTCCTACACATACAGACCATATGTAGTTCAACTCTGCTTCTGAAACTGAAAGAAACCACAGGTCCTCTAACATCCAATACTTGTCAGTTAAGATGAGAAAAGAGGGAGCTTCGTGAATGATGTAGATCACTTGAGATGTAAAGTATCTGCCCTTAAATGAAACGAAGTCTTGCTTGTAGGAAGACTCAGAGCCTGGGATTTAACTCCATTTCTGAAGTGAAACACACAGCAGAGTTCTCATCCATTGATCACACTCTGCTTTAGAGCAAGAAGCACGCACTTGTTTTCTAGAGTCTCTAAGACAGCAGGAAACCTGAGTGTGCTCAGAACAAAAGAACGGTGTTTCCTACACATATGGACCATATCTAGTCCAACTCTGCTTCTGAAACTGATACATAGCACTGGTCCTCTAACCACCAATGCTTGTCAGTTAAGATGAGAAACATGTGAGCTTCGTGAACGATGTAGTTCATTTGAGCTGAAATGTGAGTGCTCTTACCTGAAACAATGTAGTGCTTGTAGGAAGACACAGAGCCTGGGATTTAACTCCATTTCCGACAGAAACACACAGCATACTTCTCATCCATAGATCTCACTCCGCTTTAGGGCAAGAAGCACTCTCTTGCTTTCTAGATTCTCTAATACAGCAGTAAACTTGAGTGTGCTCATAACAAAAGAACGGTGTTTCCTACACACAGGGACCATATCTAGTTCATCTCTGCTCCTGAAACTGATACAAAGCACTGGTCCTCCAACATCCGATGATTGTCAGTTAAGATGAGAAACATGTGAGCTTCGTGAACGATGTAGTTCATTTGAGCTGAAAAGTGACTGCCCTTACCTGAAACGAATTGTTGCTTGTAGGAAGACTCAGAGCTAGGGATGTAACTCCATTTCTGAAGTGAAACACACAACAGAGTTCTCATCCATTGATTACACTCTGCTTTAAAGCAAGAAGAACGGTCTAGCTTTCTAGAATCTCTAAGACAGCAGGATACTTGAGTGTGCTGAGAAGAAATGAACGGTGTTTCCGACACATACGGACCATATCTAGTCCAACTCTGCTTCTGAAACTGATAAAAGGACTGGTCCTCTCACATCCGATGCTTGTCAGTTAAGATGAGAAATGTGTGAGCTTCGTGAACGATGTAGTTCGTTTGAGCTGAAAAGTGACTGCCCTTACCTGAAACGAAGTCTTGAATGTAGGAAGACACAGGGCGTTGCCTTTAACTCCATTTCTGAAGGGAAACACACAACACAGTTCTCATCCATGGATAACACTCTGCTTTAGAGCAAGAAGCACGCTCTTGCTTTCTAGAATGTCTAATACAGCAGGAAACTTGAGTGTGCTCAGAACAAAAGAACGGTGTTTCCTACACATACGGACCATATCTAGTTCATCTCTGCTCCTGAAACTGATACAAAGCCCTGGTCCTCCAACATCCGATGCTTGTCAGTTAAGATGAGAAACGTGTGAGCTTCGTGAACGATGTAGTTCATTTGAGCTGAAAAGTGACTGCCCTTACCTGAAACGAATTGTTGCTTGTAGGAAGACTCAGAGCTAGGGATGTAACTCCATTTCTGAAGTGATACACACAACAGAGTTCTCATCCATGGATCATACTCTGCTTTAGAGCAAGAAGAACGCTCTTGCTTTCTAGAATCTCTAATATATCAGGACACTTGACTGTGCTCAGAAAAAAGGAACAGTGTTTCCTACACATACGGACCATATGTAGTTCAACTCTGCTTCTGAAACTGAAACAAACCACAGGTCCTCTAACATCCAATGCTTGTCAGTTAAGATGAGAAAGGTGTGAGCTTCGTGAACGATGTAGTTCATTTGAGCTGTAAAGTAACTGCCCTTACTTGAATCGAAGTCTTGCTTGTAGGAAGACTCAGAGCCTGGGATTTAACTCCATTTCTGAAGTGAAACACAAAGCAGAGTTCTCATCCATTGATCACACTCTGCTTTAGAGCAAGAAGCACGCACTTGTTTTCTAGAGTCTCTAAGACAGCAGGAAACCTGAGTGTGCTCATAACAAAAGAACGGTGTTTCCTACACATATGGACCATATCTAGTCCAACTCTGCTTCTGAAACTGATACAAAGCACTGGTCTTCTAACCTCCAATGCTTGTCAGTTAAGATGAGAAACATGTGAGCTTCGTGAACGATGTAGTTCATTTGAGCTGAAATGTGAGTGCTCTTACCTGAAACATTGTAGTGCATGTAGGAAGACACAGAGCCTGGGATTTAACTCCAATTCCGACGGAAACACACAGCATACTTCTCATCCATAGATCTCACTCCGCTATAGGGCAAGAAGCACTCTCTTGCTTTCTAGATTCTCTAATACAGCAGGAAACTTGAGTGTGCTCATAACAAAAGAACGGTGTTTCCTACACACAGGGACCATATCTAGTTCATCACTGCTCCTGAAACTGATACAAATCACTGGTCCTCCAACATCCGATGCTTGTCAGTTAAGATGAGAAAGGTGTGAGCTTCATGAACGATGTAGTTCATTTGAGCTGAAAAGTGACTGCCCTTACCTGAAAAGAATTGTTGCTTGTAGAAAGACTCAGAGCTAGGGATGTAACTCCATTTCTGAAGTGAAACACACAACAGAGTTCTCATCCATTGACTACACTCTGCTTTAAAGCAAGAAGAACGCTCTAGCTTTCTAGAATCTCTAAGACAGCAGGATACTTGAGTGTGCTGAGAAGAAATGAACGGTGTTTCCGACACATACGGACCATATCTAGTCCAACTCTGCTTCTGAAACTGATAAAAGGACTGGTCCTCTAACATCCGATGCTTATCAGTTAAGATGAGAAATGTGTGAGCTTCGTGAACGATGTAGTTCGTTTGAGCTGAAAAGTGACTGCCCTTACCTGAAACGAAGTCTTGAATGTAGGAAGACACAGGGAGTGGGCTTTAACTCCATTTCTGAAGGGAAACACACAACACAGTTCTCATCCATGGATAACACTCTGCTTTAGAACAAGAAGCACGCTCTTGCTTTCTAGAGTGTCTAATACAGCAGGAAACTTGAGTGTGCTCAGAACAAAAGAACGGTGTTTCCTACACATACATACGGGCCATATCTAGTCCAACTCTGATTCT
This sequence comes from Onychomys leucogaster, assembly GCA_949786385.1. Lineage (NCBI taxonomy): Eukaryota > Metazoa > Chordata > Mammalia > Rodentia > Cricetidae > Onychomys > Onychomys leucogaster. The sequence goes on from CATKUP010000123.1 coordinate 4,731, forward strand.
GAAACTGATACAAAGCACTGGTCCTCTAACATCCAATGCTTGTCATTTAAGATGAGAAACATGTGAGCTTCGTGAACAATGTAGTTCGTTTGAACTGAAAATTGACTGCTCTTACCTGAAACAATGTAGTGCTTGTAGGAAGACTCAGAGCCTGGGATTTAACTCCATTTCCGACGGAAACACACAGCATACTTCTCATCCATAGATCTCACTCGGATTTATGGCAAGAAGCACTCTCTTGCTTTCTAGATTCTCTAATACAGCAGGAAACTTGAGTGTGCTCATAACAAAAGAACGGTATTTCCTACACATAGGGTCCATATCTAGTTCATCTCCTCTCCTGAAACTGAAACAAACCAGAGGTCCTCTAACATCCAATGCTTGTCAGTTAAGATGAGAAAGGTGTGAGCTTCATGAACGATGTAGTTCATTTGAGCTGTAAAGTAACTGCCCTTACTTGAATCGAAGTCTTTCTTGTAGGAAGACTCAGATCCTGGGATTTAACTCCATTTCTGAAGGGAAACACACAGCATAGTTCTCATCCATGGATCACACTCTGCTTTAAAGCAAGAAGAACGCTCTTGCTTTCTAGAATCTCTAATACAGCAGGAAACTTGAGTGTGCTCAGATAAAAGGAACAGTGTTTCCTACACATACGGACCATATGTAGTTCAACTCTCCTTCTGAAACTGAAAGAAAGCACAGGTCCTCTAACATCCAATGCTTGTCAGTTAAGATGAGAAAAGAGGGAGCTTCGTGAACGATGTAGTTCGTTTGAGCTGTAAAGTAACTGCCCTTACTTGAATCGAAGTCTTGCTTGTAGGAAGACTCAGAGCCTGGGATTTAACTCCATTTCTGAAGTGAAACACACAGCAGAGTTCTCATCCATTGATCACACTCTGCTTTAGAGCAAGAAGCACGCACTTGTTTTCTAGAGTCTCTAAGACAGCAGGAAAACTGAGTGTGCTCAGAACAAAAGAACGGTGTTTCCTACACATATGGACCATATCTAGTCCAACTCTGATTCTGAAACTGATACAAAGCACTGGTCCTCTAACCTCCAATGCTTGTCAGTTAAGATGAGAAACATGTGACTTCATGAACGATGTAGTTCATTTGAGCTGAAATGTGAGTGCTCTTACCTGAAACAATGTAGTGCTTGTAGGAAGACACAGAGCCTGGGATTTAACTCCATTTCCGACGGAAACACACAGCATACTTCTCATCCATAGATCTCACTCCGCTTTAGGGCAAGAAGCACTCTCTTACTTTCTAGATTCTCTAATACAGCAGGAAACTTGAGGGTGCTCCTAACAAAAGAACGGTGTTTCCTACACACAGGGACCATATCTAGTTCATCTCTGCTCCTGAAACTGATACAAAGCACTGGTCCTCCAACATCCGATGCTTGTCAGTTAAGATGAGAAACGTGTGAGCTTCGTGAACGATGTAGTTCATTTGAGCTGAAAAGTGACTGCCCTTACCTGAAACGAATTGTTGCTTGTAGGAAGACTCAGAGCTAGGGATGTAACTCCATTTCTGAAGTGAAACACACAACAGAGTTCTCATCCATTGATTACACTCTGCTTTAAAGCAAGAAGAACGCTCTAGCTTTCTAGAATCTCTAAGACAGCAGGATACTTGAGTGTGCTGAGAAGAAATGAACGGTGTTTCCGACACATACGGACCATATCTAGTCCAACTCTGCTTCTGAAACTGATAAAAGGACTGGTCTTCTAACATCCGATGCTTGTCAGTTAAGATGAGAAATGTGTGAGCTTCGTGAACGATGTAGTTCGTTTGAGCTGAAAAGTGACTGCCGTTATCTGAAACGAAGTCTTGAATGTAGGAAGACACAGGGTGTGGGCTTTAACTCCATTTCTGAAGGGAAACACACAACACAGTTCTCATCCATGGATAACACTCTGCTTTAGAGCAAGAAGCACGCTCTTGCTTTCTAGAATGTCTAATACAGCAGGAAACTTGAGTGTGCTCAGAACAAAAGAACGGTGTTTCCTACACATACATACGGGCCATATCTAGTCCAACTCTGATTCTGAAACTGATACAAAGCACTGTTCCTCTAACATCCAATGCTTGTCATTTAAGATGAGAAACATGTGAGCTTTATGAACGATGTAGTTCGTTTGAACTGAAAAGTGACTGCTCTTACCTGAAACAATGTAGTGCTTGTAGGAAGACACAGAGCCTGGGATTTAACTCCATTTCCGACGGAAACACACAGCATACTTCTCATCCATAGATCTCACTCCGCTTTAGGGCTAGAAGCACTCTCTTGCTTTCTCGATTCTCTAATACAGCAGGAAACTTGAGTGTGCTCATAACAAAAGAACGGTGTTTCCTACACATAGGGACCATATCTAGTTCATCTCTGCTCCTGAAACTGAAACAAACCAGAGGTCCTCTAACATCCAATGCTTGTCAGTTAAGATGAGAAAGGTGTGAGCTTCGTGAACGATGTAGTTCATTTGAGCTGTAAAGTAACTGCCCTTACTTGAATCGAAGTCTTGCTTGTAGGAAGACTCAGAACCTGGGATTTAACTCCATTTCTGAAGGGAAACACACAACAGAGTACTCATCCATTGATTACACTCTGCTTTAAAGCAAGAAGAACGCTCTAGCTTTCTAGAATCTCTAAGACAGCAGGATACTTGAGTGTGCTGAGAAGAAATGAACGGTGTTTCAGACACATACGGACCATATCTAGTCCAACTCTGCTTCTGAACCTGATAAAAGGACTGGTCCTCTAACATCCGATGCTTGTCAGTTAAGATGAGAAAGGTGTGAGCTTCTTGAACGATGTAGTTCGTTTGAGCTGAAAAGTGACTGCCCTTACCTGAAACGAAGTCTTGAATGTAGGAAGACACAGGGCATGGGCTTTAACTCCATTTCTGAAGGGAAACACACAACACAGTTCTCATTCATGGATAACACTCTGCTTTAGAGCAAGAAGAACGCTCTTGCTTTCTAGAATCTCTAATATATCAGGAAACTTGAGTGTGCTCAGAACAAACGAACAGTGTTTCCTACACATACGGACTATATGTAGTTCAACTCTGCTTCTGAAACTGAAGGAAACCACAGGTCCTCTAACATCCAATGCTTGTCAGTTAAGATGAGAAAAGAGGGAGCTTCGTGAACGATGTAGATCGATTGAGATGTAAAGTATCTGCCCTTAAATGAAACGAAGTCTTGCTTGTAGGAAGACTCAGAGCCTGGGATTTAACTCCATTTCTGAAGTGAAACACACAGCAGAGTTCTCATCCATTGATCACACTCTGCTTTAGAGCAAGAAGCACGCACTTGTTTTCTAGAGTCTCTAAGACAGCAGGAAACCTGAGTGTGCTCAGAACAAAAGAACGGTGTTTCCTACACATATGGACCATATCTAGTCCAACTCTGATTCTGAAACTGATACAAAGCACTGGTCCTCTAAACTCCAATGCTTGTCAGTTAAGATGAGAAACATGTGACTTCGTGAACGATGTAGTTCATTTGAGCTGAAATGTGAGTGCTCTTACCTGAAACAATGTAGTGCTTGTAGGAAGACACAGAGCCTGGGATTTAACTCCATTTCCGACGGAAACACACAGCATACTTCTCATCCATAGATCTCACTCCGCTTTAGGGCAAGAAGCACTCTCTTGCTTTCTAGATTCTCTAATACAGCAGGAAACTTGAGGGTGCTCCTAACAAAAGAACGGTGTTTCCTACACACAGGGACCATATCTAGTTCATCTCTGCTCCTGAAACTGATACAAAGCACTGGTCCTCCAACATCCGATGCTTGTCAGTTAAGATGAGAAAGGTGTGAGCTTCGTGAACGATGTAGTTCATTTGAGCTGAAAAGTGACTGCCCTTACCTGAAACGAATTGTTGCTTGTAGGAAGACTCAGAGCTAGGGATGTAACTCCATTTCTGAAGTGAAACACACAACAGAGTTCTCATCCATTGATTACACTCTGCTTTAAAGCAAGAAGAACGCTCTAGCTTTCTAGAATCTCTAAGACAGCAGGATACTTGAGTGTGCTGAGAAGAAATGAACGGTGTTTCCGACACATACGGACCATATCTAGTCCAACTCTGCTTCTGAAACTGATAAAAGGACTGGTCTTCTAACATCCGATGCTTGTCAGTTAAGATGAGAAATGTGTGAGCTTCGTGAACGATGTAGTTCGTTTGAGCTGAAAAGTGACTGCCGTTATCTGAAACGAAGTCTTGAATGTAGGAAGACACAGGGTGTGGGCTTTAACTCCATTTCTGAAGGGAAACACACAACACAGTTCTCATCCATGGATAACACTCTGCTTTAGAGCAAGAAGCACGCTCTTGCTTTCTAGAATGTCTAATACAGCAGGAAACTTGAGTGTGCTCAGAACAAAAGAACGGTGTTTCCTACACATACATACGGGCCATATCTAGTCCAACTCTGATTCTGAAACTGATACAAAGCACTGTTCCTCTAACATCCAATGCTTGTCATTTAAGATGAGAAACATGTGAGCTTTATGAACGATGTAGTTCGTTTGAACTGAAAAGTGACTGCTCTTACCTGAAACAATGTTGTGCTTGTAGGAAGACACAGAGCCTGGGATTTAACTCCATTTCCGACGGAAACACACAGCATACTTCTCATCCATAGATCTCACTCCGCTTTAGGGCTAGAAGCACTCTCTTGCTTTCTCGATTCTCTAATACAGCAGGAAACTTGAGTGTGCTCATAACAAAAGAACGGTGTTTCCTACACATAGGGACCATATCAAGTTCATCTCTGCTCCTGAAACTGAAACAAACCAGAGTTCCTCTAACATCCAATGCTTGTCAGTTAAGATGAGAAAGGTGTGAGCTTCGTGAACGATGTAGTTCATTTGAGCTGTAAAGTAACTGCCCTTACTTGAATCGAAGTCTTGCTTGTAGGAAGACTCAGAACCTGGGATTTAACTCCATTTCTGAAGGGAAACACACAACAGAGTACTCATCCATTGATTACACTCTGCTTTAAAGCAAGAAGAACGCTCTAGCTTTCTAGAATCTCTAAGACAGCAGGATACTTGAGTGTGCTGAGAAGAAATGAACGGTGTTTCAGACACATACGGACCATATCTAGTCCAACTCTGCTTCTGAACCTGATAAAAGGACTGGTCCTCTAACATCCGATGCTTGTCAGTTAAGATGAGAAATGTGTGAGCTTCTTGAACGATGTAGTTCGTTTGAGCTGAAAAGTGACTGCCCTTACCTGAAACGAAGTCTTGAATGTAGGAAGACACAGGGCATGGGCTTTAACTCCATTTCTGAAGGGAAACACACAACACAGTTCTCATTCATGGATAACACTCTGCTTTAGAGCAAGAAGAACGCTCTTGCTTTCTAGAATCTCTAATATATCAGGAAACTTGAGTTTGCTCAGAACAAACGAACAGTGTTTCCTACACATACGGACTATATGTAGTTCAACTCTGCTTCTGAAACTGAAAGAAACCACAGGTCCTCTAACATCCAATGCTTGTCAGTTAAGATGAGAAAAGAGGGAGCTTCGTGAACGATGTAGATCGATTGAGATGTAAAGTATCTGCCCTTAAATGAAACGAAGTCTTGCTTGTAGGAAGACTCAGAGCCTGGGATTTAACTCCATTTCTGAAGTGAAACACACAGCAGAGTTCTCATCCATTGATCACACTCTGCTTTAGAGCAAGAAGCACGCACTTGTTTTCTAGAGTCTCTAAGACAGCAGGAAACCTGAGTGTGCTCAGAACAAAAGAACGGTGTTTCCTACACATATGGACCATATCTAGTCCAACTCTGATTCTGAAACTGATACAAAGCACTGGTCCTCTAACCTCCAATGCTTGTCAGTTAAGATGAGAAACATGTGACTTCGTGAACGATGTAGTTCATTTGAGCTGAAATGTGAGTGCTCTTACTTGAAACAATGTAGTGCTTGTAGGAAGACACAGAGCCTGGGATTTAACTCCATTTCCGACGGAAACACACAGCATACTTCTCATCCATAGATCTCACTCCGCTTTAGGGCAAGAAGCACTCTCTTGCTTTCTAGATTCTCTAATACAGCAGGAAACTTGAGGGTGCTCCTAACAAAAGAACGGTGTTTCCTACACACAGGGACCATATCTAGTTCATCTCTGCTCCTGAAACTGATACAAAGCACTGGTCCTCCAACATCCGATGCTTGTCAGTTAAGATGAGAAACGTGTGAGCTTCGTGAACGATGTAGTTCATTTGAGCTGAAAAGTGACTGCCCTTACCTGAAACGAATTGTTGCTTGTAGGAAGACTCAGAGCTAGGGATGTAACTCCATTTCTGAAGTGAAACACACAACAGAGTTCTCATTGATTACACTCTGCTTTAAAGCAAGAAGAACGCTCTAGCTTTCTAGAATCTCTAAGACAGCAGGATACTTGAGTGTGCTGAGAAGAAATGAACGGTGTTTCCGACACATACGGACCATATCTAGTCCAACTCTGCTTCTGAAACTGATAAAAGGACTGGTCTTCTAACATCCGATGCTTTTCAGTTAAGATGAGAAATGTGTGAGCTTCGTGAACGATGTAGTTCGTTTGAGCTGAAAAGTGACTGCCGTTATCTGAAACGAAGTCTTGAATGTAGGAAGACACAGGGTGTGGGCTTTAACTCCATTTCTGAAGGGAAACACACAACACAGTTCTCATCCATGGATAACACTCTGCTTTAGAGCAAGAAGCACGCTCTTGCTTTCTAGAATGTCTAATACAGCAGGAAACTTGAGTGTGCTCAGAACAAAAGAACGGTGTTTCCTACACATACATACGGGCCATATCTAGTCCAACTCTGATTCTGAAACTGATACAAAGCACTGTTCCTCTAACATCCAATGCTTGTCATTTAAGATGAGAAACATGTGAGCTTTGTGAACGATGTAGTTCGTTTGAACGGAAAAGTGACTGCTCTTACCTGAAACAATGTAGTGCTTGTAGGAAGACACAGAGCCTGGGATTTAACTCCTTTTCCGACAGAAACACACAGCATACTTCTCATCCATAGATCTCACTCCGCTTTAGGGCTAGAAGCACTCTCTTGCTTTCTAGATTCTCTTATACAGCAGGAAACTTGAGTGTGCTCATAACAAAAGAACGGTGTTTCCTACACATAGGGAAAATATCTAGTTCATCTCTGCTCCTGAAACTGAAACAAACCAGAGGTCCTCCAACATCCAATGCTTGTAAGTTAAGAAGAGAAAGGGGTGAGCTTCATGAACGATGTAGTTCATTTGAGCTGTAAAGTAACTGCCCTTACTTGAATCGAAGTCTTGCTTGTAGGAAGACTCAGAACCTGGGATTTAACTCCATTTCTGAAGGGAAACACACAAAACAGTTCTCATCCATGGATAACACTCCGATTTAGAGCAAGAAGAACGCTCTTGCTTTCTAGAATGTCTAATACAGCAGGAAACTTGAGTGTGCTCAGAACAAAAGAATGGTGTTTCCTACACATACGGGCCATATCTAGTCCAACTCTGCTTCTGAAACTGATAAAAAGCACAGGTCCTCTAACCTTCGGTGCTTGTCATTTAAGATGAGAAACATGTATGCTTCATGAACGATGTAGTTCGTTTGAACTGAAAATTGACTGCTATTACCTGAAACAATGTAGTACTTGTAGGAAGACACAGAGCCTGGGATTTAACTCCATTTCCGACGGAAACACACAGCATACTTCTCATCCATAGATCTCACTCCGCTTTAGGGCAAGAAGCACTCTCTTGCTTTCTAGATTCGCTAATACAGCAGGAAACTTGAGTGTGCTCATAACAAAAGAACGGGGTTTCCTACACACAGGGACCATATCTAGTTCAACTCTGATCCTGAAACTGATACAAACACTGGTCCACCAACATCCGATGCTTGTCAGTTAAGATGAGAAAGGTGTGAGCTTCGTGAACGATGTAGGTCATTTGATCTGTAAAGTAACTGCCCTTACTTGAATCGAAGTCTTGCTTGTAGGAAGACTCAGAACCTGGGATTTAACTCCATTTCTGAAGGGAAACACACAGCATAGTTCTCATCCATGGATCACACTCTGCTTTAGAGCAAGAAGAACGCTCTTGCTTTCTAGAGTCTCTAATATATCAGGAAACTTGAGCGTGCTCAGAACAAACGAACAGTGTTTCCTACACATACAGACCATATGTAGTTCAACTCTGCTTCTGAAACTGAAAGAAACCACAGGTCCTCTAACATCCTATACTTGTCAGTTAAGATGAGAAAAGAGGGAGCTTCGTGAATGATGTAGATCACTTGAGATGTAAAGTATCTGCCCTTAAATGAAACGAAGTCTTGCTTGTAGGAAGACTCAGAGCCTGGGATTTAACTCCATTTCAGAAGTGAAACACACAGCAGAGTTCTCATCCATTGATCACACTCTGCTTTAGAGCAAGAAGCACGCACTTGTTTTCTAGAGTCTCTAAGACAGCAGGAAACCTGAGTGTGCTCAGAACAAAAGAACGGTGTTTCCTACACATATGGACCATATCTAGTCCAACTCTGCTTCTGAAACTGATACATAGCACTGGTCCTCTAACCACCAATGCTTGTCAGTTAAGATGAGAAACATGTGAGCTTCGTGAACGATGTAGTTCATTTGAGCTGAAATGTGAGTGCTCTTACCTGAAACAATGTAGTGCTTGTAGGAAGACACAGAGCCTGGGATTTAACTCCATTTCCGACGGAAACACACAGCATACTTCTCATCCATAGATCTCACTCTGCTTTAGGGCAAGAAGCACTCTCTTGCTTTCTAGATTCTCTAATACAGCAGTAAACTTGAGTGTGCTCATAACAAAAGAACGGTGTTTCCTACACACAGGGACCATATCTAGTTCATCTCTGCTCCTGAAACTGATACAAAGCACTGGTCCTCCAACATCCGATGCTTGTCAGTTAAGATGAGAAACGTGTGAGCTTCGTGAACGATGTAGTTCATTTGAGCTGAAAAGTGACTGCCCTTACCTGAAACGAATTGTTGCTTGTAGGAAGACTCAGAGCTAGGGATGTAACTCCATTTCTGAAGTGAAACACACAACAGAGTTCTCATCCATTGATTACACTCTGCTTTAAAGCAAGAAGAACGCTCTAGCTTTCTAGAATCTCTAAGACAGCAGGATACATGAGTGTACTGAGAAGAAATGAACGGTGTTTCCGACACATACGGACCATATCTAGTCCAACTCTGCTTCTGAAACTGATAAAAGGACTGGTCCTCTCACATCCGATGCTTGTCAGTTAAGATGAGAAATGTGTGAGCTTCGTGAACGATGTAGTTCGTTTGAGCTGAAAAGTGACTGCCCTTACCTGAAACGAAGTCTTGAATGTAGGAAGACACAGGGCGTTGCCTTTAACTCCATTTCTGAAGGGAAACACACAACACAGTTCTCATCCATGGATAACACTCTGCTTTAGAGCAAGAAGCATGCTCTTGCTTTCTAGAATGTCTAATACAGCAGGAAACTTGAGTGTGCTCAGAAGAAAAGAAAGGTGTTTCCTACACATACATACGGGCCATATCAAGTCCAACTCTGATTCTGAAACTGATACAAAGCACTGGTCCTCTAACATCCGATGCTTGTCATTTAAGATGAGAAACATGCGAGCTTCGTGAACGATGTAGTTCTTTTGAACTGAAAAGTGACTGCTCTTACCTGAAACAATGTAGTGCTTGTAGGAAGACACAGAGCCTGGGATATAACTCCATTTCCGACGGAAACACACAGCATACTTCTCATCCATAGATCTCACTCCGCTTTAGGGCAAGAAGCACTCTCTTGCTTTCTAGATTCTCTAATACAGCAGGAAACTTGAGAGTGCTCATAACAAAAGAACGGTGTTTCCTACACACAGGGACCATATCTAGTTCATCTCTGCTCCTGAAACTGATACAAAGCCCTGGTCCTCCAACATCCAATGCTTGTCAGTTAAGATGAGAAACGTGTGAGCTTCGTGAACGATGTAGTTCATTTGAGCTGAAAAGTGACTGCCCTTACCTGAAACGAATTGTTGCTTGTAGGAAGACTCAGAGCTAGGGATGTAACTCCATTTCTGAAGTGAAACACACAACAGAGTTCTCATCCATGGATCATACTCTGCTTTAGAGCAAGAAGAACGCTCTTGCTTTCTAGAATCTCTAATATATCAGGAAACTTGAGTGTGCTCAGAAAAAAGGAACAGTGTTTCCTACACATACGGACCATATGTAGTTCAACTCTGCTTCTGAAACTGAAACAAACCACAGGTCCTCTAACATCCAATGCTTGTCAGTTAAGATGAGAAAGGTGTGAGCTTCGTGAACGATGTAGTTCATTTGAGCTGTAAAGTAACTGCCCTTACTTGAATCGAAGACTTGCTTGTAGGAAGACTCAGAGCCTGGGATTTAACTCCATTTCTGAAGTGAAACACAAAGCAGGGTTCTCATCCATTGATCACACTCTGCTTTAGAGCAAGAAGCACGCACTTGTTTTCTAGAGTCTCTAAGACAGCAGGAAACCTGAGTGTGCTCAGAACAAAAGAACGGTGTTTCCTACACATATGGACCATATCTAGTCCAACTCTGCTTCTGAAACTGATACAAAGCACTGGTCCTCTAACCTCCAATGCTTGTCAGTTAAGATGAGAAACATGTGAGCTTCGTGAACGATGTAGTTCATTTGAGCTGAAATGTGAGTGCTCTTACCTGAAACAATGTAGTGCATGTAGGAAGACACAGAGCCTGGGATTTAACTCCAATTCCGACGGAAACACACAGCATACTTCTCATCCATAGATCTCACTCCGCTATAGGGCAAGAAGCACTCTCTTGCTTTCTAGATTCTCTAATACAGCAGGAAACTTGAGTGTGCTCATAACAAAAGAACGGTGTTTCCTACACACAGGGACCATATCTAGTTCATCACTGCTCCTGAAACTGATACAAATCACTGGTCCTCCAACATCCGATGCTTGTCAGTTAAGATGAGAAAGGTGTGAGCTTCATGAACGATGTAGTTCATTTGAGCTGAAAAGTGACTGCCCTTACCTGAAAAGAATTGTTGCTTGTAGAAAGACTCAGAGCTAGGGATGTAACTCCATTTCTGAAGTGAAACACACAACAGAGTTCTCATCCATTGACTACACTCTGCTTTAAAGCAAGAAGAACGCTCTAGCTTTCTAGAATCTCTAAGACAGCAGGATACTTGAGTGTGCTGAGAAGAAATGAACGGTGTTTCCGACACATACGGACCATATCTAGTCCAACTCTGCTTCTGAAACTGATAAAAGGACTGGTCCTCTAACATCCGATGCTTATCAGTTACGATGAGAAATGTGTGAGCTTCGTGAACGATGTAGTTCGTTTGAGCTGAAAAGTGACTGCCCTTACCTGAAACGAAGTCTTGAATGTAGGAAGACACAGGGAGTGGACTTTAACTCCATTTCTGAAGGGAAACACACAACACAGTTCTCATCCATGGATAACACTCTGCTTTAGAACAAGAAGCACGCTCTTGCTTTCTAGAGTGTCTAATACAGCAGGAAACTTGAGTGTGCTCAGAACAAAAGAACGGTGTTTCCTACACATACATACGGGCCATATCTAGTCCAACTCTGATTCTGAAACTGATACAAAGCACTGGTCCTCTAACATCCAATGCTTGTCATTTAAGATGAGAAACATGTGAGCTTCGTGAACAATGTAGTTCGTTTGAACTGAAAATTGACTGCTCTTACCTGAAACAATGTAGTGCTTGTAGGAAGACTCAGAGCCTGGGATTTAACTCCATTTCCGACGGAAACACACAGCATACTTCTCATCCATAGATCTCACTCTGATTTATGGCAAGAAGCACTCTCTTGCTTTCTAGATTCTCTAATACAGCAGGAAACTTGAGTGTGCTCATAACAAAAGAACGGTATTTCCTACACATAGGGTCCATATCTAGTTCATCTCCTCTCCTGAAACTGAAACAAACCAGAGGTCCTCTAACATCCAATGCTTGTCAGTTAAGATGAGAAAGGTGTGAGCTTCATGAACGATGTAGTTCATTTGAGCTGTAAAGTAACTGCCCTTACTTGAATCGAAGTCTTTCTTGTAGGAAGACTCAGATCCTGGGATTTAACTCCATTTCTGAAGGGAAACACACAGCATAGTTCTCATCCATGGATCACACTCTGCTTTAAAGCAAGAAGAACGCTCTTGCTTTCTAGAATCTCTAATACAGCAGGAAACTTGAGTGTGCTCAGAAAAAAGGAACAGTGTTTCCTACACATACGGACCATATGTAGTTCAACTCTCCTTCTGAAACTGAAAGAAAGCACAGGTCCTCTAACATCCAATGCTTGTCAGTTAAGATGAGAAAAGAGGGAGCTTCGTGAACGATGTAGTTCGTTTGAGCTGTAAAGTAACTGCCCTTACTTGAATCGAAGTCTTGCTTGTAGGAAGACTCAGAGCCTGGGATTTAACTCCATTTCTGAAGTGAAACACACAGCAGAGTTCTCATCCATTGATCACACTCTGCTTTAGAGCAAGAAGCACGCACTTGTTTTCTAGAGTCTCTAAGACAGCAGGAAACCTGAGTGTGCTCAGAACAAAAGAACGGTGTTTCCTACACATATGGACCATATCTAGTCCAACTCTGATTCTGAAACTGATACAAAGCACTGGTCCTCTAACCTCCAATGCTTGTCAGTTAAGATGAGAAACATGTGACTTCGTGAACGATGTAGTTCATTTGAGCTGAAATGTGAGTGCTCTTACCTGAAACAATGTAGTGCTTGTAGGAAGACACAGAGCCTGGGATTTAACTCCATTTCCGACAGAAACACACAGCATACTTCTCATCCATAGATCTCACTCCGCTTTAGGGCAAGAAGCACTCTCTTGCTTTCTAGATTCTCTAATACAGCAGGAAACTTGAGGGTGCTCCTAACAAAAGAACGGTGTTTCCTACACACAGGGACCATATCTAGTTCATCTCTGCTCCTGAAACTGATATAAAGCACTGGTCCTCCAACATCCGATGCTTGTCAGTTAAGATGAGAAACGTGTGAGCTTCGTGAACGATGTAGTTCATTTGAGCTGAAAAGTGACTGCCCTTACCTGAAACGAATTGTTGCTTGTAGGAAGACTCAGAGCTAGGGATGTAACTCCATTTCTGAAGTGAAACACACAACAGAGTTCTCATCCATGGATCATACTCTGCTTTAGAGCAAGAAGAACGCTCTTGCTTTCTAGAATCTCTAATATATCAGGAAACTTGAGTGTGCTCAGAAAAAAGGAACAGTGTTTCCTACACATACGGACCATATGTAGTTCAACTCTGCTTCTGAAACTGAAACAAACCACAGGTCCTCTAACATCCAATGCTTGTCAGTTAAGATGAGAAAGGTGTGAGCTTCGTGAACGATGTAGTTCATTTGAGCTGTAAAGTAACTGCCCTTACTTGAATCGAAGACTTGCTTGTAGGAAGACTCAGAGCCTGGGATTTAACTCCATTTCTGAAGTGAAACACAAAGCAGGGTTCTCATCCATTGATCACACTCTGCTTTAGAGCAAGAAGCACGCACTTGTTTTCTAGAGTCTCTAAGACAGCAGGAAACCTGAGTGTGCTCAGAACAAAAGAACGGTGTTTCCTACACATATGGACCATATCTAGTCCAACTCTGCTTCTGAAACTGATACAAAGCACTGGTCCTCTAACCTCCAATGCTTGTCAGTTAAGATGAGAAACATGTGAGCTTCGTGAACGATGTAGTTCATTTGAGCTGAAATGTGAGTGCTCTTACCTGAAACAATGTAGTGCATGTAGGAAGACACAGAGCCTGGGATTTAACTCCAATTCCGACGGAAACACACAGCATACTTCTCATCCATAGATCTCACTCCGCTATAGGGCAAGAAGCACTCTCTTGCTTTCTAGATTCTCTAATACAGCAGGAAACTTGAGTGTGCTCATAACAAAAGAACGGTGTTTAATACACACAGGGACCATATCTAGTTCATCACTGCTCCTGAAACTGATACAAATCACTGGTCCTCCAACATCCGATGCTTGTCAGTTAAGATGAGAAAGGTGTGAGCTTCATGAACGATGTAGTTCATTTGAGCTGAAAAGTGACTGCCCTTACCTGAAAAGAATTGTTGCTTGTAGAAAGACTCAGAGCTAGGGATGTAACTCCATTTCTGAAGTGAAACACACAACAGAGTTCTCATCCATTGACTACACTCTGCTTTAAAGCAAGAAGAACGCTCTAGCTTTCTAGAATCTCTAAGACAGCAGGATACTTGAGTGTGCTGAGAAGAAATGAACGGTGTTTCCGACACATACGGACCATATCTAGTCCAACTCTGCTTCTGAAACTGATAAAAGGACTGGTCCTCTAACATCCGATGCTTATCAGTTACGATGAGAAATGTGTGAGCTTCGTGAACGATGTAGTTCATTTGAGCTGAAAAGTGACTGCCCTTACCTGAAACGAAGTCTTGAATGTAGGAAGACACAGGGAGTGGACTTTAACTCCATTTCTGAAGGGAAACACACAACACAGTTCTCATCCATGGATAACACTCTGCTTTAGAACAAGAAGCACGCTCTTGCTTTCTAGAGTGTCTAATACAGCAGGAAACTTGAGTGTGCTCAGAACAAAAGAACGGTGTTTCCTACACATACATACGGGCCATATCTAGTCCAACTCTGATTCTGAAACTGATACAAAGCACTGGTCCTCTAACATCCAATGCTTGTCATTTAAGATGAGAAACATGTGAGCTTCGTGAACAATGTAGTTCGTTTGAACTGAAAATTGACTGCTCTTACCTGAAACAATGTAGTGCTTGTAGGAAGACTCAGAGCCTGGGATTTAACTCCATTTCCGACGGAAACACACAGCATACTTCTCATCCATAGATCTCACTCTGATTTATGGCAAGAAGCACTCTCTTGCTTTCTAGATTCTCTAATACAGCAGGAAACTTGAGTGTGCTCATAACAAAAGAACGGTATTTCCTACACATAGGGTCCATATCTAGTTCATCTCCTCTCCTGAAACTGAAACAAACCAGAGGTCCTCTAACATCCAATGCTTGTCAGTTAAGATGAGAAAGGTGTGAGCTTCATGAACGATGTAGTTCATTTGAGCTGTAAAGTAACTGCCCTTACTTGAATCGAAGTCTTTCTTGTAGGAAGACTCAGATCCTGGGATTTAACTCCATTTCTGAAGGGAAACACACAGCATAGTTCTCATCCATGGATCACACTCTGCTTTAAAGCAAGAAGAACGCTCTTGCTTTCTAGAATCTCTAATACAGCAGGAAACTTGAGTGTGCTCAGAAAAAAGGAACAGTGTTTCCTACACATACGGACCATATGTAGTTCAACTCTCCTTCTGAAACTGAAAGAAAGCACAGGTCCTCTAACATCCAATGCTTGTCAGTTAAGATGAGAAAAGAGGGAGCTTCGTGAACGATGTAGTTCGTTTGAGCTGTAAAGTAACTGCCCTTACTTGAATCGAAGTCTTGCTTGTAGGAAGACTCAGAGCCTGGGATTTAACTCCATTTCTGAAGTGAAACACACAGCAGAGTTCTCATCCATTGATCACACTCTGCTTTAGAGCAAGAAGCACGCACTTGTTTTCTAGAGTCTCTAAGACAGCAGGAAACCTGAGTGTGCTCAGAACAAAAGAACGGTGTTTCCTACACATATGGACCATATCTAGTCCAACTCTGATTCTGAAACTGATACAAAGCACTGGTCCTCTAACCTCCAATGCTTGTCAGTTAAGATGAGAAACATGTGACTTCGTGAACGATGTAGTTCATTTGAGCTGAAATGTGAGTGCTCTTACCTGAAACAATGTAGTGCTTGTAGGAAGACACAGAGCCTGGGATTTAACTCCATTTCCGACGGAAACACACAGCATACTTCTCATCCATAGATCTCACTCCGCTTTAGGGCAAGAAGCACTCTCTTGCTTTCTAGATTCTCTAATACAGCAGGAAACTTGAGGGTGCTCCTAACAAAAGAACGTTGTTTCCTACACACAGGGACCATATCTAGTTCATCTCTGCTCCTGAAACTGATATAAAGCACTGGTCCTCCAACATCCGATGCTTGTCAGTTAAGATGAGAAACGTGTGAGCTTCGTGAACGATGTAGTTCATTTGAGCTGAAAAGTGACTGCCCTTACCTGAAACGAATTGTTGCTTGTAGGAAGACTCAGAGCTAGGGATGTAACTCCATTTCTGAAGTGAAACACACAACAGAGTTCTCATCCATTGATTACACTCTGCTTTAAAGCAAGAAAAACGCTCTAGCTTTCTAGAATCTCTAAGACAGCAGGATACTTGCGTGTGCTGAGAAGAAATGAACGGTGTTTCCGACAAATACGGACCATATCTAGTCCAACTCTGCTTCTGAATCTGATAAAAGGACTGGTCTTCTAACATCCGATGCTTGTCAGTTAAGATGAGAAATGTGTGAGCTTCGTGAACGATGTAGTTCGTTTGAGCTGAAAAGTGACTGCCGTTATCTGAAATGAAGTCTTGAATGTAGGAAGACACAGGGTGTGGGCTTTAACTCCATTTCTGAAGGGAAACACACAACACAGTTCTCATCCATGGATAACACTCTGCTTTAGAGCAAGAAGCACGCTCTTGCTTTCTAGAATGTCTAATACAGCAGGAAACTTGAGTGTGCTCAGAACAAAAGAACGGTGTTTCCTACACATACATACGGGCCATATCTAGTCCAACTCTGATTCTGAAACTGATACAAAGCACTGTTCCTCTAACATCCAATGCTTGTCATTTAAGATGAGAAACATGTGAGCTTTGTGAACGATGTAGTTCGTTTCAGCTGAAAAGTGACTGCTCTTACCTGAAACAATGTAGTGCTTGTAGGAAGACACAGAGCCTGGGATTTAACTCCATTTCCGACGGAAACACACAGCATACTTCTCATCCATAGATCTCACTCCGCTTTAGGGCTAGAAGCACTCTCTTGCTTTCTAGATTCTCTAATACAGCAGGAAACTTGAGTGTGCTCATAACAAAAGAACGGTGTTTCCTACACATAGGGACCATATCTAGTTCATCTCTGCTCCTGAAACTGAAACAAACCAGAGGTCCTCTAACATCCAATGCTTGTCAGTTAAGATGAGAAAGGTATGAGCTTCGTGAACGATGTAGTTCATTTGAGCTGTAAAGTAACTGCCCTTACTTGAATCGAAGTCTTGCTTGTAGGAAGACTCAGAACCTGGGATTTAACTCCATTTCTGAAGGGAAACACACAACAGAGTACTCATCCATTGATTACACTCTGCTTTAAAGCAAGAAGAACGCTCTAGCTTTCTAGAATCTCTAAGACAGCAGGATACTTGAGTGTGCTGAGAAGAAATGAACGGTGTTTCCGACACATACGGACCATATCTAGTCCAACTCTGCTTCTGAACCTGATAAAAGGACTGGTCCTCTAACATCCGATGCTTGTCAGTTAAGATGAGAAATGTGTGAACTTCTTGAACGATGTAGTTCGTTTGAGCTGAAAAGTGACTGCCCTTACCTGAAACGAAGTCTTGAATGTAGGAAGACACAGGGCATGGGCTTTAACTCCATTTCTGAAGGGAAACACACAACACAGTTCTCATTCATGGATAACACTCTGCTTTAGAGCAAGAAGAACGCTCTTGCTTTCTAGAATCTCTAATATATCAGGAAACTTGAGTGTGCTCAGAACAAACGAACAGTGTTTCCTACAAATACGGACTATATGTAGTTCAACTCTGCTTCTGAAACTGAAAGAAACCACAGGTCCTCTAACATCCAATGCTTGTCAGTTAAGATGAGAAAAGAGGGAGCTTCGTGAACGATGTAGATCGATTGAGATGTAAAGTATCTGCCCTTAAATGAAACGAGGTCTTGCTTGTAGGAAGACTCACAGCCTGGGATTTAACTCCATTTCTGAAGTGAAACACACAGCAGAGTTCTCATCCATTGATCACACTCTGCTTTAGAGCAAGAAGCACGCACTTGTTTTCTAGAGTCTCTAAGACAGCAGGAAACCTGAGTGTGCTCAGAACAAAAGAACGGTGTTTCCTACACATATGGACCATATCTAGTCCAACTCTGATTCTGAAACTGATACAAAGCACTGGTCCTCTAACCTCCAATGCTTGTCAGTTAAGATGAGAAACATGTGACTTCGTGAACGATGTAGTTCATTTGAGCTGAAATGTGAGTGCTCTTACCTGAAACAATGTAGTGCTTGTAGGAAGACACAGAGCCTGGGATTTAACTCCATTTCCGATGGAAACACACAGCATACTTCTCATCCATAGATCTCACTCCGCTTTAGGGCAAGAAGCACTCTCTTGCTTTCTAGATTCTCTAATACAGCAGGAAACTTGAGGGTGCTCCTAACAAAAGAACGGTGTTTCCTACACACAGGGACCATATCTAGTTCATCTCTGCTCCTGAAACTGATACAAAGCCCTGGTCCTCCAACATCCGATGCTTGTCAGTTAAGATGAGAAACGTGTGAGCTTCGTGAACGATGTAGTTCATTTGAGCTGAAAAGTGACTGCCCTTACCTGAAACGAATTGTTGCTTGTAGGAAGACTCAGAGCTAGGGATGTAACTCCATTTCTGAAGTGAAACACACAACAGAGTTCTCATCCATTGATTACACTCTGCTTTAAAGCAAGAAGAACGCTCTAGCTTTCTAGAATCTCTAAGACAGCAGGATACTTGAGTGTGCTGAGAAGAAATGAACGGTGTTTCCGACACATACGGACCATATCTAGTCCAACTCTGCTTCTGAAACTGATAAAAGGACTGGTCTTCTAACATCCGATGCTTTTCAGTTAAGATGAGAAATGTGTGAGCTTCGTGAACGATGTAGTTCGTTTGAGCTGAAAAGTGACTGCCGTTATCTGAAACGAAGTCTTGAATGTAGGAAGACACAGGGTGTGGGCTTTAACTCCATTTCTGAAGGGAAACACACAACACAGTTCTCATCCATGGATAACACTCTGCTTTAGAGCAAGAAGCACGCTCTTGCTTTCTAGAATGTCTAATACAGCAGGAAACTTGAGTGTGCTCAGAACAAAAGAACGGTGTTTCCTACACATACATACGGGCCATATCTAGTCCAACTCTGATTCTGAAACTGATACAAAGCACTGTTCCTCTAACATCCAATGCTTGTCATTTAAGATGAGAAACATGTGAGCTTTGTGAACGATGTAGTTCGTTTGAACGGAAAAGTGACTGCTCTTACCTGAAACAATGTAGTGCTTGTAGGAAGACACAGAGCCTGGGATTTAACTCCATTTCCGACGGAAACACACAGCATACTTCTCATCCATAGATCTCACTCCGCTTTAGGGCTAGAAGCACTATCTTGCTTTCTAGATTCTCTAATACAGCAGGAAACTTGAGTGTGCTCATAACAAAAGAACGGTGTTTCCTACACATAGGGACAATATCTAGTTCATCTCTGCTCCTGAAACTGAAACAAACCAGAGGTCCTCCAACATCCAATGCTTGTAAGTTAAGATGAGAAAGGGGTGAGCTTCATGAACGATGTAGTTCATTTGAGCTGTAAAGTAACTGCCCTTACTTGAATCGAAGTCTTGCTTGTAGGAAGACTCAGAACCTGGGATTTAACTCCATTTCTGAAGGGAAACACACAGCATAGTTCTCATCCATGGATCACACTCTGCTTTAGAGCAAGAAGAACGCTCTTGCTTTCTAGAATCTCTAATATATCAGGAAACTTGAGTGTGCTCAGAAAAAGGAACAGTGTTTCCTACACATACGGACCATATGTAATTCAACTATGCTTCTGAAACTGAAAGAAACCACAGGTCCTCTAACATCGGATGCTTGTCAGTTAAGATGAGAAACATGTGAGCTTCGTGAACGATGTAGTTCGTTTGAGCTGAAAAGTGACTGCCCTTACTTGAAAAAATGTACTGCTTGTAGGAAGACACAGGGCGTGGGCTTTAACTCCATTTCTGAAGGGAAACACACAACACAGTTCTCATCCATGGATAACACTCCGATTTAGAGCAAGAAGAACGCTCTTGCTTTCTAGAATGTCTAATACAGCAGGAAACTTGAGTGTGCTCAGAACAAAAGAATGGTGTTTCCTACACATACGGGCCATATCTATTCCAACTCTGATTCTGAAACTGATAAAAAGCACAGGTCCTCTAACCTCCAATGCTTGTCATTTAAGATGAGAAACATGTGAGCTTCATGAACGATGTAGTTCGTTTGAACTGAAAATTGACTGCTCTTACCTGAAACAATGTAGTACTTGTAGGAAGACACAGAGCCTGGGATTTAACTCCATTTCCGACGGAAACACACAGCATACTTCTCATCCATAGATCTCACTCCGCTTTAGGGCAAGAAGCACTCTCTTGCTTTCTAGATTCGCTAATACAGCAGGAAACTTGAGTGTGCTCATAACAAAAGAACGGGGTTTCCTACACACAGGGACCATATCTAGTTCAACTCTGATCCTGAAACTGATACAAACACTGGTCCACCAACATCCGATGCTTGTCAGTTAAGATGAGAAAGGTGTGAGCTTCGTGAACGATGTAGGTCATTTGAGCTGTAAAGTAACTGCCCTTACTTGAATCGAAGTCTTGCTTGTAGGAAGACTCAGAACCTGGGATTTAACTCCATTTCTGAAGGGAAACACACAGCATAGTTCTCATCCATGGATCACACTCTGCTTTAGAGCAAGAAGAACGCTCTTGGTTTCTAGAGTCTCTAATATATCAGGAAACTTGAGCGTGCTCAGAAAAAACGAACAGTGTTTCCTACACATACAGACCATATGTAGTTCAACTCTGCTTCTGAAACTGAAAGAAACCACAGGTCCTCTAACATCCAATACTTGTCAGTTAAGATGAGAAAAGAGGGAGCTTCGTGAATGATGTAGATCACTTGAGATGTAAAGTATCTGCCCTTAAATGAAACGAAGTCTTGCTTGTAGGAAGACTCAGAGCCTGGGATTTAACTCCATTTCTGAAGTGAAACACACAGCAGAGTTCTCATCCATTGATCACACTCTGCTTTAGAGCAAGAAGCACGCACTTGTTTTCTAGAGTCTCTAAGACAGCAGGAAACCTGAGTGTGCTCAGAACAAAAGAACGGTGTTTCCTACACATATGGACCATATCTAGTCCAACTCTGCTTCTGAAACTGATACATAGCACTGGTCCTCTAACCACCAATGCTTGTCAGTTAAGATGAGAAACATGTGAGCTTCGTGAATGATGTAGTTCATTTGAGCTGAAATGTGAGTGCTCTTACCTGAAACAATGTAGTGCTTGTAGGAAGACACAGAGCCTGGGATTTAACTCCATTTCCGACGGAAACACACAGCATACTTCTCATCCATAGATCTCACTCTGCTTTAGGGCAAGAAGCACTCTCTTGCTTTCTAGATTCTCTAATACAGCAGTAAACTTGAGTGTGCTCATAACAAAAGAACGGTGTTTCCTACACACAGGGACCATATCTAGTTCATCTCTGCTCCTGAAACTGATACAAAGCACTGGTCCTCCAACATCCGATGCTTGTCAGTTAAGATGAGAAACGTGTGAGCTTCGTGAACGATGTAGTTCATTTGAGCTGAAAAGTGACTGCCCTTACCTGAAACGAATTGTTGCTTGTAGGAAGACTCAGAGCTAGGGATGTAACTCCATTTCTGAAGTGAAACACACAACAGAGTTCTCATCCATTGATTACACTCTGCTTTAAAGCAAGAAGAACGGTCTAGCTTTCTAGAATCTCTAAGACAGCAGGATACTTGAGTGTGCTGAGAAGAAATGAACGGTGTTTCCGACACATACGGACCATATCTAGTCCAACTCTGCTTCTGAAACTGATAAAAGGACTGGTCCTCTCACATCCGATGCTTGTCAGTTAAGATGAGAAATGTGTGAGCTTCGTGAACGATGTAGTTCGTTTGAGCTGAAAAGTGACTGCCCTTACCTGAAACTAAGTCTTGAATGTAGGAAGACACAGGGCGTTGCCTTTAACTCCATTTCTGAAGGGAAACACACAACACAGTTCTCATCCATGGATAACACTCTGCTTTAGAGCAAGAAGCACGCTCTTGCTTTCTAGAATGTCTAATACAGCAGGAAACTTGAGTGTGCTCAGAACAAAAGAAAGGTGTTTCCTACACATACATACGGGCCATATCAAGTCCAACTCTGATTCTGAAACTGATACAAAGCACTGGTCCTCTAACATCCGATGCTTGTCATTTAAGATGAGAAACATGCGAGCTTCATGAACGATGTAGTTCTTTTGAACTGAAAAGTGACTGCTCTTACCTGAAACAATGTAGTGCTTGTAGGAAGACACAGAGCCTGGGATATAACTCCATATCCGACGGAAACACACAGCATACTTCTCATCCATAGATCTCACTCCGCTTTAGGGCAAGAAGCACTCTCTTGCTTTCTAGATTCTCTAATACAGCAGGAAACTTGAGTGTGCTCATAACAAAAGAACGGTGTTTCCTACACATACGGACCATATCTAGTTCATCTCTGCTCCTGAAACTGATACAAAGCCCTGGTCCTCCAACATCCGATGCTTGTCAGTTAAGATGAGAAACGTGTGAGCTTCGTGAACGATGTAGTTCATTTGAGCTGAAAAGTGACTGCCCTTACCTGAAACGAATTGTTGCTTGTAGGAAGACTCAGAGCTAGGGATGTAACTCCATTTCTGAAGTGAAACACACAACAGAGTTCTCATCCATGGATCATACTCTGCTTTAGAGCAAGAAGAACGCTCTTGCTTTCTAGAATCTCTAATATATCAGGAAACTTGAGTGTGCTCAGAAAAAAGGAACAGTGTTTCCTACACATACGGACCATATGTAGTTCAACTCTGCTTCTGAAACTGAAACAAACCACAGGTCCTCTAACATCCAATGCTTGTCAGTTAAGATGAGAAAGGTGTGAGCTTCGTGAACCGATGTAGTTCATTTGAGCTGTAAAGTAACTGCCCTTACTTGAATCGAAGTCTTGCTTGTAGGAAGACTCAGAGCCTGGGATTTAACTCCATTTCTGAAGTGAAACACAAAGCAGAGTTCTCATCCATTGATCACACTCTGCTTTAGAGCAAGAAGCACGCACTTGTTTTCTAGAGTCTCTAAGACAGCAGGAAACCTGAGTGTGCTCAGAACAAAAGAACGGTGTTTCCTACACATATGGACCATATCTAGTCCAACTCTGCTTCTGAAACTGATACAAAGCACTGGTCCTCTAACCTCCAATGCTTGTCAGTTAAGATGAGAAACATGTGAGCTTCGTGAACGATGTAGTTCATTTGAGCTGAAATGTGAGTGCTCTTACCTGAAACAATGTAGTGCATGTAGGAAGACACAGAGCCTGGGATTTAACTCCAATTCCGACGGAAACACACAGCATACTTCTCATCCATAGATCTCACTCCGCTATAGGGCAAGAAGCACTCTCTTGCTTTCTAGATTCTCTAATACAGCAGGAAACTTGAGTGTGCTCATAACAAAAGAACGGTGTTTCCTACACACAGGGACCATATCTAGTTCATCACTGCTCCTGAAACTGATACAAATCACTGGTCCTCCAACATCCGATGCTTGTCAGTTAAGATGAGAAAGGTGTGAGCTTCATGAACGATGTAGTTCATTTGAGCTGAAAAGTGACTGCCCTTACCTGAAAAGAATTGTTGCTTGTAGAAAGACTCAGAGCTAGTGATGTAACTCCATTTCTGAAGTGAAACACACAACAGAGTTCTCATCCATTGACTACACTCTGCTTTAAAGCAAGAAGAATGCTCTAGCTTTCTAGAATCTCTAAGACAGCAGGATACTTGAGTGTGCTGAGAAGAAATGAACGGTGTTTCCGACACATACGGACCATATCTAGTCCAACTCTGCTTCTGAAACTGATACAAGGACTGGTCCTCTCACATCCGATGCTTGTCAGTTAAGATGAGAAATGTGTGAGCTTCGTGAACGATGTAGTTCGTTTGAGCTGAAAAGTGACTGCCCTTACCTGAAACGAAGTCTTGAATTTAGGAAGACACAGGGCGTTGCCTTTAACTCCATTTCTGAAGGGAAACACACAACACAGTTCTCATCCATGGATAACACTCTGCTTTAGAGCAAGAAGCACGCTCTTGCTTTCTAGAATGTCTAATACAGCAGGAAACTTGAGTGTGCTCAGAACAAAAGAAAGGTGTTTCCTACACATACATATGGGCCATATCAAGTCCAACTCTGATTCTGAAACTGATACAAAGCACTGGTCCTCTAACATCCGATGCTTGTCATTTAAGATGAGAAACATGTGAGCTTCGTGAACAATGTAGTTCGTTTGAACTGAAAATTGACTGCTCTTACCTGAAACAATGTAGTGCTTGTAGGAAGACTCAGAGCCTGGGATTTAACTCCATTTCCGACGGAAACACACAGCATACTTCTCATCCATAGATCTCACTCCGATTTATGGCAAGAAGCACTCTCTTGCTTTCTAGATTCTCTAATACAGCAGGAAACTTGAGTGTGCTCATAACAAAAGAACGGTATTTCCTACACATAGGGTCCATATCTAGTTCATCTCCTCTCCTGAAACTGAAACAAACCAGAGGTCCTCTAACATCCAATGCTTGTCAGTTAAGATGAGAAAGGTGTGAGCTTCATGAACGATGTAGTTCATTTGAGCTGTAAAGTAACTGCCCTTACTTGAATCGAAGTCTTTTTTGTAGGAAGACTCAGATCCTGGGATTTAACTCCATTTCTGAAGGGAAACACACAGCATAGTTCTCATCCATGGATCACACTCTGCTTTAAAGCAAGCAGAACGCTCTTGCTTTCTAGAATCTCTAATACAGCAGGAAACTTGAGTGTGCTCAGAAAAAAGGAACAGTGTTTCCTACACATACGGACCATATGTAGTTCAACTCTCCTTCTGAAACTGAAAGAAAGCACAGGTCCTCTAACATAAAATGCTTGTCAGTTAAGATGAGAAAAGAGGGAGCTTCGTGAACGATGTAGTTCGTTTGAGCTGTAAAGTAACTGCCCTTACTTGAATCGAAGTCTTGCTTGTAGGAAGACTCAGAGCCTGGGATTTAACTCCATTTCTGAAGTGAAACACACAGCAGAGTTCTCATCCATTGATCACACTCTGCTTTAGAGCAAGAAGCACGCACTTGTTTTCTAGAGTCTCTAAGACAGCAGGAAACCTGAGTGTGCTCAGAACAAAAGAACGGTGTTTCCTACACATATGGACCATATCTAGTCCAACTCTGATTCTGAAACTGATACAAAGCACTGGTCCTCTAACCTCCAATGCTTGTCAGTTAAGATGAGAAACATGTGACTTCGTGAACGATGTAGTTCATTTGAGCTGAAATGTGAGTGCTCTTACCTGAAACAATGTAGTGCTTGTAGGAAGACACAGAGCCTGGGATTTAACTCCATTTCCGACGGAAACACACAGCATACTTCTCATCCATAGATCTCACTCCGCTTTAGGGCTAGAAGCACTCTCTTGCTTTCTAGATTCTCTAATACAGCAGGAAAATTGAGTGTGCTCATAACAAAAGAACGGTGTTTCCTACACATAGGGACCATATCTAGTTCATCTCTGCTCCTGAAACTGAAACAAACCAGAGGTCCTCCAACATCCAATGCTTGTAAGTTAAGATGAGAATGGGGTGAGCTTCATGAACGATGTAGTTCATTTGAGCTGTAAAGTAACTGCCCTTACTTGAATCGAAGTCTTGCTTGTAGGAAGACTCAGAACCTGGGATTTAACTCCATTTCTGAAGGGAAACACACAGCATAGTTCTCATCCATGGATCACACTCTGCTTTAGAGCAAGAAGAACGCTCTTGCTTTCTAGAATCTCTAATATATCAGGAAACTTGAGTGTGCTCAGAAAAAAGGAACAGTGTTTCCTACACATACGGACCATATGTAATTCAACTATGCTTCTGAAACTGAAAGAAACCACAGGTCCTCTAACATCCGATGCTTGTCAGTTAAGATGAGAAACATGTGAGCTTCGTGAACGATGTAGTTCGTTTGAGCTGAAAAGTGACTGCCCTTACCTGAAAACATGTACTGCTTGTAGGAAGACACAGGGCGTGGGCTTTAACTCCATTTCTGAAGGGAAACACACAACACAGTTCTCATCCATGGATAACACTCCGATTTAGAGCAAGAAGAACGCCCTTGCTTCCTAGAATGTCTAATACAGCAGGAAACTTGAGTGTGCTCAGAACAAAAGAATGGTGTTTCCTACACATACGGGCCATATCTATTCCAACTCTGATTCTGAAACTGATAAAAAGCACAGGTCCTCTAACCTCCAATGCTTGTCATTTAAGATGAGAAACATGTGAGCTTCATGAACGATGTAGTTCGTTTGAACTGAAAATTGACTGCTCTTACCTGAAACAATGTAGTACTTGTAGGAAGACACAGAGCCTGGGATTTAACTCCATTTCCGACGGAAACACACAGCATACTTCTCATCCATAGATCTCACTCTGCTTTAGGGCAAGAAGCACTCTCTTGCTTTCTAGATTCTCTAATACAGCAGTAAACTTGAGTGTGCTCATAACAAAAGAACGGTGTTTCCTACACACAGGGACCATATCTAGTTCATCTCTGCTCCTGAAACTGATACAAAGCACTGGTCCTCCAACATCCGATGCTTGTCAGTTAAGATGAGAAACATGTGAGCTTCGTGAACGATGTAGTTCATTTGAGCTGAAAAGTGACTGCCCTTACCTGAAACGAATTGTTGCTTGTAGGAAGACTCAGAGCTAGGGATGTAACTCCATTTCTGAAGTGAAACACAACAGAGTTCTCATCCATGGATCATACTCTGCTTTAGAGCAAGAAGAACGCACTTGCTTTCTAGAATCTCTAATATATCAGGAAACTTGAGTGTGCTCAGAAAAAAGGAACAGTGTTTCCTACACATACGGACCATATGTAGTTCAACTCTGCTTCTGAAACTGAAACAAACCACAGGTCCTCTAACATCCAATGCTTGTCAGTTAAGATGAGAAAGGTGTGAGCTTCGTGAACGATGTAGTTCATTTGAGCTGTAAAGTAACTGCCCTTACTTGAATCGAAGTCTTGCTTGTAGGAAGACTCAGAGCCTGGGATTTAACTCCATTTCTGAAGTGAAACACAAAGCAGAGTTCTCATCCATTGATCACACTCTGCTTTAGAGCAAGAAGCGCGCACTTGTTTTCTAGAGTCTCTAAGACAGCAGGAAACCTGAGTGTGCTCAGAACAAAAGAACGGTGTTTCCTACACATATGGACCATATCTAGTCCAACTCTGCTTCTGAAACTGATACAAAGCACTGGTCCTCTAACCTCCAATGCTTGTCAGTTAAGATGAGAAACATGTGAGCTTCGTGAACGATGTAGTTCATTTGAGCTGAAATGTGAGTGCTCTTACCTGAAACAATGTAGTGCATGTAGGAAGACACAGAGCCTGGGATTTAACTCCAATTCCGACGGAAACACACAGCATACTTCTCATCCATAGATCTCACTCCGCTATAGGGCAAGAAGCACTCTCTTGCTTTCTACATTCTCTAATACAGCAGGAAACTTGAGTGTGCTCATAACAAAAGAACGGTGTTTCCTACACACAGGGACCATATCTAGTTCATCTCTGCTCCTGAAACTGATACAAAGCACTGGTCCTCCAACATCCGATGCTGGTCAATTAAGATGAGAAACGTGTGAGCTTCGTGAACGATGTAGTTCATTTGAGCTGAAAAGTGACTGCCCTTACCTGAAACGAATTGTTGCTTGTAGGAAGACTCAGAGCTAGGGATGTAACTCCATTTCTGAAGTGAAACACACAACAGAGTTCTCATCCATTGATTACACTCTGCTTTAAAGCAAGAAGAACGCTCTAGCTTTCTAGAATCTCTAAGACAGCAGGATACTTGAGTGTGCTGAGAAGAAATGAATGGTGTTTCCGACACATACGGACCATATCTAGTCCAACTCTGCTTCTGAAACTGATAAAAGGACTGGTCCTCTAACATCCGATGCTTATCAGTTACGATGAGAAATGTGTGAGCTTCGTGAACGATGTAGTTCGTTTGAGCTGAAAAGTGACTGCCCTTACCTGAAACGAAGTCTTGAATGTAGGAAGACACAGGGAGTGGGCTTTAACTCCATTTCTGAAGGGAAACACACAACACAGTTCTCATCCATGGATAACACTCTGCTTTAGAACAAGAAGCACGCTCTTGCTTTCTAGAGTGTCTAATACAGCAGGAAACTTGAGTGTGCTCAGAACAAATGAACGGTGTTTCCTACACATACATACGGGCCATATCTAGTCCAACTCTGATTCTGAAACTGATACAAAGCACTGGTCCTCTAACATCCAATGCTTGTCATTTAAGATGAGAAACATGTGAGCTTTGTGAACGATGTAGTTCGTTTGAACTGAAAATTGACTGCTCTTACCTGAAACAATGTAGTGCTTGTAGGAAGACACAGAGCCTGGGATTTAACTCGATTTCCGACGGAAACACACAGCATACTTCTCATCCATAGATCTCACTCCGCTTTATGGCAAGAAGCACTCCCTTGCTTTCTAGATTCTCTAATACAGCAGGAAACTTGAGTGTGCTCATAACAAAAAAACGGTATTTCCTACACATAGGGTCCATATCTAGTTCATCTCCTCTCCTGAAACTGAAACAAACCAGAGGTCCTCTAACATCCAATGCTTGTCAGTTAAGATGAGAAAGGTGTGAGCTTCGTAAACGATGTAGTTCATTTGAGCTGTAAAGTAACTGCCCTTACTTGAATCGAAGTCTTGCTTGTAGGAAGACTCAGAACCTGGGATTTAACTCCATTTCTGAAGGGAAACACACAGCATAGTTCTCATCCATGGATCACACTCTGCTTTAGAGCAAGAAGAACACTCTTGCTTTCTAGAATCTCTAATAGAGCAGGAAAATTGAGTGTGCTCAGAAAAAAAGGAACAGTGTTTCCTACACATACGGACCATATGTAGTTCAACTCTCCTTCTGAAACTGAAAGAAAGCACAGGTCCTCTAACATCCAATGCTTGTCAGTTAAGATGAGAAAAGAGGGAGCTTCGTGAACGATGTAGTTCGTTTGAGCTGTAAGGAACTGCCCTTAAATGAAACGAAGTCTTGCTTGTAGGAAGACTCAGAGCCTGGGATTTAACTCCATTTCTGAAGTGAAACACACAGCAGAGTTCTCATCCATTGATCACACTCTGCTTTAGAGCAAGAAGCACGCACTTGTTTTCTAGAGTCTCTAAGACAGCAGGAAACCTGAGTGTGCTCAGAACAAAAGAACGGTGTTTCCTACACATATGGACCATATCTAGTCCAACTCTGCTTCTGAAACTGATACAAAGCACTGGTCCTCTAACCTCCAATGCTTATCAGTTAAGATGAGAAATGTGTGAGCTCGTGAACTATGTAGTTCGTTTGAGCTGAAAAGTGACTGCCCTTACCTGAAACGAAGTCTTGAATGTAGGAAGACACAGGGCGTGGGCTTTAACTCCATTTCTGAAGGGAAACACACAACACAGTTCTCATCCAAGGATAACACTCTGCTTTAGAACAAGAAGCACGCACTTGTTTTCTAGAGTCTCTAAGACAGCAGGAAACCTGAGTGTGCTCAGAACAAAAGAACGGTGTTTCCTACACATATGGACCATATCTAGTCCAACTCTGCTTCTGAAACTGATACAAAGCACTGGTCCTCTAACCTCCAATGCTTGTTAGTTAAGATGAGAAACATGTGAGCTCCGTGAACGATGTAGTTCATTTGAGCTGAAATGTGAGTGCTCTTACCTGAAACCATGTTGTGCTTGCAGGAAGACACAGAGCCTGGGATTTAACTCCATTTCCGACGGAAACACACAGCATACTTCTCATCCATAGATCTCACTCCGCTTTAGGGCAAGAAGCACTCTCTTGCTTTCTAGATTCTCTAATACAGCAGGAAACTTGAGTGTGCTCATAACAAAAGAACGGTGTTTCCTACACACAGGGACCATATCTAGTTCATCTCTGCTCCTGAAACTGATACAAAGCACTGGTCCTCCAACATCCGATGCTTGTCAGTTAAGATGAGAAACGTGTGAGCTTCGTGAACGATGTAGTTCATTTGAGCTGAAAAGTGACTGCCCTTACCTGAAACGAATTGTTGCTTGTAGGAAGACTCAGAGCTAGGGATGTAACTCCATTTCTGAAGTGAAACACACAACAGAGTTCTCATCCATTGATTACACTCTGCTTTAAAGCAAGAAGAACGCTCTAGCTTTCTAGAATCTCTAAGACAGCAGGATACTTGAGTGTGCTGAGAAGAAATGAACGGTGTTTCCGACACATACGGACCATATCTAGTCCAACTCTGCTTCTGAAACTGATAAAAGGACTGGTCTTCTAACATCCGATGCTTGTCAGTTAAGATGAGAAATGTGTGAGCTTCGTGAACGATGTAGTTCGTTTGAGCTGAAAAGTGACTGCCGTTATCTGAAACGAAGTCTTGAATGTAGGAAGACACAGGGTGTGGGCTTTAACTCCATTTCTGAAGGGAAACACACAACACAGTTCTCATCCATGGATAACACTCTGCTTTAGAGCAAGAAGCACGCTCTTGCTTTCTAGAATGTCTAATACAGCAGGAAACTTGAGTGTGCTCAGAACAAAAGAACGGTGTTTCCTACACATACATACGGGCCATATCTAGTCCAACTCTGATTCTGAAACTGATACAAAGCACTGTTCCTCTAACATCCAATGCTTGTCATTTAAGATGAGAAACATGTGAGCTTTGTGAACGATGTAGTTCGTTTGAACGGAAAAGTGACTGCTCTTACCTGAAACAATGTAGTGCTTGTAGGAAGACACAGAGCCTGGGATTTAACTCCATTTCCGACGGAAACACACAGCATACTTCTCATCCATAGATCTCACTCCGCTTTAGGGCTAGAAGCACTCTCTTGCTTTCTAGATTCTCTAATACAGCAGGAAACTTGAGTGTGCTCATAACAAAAGAACGGTGTTTCCTACACATAGGGACCATATCTAGTTCATCTCTGCTCCTGAAACTGAAACAAACCAGAGGTCCTCCAACATCCAATGCTTGTAAGTTAAGATGAGAAAGGGCTGAGCTTCATGAACGATGTAGTTCATTTGAGCTGTAAAGTAACTGCCCTTACTTGAATCGAAGTCTTGCTTGTAGGAAGACTCAGAACCTGGGATTTAACTCCATTTCTGAAGGGAAACACACAGCATAGTTCTCATCCATGGATCACACTCTGCTTTAGAGCAAGAAGAACGCTCTTGCTTTCTAGAATCTCTAATATATCAGGAAACTTGAGTGTGCTCAGAAAAAAGGAACAGTGTTCCTACACATACGGACCATATGTAATTCAACTATGCTTCTGAAACTGAAAGAAACCACAGGTCCTCTAACATCCGATGCTTGTCATTTAAGATGAGAAACATGTGAGCTTCGTGAACGATGTAGTTCGTTTGAGCTGAAAAGTGACTGCCCTTACCTAAAAAAATGTACTGCTTGTAGGAAGACACAGGGCGTGGGCTTTAACTCCATTTCTGAAGGGAAACACACAACACAGTTCTCATCCATGGATAACACTCCGATTTAGAGCAAGAAGAACGCTCTTGCTTTCTAGAATGTCTAATACAGCAGGAAACTAGAGTGTGCTCAGAACAAAAGAATGGTGTTTCCTACACATACGGGCCATATCTAGTCCAACTCTGATTCTGAAACTGATAAAAAGCACAGGTCCTCTAACCTCCAATGCTTGTCATTTAAGATGAGAAACATGTGAGCTTCATGAACGATGTAGTTCGTTTGAACTGAAAATTGACTGCTCTTACCTGAAACAATGTAGTACTTGTAGGAAGACACAGAGCCTGGGATTTAACTCCATTTCCGACGGAAACACACAGCATACTTCTCATCCATAGATCTCACTCCGCTTTAGGGCAAGAAGCACTCTCTTGCTTTCTAGATTCGCTAATACAGCAGGAAACTTGAGTGTGCTCATAACAAAAGAACGGGGTTTCCTACACACAGGGACCATATCTAGTTCAACTCTGATCCTGAAACTGATACAGACACTGGTCCACCAACATCCGATGCTTGTCAGTTAAGATGAGAAAGGTGTGAGCTTCGTGAAAGATGTAGGTCATTTGAGCTGTAAAGTAACTGCCCTTACTTGAATCGAAGTCTTGCTTGTAGGAAGACTCAGAACCTGGGATTTAACTCCATTTCTGAAGGGAAACACACAGCATAGTTCTCATCCATGGATCACACTCTGCTTTAGAGCAAGAAGAACGCTCTTGCTTTCTAGAGTCTCTAATATATCAGGAAACTTGAGCGTGCTCAGAACAAACGAACAGTGTTTCCTACACATACAGACCATATGTAGTTCAACTCTGCTTCTGAAACTGAAAGAAACCACAGGTCCTCTAACATCCAATACTTGTCAGTTAAGATGAGAAAAGAGGGAGCTTCGTGAATGATGTAGATCACTTGAGATGTAAAGTATCTGCCCTTAAATGAAACGAAGTCTTGCTTGTAGGAAGACTCAGAGCCTGGGATTTAACTCCATTTCAGAAGTGAAACACACAGCAGAGTTCTCATCCATTGATCACACTCTGCTTTAGAGCAAGAAGCACGCACTTGTTTTCTAGAGTCTCTAAGACAGCAGGAAACCTGAGTGTGCTCAGAACAAAAGAACGGTGTTTCCTACACATATGGACCATATCTAGTCCAACTCTGCTTCTGAAACTGATACATAGCACTGGTCCTCTAACCACCAATGCTTGTCAGTTAAGATGAGAAACATGTGAGCTTCGTGAACGATGTAGTTCATTTGAGCTGAAATGTGAGTGCTCTTACGTGAAACAATGTAGTGCTTGTAGGAAGACACAGAGCCTGGGATTTAACTCCATTTCCGACAGAAACACACAGCATACTTCTCATCCATAGATCTCACTCTGCTTTAGGGCAAGAAGCACTCTCTTGCTTTCTAGATTCTCTAATACAGCAGTAAACTTGAGTGTGCTCATAACAAAAGAACGGTGTTTCCTACACACAGGGACCATATCTAGTTCATCTCTGCTCCTGAAACTGATACAAAGCACTGGTCCTCCAACATCCGATGCTTGTCAGTTAAGATGAGAAACATGTGAGCTTCGTGAACGATGTAGTTCATTTGAGCTGAAAAGTGACTGCCCTTACCTGAAACGAAGTCTTGAATGTAGGAAGACACAGGGAGTGGGCTTTAACTCCATTTCTGAAGGGAAACACACAACACAGTTCTCATCCATGGATAACACTCTGCTTTAGAACAAGAAGCACGCTCTTGCTTTCTAGAGTGTCTAATACAGCAGGAAACTTGAGTGTGCTCAGAAAAAAAGAACGGTGTTTCCTACACATACATACGGGCCATATCTAGTCCAACTCTGATTCTGAAACTGATACAAAGCACTGGTCCTCTAACACCCAATGCTTGTCATTTAAGATGAGAAACATGTGAGCTTTGTGAATGATGTAGTTCGTTTGAACTGAAAATTGACTGCTCTTACCTGAAACAATGTAGTGCTTGTAGGAAGAAACAGAGCCTGGGATTTAACTCGATTTCCGACGGAAACACACAGCATACTTCTCATCCATAGATCTCACTCCGCTTTATGGCAAGAAGCACTCCCTTGCTTTCTAGATTCTCTAATACAGCAGGAAACTTGAGTGTGCTCATAACAAAAGAACGGTATTTCCTACACATAGGGTCCATATCTAGTTCATCTCCTCTCCTGAAACTGAAACAAACCAGAGGTCCTCTAACATCCAATGCTTGTCAGTTAAGATGTGAAAGGTGTGAGCTTCGTAAACGATGTAGTTCATTTGAGCTGTAAAGTAACTGCCCTTACTTGAATCGAAGTCTTGCTTGTAGGAAGACTCAGAACCTGGGATTTAACTCCATTTCTGAAGGGAAACACACAGCATAGTTCTCATCCATGGATCACACTCTGCTTTAGAGCAAGAAGAACGCTCTTGCTTTCTAGAATCTCTAATACAGCAGGAAACTTGAGTGTGCTCAGAAAAAAGGAACAGTGTTTCCTACACATACGGACCATATGTAGTTAAACTCTCCTTCTGAAACTGAAAGAAAGCACAGGTCCTCTAACATCCAATGCTTGTCAGTTAAGATGAGAAAAGAGGGAGCTTCGTGAACGATGTAGTTCGTTTGAGCTGTAAGGAACTGCCCTTAAATGAAACGAAGTCTTGCTTGTAGGAAGACTCAGAGCCTGGGATTTAACTCCATTTCTGAATTGAAACACACAGCAGAGTTCTCATCCATTGATCACACTCTGCTTTAGAGCAAGAAGCACGCACTTGTTTTCTAGAGTCTCTAAGACAGCAGGAAACCTGAGTGTGCTCAGAACAAAAGAACGGTGTTTCCTACACATATGGACCATATCTAGTCCAACTCTGCTTCTGAAACTGATACATAGCACTGGCCCTCCAACATCCGATGCTGGTCAATTAAGATGAGAAACGTGTGAGCTTCGTGAACGATGTAGTTCATTTGAGCTGAAAAGTGACTGCCCTTACCTGAAACGAATTGTTGCTTGTAGGAAGACTCAGAGCTAGGGATGTAACTCCATTTCTGAAGTGAAACACACAACAGAGTTCTCATCCATTGATTACACTCTGCTTTAAAGCAAGAAGAACGCTCTAGCTTTCTAGAATCTCTAAGACACCAGGATACTTGAGTGTGCTGAGAAGAAATGAACGGTATTTCCGACACATA
The DNA here is from genome assembly GCA_949786385.1 of Onychomys leucogaster. NCBI lineage: Eukaryota > Metazoa > Chordata > Mammalia > Rodentia > Cricetidae > Onychomys > Onychomys leucogaster. The sequence continues at coordinate 39,673 of CATKUP010000123.1, forward strand.
CGGACCATATCTAGTCCAACTCTGATTCTGAAACTGACAAAAAGCACTGGTCCTCTAACCTCCTATGCTTGTCAGTTAAGATGAGAAACATGTGAGCTTCGTGAACGATGTAGTTCATTTGAGCTGAAATGTGAGTGCTCTTACCTGAAACAATGTAGTGATTGTAGGAAGACACAGAGCGTGGGATTTAACTCCATTTCCGACGGAAACACACAGCATACTTCTCATCCATAGATCTCACTCCGCTTTAGGGCAAGAAGCACTCTCTTGCTTTCTAGATTCTCTAATACAGCAGGAAACTTGAGTGTGCTCATAACAAAAGAACGGTGTTTCCTACACATAGGGACCATATCTAGTTCATCTCTGCTCCTGAAACTGAAACAAATCAGAGGTCCTCTAACATCCAATGCTTGTCAGTTAAGATGAGAAAGGTGTGAGCTTCGTGAACGATGTAGTTCATTTGAGCTGTAAAGTAACTGCCCTTACTTGAATCGAAGTCTTGCTTGTAGGAAGACTCAGAGCCTGGGATTTAACTCCATTTCTGAAGTGAAACACACAGCAGAGTTCTCATCCATTGATCACACTCTGCTTTAGAGCAAGAAGCACGCACTTGTTTTCTAGAGTCTCTAAGACAGCAGGAAACCTGAGTGTGCTCAGAACAAAAGAACGGTGTTTCCTACACATATGGACCATATCTAGTCCAACTCTGCTTCTGAAACTGATACAAAGCACTGGTCCTCTAACCTCCAATGCTTATCAGTTAAGATGAGAAATGTGTGAGCTCGTGAACTATGTAGTTCGTTTGAGCTGAAAAGTGACTGCCCTTACCTGAAACGAAGTCTTGAATGTAGGAAGACACAGGGCGTGGGTTTTAACTCCATTTCTGAAGGGAAACACACAACACAGTTCTCATCCATGGATAACACTCTGCTTTAGAACAAGAAGCACGCACTTGTTTTCTAGAGTCTCTAAGACAGCAGGAAACCTGAGTGTGCTCAGAACAAAAGAACGGTGTTTCCTACACATATGGACCATATCTAGTCCAACTCTGCTTCTGAAACTGATACAAAGCACTGGTCCTCTAACCTCCAATGCTTGTCAGTTAAGATGAGAAACATGTGAGCTTCGTGAACGATGTAGTTCATTTGAGCTGAAATGTGAGTGCTCTTACCTGAAACCATGTTGTGCTTGTAGGAAGACACAGAGCCTGGGATTTAACTCCATTTCCGACGGAAACACACAGCATACTTCTCATCCATAGATCTCACTCCGCTTTAGGGCAAGAAGCACTCTCTTGCTTTCTAGATTCTCTAATACAGCAGTAAACTTGAGTGTGCTCATAACAAAAGAACGGTGTTTCCTACACACAGGGACCATATCTAGTTCATCTCTGCTCCTGAAACTGATACAAAGCACTGGTCCTCCAACATCCGATGCTTGTCAGTTAAGATGAGAATCGTGTGAGCTTTGTGAACGATGTAGTTCCTTTGAGCTGAAAAGTGACTGCCCTTACCTGAAACGAATTGTTGCTTGTAGAAAGACTCAGAGCTAGGGATGTAACTCCATTTCTGAAGTGAAACACACAACAGAGTTCTCATCCATTGATTAAACTCTGCTTTAAAGCAAGAAGAACGCTCTAGCTTTCTAGAATCTCTAAGACAGCAGGATACTTGAGTGTGCTGAGAAGAAATGAACGGGGTTTCCGACACATACGGACCATATCTAGTGCAACTCTGCTTCTGAAACTGATAAAAGGACTGGTCCTCTAACATCCGATGCTTATCAGTTAAGATGAGAAATGTGTGAGCTTCGTGAACGATGTAGTTCGTTTGAGCTGAAAAGTGACTGCCCTTACCTGAAACGAAGTCTTGAATGTAGGAAGACACAGGGCGTGGCTTTTAACTCCATTTCTGAATGGAAACACACAACACAGTTCTCATCCATGGATAACACTCTGCTTTAGAACAAGAAGCATGCTCTTGCTTTCTAGAGTGTCTAATACAGCAGGAAACTTGAGTGTGCTCAGAACAAAAGAACGGTGTTTCCTACACATACATACGGGCTATATCTAGTCCAACTCTGATTCTGAAACTGATAAAAAGCACTGGTCCTCTAACATCCAATGCTTGTCATTTAAGATGAGAAACATGTGAGCTTCGTGAACGATGTAGTTCGTTTGAACTGAAAAGTGACTGCTCTTACCTGAAACAATGTAGTGCCTGTAGGAAGACACAGAGCCTGGGATTTAACTCCATTTCCGACAGAAACAAACAGCATAATTCTCATCCATAGATCTCACTCCGCTTTAGGGCAAGAAGCACTCTCTTGCTTTCTAGATTCTCTAATACAGCAGGAAACTTGAGTGTGCTCATAACAAAAGAACGGTGTTTCCTACACATAGGGACCATATATAGTTCATCTCTGCTCCTGAAACTGAAACAAACCAGAGGTCCTCTAACATCCAATGCTTGTCAGTTAAGATGAGAAAGGTGTGAGCTTCATGAACGATGTAGTTCATTTGAGCTGAAATGTGAGTGCTCTTACCTGAAACAATGTAGTGATTGTAGGAAGACACAGAGCGTGGGATTTAACTCCATTTCCGACGGAAACACACAGCATACTTCTCATCCATAGATCTCACTCCGCTTTCGGGCAAGAAGCACTCTCTTGCTTTCTAGATACTCTAATACAGCAGGAAACTTGAGTGTGCTCATAACAAAAGAACGGTGTTTCCTACACATAGGGACCATATATAGTTCATCTCTGCTCCTGAAACTGATACAAAGCACTGGTCCTCCAACATCCGATGCTTGTCAGTTAAGATGAGAATCGTGTGAGCTTTGTGAACGATGTAGTTCCTTTGAGCTGAAAAGTGACTGCCCTTACCTGAAACGAATTGTTGCTTGTAGAAAGACTCAGAGCTAGGGATGTAACTCCATTTCTGAAGTGAAACACACAACAGAGTTCTCATCAATTGATTAAACTCTGCTTTAAAGCAAGAAGAACGCTCTAGCTTTCTAGAATCTCTAAGACAGCAGGATACTTGAGTGTGCTGAGAAGAAATGAACGGGGTTTCCGACACATACGGACCATATCTAGTGCAACTCTGCTTCTGAAACTGATAAAAGGACTGGTCCTCTAACATCCGATGCTTATCAGTTAAGATGAGAAATGTGTGAGCTTCGTGAACGATGTAGTTCGTTTGAGCTGAAAAGTGACTGCCCTTACCTGAAACGAAGTCTTGAATGTAGGAAGATACAGGGCGTGGCTTTTAACTCCATTTCTGAATGGAAACACACAACACAGTTCTCATCCATGGATAACACTCTGCTTTAGAACAAGAAGCATGCTCTTGCTTTCTAGAGTGTCTAATACAGCAGGAAACTTGAGTGTGCTCAGAACAAAAGAACGGTGTTTCCTACACATACATACGGGCTATATCTAGTCCAACTCTGATTCTGAAACTGATAAAAAGCACTGGTCCTCTAACATCCAATGCTTGTCATTTAAGATGAGAAACATGTGAGCTTCGTGAACGATGTAGTTCGTTTGAACTGAAAAGTGACTGCTCTTACCTGAAACAATGTAGTGCCTGTAGGAAGACACAGAGCCTGGGATTTAACTCCATTTCCGACAGAAACAAACAGCATAATTCTCATCCATAGATCTCACTCCGCTTTAGGGCAAGAAGCACTCTCTTGCTTTCTAGATTCTCTAATACAGCAGGAAACTTGAGTGTGCTCATAACAAAAGAACGGTGTTTCCTACACATAGGGACCATATATAGTTCATCTCTGCTCCTGAAACTGAAACAAACCAGAGGTCCTCTAACATCCAATGCTTGTCAGTTAAGATGAGAAAGGTGTGAGCTTCGTGAACGATGTAGTTCATTTGAGCTGAAATGTGAGTGCTCTTACCTGAAACAATGTAGTGATTGTAGGAAGACACAGAGCGTGGGATTTAACTCCATTTCCGACGGAAACACACAGCATACTTCTCATCCATAGATCTCACTCCGCTTTCGGGCAAGAAGCACTCTCTTGCTTTCTAGATACTCTAATACAGCAGGAAACTTGAGTGTGCTCATAACAAAAGAACGGAATTTCCTACACATAGGGTCCATATCTAGTTCATCTCCTCTCCTGAAACTGAAACAAACCAGAGGTCCTCCAACATCCAATGCTTGTAAGTTAAGATGAGAAAGGTGTGAGCTTCATGAACAATGTAGTTCATTTGAGCTGTAAAGTAACTGCCCTTACTTGAATCGAAGTCTTGCTTGTAGGAAGACTCAGAACCTGGGATTTAACTCCATTTCTGAAGGGAAACACACAGCATAGTTCTCATCCATGGATCACACTCTGCTTTAGAGCAAGAAGAACGCTCTTGCTTTCTAGAATCTCTAATACAGCAGGAAACTTGAGTGTGCTCAGAAAAAAGGAACAGTGTTTCCTACACATACCGAACATATGTAGTTCAACTCTCCTTCTGAAACAGAAAGAAAGCACAGGTCCTCTAACATCCAATGCTTGTCAGTTAAGATGAAAAAAGAGGGAGCTTCGTGAACGATGTAGTTCGTTTGAGCTGTAAAGTAACTGCCCTTAAATGAAACGAAGTCTTGCTTGTAGGAAGACTCAGAGCCTGGGATTTAACTCCATTTCTGAAGTGAAACACACAGCAGAGTTCTCATCCATTGATCACACTCTGCTTTAGAGCAAGAAGCAAGCACTTGTTTTCTAGAGTCTCTAAGACAGCAGGAAACCTGAGTGTGCTCAGAACAAAAGAACGATGTTTCCTACACATATGGACCATATCTAGTCCAACTCTGCTTCTGAAACTGAGACAAAGCACTGGTCCTCTAACCTCCAATGCTTGTCAGTTAAGAAGAGAAACATGTGAGCTTTGTGAACGATGTAGTTCATTTGAGCTGAAATGTGAGTGCTCTTACCTGAAACAATGTAGTGCTTGTAGGAAGACACAGAGCTTGGGATTTAACTCCATTTCCGACGGAAACACACAGCATACTTCTCATCCATAGATCTCACTATGCTTTAGGGCAAGAAGCACTCTCTTGCTTTCTAGATTCTCTAATACAGCAGGAAACTTGAGTGTGCTCATACAAAAGAACAGTGTTTCCTACACACAGGAACCATATCTAGTTCATCTCTGCTCCTGAAACTGATACAAAGCACTGGTCCTCCAACATCCGATGCTGGTCAATTAAGATGAGAAACGTGTGAGCTTCGTGAACGATGTAGTTCATTTGAGCTGAAAAGTGACTGCCCTTACCTGAAACGAATTGTTGCTTGTAGGAAGACTCAGAGCTAGGGATGTAACTCCATTTCTGAAGTGAAACACACAACAGAGTTCTCATCCATTGATTACACTCTGCTTTAAAGCAAGAAGAATGCTCTAGCTTTCTAGAATCTCTAAGACAGCAGGATACTTGAGTGTGCTGAGAAGAAATGAACGGGGTTTCCGACACATACAGACCATATCTAGTCCAACTCTGCTTCTGAAACTGATAAAAGGACTGGTCCTCTAACATCCGATGCTTATCAGTTAAGATGAGAAATGTGTGAGCTTCGTGAAGGATGTAGTTCGTTTGAGCTGAAAAGTGACTGCCCTTACCTGAAACGAAGTCTTGAATGTAGGAAGACACAGGGCGTGGCTTTTAACTCCATTTCTGAATGGAAACACACAACACAGTTCTCATCCATGGATAACACTCTGCTTTAGAACAAGAAGCACGCTCTTGCTTTCTAGAGTGTCTAATACAGCAGGAAACTTGAGTGTGCTCAGAACAAAAGAACGGTGTTTCCTACACATACATACGGGCTATATCTAGTCCAACTCTGATTCTGAAACTGATAAAAAGCACTGGTCCTCTAACATCCAATGCTTGTCATTTAAGATGAGAAACATGTGAGCTTCGTGAACGATGTAGTTCGTTTGAACTGAAAAGTGACTGCTCTTACCTGAAACAATGTAGTGCCTGTAGGAAGACACAGAGCCTGGGATTTAACTCCATTTCCGACAGAAACAAACAGCATAATTCTCATCCATAGATCTCACTCCGCTTTAGGGCAAGAAGCACTCCTTGCTTTCTAGATTCTCTAATACAGCAGGAAACTTGAGTGTGCTCATAACAAAAGAACGGTGTTTCCTACACATAGGGACCATATTTAGTTCAACTCTGCTCCTGAAACTGAAAGAAAGCACAGGTCCTCTAACATCCAATGCTTGTCAGTTAAGATGAGAAAAGAGGGAGCTTCGTGAACGATGTAGTTCGTTTGAGCTGTAAAGTAACTGCCCTTAAATGACACGAAGTCTTGCTTGTAGGAAGACTCAGAGCCTGGGATTTATCTCCATTTCTGAAGTGAAACACACAGCAGAGTTCTCATCCATTGATCACACTCTGCTTTAGAGCAAGAAGCACGCACTTGTTTTCTAGAGTCTCTAAGACAGCAGGACACCTGAGTGTGCTCAGAAAAAAAGAACTGTGTTTCCTACACATAGGGACCATATCTAGTCCAACTCAGCTTCTGAAACTGATACAAAGCACTGGTCCTCTAACCTCCAATGCTTGTCAGTCAAGATGAGAAACATGTGAGCTTCGTGAACGATGTAGTTTGTTTGAAATTAAAAGTGACTGCTCTTACCTGAAACAATGTAGTGCTTGTAGGAAGACACAGAGCCTGGGATTTAACTCCATTTCCGATAGAAACAAACAGCATAATTCTCATCCATAGATCTCACTCCGCTTTAGGGCAAGAAGCACTCTCTTGCTTTCTAGATTCTCTAATACAGCACGAAACTTGAGTGTGCTCATAACAAAAGAATGGTGTTTCCTACACATAGGGACCATATTTAGTTCATCTCTGCTCCTGAAACTGAAACAAACCAGAGGTCCTCTAACATCCAATGCTTGTCAGTTAAGATGAGAAAGGTGTGAGCTTCTTGAACGATGTAGTTCATTTGAGCTGTAAAGTAACTGCCCTTACTTGAATCGTAGTCTTGCTTGTAGGAAGACTCAGAACCTGGGATTTAACTCCATTTCTGAAGGGAAACACACAGCATAGTTCTCATCCATGGATCACACTCTTCTTTAGAGCAAGAAGATCGCTCTTGCTTTCTAGAATCTCTAATACAGCAGGAAACTTGAGTGTGCTCAGAAAAGAGGAACAGTGTTTCCTACACATACGGACCATATGTAGTTCAACTCTGCTTCTGAAACTGAAAGAAACCACAGGTCCTCTAAAATCCAATGCTTGTCAGTTAAGATGAGAAAAGAGGGAGCTTCGTGAACGATGTAGTTCGTTTGAGCTCTAAAGTAACTGCCCTTAAATGAAACGAAGTCTTGCTTGTAGGAAGACTCAGAGCCTGGGATTTAACTCCATTTCTGAAGTGAAACACACAGCAGAGTTCTCATCCGTTGATCACACTCTGCTTTAGAGCAAGAAGCACGCACTTGTTTTCTAGAGTCTCTAAGACGGCAGGAAACCTGAGTGTGCTCAGAACAAAAGAACGGTGTTTCCTACACATATGGACCATATCTAGTCCAACTCTGCTTCTGAAACTGATACAAAGCACTGGTCCTCTAACCTCCAATGCTTGTCAGTTAAGATGAGAAACATGTGAGCTTCGTGAACGATGTAGTTCATTTGAGCTGAAATGTGAGTGCTGTTACCTGAAACAATGTAGTGCTTGTAGAAAGACTCAGAGCTAGGGATGTAACTCCATTTCAGAAGGGAAACACACAACAGAGTTCTCATCCATTGATTACACTCTGCTTTAAAGCAAGAAGAACGCTCTAGCTTTCTAGAATCTCTACGACAGCAGGATACTTGAGTGTGCTGAGAAGAAATGAACGGGGTTTCCGACACATACGGACAATATCTAGTCCACCTCTGCTTCTGAAACTGATAAAAGGACTGGTCCTCTAACATCCGATGCTTATCAGTTAAGATGAGAAATGTGTGAGCTTCGTGAACGATGTAGTTCGTTTGAGCTGAAAAGTGACTGCCCTTACCTGAAACGAAGTCTTGAATGTAGGAAGACACAGGGCGTGGCTTTTAACTCTATTTCTGAATGGAAACACAGAACACAGTTCTCATCCATGGATAACACTCTGCTTTAGAACAAGAAGCACGCTCTTGCTTTCTAGAGTGTCTAATACAACAGGAAACTTGAGTGTGCTCAGAACAAAAGAACGGTGTTTCCTACACATACGGGCCATATCTAGTCCAACTCTGATTCTGAAACTGACAAATCACTGGTCTTCTAACCTCCAATGCTTGTCAGTTAAGATGAGAAACATGTGAGCTTCGTGAACGATGTAGTTCATTTGAGCTGAAATGTGAGTGCTCTTACCTGAAACAATGTAGTGATTGTAGGAAGACACAGAGCGTGGGATTTAACTCCATTTCCGACGGAAACACACAGCATACTTCTCATCCATAGATCTCACTCCGCTTTAGGGCAAGAAGCACTCTCTTGCTTTCTAGATTCTCTAATACAGCAGGAAACTTGAGTGTGCTCAGAAAAAAGGAACAGTGTTTCCTACACATACGGACCATATGTAGTTCAACTCTCCTTCTGAAACTGAAAGAAAGCACAGGTCCTCTAACATCCAATGCTTGTCAGTTAAGATGAGAAAAGAGGGAGCTTCGTGAACGATGTAGTTCGTTTGAGCTGTAAAGTAACTGCCCTTAAATGACACGAAGTCTTGCTTGTAGGAAGACTCAGAGCCTGGGATTTATCTCCATTTCTGAAGTGAAACACACAGCAGAGTTCTCATCCATTGATCACACTCTGCTTTAGAGCAAGAAGCACGCACTTGTTTTCTAGAGTCTCTAAGACAGCAGGACACCTGAGTGTGCTCAGAAAAAAAGAACTGTGTTTCCTACACATAGGGACCATATCTAGTCCAACTCAGCTTCTGAAACTGATACAAAGCACTGGTCCTCTAACCTCCAATGCTTGTCAGTCAAGATGAGAAACATGTGAGCTTCGTGAACGATGTAGTTTGTTTGAAATTAAAAGTGACTGCTCTTACCTGAAACAATGTAGTGCTTGTAGGAAGACACAGAGCCTGGGATTTAACTCCATTTCCGACAGAAACAAACAGCATAATTCTCATCCATAGATCTCACTCCGCTTTAGGGCAAGAAGCACTCTCTTGCTTTCTAGATTCTCTAATACAGCACGAAACTTGAGTGTGCTCATAACAAAAGAATGGTGTTTCCTACACATAGGGACCATATTTAGTTCATCTCTGCTCCTGAAACTGAAACAAACCAGAGGTCCTCTAACATCCAATGCTTGTCAGTTAAGATGAGAAAGGTGTGAGCTTCGTGAACGATGTAGTTCATTTGAGCTGTAAAGTAACTGCCCTTACTTGAATCGTAGTCTTGCTTGTAGGAAGACTCAGAACCTGGGATTTAACTCCATTTCTGAAGGGAAACACACAGCATAGTTCTCATCCATGGATCACACTCTTCTTTAGAGCAAGAAGATCGCTCTTGCTTTCTAGAATCTCTAATACAGCAGGAAACTTGAGTGTGCTCAGAAAAGAGGAACAGTGTTTCCTACACATACGGACCATATGTAGTTCAACTCTGCTTCTGAAACTGAAAGAAACCACAGGTCCTCTAAAATCCAATGCTTGTCAGTTAAGATGAGAAAAGAGGGAGCTTCGTGAACGATGTAGTTCGTTTGAGCTCTAAAGTAACTGCCCTTAAATGAAACGAAGTCTTGCTTGTAGGAAGACTCAGAGCCTGGGATTTAACTCCATTTCTGAAGTGAAACACACAGCAGAGTTCTCATCCATTGATCACACTCTGCTTTAGAGCAAGAAGCACGCACTTGTTTTCTAGAGTCTCTAAGACGGCAGGAAACCTGAGTGTGCTCAGAACAAAAGAACGGTGTTTCCTACACATATGGACCATATCTAGTCCAACTCTGCTTCTGAAACTGATACAAAGCACTGGTACTCTAACCTCCAATGCTTGTCAGTTAAGATGAGAAACATGTGAGCTTCGTGAACGATGTAGTTCATTTGAGCTGAAATGTGAGTGCTGTTACCTGAAACAATGTAGTGCTTGTAGAAAGACTCAGAGCTAGGGATGTAACTCCATTTCAGAAGGGAAACACACAGCAGAGTTCTCATCCATTGATCACACTCTGCTTTAGAGCAAGAAGCACGCACTTGTTTTCTAGAGTCTCTAAGACAGCAGGAAACCTGAGTGTGCTCAGAACAAAAGAACGGTGTTTCCTACACATAGGGACCATATCTAGTCCAACTCTGCTTCTGAAACTGATAGAAAGCACTGGTCCTCTAACCTCCAATGCTTGTCAGTCAAGATGAGAAACATGTGAGCTTTGTGAACGATGTAGTTTGTTTGAACTGAAAAGTGACTGCTCTTACCTGAAACAATGTAGTGCTTGTAGGAAGACACAGAGCCTGGGATTTAACTCCATTTCCGACAGAAACAAACAGCATAATTCTCATCCATAGATCTCACTCCGCTTTAGGGCAAGAAGCACTCTCTTGCTTTCTAGATTCTCTAATACAGCAGGAAACTTGAGTGTGCTCATAACAAAAGAACGGTGTTTCCTACACATAGGGACCATATTTAGTTCATCTCTGCTCCTGAAACTGAAACAAACCAGAGGTCCTCTAACATCCAATGCTTGTCAGTTAAGATGAGAAAGGTGTGAGCTTCGTGAACGATGTAGTTCATTTGAGCTGTAAAGTAACTGCCCTTACTTGAATCGTAGTCTTGCTTGTAGGAAGACTCAGAACCTGGGATTTAACTCCATTTCTGAAGGGAAACACACAGCATAGTTCTCATCCATGGATCACACTCTGCTTTAGAGCAAGAAGATCGCTCTTGCTTTCTAGAATCTCTAATACAGCAGGAAACTTGAGTGTGCTCAGAAAAGAGGAACAGTGTTTCCTACACATACGGACCATATGTAGTTCAACTCTGCTTCTGAAACTGAAAGAAACCACAGGTCCTCTAAAATCCAATGCTTGTCAGTTAAGATGAGAAACATGTGAGCTTCGTGAACGATGTAGTTCATTTGAGCTGAAATGTGAGTGCTGTTACCTGAAACAATGTAGTGCTTGTAGAAAGACTCAGAGCTAGGGATGTAACTCAATTTCAGAAGGGAAACACACAACAGAGTTCTCATCCATTGATTACACTCTGCTTTAAAGCAAGAAGAACTCTCTAGCTTTCTAGAATCTCTACGACAGCAGGATACTTGAGTGTGCTGAGAAGAAATGAACGGGGTTTCCGACACATACGGACAATATCTAGTCCACCTCTGCTTCTGAAACTGATAAAAGGACTGGTCCTCTAACATCCGATGCTTATCAGTTAAGATGAGAAATGTGTGAGCTTCGTGAACGATGTAGTTCGTTTGAGCTGAAAAGTGACTGCCCTTACCTGAAAGGAAGTCTTGAATGTAGGAAGACACAGGGCGTGGCTTTTAACTCCATTTCTGAATGGAAACACAGAACACAGTTCTCATCCATGGATAACACTCTGCTTTAGAACAAGAAGCACGCTCTTGCTTTCTAGAGTGTCTAATACAGCAGGAAACTTGAGTGTGCTCAGAACAAAAGAACGGTGTTTCCTACACATACGGGCCATATCTAGTCCAACTCTGATTCTGAAAGTGACAAAAAGCACTGGTCCTCTAACCTCCAATGCTTGTCAGTTAAGATGAGAAACATGTGAGCTTCGTGAATGATGTAGTTCATTTGAGCTGAAATGTGAGTGCTCTTACCTGAAACAATGTAGTGATTGTAGGAAGACACAGAGCCTGGGATTTAACTCCATTTCCGACGGAAACACACAGCATACTTCTCATCTATAGATCTCACTCCGCTTTAGGGCAAGAAGCACTCTCTTGCTTTCTAGATTCTCTAATACAGCAGGAAACTTGAGTGTGCTCATAACAAAAGAACGGTGTTTCCTACACATACGGACCATATGTAGTTCAACTCTGCTTCTGAAACTGAAAGAAACCACAGGTCCTCTAACATCCAATGCTTGTCAGTTAAGATGAGAAAAGAGGGAGCTTCGTGAACGATGTAGTTCGTTTGAGCTGTAAAGTAACTGCCCTTAAATGAAACGAAGTCTTGCTTGTAGGAAGACTCAGAGCCTGGGATTTAACTCCATTTCTGAAGTGAAACACACAGCAGAGTTCTCATCCATTGATCACACTCTGCTTTAGAGCAAGAAGCACGCACTTGTTTTCTAGAGTCTCTAAGACAGCAGGAAACCTGAGTGTGCTCAGAACAAAAGAACGGTGTTTCCTACACATATGGACCATATCTAGTCCAACTCTGCTTCTGAAACTGATACAAAGCACTGGTCCTCTAACCTCCAATGCTTGTCAGTCAAGATGAGAAACATGTGAGCTTCTTGAATGATGTAGTTCATTTGAGCTGAAATGTGAGTGCTCTTACCTGAAACAATGTAGTGCTTGTAGGAAGACACAGAGCCTGGGATTTAACTCCATTTCCGACGTAAACACACAGCATACTTCTCATCCATAGATCTCACTCCACTTTAGGGCAAGAGGCACTCTCTTGCTTTCTAGATACTCTAATACAGCAGGAAACTTGAGTGTGCTCATAACAAAAGAACGGTGTTTCCTACACACAGGGACCATATCTAGTTCCTCTCTGCTCCTGAAACTGATACAAAGCACTCGTCCTCCAACATCCGATGTTTGTCAGTTAAGATGAGAAACGTGTGAGCTTCGTGAACGATGTAGTTCATTTGAGCTGAAAAGTGACTGCCCTTACCTGAAACGAATTGTTGCTTGTAGGAAGACTCAGAGCTAGGGATGTAACTCCATTTCTGAAGTGAAACACACCACAGAGTTCTCATCCATTGATTACACTCTGCTTTAAAGCAAGAAGAACGCTCTAGCTTTCTAGAATCTCTAAGACAGCAGGATACTTGATTGTGCTGAGAAGAAATGAACGGGGTTTCCGACACATACGGACCATATCTAGTCCAACTCTGCTTCTGAAACTGATAAAAGGACTCTTCCTCTAACATCCGATGCTAATCAGTTAAGATGAGAAATGTGTGAGCTTCGTGAAGGATGTAGTTCGTTTGAGCTGAAAAGTGACTGCCCTTACCTGAAACGAAGTCTTGAATGTAGGAAGACACAGGGCATGGCTTTTAACTCCATTTCTGAATGGAAACACACAACACAGTTCTCATCCATGGATAACACTCTGCTTTAGAACAAGAAGCATGCTCTTGCTTTCTAGAGTGTCTAATACAGCAGGAAACTTGAGTGTGCTCAGAACAAAAGAACGGTGTTTCCTACACATACATACGGGCTATATCTAGTCCACCTCTGCTTCTGAAACTGATTAAAGGACTGGTCCTCTAACATCCGATGCTTATCAGGTAAGATGAGAAATGTGTGAGCTTCGTGAACGATGTAGTTCGTTTGAGCTGAAAAGTGACTGCCCTTACCTGAAACGAAGTCTTGAATGTAGGAAGACACAGGGCGTGGCTTTTAACTCCATTTCTGAATGGAAACACACAACACAGTTCTCATCCATGGATAACACTCTGCTTTAGAACAAGAAGCACGCTCTTGCTTTCTAGAGTGTCTAATACAGCAGGAAACTTGAGTGTGCTCAGAACAAAAGAACGGTGTTTCCTACACATACGGGCCATATCTAGTCCAACTCTGATTCTGAAAGTGACAAAAAGCACTGGTCCTCTAACCTCCAATGCTTGTCAGTTAAGATGAGAAACATGTGAGCTTCGTGAACGATGTAGTTCATTTGAGCTGAAATGTGAGTGCTCTTACCTGAAACAATGTAGTGCTTGTAGGAAGACACAGAGCCTGGGATTTAACTCCATTTCCGACGGAAACACACAGCATACTTCTCATCCATAGATCTCACTCCGCTTTAGGGCAAGAAGCACTCTCTTGCTTTCTAGATTCTCTAATACAGCAGGAAACTTGAGTGTGCTCATAACAAAAGAACGGTGTTTCCTACACATACGGACCATATGTAGTTCAACTCTGCTTCTGAAACTGAAAGAAACCACAGGTCCTCTAACATCCAATGCTTGTCAGTTAAGATGAGAAAAGAGGGAGCTTCGTGAACGATGTAGTTCGTTTGAGCTGTAAAGTAACTGCCCTTAAATGAAACGAAGTCTTGCTTGTAGGAAGACTCAGAGCCTGGGATTTAACTCCATTTCTGAAGTGAAACACACAGCAGAGTTCTCATCCATTGATCACACTCTGCTTTAGAGCAAGAAGCACGCACTTGTTTTCTAGAGTCTCTAAGACAGCAGGAAACCTGAGTGTGCTCAGAACAAAAGAACGGTGTTTCCTACACATATGGACCATATCTAGTCCAACTCTGCTTCTGAAACTGATACAAAGCACTGGTCCTCTAACCTCCAATGCTTGTCAGTCAAGATGAGAAACATGTGAGCTTCTTGAACGATGTAGTTCATTTGAGCTGAAATGTGAGTGCTCTTACCTGAAACAATGTAGTGCTTGTAGGAAGACACAGAGCCTGGGATTTAACTCCATTTCCGACGTAAACACACAGCATACTTCTCATCCATAGATCTCACTCCACTTTAGGGCAAGAGGCACTCTCTTGCTTTCTAGATACTCTAATACAGCAGGAAACTTGAGTGTGCTCATAACAAAAGAACGGTGTTTCCTACACACAGGGACCATATCTAGTTCCTCTCTGCTCCTGAAACTGATACAAAGCACTCGTCCTCCAACATCCAATGCTTGTCAGTTAAGATGAGAAACGTGTGAGCTTCGTGAACGATGTAGTTCATTTGAGCTGAAAAGTGACTGCCCTTACCTGAAACGAATTGTTGCTTGTAGGAAGACTCAGAGCTAGGGATGTAACTCCATTTCTGAAGTGAAACACACCACAGAGTTCTCATCCATTGATTACACTCTGCTTTAAAGCAAGAAGAACGCTCTAGCTTTCTAGAATCTCTAAGACAGCAGGATACTTGATTGTGCTGAGAAGAAATGAACGGGGTTTCCGACACATACGGACCATATCTAGTCCAACTCTGCTTCTGAAACTGATAAAAGGACTCTTCCTCTAACATCCGATGCTAATCAGTTAAGATGAGAAATGTGTGAGCTTCGTGAAGGATGTAGTTCGTTTGAGCTGAAAAGTGACTGCCCTTACCTGAAACGAAGTCTTGAATGTAGGAAGACACAGGGCATGGCTTTTAACTCCATTTCTGAATGGAAACACACAACACAGTTCTCATCCATGGATAACACTCTGCTTTAGAACAAGAAGCATGCTCTTGCTTTCTAGAGTGTCTAATACAGCAGGAAACTTGAGTGTGCTCAGAACAAAAGAACGGTGTTTCCTACACATACATACGGGCTATATCTAGTCCACCTCGGCTTCTGAAACTGATTAAAGGACTGGTCCTCTAACATCCGATGCTTATCAGGTAAGATGAGAAATGTGTGAGCTTCGTGAACGATGTAGTTCGTTTGAGCTGAAAAGTGACTGCCCTTACCTGAAACGAAGTCTTGAATGTAGGAAGACACAGGCCGTGGCTTTTAACTCCATTTCTGAATGGAAACACACAACACAGTTCTCATCCATGGACAACACTCTGCTTTAGAACAAGAAGCACGCTCTTGCTTTCTAGAGTGTCTAATACAGCAGGAAACTTGAGTGTGCTCAGAACAAAAGAACGGTGTTTCCTACACATACATACGGGCTATATCTAGTCCAACTCTGATTCTGAAACTGATAAAAAGCACTGGTCCTCTAACATCCAATGCTTGTCATTTAAGATGAGAAACATGTGAGCTTCGTGAACGATGTAGTTCGTTTGAACTGAAAAGTGACTGCTCTTACCTGAAACAATGTAGTGCCTGTAGGAAGACACAGAGCCTGGGATTTAACTCCATTTCCGACAGAAACAAACAGCATAATTCTCATCCATAGATCACACTCCGCTTTAGGGCAAGAAGCACTCTCTTGCTTTCTAGATTCTCTAATACAGCAGGAAACTTGAGTGTGCTCATAACAAAAGAACGGTGTTTCCTACACATAGGGACCATATTTAGTTCATCTCTGCTCCTGAAACTGAAACAAACCAGAGGTCCTCTAACATCCAATGCTTGTCAGTTAAGATGAGAAAGGTGTGAGCTTCGTGAACGATGTAGTTCATTTGAGCTGTAAAGTAACTGCCCTTACTTGAATCGTAGTCTTGCTTGTAGGAAGACTCAGAACCTGGGATTTAACTCCAATTCTGAAGGGAAACACACAGCATAGTTCTCATCCATGGATCACACTCTGCTTTAGAGCAAGAAGATCGCTCTTGCTTTCTAGAATCTCTAATACAGCAGGAAACTTGAGTGTGCTCAGAAAAGAGGAACAGTGTTTCCTACACATACGGACCATATGTAGTTCAACTCTGCTTCTGAAACTGAAAGAAACCACAGGTCCTCTAAAATCCAATGCTTGTCAGTTAAGATGAGAAAAGAGGGAGCTTCGTGAACGATGTAGTTCGTTTGAGCTCTAAAGTAACTGCCCTTAAATGAAACGAAGTCTTGCTTGTAGGAAGACTCAGAGCCTGGGATTTAACTCCATTTCTGAAGTGAAACACACAGCAGAGTTCTCATCCATTGATCACACTCTGCTTTAGAGCAAGAAGCACGCACTTGTTTTCTAGAGTCTCTAAGACGGCAGGAAACCTGAGTGTGCTCAGAACAAAAGAACGGTGTTTCCTACACATATGGACCATATCTAGTCCAACTCTGCTTCTGAAACTGATACAAAGCACTGGTACTCTAACCTCCAATG
The DNA here is from genome assembly GCA_949786385.1 of Onychomys leucogaster. Classification (NCBI taxonomy): domain Eukaryota; kingdom Metazoa; phylum Chordata; class Mammalia; order Rodentia; family Cricetidae; genus Onychomys; species Onychomys leucogaster. The sequence goes on from CATKUP010000123.1 coordinate 56,540, forward strand.
CTTGTCAGTTAAGATGAGAAACATGTGAGCTTCGTGAACGATGTAGTTCATTTGAGCTGAAATGTGAGTGCTGTTACCTGAAACAATGTAGTGCTTGTAGAAAGACTCAGAGCTAGGGATGTAACTCCATTTCAGAAGGGAAACACACAGCAGAGTTCTCATCCATTGATCACACTCTGCTTTAGAGCAAGAAGCACGCACTTGTTTTCTAGAGTCTCTAAGACAGCAGGAAACCTGAGTGTGCTCAGAACAAAAGAACGGTGTTTCCTACACATAGGGACCATATCTAGTCCAACTCTGCTTCTGAAACTGATACAAAGCACTGGTCCTCTAACCTCCAATGCTTGTCAGTCAAGATGAGAAACATGTGAGCTTTGTGAACGATGTAGTTTGTTTGAACTGAAAAGTGACTGCTCTTACCTGAAACAATGTAGTGCTTGTAGGAAGACACAGAGCCTGGGATTTAACTCCATTTCCGACAGAAACAAACAGCATAATTCTCATCCATAGATCTCACTCCGCTTTAGGGCAAGAAGCACTCTCTTGCTTTCTAGATTCTCTAATACAGCAGGAAACTTGAGTGTGCTCATAACAAAAGAACGGTGTTTCCTACACATAGGGACCATATTTAGTTCATCTCTGCTCCTGAAACTGAAACAAACCAGAGGTCCTCTAACATCCAATGCTCGTCAGTTAAGATGAGAAAGGTGTGAGCTTCGTGAACGATGTAGTTCATTTGAGCTGTAAAGTAACTGCCCTTACTTGAATCGTAGTCTTGCTTGTAGGAAGACTCAGAACCTGGGATTTAACTCCATTTCTGAAGGGAAACACACAGCATAGTTCTCATCCATGGATCACACTCTGCTTTAGAGCAAGAAGATCGCTCTTGCTTTCTAGAATCTCTAATACAGCAGGAAACTTGAGTGTGCTCAGAAAAGAGGAACAGTGTTTCCTACACATACGGACCATATGTAGTTCAACTCTGCTTCTGAAACTGAAAGAAACCACAGGTCCTCTAAAATCCAATGCTTGTCAGTTAAGATGAGAAAAGAGGGAGCTTCGTGAACGATGTAGTTCGTTTGAGCTGTAAAGTAACTGCCCTTAAATGAAACGAAGTCTTGCTTGTAGGAAGACTCAGAGCCTGGGATTTAACTCCTTTTCTGAAGTGAAACACAGAGCAGAGTTCTCATCCATTGATCACACTCTGCTTTAGAGCAAGAAGCACGCACTTGTTTTCTAGAGTCTCTAAGACGGCAGGAAACCTGAGTGTGCTCAGAACAAAAGAACGGTGTTTCCTACACATATGGACCATATCTAGTCCAACTCTGCTTCTGAAACTGATACAAAGCACTGGTACTCTAACCTCCAATGCTTGTCAGTTAAGATGAGAAACATGTGAGCTTCGTGAACGATGTAGTTCATTTGAGCTGAAATGTGAGTGCTGTTACCTGAAACAATGTAGTGCTTGTAGAAAGACTCAGAGCTAGGGATGTAACTCAATTTCAGAAGGGAAACACACAACAGAGTTCTCATCCATTGATTACACTCTGCTTTAAAGCAAGAAGAACTCTCTAGCTTTCTAGAATCTCTACGACAGCAGGATACTTGAGTGTGCTGAGAAGAAATGAACGGGGTTTCCGACACATACGGACAATATCTAGTCCACCTCTGCTTCTGAAACTGATAAAAGGACTGGTCCTCTAACATCCGATGCTTATCAGTTAAGATGAGAAATGTGTGAGCTTCGTGAACGATGTAGTTCGTTTGAGCTGAAAAGTGACTGCCCTTACCTGAAAGGAAGTCTTGAATGTAGGAAGACACAGGGCGTGGCTTTTAACTCCATTTCTGAATGGAAACACAGAACACAGTTCTCATCCATGGATAACACTCTGCTTTAGAACAAGAAGCACGCTCTTGCTTTCTAGAGTGTCTAATACAGCAGGAAACTTGAGTGTGCTCAGAACAAAAGAACGGTGTTTCCTACACATACGGGCCATATCTAGTCCAACTCTGATTCTGAAAGTGACAAAAAGCACTGGTCCTCTAACCTCCAATGCTTGTCAGTTAAGATGAGAAACATGTGAGCTTCGTGAATGATGTAGTTCATTTGAGCTGAAATGTGAGTGCTCTTACCTGAAACAATGTAGTGCTTGTAGGAAGACACAGAGCCTGGGATTTAACTCCATTTCCGACGGAAACACACAGCATACTTCCCATCCATAGATCTCACTCCGCTTTAGGGCAAGAAGCACTCTCTTGCTTTCTAGATTCTCTAATACAGCAGGAAACTTGAGTGTGCTCATAACAAAAGAACGGTGTTTCCTACACATACGGACCATATGTAGTTCAACTCTGCTTCTGAAACTGAAAGAAACCACAGGTCCTCTAACATCCAATGCTTGTCAGTTAAGATGAGAAAAGAGGGAGCTTCGTGAACGATGTAGTTCGTTTGAGCTGTAAAGTAACTGCCCTTAAATGAAACGAAGTCTTGCTTGTAGGAAGACTCAGAGCCTGGGATTTAACTCCATTTCTGAAGTGAAACACACAGCAGAGTTCTCATCCATTGATCACACTCTGCTTTAGAGCAAGAAGCACGCACTTGTTTTCTAGAGTCTCTAAGACAGCAGGAAACCTGAGTGTGCTCAGAACAAAAGAACGGTGTTTCCTACACATATGGACCATATCTAGTCCAACTCTGCTTCTGAAACTGATACAAAGCACTGGTCCTCTAACCTCCAATGCTTGTCAGTCAAGATGAGAAACATGTGAGCTTCTTGAATGATGTAGTTCATTTGAGCTGAAATGTGAGTGCTCTTACCTGAAACAATGTAGTGCTTGTAGGAAGACACAGAGCCTGGGATTTAACTCCATTTCCGACGTAAACACACAGCATACTTCTCATCCATAGATCTCACTCCACTTTAGGGCAAGAGGCACTCTCTTGCTTTCTAGATACTCTAATACAGCAGGAAACTTGAGTGTGCTCATAACAAAAGAACGGTGTTTCCTACACACAGGGACCATATCTAGTTCCTCTCTGCTCCTGAAACTGATACAAAGCACTCGTCCTCCAACATCCGATGTTTGTCAGTTAAGATGAGAAACGTGTGAGCTTCGTGAACGATGTAGTTCATTTGAGCTGAAAAGTGACTGCCCTTACCTGAAACGAATTGTTGCTTGTAGGAAGACTCAGAGCTAGGGATGTAACTCCATTTCTGAAGTGAAACACACCACAGAGTTCTCATCCATTGATTACACTCTGCTTTAAAGCAAGAAGAACGCTCTAGCTTTCTAGAATCTCTAAGACAGCAGGATACTTGATTGTGCTGAGAAGAAATGAACGGGGTTTCCGACACATACGGACCATATCTAGTCCAACTCTGCTTCTGAAACTGATAAAAGGACTCTTCCTCTAACATCCGATGCTAATCAGTTAAGATGAGAAATGTGTGAGCTTCGTGAAGGATGTAGTTCGTTTGAGCTGAAAAGTGACTGCCCTTACCTGAAACGAAGTCTTGAATGTAGGAAGACACAGGGCATGGCTTTTAACTCCATTTCTGAATGGAAACACACAACACAGTTCTCATCCATGGATAACACTCTGCTTTAGAACAAGAAGCATGCTCTTGCTTTCTAGAGTGTCTAATACAGCAGGAAACTTGAGTGTGCTCAGAACAAAAGAACGGTGTTTCCTACACATACATACGGGCTATATCTAGTCCACCTCTGCTTCTGAAACTGATTAAAGGACTGGTCCTCTAACATCCGATGCTTATCAGGTAAGATGAGAAATGTGTGAGCTTCGTGAACGATGTAGTTCGTTTGAGCTGAAAAGTGACTGCCCTTACCTGAAACGAAGTCTTGAATGTAGGAAGACACAGGGCGTGGCTTTTAACTCCATTTCTGAATGGAAACACACAACACAGTTCTCATCCATGGATAACACTCTGCTTTAGAACAAGAAGCACGCTCTTGCTTTCTAGAGTGTCTAATACAGCAGGAAACTTGAGTGTGCTCAGAACAAAAGAACGGTGTTTCCTACACATACGGGCCATATCTAGTCCAACTCTGATTCTGAAAGTGACAAAAAGCACTGGTCCTCTAACCTCCAATGCTTGTCAGTTAAGATGAGAAACATGTGAGCTTCGTGAACGATGTAGTTCATTTGAGCTGAAATGTGAGTGCTCTTACCTGAAACAATGTAGTGCTTGTAGGAAGACACAGAGCCTGGGATTTAACTCCATTTCCGACGGAAACACACAGCATACTTCTCATCCATAGATCTCACTCCGCTTTAGGGCAAGAAGCACTCTCTTGCTTTCTAGATTCTCTAATACAGCAGGAAACTTGAGTGTGCTCATAACAAAAGAACGGTGTTTCCTACACATACGGACCATATGTAGTTCAACTCTGCTTCTGAAACTGAAAGAAACCACAGGTCCTCTAACATCCAATGCTTGTCAGTTAAGATGAGAAAAGAGGGAGCTTCGTGAACGATGTAGTTCGTTTGAGCTGTAAAGTAACTGCCCTTAAATGAAACGAAGTCTTGCTTGTAGGAAGACTCAGAGCCTGGGATTTAACTCCATTTCTGAAGTGAAACACACAGCAGAGTTCTCATCCATTGATCACACTCTGCTTTAGAGCAAGAAGCACGCACTTGTTTTCTAGAGTCTCTAAGACAGCAGGAAACCTGAGTGTGCTCAGAACAAAAGAACGGTGTTTCCTACACATATGGACCATATCTAGTCCAACTCTGCTTCTGAAACTGATACAAAGCACTGGTCCTCTAACCTCCAATGCTTGTCAGTCAAGATGAGAAACATGTGAGCTTCTTGAACGATGTAGTTCATTTGAGCTGAAATGTGAGTGCTCTTACCTGAAACAATGTAGTGCTTGTAGGAAGACACAGAGCCTGGGATTTAACTCCATTTCCGACGTGAACACACAGCATACTTCTCATCCATAGATCTCACTCCACTTTAGGGCAAGAGGCACTCTCTTGCTTTCTAGATACTCTAATACAGCAGGAAACTTGAGTGTGCTCATAACAAAAGAACGGTGTTTCCTACACACAGGGACCATATCTAGTTCCTCTCTGCTCCTGAAACTGATACAAAGCACTCGTCCTCCAACATCCAATGCTTGTCAGTTAAGATGAGAAACGTGTGAGCTTCGTGAACGATGTAGTTCATTTGAGCTGAAAAGTGACTGCCCTTACCTGAAACGAATTGTTGCTTGTAGGAAGACTCAGAGCTAGGGATGTAACTCCATTTCTGAAGTGAAACACACCACAGAGTTCTCATCCATTGATTACACTCTGCTTTAAAGCAAGAAGAACGCTCTAGCTTTCTAGAATCTCTAAGACAGCAGGATACTTGATTGTGCTGAGAAGAAATGAACGGGGTTTCCGACACATACGGACCATATCTAGTCCAACTCTGCTTCTGAAACTGATAAAAGGACTCTTCCTCTAACATCCGATGCTAATCAGTTAAGATGAGAAATGTGTGAGCTTCGTGAAGGATGTAGTTCGTTTGAGCTGAAAAGTGACTGCCCTTACCTGAAACGAAGTCTTGAATGTAGGAAGACACAGGGCATGGCTTTTAACTCCATTTCTGAATGGAAACACACAACACAGTTCTCATCCATGGATAACACTCTGCTTTAGAACAAGAAGCATGCTCTTGCTTTCTAGAGTGTCTAATACAGCAGGAAACTTGAGTGTGCTCAGAACAAAAAAACGGTGTTTCCTACACATACATACGGGCTATATCTAGTCCACCTCGGCTTCTGAAACTGATTAAAGGACTGGTCCTCTAACATCCGATGCTTATCAGGTAAGATGAGAAATGTGTGAGCTTCGTGAACGATGTAGTTCGTTTGAGCTGAAAAGTGACTGCCCTTACCTGAAACGAAGTCTTGAATGTAGGAAGACACAGGCCGTGGCTTTTAACTCCATTTCTGAATGGAAACACACAACACAGTTCTCATCCATGGACAACACTCTGCTTTAGAACAAGAAGCACGCTCTTGCTTTCTAGAGTGTCTAATACAGCAGGAAACTTGAGTGTGCTCAGAACAAAAGAACGGTGTTTCCTACACATACATACGGGCTATATCTAGTCCAACTCTGATTCTGAAACTGATAAAAAGCACTGGTCCTCTAACATCCAATGCTTGTCATTTAAGATGAGAAACATGTGAGCTTCGTGAACGATGTAGTTCGTTTGAACTGAAAAGTGACTGCTCTTACCTGAAACAATGTAGTGCCTGTAGGAAGACACAGAGCCTGGGATTTAACTCCATTTCTGACAGAAACAAACAGCATAATTCTCATCCATAGATCACACTCCGCTTTAGGGCAAGAAGCACTCTCTTGCTTTCTAGATTCTCTAATACAGCAGGAAACTTGAGTGTGCTCATAACAAAAGAACGGTGTTTCCTACACATAGGGACCATATTTAGTTCATCTCTGCTCCTGAAACTGAAACAAACCAGAGGTCCTCTAACATCCAATGCTTGTCAGTTAAGATGAGAAAGGTGTGAGCTTCGTGAACGATGTAGTTCATTTGAGCTGTAAAGTAACTGCCCTTACTTGAATCGTAGTCTTGCTTGTAGGAAGACTCAGAACCTGGGATTTAACTCCAATTCTGAAGGGAAACACACAGCATAGTTCTCATCCATGGATCACACTCTGCTTTAGAGCAAGAAGATCGCTCTTGCTTTCTAGAATTTCTAATACAGCAGGAAACTTGAGTGTGCTCAGAAAAGAGGAACAGTGTTTCCTACACATACGGACCATATGTAGTTCAACTCTGCTTCTGAAACTGATACAAAGCACTGGTCCTCTAACCTCCAATGCTTGTCAGTTAAGATGAGAAACATGTGAGCTTCGTGAACGATGTAGTTCATTTGAGCTGAAATATGAGTGCTGTTACCTGAAACAATGTAGCGCTTGTAGAAAGACTCAGAGCTAGGGATGTAACTCCATTTCAGAAGGGAAACACACAACAGAGTTCTCATCCATTGATTACACTCTGCTTTAAAGCAAGAAGAACGCTCTAGCTTTCTAGAATCTCTACGACAGCAGGATACTTGAGTGTGCTGAGAAGAAATGAACGGGGTTTCCGACACATACGGACAATATCTAGTCCACCTCTGCTTCTGAAACTGATAAAAGAACTGGTCCTCTAACATCCGATGCTTATCAGGTAAGATGAGAAATGTGTGAGCTTCGTGAACGATGTAGTTCGTTTGAGCTGAAAAGTGACTGCCCTTACCTGAAACGAAGTCTTGAATGTAGGAAGACACAGGCCGTGGCTTTTAACTCCATTTCTGAATGGAAACACACAACACAGTTCTCATCCATGGATAACACTCTGCTTTAGAACAAGAAGCACGCTCTTGCTTTCTAGAGTGTCTAATACAGCAGGAAACTTGAGTGTGCTCAGAACAAAAGAACGGTGTTTCCTACACATACATACGGGCTATATCTAGTCCAACTCTGATTCTGAAACTGATAAAAAGCACTGGTCCTCTAACATCCAATGCTTGTCATTTAAGATGAGAAACATGTGAGCTTCGTGAACGATGTAGTTCGTTTGAACTGAAAAGTGACTGCTCTTACCTGAAACAATGTAGTGCCTGTAGGAAGACACAGAGCCTGGGATTTAACTCCATTTCCGACAGAAACAAACAGCATAATTCTCATCCATAGATCTCACTCCACTTTAGGGCAAGAAGCACTATCTTGCTTTCTAGATTCTCTAATACAGCAGGAAACTTGAGTGTGCTCATAACAAAAGAACGGTGTTTCCTACACATAGGGACCATATCTAGTTCATCTCTGCTCCTGAAACTGAAACAAACCAGAGGTCCTCTAACATCCAATGCTTGTCAGTTAAGATGAGAAAGGTGTGAGCTTCGTGAACGATGTAGTTCATTTGAGCTGTAAAGTAACTGCCCTTACTTGAATCGTAGTCTTGCTTGTAGGAAGACTCAGAACCTGGGATTTAACTCCATTTCTGAAGGGAAACACACAGCATAGTTCTCATCCATGGATCACACTCTGCTTTAGAGCAAGAAGATCGCATTTGCTATCTAGAATCTCTAATACAGCAGGAAACTTGAGTGTGCTCAGAAAAAAGGAACAGTGTTTCCTACACATACGGACCATATGTAGTTCAACTCTGCTTCTGAAACTGAAAGAAACCACAGGTCCTCTAAAATCCAATGCTTGTCAGTTAAGATGAGAAAAGAGGGAGCTTCGTGAACGATGTAGTTCGTTTGAGCTCTAAAGTAACTGCCCTTAAATGAAACGAAGTCTTGCTTGTAGGAAGACTCAGAGCCTGGGATTTAACTCCATTTCTGAAGTGAAACACACAGCAGAGTTCTCATCCATTGATCACACTCTGCTTTAGAGCAAGAAGCACGCACTTGTTTTCTAGAGTCTCTAAGACGGCAGGAAACCTGAGTGTGCTCAGAACAAAAGAACGGTGTTTCCTACACATATGGACCATATCTAGTCCAACTCTGCTTCTGAAACTGATACAAAGCACTGGTCCTCTAACCTCCAATGCTTGTCAGTTAAGATGAGAAACATGTGAGCTTCGTGAACGATGTAGTTCATTTGAGCTGAAATGTGAGTGCTGTTACCTGAAACAATGTAGCGCTTGTAGAAAGACTCAGAGCTAGGGATGTAACTCCATTTCAGAAGGGAAACACACAACAGAGTTCTCATCCATTGATTACACTCTGCTTTAAAGCAAGAAGAACGCTCTAGCTTTCTAGAATCTCTACGACAGCAGGATACTTGAGTGTGCTGAGAAGAAATGAACGGGGTTTCCGACACATACGGACAATATCTAGTCCACCTCTGCTTCTGAAACTGATAAAAGGACTGGTCCTCTAACATCCGATGCTTATCAGGTAAGATGAGAAATGTGTGAGCTTCGTGAACGATGTAGTTCGTTTGAGCTGAAAAGTGACTGCCCTTACCTGAAACGAAGTCTTGAATGTAGGAAGACACAGGGCGTGGCTTTTAACTCCATTTCTGAATGGAAACAGACAACACAGTTCTCATCCATGGATAACACTCTGCTTTAGAACAAGAAGCACGCTCTTGCTTTCTAGAGTGTCTAATACAGCAGGAAACTTGAGTGTGCTCAGAACAAAAGAACGCTGTTTCCTACACATACGGACCATATGTAGTTCAACTCTGCTTCTGAAACTGAAAGAAACCACAGGTCCTCTAACATCCAATGCTTGTCAGTTAAGATGAGAAAAGAGGGAGCTTCGTGAACGATGTAGTTCGTTTGAGCTGTAAAGTAACTGCCCTTAAATGAAACGAAGTCTTGCTTGTAGGAAGACTCAGAGCCTGGGATTTAACTCCATTTCTGAAGTGAAACACACAGCAGAGTTCTCATCCATTGATCACACTCTGCTTTAGAGCAAGAAGCACGCACTTGTTTTCTAGAGTCTCTAAGACAGCAGGAAACCTGAGTGTGCTCAGAACAAAAGAACGGTGTTTCCTACACATAGGGACCATATCTAGTCCAACTCTGCTTCTGAAACTGATACAAAGCACTCGTCCTCTAACCTCCAATGCTTGTCAGTCAAGATGAGAAACATGTGAGCTTCGTGAACGATGTAGTTCATTTGAGCTGAAATGTGAGTGCTCTTACCTGAAACAATGTAGTGCATGTAGGAAGACACAGAGCCTGGGATTTAACTCCATTTCCGACAGAAACAAACAGCATAATTCTCATCCATAGATCTCACTCCGCTTTAGGGCAAGAAGCACTCTCTTGCTTTCTAGATTCTCTAATACAGCAGGAAACTTGAGTGTGCTCATAACAAAAGAACGGTGTTTCCTACACATAGGGACCATATTTAGTTCATCTCTGCTCCTGAAACTGAAACAAACCAGAGGTCCTCTAACATCCAATGCTTGTCAGTTAAGATGAGAAAGGTGTGAGCTTCGTGAACGATGTAGTTCATTTGAGCTGTAAAGTAACTGCCCTTACTTGAATCGTAGTCTTGCTTGTAGGAAGACTCAGAACCTGGGATTTAACTCCATTTCTGAAGTGAAACACACAGCAGAGTTCTCATCCATTGATCACACTCTGCTTTAGAGCAAGAAGCACGCACTTGTTTTCTAGAGTCTCTAAGACAGCAGGAAACCTGAGTGTGCTCAGAACAATAGAACGGTGTTTCCTACACATATGGACCATATCTAGTCCAACTCTGCTTCTGAAACTGATAAAAAGCACTGGTCCTCTAACCTCCAATGCTTGTCAGTTAAGATGAGAAACATGTGAGCTTCGTGAACGATGTAGTTCATTTGACCTGAAATGTGAGTGCTCTAATTGAAACAATGTAGTGCTTGTAGGAAGACACAGAGCCTGGGATTTAACTCCATTTCCGACGGAAACACACAGCATACTTCTCATCCATAGATCTCACTCCGCTTTAGGGCAAGAAGCACTCTCTTGCTTTCTAGATTCTCTAATACAGCAGGAAACTTGAGTGTGCTCATAACAAAAGAACGCTGTTTCCTACACATACGGACCATATGTAGTTCAACTCTGCTTCTGAAACTGAAAGAAACCACAGGTCCTCTAACATCCAATGCTTGTCAGTTAAGATGAGAAAAGAGGGAGCTTCGTGAACGATGTAGTTCGTTTGAGCTGTAAAGTAACTGCCCTTAAATGAAACGAAGTCTTGCTTGTAGGAAGACTCAGAGCCTGGGATTTAACTCCATTTCTGAAGTGAAACACACAGCAGAGTTCTCATCCATTGATCACACTCTGCTTTAGAGCAAGAAGCACGCACTTGTTTTCTAGAGTCTCTAAGACAGCAGGAAACCTGAGTGTGCTCAGAACAAAAGAACGGTGTTTCCTACACATAGGGACCATATCTAGTCCAACTCTGCTTCTGAAACTGATACAAAGCACTGGTCCTCTAACCTCCAGTGCTTGTCAGTCAAGATGAGAAACATGTGAGCTTCTTGAACGATGTAGTTCATTTGAGCTGAAATGTGAGTGCTCTTACCTGAAACAATGTAGTGCTTGTAGGAAGACACAGAGCCTGGGATTTAACTCCATTTCCGACGTAAACACACAGCATACTTCTCATCCATAGATCTCACTCCACTTTAGGGCAAGAGGCACTGTCTTGCTTTCTAGATACTCAAATACAGCAGGAAACTTCAGTGTGCTCATAACAAAAGAACGGTGTTTCCTACACACAGGGACCATATCTAGTTCCTCTCTGCTCCTGAAACTGATACAAAGCACTCGTCCTCCAACATCCGATGCTTGTCAGTTAAGATGAGAAACGTGTGAGCTTCGTGAACGATGTAGTTCATTTGAGCTGAAAAGTGACTGCCCTTACCTGAAATGAATTGTTGCTTGTAGGAAGACTCAGAGCTAGGGATGTAACTCCATTTCTGAAGTGAAACACACAACAGAGTTCTCATCCATTGATTACACTCTGCTTTAAAGCAAGAAGAACGCTCTAGCTTTCTAGAATCTCTAAGACAGCAGGATACTTGAGTGTGCTGAGTAGAAATGAACGGGGTTTCCAACACATACGGACCATATCTAGTCCAACTCTGCTTCTGAAACTGATAAAAGGACTGGTCCTCTAACATCCGATACTTATCAGTTAAGATGAGAAATGTGTGAGCTTCGTGAACGATGTAGTTCGTTTGAACTGAAAAGTGACTGCTCTTACCTGAAACAATGTAGTGCCTGTAGGAAGACACAGAGCCTGGGATTTAACTCCATTTCCGACAGAAACAAACAGCATAATTCTCATCCATAGATCACACTCCGCTTTAGGGCAAGAAGCACTCTCTTGCTTTCTAGATTCTCTAATACAGCAGGAAACTTGAGTGTGCTCATAACAAAAGAACGGTGTTTCCTACACATAGGGACCATATTTAGTTCATCTCTGCTCCTGAAACTGAAACAAACCAGAGGTCCTCTAACATCCAATGCTTGTCAGTTAAGATGAGAAAGGTGTGAGCTTCGTGAACGATGTAGTTCATTTGAGCTGTAAAGTAACTGCCCTTACTTGAATCGTAGTCTTGCTTGTAGGAAGACTCAGAACCTGGGATTTAACTCCATTTCTGAAGGGAAACACACAGCATAGTTCTCATCCATGGATCACACTCTGCTTTAGAGCAAGAAGATCGCTCTTGCTTTCTAGAATCTCTAATACAGCAGGAAACTTGAGTGTGCTCAGAAAAGAGGAACAGTGTTTCCTACACATACGGACCATATGTAGTTCAACTCTGCTTCTGAAACTGAAAGAAACCACAGGTCCTCTAAAATCCAATGCTTGTCAGTTAAGATGAGAAAAGAGGGAGCTCCGTGAACGATGTAGTTCGTTTGAGCTCTAAAGTAACTGCCCTTAAATGAAACGAAGTCTTGCTTGTAGGAAGACTCAGAGCCTGGGATTTAACTCCATTTCTGAAGTGAAACACACAGCAGAGTTCTCATCCGTTGATCACACTCTGCTTTAGAGCAAGAAGCACGCACTTGTTTTCTAGAGTCTCTAAGACGGCAGGAAACCTGAGTGTGCTCAGAACAAAAGAACGGTGTTTCCTACACATATGGACCATATCTAGTCCAACTCTGCTTCTGAAACTGATACAAAGCACTGGTCCTCTAACCTCCAATGCTTGTCAGTTAAGATGAGAAACATGTGAGCTTCGTGAACGATGTAGTTCATTTGAGCTGAAATGTGAGTGCTGTTACCTGAAACAATGTAGCGCTTGTAGAAAGACTCAGAGCTAGGGATGTAACTCCATTTCAGAAGGGAAACACACAACAGAGTTCTCATCCATTGATTACACTCTGCTTTAAAGCAAGAAGAACGCTCTAGCTTTCTAGAATCTCTACGACAGCAGGATACTTGAGTGTGCTGAGAAGAAATGAACGGGGTTTCCGACACATACGGACAATATCTAGTCCACCTCTGCTTCTGAAACTGATAAAAGGACTGGTCCTCTAACATCCGATGCTTATCAGTTAAGATGAGAAATATGTGAGCTTCGTGAACGATGTAGTTCGTTTGAGCTGAAAAGTGACTGCCCTTACCTGAAACGAAGTCTTGAATGTAGGAAGACACAGGGCGTGGCTTTTAACTCCACTTCTGAATGGAAACACACAACACAGTTCTCATCCATGGATAACACTCTGCTTTAGAACAAGAAGCACGCTCTTGCTTTCTAGAGTGTCTAATACAGCAGAAAACTTGAGTGTGCTCAGAACAAAAGAACGGTGTTTCCTACACATACGGGCCATATCTAGTCCAACTCTGATTCTGAAACTGACAAATCACTGGTCCTCTAACCTCCAATGCTTGTCAGTTAAGATGAGAAACATGTGAGCTTCGTGAACGATGTAGTTCATTTGAGCTGAAATGTGAGTGCTCTTACCTGAAACAATGTAGTGATTGTAGGAAGACACAGAGCGTGGGATTTAACTCCATTTCTGATGGAAACACACAGCATACTTCTCATCCATAGATCTCACTCCGCTTTAGGGCAAGAAGCACTCTCTTGCTTTCTAGATTCTCTAATACAGCAGGAAACTTGAGTGTGCTCATAACCAAAGAACGGTGTTTCCTACACATAGGGACCACATCTAGTTCATCTCTGCTCCTGAAACTGAAACAAACCAGAGGTCCTCTAACATCCAATGCTTGTCAGTTAAGATGAGAAAGGTGTGAGCTTCGTAAACGATGTAGTTCATTTGAGCTGTAAAGTAACTGCCCTTACTTGAATCGAAGTCTTGCTTGTAGGAAGACTCAGATCCTGGGATTTAACTCCATTTCTGAAGGGAAACACACAGCATAGTTCTCATCCATGGATCACACTCTGCTTTAGAGCAAGAAGAACGCTCTTGCTTTCTAGAATCTCTAATACAGCAGCAAACTTGAGTGTGCTCAGAAAAAAGGAACAGTGTTTCCTACACATACGGACCATATGTAGTTCAACTCTGCTTCTGAAACTGAAAGAAACCACAGGTATTCTAACATCCAATGCTTGTCAGTTAAGATGAGAAAAGAGGGAGCTTCGTGAACGATGTAGTTCGTTTGAGCTGTAAAGTAACTGCCCTTAAATGAAACGAAGTCTTGCTTGTAGGAAGACTCAGAGCCTGGGATTTAACTCCATTTCTGAAGTGAAACACACAGCAGAGTTCTCATCCATTGATCACACTCTGCTTTAGAGTAAGAAGCACGCACTTGTTTTCTAGAGTCTCTAAGACAGCAGGAAACCTGAGTGTGCTCAGAACAATAGAACGGTGTTTCCTACACATATGGACCATATCTAGTCCAACTCTGCTTCTGAAACTGATACAAAGCACTGGTCCTCTAACCTCCAATGCTTGTCAGTTAAGATGAGAAACATGTGAGCTTCGTGAACGATGTAGTTCATTGGAGCTGAAATGTGAGTGGTCTTACCTGAAACAATGTAGTGCTTGTAGGAAGACACAGAGCCTGGGATTTAACTCCATTTCCGACGGAAACACACAGCATTCCTCTCATCCATAGATCTCACTCCGATTTAGGGCAAGAAGCAATCTCTTGCTTTCTAGATTCTCTAATACAGCAGGAAACTTGAGTGTGCTCATAACAAAAGAACGGTGTTTCCTACACATACGGACCATATGTAGTTCAACTCTGCTTCTGAAACTGAAAGAAACCACAGGTCCTCTAACATCCAATGCTTGTCAGTTAAGATGAGAAAAGAGGGAGCTTCGTGAACGATGTAGTTCGTTTGAGCTCTAAAGTAACTGCCCTTAAATGAAACGAAGTCTTGCTTGTAGGAAGACTCAGAGCCTGGGATTTAACTCCATTTCTGAAGTGAAACACACAGCAGAGTTCTCATCCATTGATCTCACTCTGCTTTAGAGCAAGAAGCACGCACTTGTTTTCTAGAGTCTCTAAGACGGCAGGAAACCTGAGTGTGCTCAGAACAAAAGAACGGTGTTTCCTACACATATGGACCATATCTAGTCCAACTCTGCTTCTGAAACTGATACAAAGCACTGGTACTCTAACCTCCAATGCTTGTCAGTTAAGATGAGAAACATGTGAGCTTCATGAACGATGTAGTTCATTTGAGCTGAAATGTGAGTGCTGTTACCTGAAAAAATGTAGTGCTTGTAGAAAGACTCAGAGCCTGGGATGTAACTCCATTTCAGAAGGGAAACACACAGCAGAGTTCTCATCCATTGATCACACTCTGCTTTAGAGCAAGAAGCACGCACTTGTTTTCTAGAGTCTCTAAGACAGCAGGAAACCTGAGTGTGCTCAGAACAAAAGAACGGTGTTTCCTACACATAGGGACCATATCTAGTCCAACTCTGCTTCTGAAACTGATACAAAGCACTGGTCCTCTAACCTCCAATGCTTGTCAGTCAAGATGAGAAACATGTGAGCTTCGTGAACGATGTAGTTTGTTTGAACTGAAAAGTGACTGCTCTTACCTGAAACAATGTAGTGCTTGTAGGAAGACACAGAGCCTGGGATTTAACTCCATTTCCGACAGAAACAAACAGCATACTTCTCATCCATAGATCTCACTCCGCTTTAGGGCAAGAAGCACTCTCTTGCTTTCTAGATTCTCTAATACAGCAGGAAACTTGAGTGTGCTCATAACAAAAGAACGGTGTTTCCTACACATAGGGACCATATTTAGTTCATCTCTGCTCCTGAAACTGAAACAAACCAGAGGTCCTCTAACATCCAATGCTTGTCAGTTAAGATGAGAAAAGAGGGAGCTTCGTGAACGATGTAGTTCATTTGAGCTGTAAAGTAACTGCCCTTACTTGAATCGAAGTCTTGCTTGTAGGAAGACTCAGAACCTGGGATTTAACTCCATTTCTGAGGGAAACACACAGCATAGTTCTCATCCATGGATCACACTCTGCTTTAGAGCAAGAAGATCGCTCTTGCTTTCTAGAATCTCTAATACAGCAGGAAACTTGAGTGTGCTCAGAAAAAAGGAACAGTGTTTCCTACACATACGGACCATATGTAGTTTAACTCTGCTTCTGAAACTGAAAGAAACCACAGGTCCTCTAACATCCAATGCTTGTCAGTTAAGATGAGAAAAGAGGGAGCTTCGTGAACGATGTAGTTCGTTTGAGCTGTAAAGTAACTGCCCTTAAATGAAACGAAGTCTTGCTTGTAGGAAGACTCAGAGCCTGGGATGTAACTCCATTTCTGAAGTGAAACACACAGCAGAGTTCTCATCCATTGATCACACTCTGCTTTAGAGCAAGAAGCACGCACTTGTTTTCTAGAGTCTCTAAGACAGCAGGAAACCTGAGTGTGCTCAGAACAAAAGAACGGTGTTTCCTACACATAGGGACCATATCTAGTCCAACTCTGCTTCTGAAACTGATACAAAGCACTGGTCCTCTAACCTCCAATGCTTGTCAGTTAAGATGAGAAACATGTGAGCTTCGTGAACGATGTAGTTCATTTGAGCTGAAATGTGAGTGCTGTTACCTGAAACAATGTAGTGCTTGTAGAAAGACTCAGCGCTAGGGATGTAACTCAATTTCAGAAGGGAAACACACAACAGAGTTCTCATCCATTGATTACACTCTGCTTTAAAGCAAGAAGAACGCTCTAGCTTTCTAGAATCTCTACGACAGCAGGATACTTGAGTGTGCTGAGAAGAAATGAACGGGGTTTCTGACACATACGGACAATATCTAGTCCACCTCTGCTTCTGAAACTGATAAAAGGACTGGGCCTCTAACATCCGATGCTTATCAGTTAAGATGAGAAATGTGTGAGCTTCGTGAACGATGTAGTTCGTTTGAGCTGAAAAGTGACTGCCCTTACCTGAAACGAAGTCTTGAATGTAGGAAGACACAGGGCGTGGCTTTCAACTCCATTTCTGAATGGAAACACACAACACAGTTCTCATCCATGGATAACACTCTGCTTTAGAACAAGAAGCACGCTCTTGCTTTCAAGAGTGTCTAATACAGCAGGAAACTTGAGTGTGCTCAGAACAAAAGAACGGTGTTTCCTACACATACGGGCCATATCTAGTCCAACTCTGATTCTGAAACTGACAAAAAGCACTGGTCCTCTAACCTCCAATGCTTGTCAGTTAAGATGAGAAACATGTGAGCTTCGTGAACGATGTAGTTCATTTGAGCTGAAATGTGAGTGCTCTTACCTGAAACAATGTAGTGATTGTAGGAAGACACAGAGCGTGGGATTTAACTCCATTTCCGATGGAAACACACAGCATACTTCTCATCCATAGATCTCACTCCGCTTTAGGGCAAGAAGCACTCTCTTGCTTTCTCGATTCTCTAATACAGCAGGAAACTTGAGTGTGCTCATAACAAAAGAACGGTGTTTCCTACACATAGGGACCATATCTAGTTCATCTCTGCTCCTGAAACTGAAACAAACCAGAGGTCCTCTAACATCCAGTGCTTGTCAGTTAAGATGCGAAAGGTGTGAGCTTCGTAAATGATGTAGTTCATTTGAGCTGTAAAGTAACTGCCCTTACTTGAATCGAAGTCTTGCTTGTAGGAAGACTCAGATCCTGGGATTTAACTCCATTTCTGAAGGGAAACACACAGCATAGTTCTCATCCATGGATCACACTCTGCTTTAGAGCAAGAAGATCGCTCTTGCTTTCTAGATTCTCTAAGACAGCAGGATACTTGAGTGTGCTGAGAAGAAATGAACGGTGTTTCCGACACATACGGACCATATCTAGTCCAACTCAGCTTCTGAAACTGATAAAAGGACTGGTCCTCTAACATCCGATACTTATCAGTTAAGATGAGAAATGTGTGAGCTTCGTGAACGATGTAGTTCATTTGAGCTGAAAAGTGACTGCCCATACCTGAAACGAAGTCTTGAATGTAGGAAGACACAGGGCGTGGCTTTAAACTCCATTTCTGAATGGAAACACACAACACAGTTCTCATCCATGGATAACACTCTGCTTTTGAACAAGAAGCACGCTCTTGCTTTCTAGAGTGTCTAAACAGCAGGAAACTTGAGTGTGCTCAGAACAAAAGAACGGTGTTTCCTACACATACGGGCTATATCTAGTCCAACTCTGATTCTGAAACTGATAAAAAGCACTGGTCCTCTAACATCCAATGCTTGTCATTTAAGATGAGAAACATGTGAGCTTCGTGAACGATGTAGTTCGTTTGAACTGAAAAGTGACTGCTCTAACCTGAAATAATGTAGTGCTTGTAGGAAGACACAGAGCCTGGGATTTAACTCCATTTCCGACGGAAACACACAGCATACTTCTCATCCATAGATCTCACTCCGCTTTAGGGCAAGAAGCACTCTCTTGCTTTCTAGATTCTCTAATACAGCAGGAAACTTGAGTGTGCTCAGAACAAAAGAACGGTGTTTCCTACACATACGGGCCATATCTAGTCCAACTCTGATTCTGAAACTGACAAAAAGCACTGGTCCTCTAACATCCAATGCTTGTCATTTAAGATGAGAAACAAGTTAGCTTCGTGAACGATGTAGTTCGTTTGAACTGAAAATTGACTGCTCTTACCTGAAACAATGTAGTGCTTGTAGGAAGACACAGAGCCTGGGATTTAACTCCATTTCCGATGGAAACACACAGCATACTTCTCATCCATAGATCTCACTCCGCTTTAGGGCAAGAAGCACTCTCTTGCTTTCTCGATTCTCTAATACAGCAGGAAACTTGAGTGTGCTCATAACAAAAGAACGGTGTTTCCTACACATATGGACCATATGTAGTTCAACTCTGCTTCTGAAACTGAAAGAAACCACAGGTCCTCTAACATCCAATGCTTGTCAGTTAAGATGAGAAAAGAGGGAGCTTCGTGAACGATGTAGTTCATTTGAGCTGTAAAGTAACTGCCCTTACTTGAATCGAAGTCTTGCTTGTAGGAAGACTCAGAACCTGGGATTTAACTCCATTTCTGAGGGAAACACACAGCATAGTTCTCATCCATGGATCACACTCTGCTTTAGAGCAAGAAGATCGCTCTTGCTTTCTAGAATCTCTAATACAGCAGGAAACTTGAGTGTGCTCAGAAAAAAGGAACAGTGTTTCCTACACATACGGACCATATGTAGTTCAACTCTGCTTCTGAAACTGAAAGAAACCACAGGTCCTCTAACATCCAATGCTTGTCAGTTAAGATGAGAAAAGAGGGAGCTTCGTGAACGATGTAGTTCGTTTGAGCTATAAAGTAACTGCCCTTAAATGAAACGAAGTCTTGCTTGTAGGAAGACTCAGAGCCTGGGATGTAACTCCATTTCTGAAGTGAAACACACAGCAGAGTTCTCATCCATTGATCACACTCTGCTTTAGAGCAAGAAGCACGCACTTGTTCTCTAGAGTCTCTAAGACAGCAGGAAACCTGAGTGTGCTCAGAACAAAAGAACGGTGTTTCCTACACATAGGGACCATATCTAGTCCAACTCTGCTTCTGAAACTGATACAAAGCACTGGTCCTCTAACCTCCAATGCTTGTCAGTTAAGATGAGAAACATGTGAGCTTCGTGAACGATGTAGTTCATTTGAGCTGAAATGTGAGTGCTCTTACCTGAAACAATGTAGTGCTTGTAGGAAGACACAGAGCCTGGGATTTAACTCCATTTCCGACGGAAACACACAGCATACTTCTCATCCATAGATCTCACTCCGCTTTAGGGCAAGAAGCACTCTCTTGCTTTCTCGATTCTCTAATACAGCAGGAAACTTGAGTGTGCTCATAACAAAAGAACGGTGTTTCCTACACACAGGGACCATATCTAGTTCATCTCTGCTCCTGAAACTGATACAAAGCACTGGTCCTCCAACATCCGATGCTTGTCAGTTAAGATGAGAAAGGTGTGAGCTTCATGAACGATGTAGTTCATTTGAGCTGAAAAGTGACTGCCCTTACCTGAAACGAAGTCTTGAATGTAGGAAGACACAGGGCGTGGCTTTTAACTCCATTTCTGAATGGAAACACACAACACAGTTCTCATCCATGGATAACACTCTGCTTTAGAACAAGAAGCACGTTCTTGCTTTCTAGAGTGTCTAATACAGCAGGAAACTTGAGTGTGCTCAGAACAAAAGAACGGTGTTTCCTACACATACGGGCCATATCTAGTCCAACTCTGATTCTGAAACTGATACAAAGCACTGGTCCTCTAACATCCAATGCTTGTCATTTAAGATGAGAAACATGTGAGCTTCGTGAACGATGTAGTTTGTTTGAACTGAAAAGTGACTGCTCTTACCTGAAACAATGTAGTGCTTGTAGGAAGACACAGAGCCTGGGATTTAACTCCATTTCCGACGGAAACACACAGCATACTTCTCATCCATAGATCTCACTCCGCTTTCGGGCAAGAAGCACTCTCTTGCTTTCTAGATTTTCTAATACAGAAGGAAACATGAGAGTGCACATAACAAAAGAACGGTGTTTCCTACACATACGGACCATATCTAGTTCGTCTCCGCTCCTGAAACTGAAACAAACCAGAGGTCCTCCAACATCCAATGCTTGTCAGTTAAGATGAGAAAGGTGTGAGCTTCGTGAACGATGTAGTTCATTTGAGCTGTAAAGTAACTGCCCTTACTTGAATCGAAGTCTTGCTTGTAGGAAGACTCAGAACCTGGGATTTAACTCCATTTCTGAAGGGAAACACACAGCATAGTTCTCATCCATGGATCACACTCTGCTTTAGAGCAAGAAGATCGCTCTTGCTTTCTAGAATCTCTAATACAGCAGGAAACTTGAGTGTGCTCAGAAAAAAAGGAACAGTGTTTCCTACACATACGGACCATATGTAGTTCAACTCTCCTTCTGAAACTGAAGGAAACCACAGGTCCTCTAACATCCAATGCTTGTCAGTTAAGATGAGAAAAGAGGGAGCTTCGTGAACGATGTAGTTCGTTTGAGCTGTAAGGAACTGCCCTTAAATGAAACGAAGTCTTGCTTGTAGGAAGACTCAGAGCCTGGGATTTAACTCCATTTCTGAATTGAAACACACAGCAGAGTTCTCATCCATTGATCACACTCTGCTTTAGAGCAAGAAGCACGCACTTGTTTTCTAGAGTCTCTAAGACAGCAGGAAACCTGAGTGTGCTCAGAACAAAAGAACGGTGTTTCCTACACATATGGACCATATCTAGTCCAACTCTGCTTCTGAAACTGATACAAAGCACTGGTCCTCTAACCTCCAATGCTTGTCATTTAAGATGAGAAACATGTGAGCTTCGTGAACGATGTAGTTCGTTTGAACTGAAAAGTGACTGCTCTTACCTGAAACAATGTAGTGCTTGTAGGAAGACACAGAGCCTGGGATTTAACACCATTTCCGACGGAGACACAGAGCATACTTCTCATCCATAGATCTCACTCCTCTTTAGGGCAAGAAGCACTCTCTTGCTTTCTAGATTCTCTAATACAGCAGGAAACTTGAGTGTGCTCATAACAAAAGAACGGTGTTTCCTACACACAGGGACCATATCTAGTTCATCTCTGCTCCTGAAACTGATACAAAGCACTGGTCCTCCAACATCCGATGCTTGTCAGTTAAGATGAGAAACGTGTGAGCTTCGTGAACGATGTAGTTCATTTGAGCTGAAAAGTGACTGCCCTTACCTGAAACGAAGTCTTGAATGTAGGAAGACACAGAGCGTGGGCTTTAACTCCATTTCTGAAGGGAAACACACAACACAGTTCTCATCCATGGATAACACTCTGCTTTAGAGCAAGAAGCACGCTCTTGCTTTCTAGAATGTCTAATACAGCAGGAAACTTGAGTGTGCTCAGAACAAAAGAACGGTGTTTCCTGCACATACGGGCCATATCTAGGCCAACTCTGATTCTGAAACTGACAAAAAGCACTGGTCCTCTAACATCCAATGCTTGTCAGTTAAAATGAGAAAGGTGTGAGCTTCGTGAATGATGTAGTTTATTTGAGCTATAAAGTAACTGCCCTTACTTGAATTGAAGGCTTGCTTGTAGGAAGACTCAGAACCTGGGATTTAACTCCATTTCTGAAGGGAAACACACAGCATAGTTCTCATATTTGGATCACACTCTGCTTTAGAGCAAGAAGAACGCTCTAGCTTTCTAGAATCTCTAAGACAGCAGGAAACTTGGGTGTGCTGAGAAAAAATGAACGGTGTTTCCTACACATAAGGACCATATCTAGTTCAACTCTGATTCTGAAACTGAAAGAAACCACATGTCCTCTAACATCCAATGCTTGTCAGTTAAGATGAGAAATGTGTGAGCATCGTGAACGATGTAATTCGTTTGAGCTGTAAATTAACTGCCCTTACCTGAAATGAAGTCCTGCTTGTAGGAAGACTCAGAGCCTGGGATTTAACTCCATTTCTGAAGTGAAACACACATCAGAGTTCTCATATATAGATCACACTCTGCTTTAGAGCAATAAGCACGCTCTTGCTTTCTAGATTCTCTAAGATAGCAGGAAACATGAGTGTGCTGAGAACAAAACAATGGTGATTCCTACACATACAGACCATATCTAGTCCAACTCTGCATCTGAAATTGATACAAAGCACTGGTCCTCTAACATCCAATGCTTGTCATTTAAGATGAGAAACATGTGAGCTTCGTGAACGATGTAGTTCGTTTGAACTGAAAATTGACTGCTCTTACCTGAAACAATGTAGTGCTTGTAGGAAGACACAGAGCCTGGGATTTAACTCCATTTCCGACGGAAACACACAGCATACTTCTCATCCATAGATCTCACTCCGCTTTAGGGCAAGAAGCACTCTCTTGCTTTCTCGATTCTCTAATACAGCAGGAAACTTGAGTGTGCTCATAACAAAAGAACGGTGTTTCCTACACATACGGACCATATGTAGTTCAACTCTGCTTCTGAAACTGAAAGAAACCACAGGTCCTCTAACATCCAATGCTTGTCAGTTAAGATGAGAAAAGAGGGAGCTTCGTGAACGATGTAGTTCATTTGAGCTGTAAAGTAACTGCCCTTACTTGAATCGAAGTCTTGCTTGTAGGAAGACTCAGAACCTGGGATTTAACTCCATTTCTGAAGGGAAACACACAGCATAGTTCTCATCCATGGATCACACTCTGCTTTAGAGCAAGAAGATCGCTCTTGCTTTCTAGAATCTCTAATACAGCAGGAAACTTGAGTGTGCTCAGAAAAAAGGAACAGTGTTTCCTACACATACGGACCATATGTAGTTCAACTCTGCTTCTGAAACTGAAAGAAACCACAGGTCCTCTAACATCCAATGCTTGTCAGTTAAGATGAGAAAGGTGTGAGCTTCGTGAACCGATGTAGTTCGTTTGAGCTGTAAAGTAACTGCCCTTAAATGAAACGAAGTCTTGCTTGTAGGAAGACTCAGAGCCTGGGATGTAACTCCATTTCTGAAGTGAAACACACAGCAGAGTTCTCATCCATTGATCACACTCTGCTTTAGAGCAAGAAGCACGCACTTGTTTTCTAGAGTCTCTAAGACAGCAGGAAACCTGAGTGTGCTCAGAACAAAAGAACGGTGTTTCCTACACATATGGACCATATCTAGTCCAACTCTGCTTCTGAAACTGATACAAAGCACTGGTCCTCTAACCTCCAATGCTTGTCAGTTAAGATGAGAAACATGTGAGCTTCGTGAACGATGTAGTTCATTTGAGCTGAAATGTGAGTGCTCTTACCTGAAACAATGTAGTGCTTGTAGGAAGACACAGAGCCTGGGATTTAACTCCATTTCCGACGGAAACACACAGCATACTTCTCATCCATAGATCTCACTCTGCTTTCGGGCAAGAAGCACTCTCTTGCTTTCTAGATTTTCTAATACAGAAGGAAACATGAGAGTGCACATAACAAAAGAACGGTGTTTCCTACACATACGGACCATATCTAGTTCGTCTCCGCTCCTGAAACTGAAACAAACCAGAGGTCCTCCAACATCCAATGCTTGTCAGTTAAGATGAGAAAGGTGTGAGCTTCGTGAACGATGTAGTTCATTTGAGCTGTAAAGTAACTGCCCTTACTTGAATCGAAGTCTTGCTTGTAGGAAGACTCAGAACCTGTGATTTAACTCCATTTCTGAAAGGAAACACACAGCATAGTTCTCATCCATGGATCACACTCTGCTTTAGAGCAAGAAGATCGCTCTTGCTTTCTAGAATCTCTAATACAGCAGGAAACTTGAGTGTGCTCAGAAAAAAGGAACAGTGTTTCCTACACATATGGACCATATCTAGTCCAACTCTGCTTCTGAAACTGATACAAAGCACTGGTCCTCTAACCTCCAATGCTTGTCATTTAAGATGAGAAACATGTGAGCTTCGTGAACGATGTAGTTCGTTTGAACTGAAAAGTGACTGCTCTTACCTGAAACAATGTAGTGCTTGTAGGAAGACACAGAGCCTGGGATTTAACACCATTTCCGACGGAGACACAGAGCATACTTCTCATCCATAGATCTCACTCCTCTTTAGGGCAAGAAGCACTCTCTTGCTTTCTAGATTCTCTAATACAGCAGGAAACTTGAGTGTGCTCATAACAAAAGAAGGGTGTTTCCTACACACAGGGACCATATCTAGTTCATCTCTGCTCCTGAAACTGATACAAAGCACTGGTCCTCCAACATCCGATGCTTGTCAGTTAAGATGAGAAACGTGTGAGCTTCGTGAACGATGTAGTTCATTTGAGCTGTAAAGTAACTGCCCTTACTTGAATCGAAGTCTTGCTTGTAGGAAGACTCAGATCCTGGGATTTAACTCCATTTCTGAAGGGAAACACACAGCATAGTTCTCATCCATGGATCACACTCTGCTTTAGAGCAAGAAGATCGCTCTTGCTTTCTAGATTCTCTAAGACAGCAGGATACTTGAGTGTGCTGAGAAGAAATGAACGGTGTTTCCGACACATACGGACCATATCTAGTCCAACTCAGCTTCTGAAACTGATAAAAGGACTGGTCCTCTAACATCCGATACTTATCAGTTAAGATGAGAAATGTGTGAGCTTCGTGAACGATGTAGTTCATTTGAGCTGAAAAGTGACTGCCCATACCTGAAACGAAGTCTTGAATGTAGGAAGACACAGGGCGTGGCTTTAAACTCCATTTCTGAATGGAAACACACAACACAGTTCTCATCCATGGATAACACTCTGCTTTTGAACAAGAAGCACGCTCTTGCTTTCTAGAGTGTCTAAACAGCAGGAAACTTGAGTGTGCTCAGAACAAAAGAACGGTGTTTCCTACACATACGGGCTATATCTAGTCCAACTCTGATTCTGAAACTGATAAAAAGCACTGGTCCTCTAACATCCAATGCTTGTCATTTAAGATGAGAAACATGTGAGCTTCGTGAACGATGTAGTTCGTTTGAACTGAAAAGTGACTGCTCTAACCTGAAATAATGTAGTGCTTGTAGGAAGACACAGAGCCTGGGATTTAACTCCATTTCCGACGGAAACACACAGCATACTTCTCATCCATAGATCTCACTCCGCTTTAGGGCAAGAAGCACTCTCTTGCTTTCTAGATTCTCTAATACAGCAGGAAACTTGAGTGTGCTCAGAACAAAAGAACGGTGTTTCCTACACATACGGGCCATATCTAGTCCAACTCTGATTCTGAAACTGACAAAAAGCACTGGTCCTCTAACATCCAATGCTTGTCATTTAAGATGAGAAACAAGTTAGCTTCGTGAACGATGTAGTTCGTTTGAACTGAAAATTGACTGCTCTTACCTGAAACAATGTAGTGCTTGTAGGAAGACACAGAGCCTGGGATTTAACTCCATTTCCGATGGAAACACACAGCATACTTCTCATCCATAGATCTCACTCCGCTTTAGGGCAAGAAGCACTCTCTTGCTTTCTCGATTCTCTAATACAGCAGGAAACTTGAGTGTGCTCATAACAAAAGAACAGTGTTTCCTACACATACGGACCATATGTAGTTCAACTCTGCTTCTGAAACTGAAAGAAACCACAGGTCCTCTAACATCCAATGCTTGTCAGTTAAGATGAGAAAAGAGGGAGCTTCGTGAACGATGTAGTTCATTTGAGCTGTAAAGTAACTGCCCTTACTTGAATCGAAGTCTTGCTTGTAGGAAGACTCAGAACCTGGGATTTAACTCCATTTCTGAGGGAAACACACAGCATAGTTCTCATCCATGGATCACACTCTGCTTTAGAGCAAGAAGATCGCTCTTGCTTTCTAGAATCTCTAATACAGCAGGAAACTTGAGTGTGCTCAGAAAAAAGGAACAGTGTTTCCTACACATACGGACCATATGTAGTTCAACTCTGCTTCTGAAACTGAAAGAAACCACAGGTCCTCTAACATCCAATGCTTGTCAGTTAAGATGAGAAAAGAGGGAGCTTCGTGAACGATGTAGTTCGTTTGAGCTATAAAGTAACTGCCCTTAAATGAAACGAAGTCTTGCTTGTAGGAAGACTCAGAGCCTGGGATGTAACTCCATTTCTGAAGTGAAACACACAGCAGAGTTCTCATCCATTGATCACACTCTGCTTTAGAGCAAGAAGCACGCACTTGTTCTCTAGAGTCTCTAAGACAGCAGGAAACCTGAGTGTGCTCAGAACAAAAGAACGGTGTTTCCTACACATAGGGACCATATCTAGTCCAACTCTGCTTCTGAAACTGATACAAAGCACTGGTCCTCTAACCTCCAATGCTTGTCAGTTAAGATGAGAAACATGTGAGCTTCGTGAACGATGTAGTTCATTTGAGCTGAAATGTGAGTGCTCTTACCTGAAACAATGTAGTGCTTGTAGGAAGACACAGAGCCTGGGATTTAACTCCATTTCCGACGGAAACACACAGCATACTTCTCATCCATAGATCTCACTCCGCTTTAGGGCAAGAAGCACTCTCTTGCTTTCTCGATTCTCTAATACAGCAGGAAACTTGAGTGTGCTCATAACAAAAGAACGGTGTTTCCTACACACAGGGACCATATCTAGTTCATCTCTGCTCCTGAAACTGATACAAAGCACTGGTCCTCCAACATCCGATGCTTGTCAGTTAAGATGAGAAAGGTGTGAGCTTCATGAACGATGTAGTTCATTTGAGCTGAAAAGTGACTGCCCTTACCTGAAACGAAGTCTTGAATGTAGGAAGACACAGGGCGTGGCTTTTAACTCCATTTCTGAATGGAAACACACAACACAGTTCTCATCCATGGATAACACTCTGCTTTAGAACAAGAAGCACGTTCTTGCTTTCTAGAGTGTCTAATACAGCAGGAAACTTGAGTGTGCTCAGAACAAAAGAACGGTGTTTCCTACACATACGGGCCATATCTAGTCCAACTCTGATTCTGAAACTGATACAAAGCACTGGTCCTCTAACATCCAATGCTTGTCATTTAAGATGAGAAACATGTGAGCTTCGTGAACGATGTAGTTTGTTTGAACTGAAAAGTGACTGCTCTTACCTGAAACAATGTAGTGCTTGTAGGAAGACACAGAGCCTGGGATTTAACTCCATTTCCGACGGAAACACACAGCATACTTCTCATCCATAGATCTCACTCCGCTTTCGGGCAAGAAGCACTCTCTTGCTTTCTAGATTTTCTAATACAGAAGGAAACATGAGAGTGCACATAACAAAAGAACGGTGTTTCCTACACATACGGACCATATCTAGTTCGTCTCCGCTCCTGAAACTGAAACAAACCAGAGGTCCTCCAACATCCAATGCTTGTCAGTTAAGATGAGAAAGGTGTGAGCTTCGTGAACGATGTAGTTCATTTGAGCTGTAAAGTAACTGCCCTTACTTGAATCGAAGTCTTGCTTGTAGGAAGACTCAGAACCTGGGATTTAACTCCATTTCTGAAGGGAAACACACAGCATAGTTCTCATCCATGGATCACACTCTGCTTTAGAGCAAGAAGATCGCTCTTGCTTTCTAGAATCTCTAATACAGCAGGAAACTTGAGTGTGCTCAGAAAAAAGGAACAGTGTTTCCTACACATACGGACCATATGTAGTTCAACTCTCCTTCTGAAACTGAAGGAAACCACAGGTCCTCTAACATCCAATGCTTGTCAGTTAAGATGAGAAAAGAGGGAGCTTCGTGAACGATGTAGTTCGTTTGAGCTGTAAGGAACTGCCCTTAAATGAAACGAAGTCTTGCTTGTAGGAAGACTCAGAGCCTGGGATTTAACTCCATTTCTGAATTGAAACACACAGCAGAGTTCTCATCCATTGATCACACTCTGCTTTAGAGCAAGAAGCACGCACTTGTTTTCTAGAGTCTCTAAGACAGCAGGAAACCTGAGTGTGCTCAGAACAAAAGAACGGTGTTTCCTACACATATGGACCATATCTAGTCCAACTCTGCTTCTGAAACTGATACAAAGCACTGGTCCTCTAACCTCCAATGCTTGTCATTTAAGATGAGAAACATGTGAGCTTCGTGAACGATGTAGTTCGTTTGAACTGAAAAGTGACTGCTCTTACCTGAAACAATGTAGTGCTTGTAGGAAGACACAGAGCCTGGGATTTAACACCATTTCCGACGGAGACACAGAGCATACTTCTCATCCATAGATCTCACTCCTCTTTAGGGCAAGAAGCACTCTCTTGCTTTCTAGATTCTCTAATACAGCAGGAAACTTGAGTGTGCTCATAACAAAAGAACGGTGTTTCCTACACACAGGGACCATATCTAGTTCATCTCTGCTCCTGAAACTGATACAAAGCACTGGTCCTCCAACATCCGATGCTTGTCAGTTAAGATGAGAAACGTGTGAGCTTCGTGAACGATGTAGTTCATTTGAGCTGAAAAGTGACTGCCCTTACCTGAAACGAAGTCTTGAATGTAGGAAGACACAGAGCGTGGGCTTTAACTCCATTTCTGAAGGGAAACACACAACACAGTTCTCATCCATGGATAACACTCTGCTTTAGAGCAAGAAGCACGCTCTTGCTTTCTAGAATGTCTAATACAGCAGGAAACTTGAGTGTGCTCAGAACAAAAGAACGGTGTTTCCTGCACATACGGGCCATATCTAGGCCAACTCTGATTCTGAAACTGACAAAAAGCACTGGTCCTCTAACATCCAATGCTTGTCAGTTAAAATGAGAAAGGTGTGAGCTTCGTGAATGATGTAGTTTATTTGAGCTATAAAGTAACTGCCCTTACTTGAATTGAAGGCTTGCTTGTAGGAAGACTCAGAACCTGGGATTTAACTCCATTTCTGAAGGGAAACACACAGCATAGTTCTCATATTTGGATCACACTCTGCTTTAGAGCAAGAAGAACGCTCTAGCTTTCTAGAATCTCTAAGACAGCAGGAAACTTGGGTGTGCTGAGAAAAAATGAACGGTGTTTCCTACACATAAGGACCATATCTAGTTCAACTCTGATTCTGAAACTGAAAGAAACCACATGTCCTCTAACATCCAATGCTTGTCAGTTAAGATGAGAAATGTGTGAGCATCGTGAACGATGTAATTCGTTTGAGCTGTAAATTAACTGCCCTTACCTGAAATGAAGTCCTGCTTGTAGGAAGACTCAGAGCCTGGGATTTAACTCCATTTCTGAAGTGAAACACACATCAGAGTTCTCATATATAGATCACACTCTGCTTTAGAGCAATAAGCACGCTCTTGCTTTCTAGATTCTCTAAGATAGCAGGAAACATGAGTGTGCTGAGAACAAAACAATGGTGATTCCTACACATACAGACCATATCTAGTCCAACTCTGCATCTGAAATTGATACAAAGCACTGGTCCTCTAACATCCAATGCTTGTCATTTAAGATGAGAAACATGTGAGCTTCGTGAACGATGTAGTTCGTTTGAACTGAAAATTGACTGCTCTTACCTGAAACAATGTAGTGCTTGTAGGAAGACACAGAGCCTGGGATTTAACTCCATTTCCGACGGAAACACACAGCATACTTCTCATCCATAGATCTCACTCCGCTTTAGGGCAAGAAGCACTCTCTTGCTTTCTCGATTCTCTAATACAGCAGGAAACTTGAGTGTGCTCATAACAAAAGAACGGTGTTTCCTACACATACGGACCATATGTAGTTCAACTCTGCTTCTGAAACTGAAAGAAACCACAGGTCCTCTAACATCCAATGCTTGTCAGTTAAGATGAGAAAAGAGGGAGCTTCGTGAACGATGTAGTTCATTTGAGCTGTAAAGTAACTGCCCTTACTTGAATCGAAGTCTTGCTTGTAGGAAGACTCAGAACCTGGGATTTAACTCCATTTCTGAAGGGAAACACACAGCATAGTTCTCATCCATGGATCACACTCTGCTTTAGAGCAAGAAGATCGCTCTTGCTTTCTAGAATCTCTAATACAGCAGGAAACTTGAGTGTGCTCAGAAAAAAGGAACAGTGTTTCCTACACATACGGACCATATGTAGTTCAACTCTGCTTCTGAAACTGAAAGAAACCACAGGTCCTCTAACATCCAATGCTTGTCAGTTAAGATGAGAAAGGTGTGAGCTTCGTGAACCGATGTAGTTCGTTTGAGCTGTAAAGTAACTGCCCTTAAATGAAACGAAGTCTTGCTTGTAGGAAGACTCAGAGCCTGGGATGTAACTCCATTTCTGAAGTGAAACACACAGCAGAGTTCTCATCCATTGATCACACTCTGCTTTAGAGCAAGAAGCACGCACTTGTTTTCTAGAGTCTCTAAGACAGCAGGAAACCTGAGTGTGCTCAGAACAAAAGAACGGTGTTTCCTACACATAGGGACCATATCTAGTCCAACTCTGCTTCTGAAACTGATACAAAGCACTGGTCCTCTAACCTCCAATGCTTGTCAGTTAAGATGAGAAACATGTGAGCTTCGTGAACGATGTAGTTCATTTGAGCTGAAATGTGAGTGCTCTTACCTGAAACAATGTAGTGCTTGTAGGAAGACACAGAGCCTGGGATTTAACTCCATTTCCGACGGAAACACACAGCATACTTCTCATCCATAGATCTCACTCTGCTTTCGGGCAAGAAGCACTCTCTTGCTTTCTAGATTTTCTAATACAGAAGGAAACATGAGAGTGCACATAACAAAAGAACGGTGTTTCCTACACATACGGACCATATCTAGTTCGTCTCCGCTCCTGAAACTGAAACAAACCAGAGGTCCTCCAACATCCAATGCTTGTCAGTTAAGATGAGAAAGGTGTGAGCTTCGTGAACGATGTAGTTCATTTGAGCTGTAAAGTAACTGCCCTTACTTGAATCGAAGTCTTGCTTGTAGGAAGACTCAGAACCTGTGATTTAACTCCATTTCTGAAGGGAAACACACAGCATAGTTCTCATCCATGGATCACACTCTGCTTTAGAGCAAGAAGATCGCTCTTGCTTTCTAGAATCTCTAATACAGCAGGAAACTTGAGTGTGCTCAGAAAAAAGGAACAGTGTTTCCTACACATATGGACCATATCTAGTCCAACTCTGCTTCTGAAACTGATACAAAGCACTGGTCCTCTAACCTCCAATGCTTGTCATTTAAGATGAGAAACATGTGAGCTTCGTGAACGATGTAGTTCGTTTGAACTGAAAAGTGACTGCTCTTACCTGAAACAATGTAGTGCTTGTAGGAAGACACAGAGCCTGGGATTTAACACCATTTCCGACGGAGACACAGAGCATACTTCTCATCCATAGATCTCACTCCTCTTTAGGGCAAGAAGCACTCTCTTGCTTTCTAGATTCTCTAATACAGCAGGAAACTTGAGTGTGCTCATAACAAAAGAAGGGTGTTTCCTACACACAGGGACCATATCTAGTTCATCTCTGCTCCTGAAACTGATACAAAGCACTGGTCCTCCAACATCCGATGCTTGTCAGTTAAGATGAGAAACGTGTGAGCTTCGTGAACGATGTAGTTCATTTGAGCTGAAAAGTGACTGCCCTTACCTGAAACGAAGTCTTGAATGTAGGAAGACACAGAGCGTGGGCTTTAACTCCATTTCTGAAGGGAAACACACAACACAGTTCTCATCCATGGATAACACTCTGCTTTAGAGCAAGAAGCACGCTCTTGCTTTCTAGAATGTCTAATACAGCAGGAAACTTGAGTGTGCTCAGAACAAAAGAACAGTGTTTCCTGCACATACGGGCCATATCTAGGCCAACTCTGATTCTGAAACTGACAAAAAGCACTGGTCCTCTAACATCCAATGCTTGTCAGTTAAAATGAGAAAGGTGTGAGCTTCGTGAATGATGTAGTTTATCTGAGCTATAAAGTAACTGCCCTTACTTGAATTGAAGGCTTGCTTGTAGGAAGACTCAGAACCTGGGATTTAACTCCATTTCTGAAGGGAAACACACAGCATAGTTCTCATATTTGGATCACACTCTGCTTTAGAGCAAGAAGAACGCTCTAGCTTTCTAGAATCTCTAAGACAGCAGGAAACTTGGGTGTGCTGAGAAAAAATGAACGGTGTTTCCTACACATAAGGACCATATCTAGTTCAACTCTGATTCTGAAACTGAAAGAAACCACATGTCCTCTAACATCCAATGCTTGTCAGTTAAGATGAGAAATGTGTGAGCATCGTGAACGATGTAATTCGTTTGAGCTGTAAATTAACTGCCCTTACCTGAAATGAAGTCCTGCTTGTAGGAAGACTCAGAGCCTGGGATTTAACTCCATTTCTGAAGTGAAACACACATCAGAGTTCTCATATATAGATCACACTCTGCTTTAGAGCAATAAGCACGCTCTTGCTTTCTAGATTCTCTAAGATAGCAGGAAACATGAGTGTGCTGAGAACAAAACAATGGTGATTCCTACACATACAGACCATATCTAGTCCAACTCTGCATCTGAAATTGATACAAAGCACTGGTCCTCTAACATCCAATGCTTGTCATTTAAGATGAGAAACATGTGAGCTTCGTGAACGATGTAGTTCGTTTGAACTGAAAAGTGACTGCTCTTACCTGA
Source organism: Onychomys leucogaster (assembly GCA_949786385.1). Lineage (NCBI taxonomy): Eukaryota > Metazoa > Chordata > Mammalia > Rodentia > Cricetidae > Onychomys > Onychomys leucogaster. Next base: position 89,515 of record CATKUP010000123.1, read on the forward strand.
AACAATGTAGTGCTTGTATGAAGACACAGAGCCTGGGATTTAACTCCATTTCCGATGGAAACACACAGCATACTTCTCATCCATAGATCTCTCTCCGCTTTAGGGCAAGAAGCACGCACTTGTTTTCTAGAGTCTCTAAGACAGCAGGAAACCTGACTGTGCTCGGAACAAAAGAACGGTGTTTCCTACACATATGGACAATATCTAGTCCAACTCTGCTTCTGAAACTGATACAAAGCACTGGTCCTCTAACATCCGATGCTTGTCAGTTAAGATGAGAAACGTGTGAGCTTCATGAACGATGTAGTTCATTTGAGCTGAAAAGTGACTGCCCTTACCTGAAACGAATTGTTGCTTGTAGGAAGACTCAGAGCTAGGGATGTAACTCCATTTCTGAAGTGAAACACACAACAGAGTTCTCATCCATTGATTACACTCTGCTTTAAAGCAAGAAGAACGCTCTAGCTTTCTAGAATCTCTAAGACAGCAGGATACTTGAGTGTGCTGAGAAGAAATGAACGGTGATATGGCACATACGGACAATATCTAGTCCAACTCTGCTTCTGAAACTGATAAAAGGACTGGTCCTCTAACATCCGATGCTTGTCAGTTAAGATGAGAAATGTGTGAGCTTCGTGAACGATGTAGTTCGTTTGAGCTGAAGAGTGACTGCCCTTACCTGAAACGAAGTCTTGAGTGTTGGAAGACACAGGGCGTGGGCTTTAACTCCATTTCTGAAGGGAAACACACAACACAGTTCTCATCCATGGATAACACTCTGCTTTAGAGCAAGAAGAACGCTCTTGCTTTCTAGAATGTCTAATAGAGCAGGAAACTTGTGTCTGCTCAGAACAAAAGAACGGCGTTTCCTACACATACGGTCCATATCTAGTCCAACTCTGATTCTGAAACTGATACAAAGCACTGGTCCTCTAACCTCCAATGCTTGTCAGTTAAGATGAGAAACATGTGAGCTTCGTGAACGATGTAGTTCATTTGAGCTGAAATGTGAGTGCTCTTACCTGAAACATCAGTGCTTGTAGGAAGACACAGAGCCTGGGATTTAACGCCATTACCGACAGAAACACACAGCATACTTCTCATCCATAGATCTCACTCCGCTTTAGGGCAAGAAGCACTCTCTTGCTTTCTAGATTCTCCAATACAGCAGGAAACTTGAGTGTGCTCATAATAAAAGAACGGTGTTTCCTACACACAGGGACCATATCTAGTTCATTTCTGCTCCTGAAACTGAAACAAACCAGAGGTCCTCTAACATCCAATGCTTGTCAGTTAAGATGAGAAATGTGTGAGCTTCGTGAACGATGTAGTTCATTTGAGCTGTAAAGTAACTGCCCTTACTTGAATCGAAGTCTTGCTTGTAGGAAGACTCAGAACCTGGGATTTAACTCCATTTCTGAAGGGAAACACACAACACAGTTCTCATCCATGGATAACACTCTGCTTTAGAGCAAGAAGCACGCTCTTGCTTTCTAGAATGTCTAATACAGCAGGAAACTTGAGTGTGCTCAGAACAAAAGAACGGTGTTTCCTAAACATACGGGCCATATCTAGTCCAACTCTGCTTCTGAAACTGATACAAAGCACTGGTCCTCTAACCTCCAATGCTTGTCAGTTAAGATGAGAAACATGTGAGCTTCGTGAACGATGTAGTTCATTTGAGCTGAAATGTGAGTGCTCTTACCTGAAACAATGTAGTGCTTGTAGGAAGACACAGAGCCTGGGATTTAACTCCATTTCCGACGGAAACACACAGCATACTTCTCATCCATAGATCTCACTCCGCTTTAGGGCAAGAAGCACTCTCTTGCTTTCTCGATTCTCTAATACAGCAGGAAACTTGAGTGTGCTCATAACAAAAGAACGGTGTTTCCTACACACAGGGACCATATCTAGTTCATCTCTGCTCCTGAAACTGATACAAAGCACTGGTCCTCCAACATCCGATGCTTGTCAGTTAAGATGAGAAAGGTGTGAGCTTCATGAACGATGTAGTTCATTTGAGCTGAAAAGTGACTGCCCTTACCTGAAACGAAGTCTTGAATGTAGGAAGACACAGGGCGTGGCTTTTAACTCCATTTCTGAATGGAAACACACAACACAGTTCTCATCCATGGATAACACTCTGCTTTAGAACAAGAAGCACGTTCTTGCTTTCTAGAGTGTCTAATACAGCAGGAAACTTGAGTGTGCTCAGAACAAAAGAACGGTGTTTCCTACACATACGGGCCATATCTAGTCCAACTCTGATTCTGAAACTGATACAAAGCACTGGTCCTCTAACATCCAATGCTTGTCATTTAAGATGAGAAACATGTGAGCTTCGTGAACGATGTAGTTTGTTTGAACTGAAAAGTGACTGCTCTTACCTGAAACAATGTAGTGCTTGTAGGAAGACACAGAGCCTGGGATTTAACTCCATTTCCGACGGAAACACACAGCATACTTCTCATCCATAGATCTCACTCCGCTTTCGGGCAAGAAGCACTCTCTTGCTTTCTAGATTTTCTAATACAGAAGGAAACATGAGAGTGCACATAACAAAAGAACGGTGTTTCCTACACATACGGACCATATCTAGTTCGTCTCCGCTCCTGAAACTGAAACAAACCAGAGGTCCTCCAACATCCAATGCTTGTCAGTTAAGATGAGAAAGGTGTGAGCTTCGTGAACGATGTAGTTCATTTGAGCTGTAAAGTAACTGCCCTTACTTGAATCGAAGTCTTGCTTGTAGGAAGACTCAGAACCTGGGATTTAACTCCATTTCTGAAGGGAAACACACAGCATAGTTCTCATCCATGGATCACACTCTGCTTTAGAGCAAGAAGATCGCTCTTGCTTTCTAGAATCTCTAATACAGCAGGAAACTTGAGTGTGCTCAGAAAAAAGGAACAGTGTTTCCTACACATACGGACCATATGTAGTTCAACTCTCCTTCTGAAACTGAAGGAAACCACAGGTCCTCTAACATCCAATGCTTGTCAGTTAAGATGAGAAAAGAGGGAGCTTCGTGAACGATGTAGTTCGTTTGAGCTGTAAAGTAACTGCCCTTAAATGAAACGAAGTCTTGCTTGTAGGAAGACTCAGAGCCTGGGATGTAACTCCATTTCTGAAGTGAAACACACAGCAGAGTTCTCATCCATTGATCACACTCTGCTTTAGAGCAAGAAGCACGCACTTGTTTTCTAGAGTCTCTAAGACAGCAGGAAACCTGAGTGTGCTCAGAACAAAAGAACGGTGTTTCCTACACATATGGACCATATCTAGTCCAACTCTGCTTCTGAAACTGATACAAAGCACTGGTCCTCTAACCTCCAATGCTTGTCATTTAAGATGAGAAACATGTGAGCTTCGTGAACGATGTAGTTCGTTTGAACTGAAAAGTGACTGCTCTTACCTGAAACAATGTAGTGCTTGTAGGAAGACACAGAGCCTGGGATTTAACACCATTTCCGACGGAGACACAGAGCATACTTCTCATCCATAGATCTCACTCCTCTTTAGGGCAAGAAGCACTCTCTTGCTTTCTAGATTCTCTAATACAGCAGGAAACTTGAGTGTGCTCATAACAAAAGAACGGTGTTTCCTACACACAGGGACCATATCTAGTTCATCTCTGCTCCTGAAACTGATACAAAGCACTGGTCCTCCAACATCCGATGCTTGTCAGTTAAGATGAGAAACGTGTGAGCTTCGTGAACGATGTAGTTCATTTGAGCTGAAAAGTGACTGCCCTTACCTGAAACGAAGTCTTGAATGTAGGAAGACACAGAGCGTGGGCTTTAACTCCATTTCTGAAGGGAAACACACAACACAGTTCTCATCCATGGATAACACTCTGCTTTAGAGCAAGAAGCACGCTCTTGCTTTCTAGAATGTCTAATACAGCAGGAAACTTGAGTGTGCTCAGAACAAAAGAACGGTGTTTCCTGCACATACGGGCCATATCTAGGCCAACTCTGATTCTGAAACTGACAAAAAGCACTGGTCCTCTAACATCCAATGCTTGTCAGTTAAAATGAGAAAGGTGTGAGCTTCGTGAATGATGTAGTTTATTTGAGCTATAAAGTAACTGCCCTTACTTGAATTGAAGGCTTGCTTGAAGGAAGACTCAGAACCTGGGATTTAACTCCATTTCTGAAGGGAAACACACAGCATAGTTCTCATATTTGGATCACACTCTGCTTTAGAAAAAGAAGAACGCTCTAGCTTTCTAGAATCTCTAAGACAGCAGGAAACTTGGGTGTGCTGAGACAAAATGAACGGTGTTTCCTACACATAAGGACCATATCTAGTTCAACTCTGATTCTGAAACTGAAAGAAACCACATGTCCTCTAACATCCAATGCTTGTCAGTTAAGATGAGAAATGTGTGAGCATCGTGAACGATGTAATTCGTTTGAGCTGTAAATTAACTGCCCTTACCTGAAATGAAGTCCTGCTTGTAGGAAGACTCAGAGCCTGGGATTTAACTCCATTTCTGAAGTGAAACACACATCAGAGTTCTCATATATAGATCACACTCTGCTTTAGAGCAATAAGCACGCTCTTGCTTTCTAGATTCTCTAAGGTAGCAGGAAACATGAGTGTGCTGAGAACAAAACAATGGTGATTCCTACACATACAGACCATATCTAGTCCAACTCTGCATCTGAAATTGATACAAAGCACTGGTCCTCTAACATCCAATGCTTGTCATTTAAGATGAGAAACATGTGAGCTTCGTGAACGATGTAGTTCGTTTGAACTGAAAATTGACTGCTCTTACCTGAAACAATGTAGTGCTTGTAGGAAGACACAGAGCCTGGGATTTAACTCCATTTCCGATGGAAACACACAGCATACTTCTCATCCATAGATCTCACTCCGCTTTAGGGCAAGAAGCACTCTCTTGCTTTCTCGATTCTCTAATACAGCAGGAAACTTGAGTGTGCTCATAACAAAAGAACGGTGTTTCCTACACATACGGACCATATGTAGTTCAACTCTGCTTCTGAAACTGAAAGAAACCACAGGTCCTCTAACATCCAATGCTTGTCAGTTAAGATGAGAAAAGAGGGAGCTTCGTGAACGATGTAGTTCGTTTGAGCTGTAAAGTAACTGCCCTTAAATGAAACGAAGTCTTGCTTGTAGGAAGACTCAGAGCCTGGGATGTAACTCCATTTCTGAAGTGAAACACACAGCAGAGTTCTCATCCATTGATCACACTCTGCTTTAGAGCAAGAAGCACGCACTTGTTTTCTAGAGTCTCTAAGACAGCAGGAAACCTGAGTGTGCTCAGAACAAAAGAACGGTGTTTCCTACACATAGGGACCATATCTAGTCCAACTCTGCTTCTGAAACTGATACAAAGCACTGGTCCTCTAACCTCCAATGCTTGTCAGTTAAGATGAGAAACATGTGAGCTTCGTGAACGATGTAGTTCATTTGAGCTGAAATGTGAGTGCTCTTACCTGAAACAATGTAGTGCTTGTAGGAAGACACAGAGCCTGGGATTTAACTCCATTTCCGACGGAAACACACAGCATACTTCTCATCCATAGATCTCACTCCGCTTTAGGGCAAGAAGCACTCTCTTGCTTTCTCGATTCTCTAATACAGCAGGAAACTTGAGTGTGCTCATAACAAAAGAACGGTGTTTCCTACACACAGGGACCATATCTAGTTCATCTCTGCTCCTGAAACTGATACAAAGCACTGGTCCTCCAACATCCGATGCTTGTCAGTTAAGATGAAAAAGGTGTGAGCTTCATGAACGATGTAGTTCATTTGAGCTGAAAAGTGACTGCCCTTACCTGAAACGAAGTCTTGAATGTAGGAAGACACAGGGCGTGGCTTTTAACTCCATTTCTGAATGGAAACACACAACACAGTTCTCATCCATGGATAACACTCTGCTTTAGAACAAGAAGCACGTTCTTGCTTTCTAGAGTGTCTAATACAGCAGGAAACTTGAGTGTGCTCAGAACAAAAGAACGGTGTTTCCTACACATACGGGCCATATCTAGTCCAACTCTGATTCTGAAACTGATACAAAGCACTGGTCCTCTAACATCCAATGCTTGTCATTTAAGATGAGAAACATGTGAGCTTCGTGAACGATGTAGTTTGTTTGAACTGAAAAGTGACTGCTCTTACCTGAAACAATGTAGTGCTTGTAGGAAGACACAGAGCCTGGGATTTAACTCCATTTCCGACGGAAACACACAGCATACTTCTCATCCATAGATCTCACTCTGCTTTCGGGCAAGAAGCACTCTCTTGCTTTCTAGATTTTCTAATACAGAAGGAAACATGAGAGTGCACATAACAAAAGAACGGTGTTTCCTACACATACGGACCATATCTAGTTCGTCTCCGCTCCTGAAACTGAAACAAACCAGAGGTCCTCCAACATCCAATGCTTGTCAGTTAAGATGAGAAAGGTGTGAGCTTCGTGAACGATGTAGTTCATTTGAGCTGTAAAGTAACTGCCCTTACTTGAATCGAAGTCTGGCTTGTAGGAAGACTCAGAACCTGTGATTTAACTCCATTTCTGAAGGGAAACACACAGCATAGTTCTCATCCATGGATCACACTCTGCTTTAGAGCAAGAAGATCGCTCTTGCTTTCTAGAATCTCTAATACAGCAGGAAACTTGAGTGTGCTCAGAAAAAAGGAACAGTGTTTCCTACACATACGGACCATATGTAGTTCAACTCTCCTTCTGAAACTGAAGGAAACCACAGGTCCTCTAACATCCAATGCTTGTCAGTTAAGATGAGAAAAGAGGGAGCTTCGTGAACGATGTAGTTCGTTTGAGCTGTAAAGTAACTGCCCTTAAATGAAACGAAGTCTTGCTTGTAGGAAGACTCAGAGCCTGGGATGTAACTCCATTTCTGAAGTGAAACACACAGCAGAGTTCTCATCCATTGATCACACTCTGCTTTAGAGCAAGAAGCACGCACTTGTTTTCTAGAGTCTCTAAGACAGCAGGAAACCTGAGTGTGCTCAGAACAAAAGAACGGTGTTTCCTACACATAGGGACCATATCTAGTCCAACTCTGCTTCTGAAACTGATACAAAGCACTGGTCCTCTAACCTCCAATGCTTGTCAGTTAAGATGAGAAACATGTGAGCTTCGTGAACGATGTAGTTCATTTGAGCTGAAATGTGAGTGCTCTTACCTGAAACAATGTAGTGCTTGTAGGAAGACACAGAGCCTGGGATTTAACTCCATTTCCGACGGAAACACACAGCATACTTCTCATCCATAGATCTCACTCCGCTTTAGGGCAAGAAGCACTCTCTTGCTTTCTCGATTCTCTAATACAGCAGGAAACTTGAGTGTGCTCATAACAAAAGAACGGTGTTTCCTACACACAGGGACCATATCTAGTTCATCTCTGCTCCTGAAACTGATACAAAGCACTGGTCCTCCAACATCCGATGCTTGTCAGTTAAGATGAAAAAGGTGTGAGCTTCATGAACGATGTAGTTCATTTGAGCTGAAAAGTGACTGCCCTTACCTGAAACGAAGTCTTGAATGTAGGAAGACACAGGGCGTGGCTTTTAACTCCATTTCTGAATGGAAACACACAACACAGTTCTCATCCATGGATAACACTCTGCTTTAGAACAAGAAGCACGTTCTTGCTTTCTAGAGTGTCTAATACAGCAGGAAACTTGAGTGTGCTCAGAACAAAAGAACGGTGTTTCCTACACATACGGGCCATATCTAGTCCAACTCTGATTCTGAAACTGATACAAAGCACTGGTCCTCTAACATCCAATGCTTGTCATTTAAGATGAGAAACATGTGAGCTTCGTGAACGATGTAGTTTGTTTGAACTGAAAAGTGACTGCTCTTACCTGAAACAATGTAGTGCTTGTAGGAAGACACAGAGCCTGGGATTTAACTCCATTTCCGACGGAAACACACAGCATACTTCTCATCCATAGATCTCACTCTGCTTTCGGGCAAGAAGCACTCTCTTGCTTTCTAGATTTTCTAATACAGAAGGAAACATGAGAGTGCACATAACAAAAGAACGGTGTTTCCTACACATACGGACCATATCTAGTTCGTCTCCGCTCCTGAAACTGAAACAAACCAGAGGTCCTCCAACATCCAATGCTTGTCAGTTAAGATGAGAAAGGTGTGAGCTTCGTGAACGATGTAGTTCATTTGAGCTGTAAAGTAACTGCCCTTACTTGAATCGAAGTCTGGCTTGTAGGAAGACTCAGAACCTGTGATTTAACTCCATTTCTGAAGGGAAACACACAGCATAGTTCTAATCCATGGATCACACTCTGCTTTAGAGCAAGAAGATCGCTCTTGCTTTCTAGAATCTCTAATACAGCAGGAAACTTGAGTGTGCTCAGAAAAAAGGAACAGTGTTTCCTACACATACGGACCATATGTAGTTCAACTCTCCTTCTGAAACTGAAGGAAACCACAGGTCCTCTAACATCCAATGCTTGTCAGTTAAGATGAGAAAAGAGGGAGCTTCGTGAACGATGTAGTTCGTTTGAGCTGTAAAGTAACTGCCCTTAAATGAAACGAAGTCTTGCTTGTAGGAAGACTCAGAGCCTGGGATGTAACTCCATTTCTGAAGTGAAACACACAGCAGAGTTCTCATCCATTGATCACACTCTGCTTTAGAGCAAGAAGCACGCACTTGTTTTCTAGAGTCTCTAAGACAGCAGGAAACCTGAGTGTGCTCAGAACAAAAGAACGGTGTTTCCTACACATATGGACCATATCTAGTCCAACTCTGCTTCTGAAACTGATACAAAGCACTGGTCCTCTAACCTCCAATGCTTGTCATTTAAGATGAGAAACATGTGAGCTTCGTGAACGATGTAGTTCGTTTGAACTGAAAAGTGACTGCTCTTACCTGAAACAATGTAGTGCTTGTAGGAAGACACAGAGCCTGGGATTTAACACCATTTCCGACGGAGACACAGAGCATACTTCTCATCCATAGATCTCACTCCTCTTTAGGGCAAGAAGCACTCTCTTGCTTTCTAGATTCTCTAATACAGCAGGAAACTTGTGTGTGCTCATAACAAAAGAACGGTGTTTCCTACACACAGGGACCATATCTAGTTCATCTCTGCTCCTGAAACTGATACAAAGCACTGGTCCTCCAACATCCGATGCTTGTCAGTTAAGATGAGAAACGTGTGAGCTTCGTGAACGATGTAGTTCATTTGAGCTGAAAAGTGACTGCCCTTACCTGAAACGAAGTCTTGAATGTAGGAAGACACAGAGCGTGGGCTTTAACTCCATTTCTGAAGGGAAACACACAACACAGTTCTCATCCATGGATAACACTCTGCTTTAGAGCAAGAAGCACGCTCTTGCTTTCTAGAATGTCTAATACAGCAGGAAACTTGAGTGTGCTCAGAACAAAAGAACAGTGTTTCCTGCACATACGGGCCATATCTAGGCCAACTCTGATTCTGAAACTGACAAAAAGCACTGGTCCTCTAACATCCAATGCTTGTCAGTTAAAATGAGAAAGGTGTGAGCTTCGTGAATGATGTAGTTTATCTGAGCTATAAAGTAACTGCCCTTACTTGAATTGAAGGCTTGCTTGTAGGAAGACTCAGAACCTGGGATTTAACTCCATTTCTGAAGGGAAACACACAGCATAGTTCTCATATTTGGATCACACTCTGCTTTAGAGCAAGAAGAACGCTCTAGCTTTCTAGAATCTCTAAGACAGCAGGAAACTTGGGTGTGCTGAGAAAAAATGAACGGTGTTTCCTACACATAAGGACCATATCTAGTTCAACTCTGATTCTGAAACTGAAAGAAACCACATGTCCTCTAACATCCAATGCTTGTCAGTTAAGATGAGAAATGTGTGAGCATCGTGAACGATGTAATTCGTTTGAGCTGTAAATTAACTGCCCTTACCTGAAATGAAGTCCTGCTTGTAGGAAGACTCAGAGCCTGGGATTTAACTCCATTTCTGAAGTGAAACACACATCAGAGTTCTCATATATAGATCACACTCTGCTTTAGAGCAATAAGCACGCTCTTGCTTTCTAGATTCTCTAAGATAGCAGGAAACATGAGTGTGCTGAGAACAAAACAATGGTGATTCCTACACATACAGACCATATCTAGTCCAACTCTGCATCTGAAATTGATACAAAGCACTGGTCCTCTAACATCCAATGCTTGTCATTTAAGATGAGAAACATGTGAGCTTCGTGAACGATGTAGTTCGTTTGAACTGAAAAGTGACTGCTCTTACCTGAAACAATGTAGTGCTTGTATGAAGACACAGAGCCTGGGATTTAACTCCATTTCCGATGGAAACACACAGCATACTTCTCATCCATAGATCTCTCTCCGCTTTAGGGCAAGAAGCACGCACTTTTTTTCTAGAGTCTCTAAGACAGCAGGAAACCTGACTGTGCTCGGAACAAAAGAACGGTGTTTCCTACACATATGGACAATATCTAGTCCAACTCTGCTTCTGAAACTGATACAAAGCACTGGTCCTCTAACATCCGATGCTTGTCAGTTAAGATGAGAAACGTGTGAGCTTCATGAACGATGTAGTTCATTTGAGCTGAAAAGTGACTGCCCTTACCTGAAACGAATTGTTGCTTGTAGGAAGACTCAGAGCTAGGGATGTAACTCCATTACTGAAGTGAAACACACAACAGAGTTCTCATCCATTGATTACACTCTGCTTTAAAGCAAGAAGAACGCTCTAGCTTTCTAGAATCTCTAAGACAGCAGGATACTTGAGTGTGCTGAGAAGAAATGAACGGTGATATGGCACATACGGACAATATCTAGTCCAACTCTGCTTCTGAAACTGATAAAAGGACTGGTCCTCTAACATCCGATGCTTGTCAGTTAAGATGAGAAATGTGTGAGCTTCGTGAACGATGTAGTTCGTTTGAGCTGAAAAGTGACTGCCCTTACCTGAAACGAAGTCTTGAGTGTTGGAAGACACAGGGCGTGGGCTTTAACTCCATTTCTGAAGGGAAACACACAACACAGTTCTCATCCATGGATAACACTCTGCTTTAGAGCAAGAAGAACGCTCTTGCTTTCTAGAATGTCTAATAGAGCAGGAAACTTGTGTCTGCTCAGAACAAAAGAACGGCGTTTCCTACACATACGGTCCATATCTAGTCCAACTCTGATTCTGAAACTGATACAAAGCACGGGTCCTCTAACCTCCAATGCTTGTCAGTTAAGATGAGAAACATGTGAGCTTCGTGAACGATGTAGTTCATTTGAGCTGAAATGTGAGTGCTCTTACCTGAAACATCAGTGCTTGTAGGAAGACACAGAGCCTGGGATTTAACGCCATTACCGACAGAAACACACAGCATACTTCTCATCCATAGATCTCACTCCGCTTTAGGGCAAGAAGCACTCTCTTGCTTTCTAGATTCTCTAATACAGCAGGAAACTTGAGTGTGCTCATAATAAAAGAACGGTGTTTCCTACACACAGGGACCATATCTAGTTCATTTCTGCTCCTGAAACTGAAACAAACCAGAGGTCCTCTAACATCCAATGCTTGTCAGTTAAGATGAGAAATGTGTGAGCTTCGTGAACGATGTAGTTCATTTGAGCTGTAAAGTAACTGCCCTTACTTGAATCGAAGTCTTGCTTGTAGGAAGACTCAGAACCTGGGATTTAACTCCATTTCTGAAGGGAAACACACAACACAGTTCTCATCCATGGATAACACTCTGCTTTAGAGCAAGAAGCACGCTCTTGCTTTCTAGAATGTCTAATACAGCAGGAAACTTGAGTGTGCTCAGAACAAAAGAACGGTGTTTCCTAAACATACGGGCCATATCTAGTCCAACTCTGATTCTGAAACTGATAAAAAGCACTGGTCCTCTAACATCCAATGCTTGTCATTTAAGATGAGAAACATGTGAGCTTCGTGAACTATGTAGTTCGTTTGAACTGAAAAGTGACTGCTCTTACCTGAAACAATGTAGTGCTTGTAGGAAGACACAGAGCCTGGAATTTAACTCCATTTCCGTCGGAAACACACAGCATACTTCTCATCCATAGATCTCACTCCACTTTAGGGCAAGAAGCACTCTCTTGCTTTCTAGATTCTCTAATACAGCAGGAATCTTGAGTGTGCTCATAACAAAAGAACGGTGTTTCCTACACATAGGGACCATATCTTGTTCATCTCTGCTCCTGAAACTGAAACAAACCAGAGGTCCTCTAACATCCAATGCTTGTCTGTTAAGATGAGAAAGTTGTGAGCTTCGTGAACGATGTAGTTCATTTGAGGTGTAAAGTAACTGCCCTTAATGGAATCGAAGTCTTGCTTGTAGGAAGACTCAGAACCTGGGATTTAACTCCATTTCTGAAGGGAAACACACAGCATAGTTCTCATCTTTGGATCACACTCTGCTTTAGAGCAAGAAGAACGCTCTTGCTTTCTAGAATCTCTAATACATCAGGAAACTTGAGTGTGCTCAGAAAAAAGGAACAGTGTTTCCTACACATACAGACCATATGTAGTTCAACTCTGCTTCTGAAACTGAAAGAAACCACAGGTCCTCTAACATCCAATGCTTGTCAGTTAAGATGAGAAAAGAGGGAGCTTCGTGAACGATGTAGTTCCTTTGAGCTGTAAAGTAACTGCCCTTAAATGAAACGAAGTCTTGCTTGTAGGAAGACTGAGAGCCTGGGATTTAACTCATTTCTGAAGTGAAACACAGAGCAGAGTTCTCATCCATTGATCACACTCTGCTTTAGAGCAAGAAGCACGCACTTGTTTTCTAGACTCTCTAAGACAGCAGGAAACCTGAGTGTGCTCAGAACAAAAGAACGGTGTTTGCTACACATATGGACCATATCTAGTCCAACTCTGCTTCTGAAACTGATACAAAGCACTGGTCCTCTAACCTCCAATGCTTGTCAGTTAAGATGAGAAACATGTGAGCTTCATGAACGATGTAGGTCATTTCAGCTGAAATGTGAGTGCTCTTACCTGAAACAATGTAGTGCTTGTAGGAAGACACAGAGCCTGGGATTTAACTCCATTTCCGACGGAAACACACAGCATACTTCTCATCCATAGATCTCACTCCGCTTTAGGGCAAGAAGCACTCTCTTGCTTTCTCGATTCTCTAATACAGCAGGAAACTTGAGTGTGCTCATAACAAAAGAACGGTGTTTCCTACACACAGGGACCATATCTAGTTCATCTCTGCTCCTGAAACTGATACAAAGCACTGGTCCTCCAACATCCGATGCTTGTCAGTTAAGATGAGAAAGGTGTGAGCTTCATGAACGATGTAGTTCATTTGAGCTGAAAAGTGACTGCCCTTACCTGAAACGAAGTCTTGAATGTAGGAAGACACAGGGCGTGGCTTTTAACTCCATTTCTGAATGGAAACACACAACACAGTTCTCATCCATGGATAACACTCTGCTTTAGAACAAGAAGCACGTTCTTGCTTTCTAGAGTGTCTAATACAGCAGGAAACTTGAGTGTGCTCAGAACAAAAGAACGGTGTTTCCTACACATACGGGCCATATCTAGTCCAACTCTGATTCTGAAACTGATACAAAGCACTGGTCCTCTAACATCCAATGCTTGTCATTTAAGATGAGAAACATGTGAGCTTCGTGAACGATGTAGTTTGTTTGAACTGAAAAGTGACTGCTCTTACCTGAAACAATGTAGTGCTTGTAGGAAGACACAGAGCCTGGGATTTAACTCCATTTCCGACGGAAACACACAGCATACTTCTCATCCATAGATCTCACTCCGCTTTCGGGCAAGAAGCACTCTCTTGCTTTCTAGATTTTCTAATACAGAAGGAAACATGAGAGTGCACATAACAAAAGAAAGGTGTTTCCTACACATACGGACCATATCTAGTTCGTCTCCGCTCCTGAAACTGAAACAAACCAGAAGTCCTCCAACATCCAATGCTTGTCAGTTAAGATGAGAAAGGTGTGAGCTTCGTGAACGATGTAGTTCATTTGAGCTGTAAAGTAACTGCCCTTACTTGAATCGAAGTCTTGCTTGTAGGAAGACTCAGAACCTGGGATTTAACTCCATTTCTGAAGGGAAACACACAGCATAGTTCTCATCCATGGATCACACTCTGCTTTAGAGCAAGAAGATCGCTCTTGCTTTCTAGAATCTCTAATACAGCAGGAAACTTGAGTGTGCTCAGAAAAAAGGAACAGTGTTTCCTACACATACGGACCATATGTAGTTCAACTCTCCTTCTGAAACTGAAGGAAACCACAGGTCCTCTAACATCCAATAATTGTCAGTTAAGATGAGAAAAGAGGGAGCTTCGTGAACGATGTAGTTCGTTTGAGCTGTAAAGTAACTGCCCTTAAATGAAACGAAATCTTGCTTGTAGGAAGACTCAGAGCCTGGGATGTAACTCCATTTCTGAAGTGAAACACACAGCAGAGTTCTCATCCATTGATCACACTCTGCTTTAGAGCAAGAAGCACGCACTTGTTTTCTAGAGTCTCTAAGACAGCAGGAAACCTGAGTGTGCTCAGAACAAAAGAACGGTGTTTCCTACACATATGGACCATATCTAGTCCAACTCTGCTTCTGAAACTGATACAAAGCACTGGTCCTCTAACCTCCAATGCTTGTCATTTAAGATGAGAAACATGTGAGCTTCGTGAACGATGTAGTTCGTTTGAACTGAAAAGTGACTGCTCTTACCTGAAACAATGTAGTGCTTGTAGGAAGACACAGAGCCTGGGATTTAACACCATTTCCGACGGAGACACAGAGCATACTTCTCATCCATAGATCTCACTCCTCTTTAGGGCAAGAAGCACTCTCTTGCTTTCTAGATTCTCTAATACAGCAGGAAACTTGAGTGTGCTCATAACAAAAGAACGGTGTTTCCTACACACAGGGACCATATCTAGTTCATCTCTGCTCCTGAAACTGATACAAAGCACTGGTCCTCCAACATCCGATGCTTGTCAGTTAAGATGAGAAACGTGTGAGCTTCGTGAACGATGTAGTTCATTTGAGCTGAAAAGTGACTGCCCTTACCTGAAACGAAGTCTTGAATGTAGGAAGACACAGAGCGTGGGCTTTAACTCCATTTCTGAAGGGAAACACACAACACAGTTCTCATCCATGGATAACACTCTGCTTTAGAGCAAGAAGCACGCTCTTGCTTTCTAGAATGTCTAATACAGCAGGAAACTTGAGTGTGCTCAGAACAAAAGAACGGTGTTTCCTGCACATACGGGCCATATCTAGGCCAACTCTGATTCTGAAACTGACAAAAAGCACTGGTCCTCTAACATCCAATGCTTGTCAGTTAAAATGAGAAAGGTGTGAGCTTCGTGAATGATGTAGTTTATTTGAGCTATAAAGTAACTGCCCTTACTTGAATTGAAGGCTTGCTTGAAGGAAGACTCAGAACCTGGGATTTAACTCCATTTCTGAAGGGAAACACACAGCATAGTTCTCATATTTGGATCACACTCTGCTTTAGAGCAAGAAGAACGCTCTAGCTTTCTAGAATCTCTAAGACAGCAGGAAACTTGGGTGTGCTGAGAAAAAATGAACGGTGTTTCCTACACATAAGGACCATATCTAGTTCAACTCTGATTCTGAAACTGAAAGAAACCACATGTCCTCTAACATCCAATGCTTGTCAGTTAAGATGAGAAATGTGTGAGCATCGTGAACGATGTAATTCGTTTGAGCTGTAAATTAACTGCCCTTACCTGAAATGAAGTCCTGCTTGTAGGAAGACTCAGAGCCTGGGATTTAACTCCATTTCTGAAGTGAAACACACATCAGAGTTCTCATATATAGATCACACTCTGCTTTAGAGCAATAAGCACGCTCTTGCTTTCTAGATTCTCTAAGATAGCAGGAAACATGAGTGTGCTGAGAACAAAACAATGGTGATTCCTACACATACAGACCATATCTAGTCCAACTCTGCATCTGAAATTGATACAAAGCACTGGTCCTCTAACATCCAATGCTTGTCATTTAAGATGAGAAACATGTGAGCTTCGTGAACGATGTAGTTCGTTTGAACTGAAAATTGACTGCTCTTACCTGAAACAATGTAGTGCTTGTAGGAAGACACAGAGCCTGGGATTTAACTCCATTTCCGACGGAAACACACAGCATACTTCTCATCCATAGATCTCACTCCGCTTTAGGGCAAGAAGCACTCTCTTGCTTTCTCGATTCTCTAATACAGCAGGAAACTTGAGTGTGCTCATAACAAAAGAACGGTGTTTCCTACACATACGGACCATATGTAGTTCAACTCTGCTTCTGAAACTGAAAGAAACCACAGGTCCTCTAACATCCAATGCTTGTCAGTTAAGATGAGAAAAGAGGGAGCTTCGTGAACGATGTAGTTCATTTGAGCTGTAAAGTAACTGCCCTTACTTGAATCGAAGTCTTGCTTGTAGGAAGACTCAGAACCTGGGATTTAACTCCATTTCTGAAGGGAAACACACAGCATAGTTCTCATCCATGGATCACACTCTGCTTTAGAGCAAGAAGATCGCTCTTGCTTTCTAGAATCTCTAATACAGCAGGAAACTTGAGTGTGCTCAGAAAAAAGGAACAGTGTTTCCTACACATACGGACCATATGTAGTTCAACTCTGCTTCTGAAACTGAAAGAAACCACAGGTCCTCTAACATCCAATGCTTGTCAGTTAAGATGAGAAAAGAGGGAGCTTCGTGAACGATGTAGTTCGTTTGAGCTGTAAAGTAACTGCCCTTAAATGAAACGAAGTCTTGCTTGTAGGAAGACTCAGAGCCTGGGATGTAACTCCATTTCTGAAGTGAAACACACAGCAGAGTTCTCATCCATTGATCACACTCTGCTTTAGAGCAAGAAGCACGCACTTGTTTTCTAGAGTCTCTAAGACAGCAGGAAACCTGAGTGTGCTCAGAACAAAAGAACGGTGTTTCCTACACATATGGACCATATCTAGTCCAACTCTGCTTCTGAAACTGATACAAAGCACTGGTCCTCTAACCTCCAATGCTTGTCAGTTAAGATGAGAAACATGTGAGCTTCGTGAACGATGTAGTTCATTTGAGCTGAAATGTGAGTGCTCTTACCTGAAACAATGTAGTGCTTGTAGGAAGACACAGAGCCTGGGATTTAACTCCATTTCCGACGGAAACACACAGCATACTTCTCATCCATAGATCTCACTCCGCTTTAGGGCAAGAAGCACTCTCTTGCTTTCTCGATTCTCTAATACAGCAGGAAACTTGAGTGTGCTCATAACAAAAGAACGGTGTTTCCTACACACAGGGACCATATCTAGTTCATCCCTGCTCCTGAAACTGATACAAAGCACTGGTCCTCCAACATCCGATGCTTGTCAGTTAAGATGAGAAAGGTGTGAGCTTCATGAACGATGTAGTTCATTTGAGCTGAAAAGTGACTGCCCTTACCTGAAACGAAGTCTTGAATGTAGGAAGACACAGGGCGTGGCTTTTAACTCCATTTCTGAAGTGAAACACACATCAGAGTTCTCATATATAGATCACACTCTGCTTTAGAGCAATAAGCACGCTCTTGCTTTCTAGATTCTCTAAGATAGCAGGAAACATGAGTGTGCTGAGAACAAAACAATGGTGATTCCTACACATACAGACCATATCTAGTCCAACTCTGCATCTGAAATTGATACAAAGCACTGGTCCTCTAACATCCAATGCTTGTCATTTAAGATGAGAAACATGTGAGCTTCGTGAACGATGTAGTTCGTTTGAACTGAAAAGTGACTGCTCTTACCTGAAACAATGTAGTGCTTGTATGAAGACACAGAGCCTGGGATTTAACTCCATTTCCGATGGAAACACACAGCATACTTCTCATCCATAGATCTCTCTCCGCTTTAGGGCAAGAAGCACGCACTTGTTTTCTAGAGTCTCTAAGACAGCAGGAAACCTGACTGTGCTCGGAACAAAAGAACGGTGTTTCCTACACATATGGACAATATCTAGTCCAACTCTGCTTCTGAAACTGATACAAAGCACTGGTCCTCTAACATCCGATGCTTGTCAGTTAAGATGAGAAACGTGTGAGCTTCATGAACGATGTAGTTCATTTGAGCTGAAAAGTGACTGCCCTTACCTGAAACGAATTGTTGCTTGTAGGAAGACTCAGAGCTAGGGATGTAACTCCATTTCTGAAGTGAAACACACAACAGAGTTCTCATCCATTGATTACACTCTGCTTTAAAGCAAGAAGAACGCTCTAGCTTTCTAGAATCTCTAAGACAGCAGGATACTTGAGTGTGCTGAGAAGAAATGAACGGTGATATGGCACATACGGACAATATCTAGTCCAACTCTGCTTCTGAAACTGATAAAAGGACTGGTCCTCTAACATCCGATGCTTGTCAGTTAAGATGAGAAATGTGTGAGCTTCGTGAACGATGTAGTTCGTTTGAGCTGAAAAGTGACTGCCCTTACCTGAAACGAAGTTTTGAGTGTTCGAAGACACAGGGCGTGGGCTTTAACTCCATTTCTGAAGGGAAACACACAACACAGTTCTCATCCATGGATAACACTCTGCTTTAGAGCAAGAAGAACGCTCTTGCTTTCTAGAATGTCTAATAGAGCAGGAAACTTGTGTCTGCTCAGAACAAAAGAACGGCGTTTCCTACACATACGGTCCATATCTAGTCCAACTCTGATTCTGAAACTGATACAAAGCACTGGTCCTCTAACCTCCAATGCTTGTCAGTTAAGATGAGAAACATGTGAGCTTCGTGAACGATGTAGTTCATTTGAGCTGAAATGTGAGTGCTCTTACCTGAAACATCAGTGCTTGTAGGAAGACACAGAGCCTGGGATTTAACGCCATTACCGACAGAAACACACAGCATACTTCTCATCCATAGATCTCACTCCGCTTTAGGGCAAGAAGCACTCTCTTGCTTTCTAGATTCTCCAATAGAGCAGGAAACTTGAGTGTGCTCATAATAAAAGAACGGTGTTTCCTACACACAGGGACCATATCTAGTTCATTTCTGCTCCTGAAACTGAAACAAACCAGAGGTCCTCTAACATCCAATGCTTGTCAGCTAAGATGAGAAATGTGTGAGCTTCGTGAACGATGTAGTTTATTTGAGCTGTAAAGTAACTGCCCTTACTTGAATCGAAGTCTTGCTTGTAGGAAGACTCAGAACCTGGGATTTAACTCCATTTCTGAAGGGAAACACACAACACAGTTCTCATCCATGGATAACACTCTGCTTTAGAGCAAGAAGCACGCTCTTGCTTTCTAGAATGTCTAATACAGCAGGAAACTTGAGTGTGCTCAGAACAAAAGAACGGTGTTTCCTAAACATACGGGCCATATCTAGTCCAACTCTGATTCTGAAACTGATAAAAAGCACTGGTCCTCTAACATCCAATGCTTGTCATTTAAGATGAGAAACATGTGAGCTTCGTGAACTATGTAGTTCGTTTGAACTGAAAAGTGACTGCTCTTACCTGAAACAATGTAGTGCTTGTAGGAAGACACAGAGCCTGGAATTTAACTCCATTTCCGTCGGAAACACACAGCATACTTCTCATCCATAGATCTCACTCCACTTTAGGGCAAGAAGCACTCTCTTGCTTTCTAGATTCTCTAATACAGCAGGAATCTTGAGTGTGCTCATAACAAAAGAACGGTGTTTCCTACACATAGGGACCATATCTTGTTCATCTCTGCTCCTGAAACTGAAACAAACCAGAGGTCCTCTAACATCCAATGCTTGTCTGTTAAGATGAGAAAGTTGTGAGCTTCGTGAACGATGTAGTTCATTTGAGGTGTAAAGTAACTGCCCTTAATGGAATCGAAGTCTTGCTTGTAGGAAGACTCAGAACCTGGGATTTAACTCCATTTCTGAAGGGAAACACACAGCATAGTTCTCATCTTTGGATCACACTCTGCTTTAGAGCAAGAAGAACGCTCTTGCTTTCTAGAATCTCTAATACATCAGGAAACTTGAGTGTGCTCAGAAAAAAGGAACAGTGTTTCCTACACATACAGACCATATGTAGTTCAACTCTGCTTCTGAAACTGAAAGAAACCACAGGTCCTCTAACATCCAATGCTTGTCAGTTAAGATGAGAAAAGAGGGAGCTTCGTGAACGATGTAGTTCCTTTGAGCTGTAAAGTAACTGCCCTTAAATGAAACGAAGTCTTGCTTGTAGGAAGACTGAGAGCCTGGGATTTAACTCATTTCTGAAGTGAAACACAGAGCAGAGTTCTCATCCATTGATCACACTCTGCTTTAGAGCAAGAAGCACGCACTTGTTTTCTAGACTCTCTAAGACAGCAGGAAACCTGAGTGTGCTCAGAACAAAAGAACGGTGTTTGCTACACATATGGACCATATCTAGTCCAACTCTGCTTCTGAAACTGATACAAAGCACTGGTCCTCTAACCTCCAATGCTTGTCAGTTAAGATGAGAAACATGTGAGCTTCATGAACGATGTAGGTCATTTCAGCTGAAATGTGAGTGCTCTTACCTGAAACAATGTAGTGCTTGTAGGAAGACACAGAGCCTGGGATTTAACTCCATTTCCGACGGAAACACACAGCATACTTCTCAT
This sequence comes from Onychomys leucogaster, assembly GCA_949786385.1. Classification (NCBI taxonomy): domain Eukaryota; kingdom Metazoa; phylum Chordata; class Mammalia; order Rodentia; family Cricetidae; genus Onychomys; species Onychomys leucogaster. Next base: position 110,139 of record CATKUP010000123.1, read on the forward strand.
CCATAGATCTCACTCTGCTTTAGGGCAAGAAGCACTCTCTTGCTTTCTAGATTCTCTAATACAGCAGGAAACTTGAGTGTGCTCATAACAAAAGAACGGTGTTTCCTACACACAGGGACCATATCTAGTTCCTCTCTGCTCCTGAAACTGATACAAAGCACTGGTCCTCCAACATCCGATGCTTGTCAGTTAAGATGAGTAACGTGTGAGCTTCGTGAACGATGTAGTTCATTTGAGCTGAAAAGTGACTGCCCTTACCTGAAACGAATTGTTGCTTGTAGGAAGACTCAGAGCTAGTGATGTAACTCCATTTCTGAAGTGAAACATACAACAGAGTTCTCATCCATTGATTACACTCTGCTTTAAAGCAAGAAGAACGCTCTAGCTTTCTAGAATCTCTAAGACAGCAGGATACTTGAGTGTGCTGAGAAGAAATGAACGGTGTTTCCGACACATACGGACAATATCTAGTCCAACTCTGCTTCTGAAACTGATAAAAGGACTGGTGCTCTAACATCCGATGCTTGTCAGTTAAGATGAGAAATGTGTGAGCTTCGTGAACGATGTAGTTCGTTTGAGCTGAAAAGTGACTGCCCTTACCTGAAACGAAGTCTTGAATGCAGGAAGACACAGGGCGTGGGCTTTAACTCCATTTCTGAAGGGAAACACACAACACAGTTCTCATCCATGGATAACACTCTGGTTTAGAGCAAGAAGCACGCTCTTGCTTTCTAGAATGTCTAATACAGCAGGAAAATTGAGTGTGCTCAGAACAAAAGAACGGTGTTTCCTACTCATATGGTCCATATCTAGTCCAACTCTGATTCTGAAACTCATACAAAGCACTGACCCTCTAACTTCCAATTCTTGTCAGTTAAGATGAGAAACATGTGAGCTTCGTGAACGATGTAGTTCATTTGAGCTGAAATGTGAGTGCTCTTACCTGAAACAATGCAGTGCTTGTAGGAAGACACAGAGCCTGGGATTTAACTCCATTTCCGACGGAAACACACAGCATACTTCTCATCCATAGATCTCACTCCGCTTTAGGGCAAGAAGCACTCTCTTGCTTTCTAGATTCTCCAATACAGCAGGAAACTTGAGTGTGCTCATAACAAAAGAACGGTGTTTCCTACACACAGGGACCATATCTAGTTCATTTCTGCTCCTGAAACTGAAACAAACCAGAGGTCCTCTAACATCCAATGCTTGTCAGTTAAGATGAGAAAGGTGTGAGCTTCGTGAACGATGTAGTTCATTTGAGCTGTAAAGTACCTGCCCTTACTTGAATCGAAGTCTTGCTTGTAGGAAGACTCAGAACCTGGTATTTAACTCCATTTCTGAAGGGAAACACACAACACAGTTCTCATCCATGGATAACACTCTGCTTTAGAGCAAGAAGCACGCTCTTGCTTTCTAGAATGTCTAATACAGCAGGAAACTTGAGTGTGCTCAGAACAAAAGAACGGTGTTTCCTAGACATACAGGCCATATCTAGTCCAACTCTGATTCTGAAACTGATAAAAAGCACTGGTCCTCTAACATCCAATGCTTGTCATTTAAGATGAGAAACATGTGAGCTTCGTGAACGATGTAGTTCGTTTGAACAGAAAAGTGACTGCTCTTACCTGAAACAATGTAGTGCTTGTAGGAAGACACAGAGCCTGGGATTTAACTCCATTTCCGACGGAAACACACAGCATACTTCTCATCCATAGATCTCACTCTGCTTTCGGGCAAGAAGCACTCTCTTGCTTTCTAGATTCTCTAATACAGCAGGAAACTTGAGTGTGCTCATAACAAAGAACGGTGTTTCCTACACATAGGGACCATATCTAGTTCATCTCTGCTCCTGAAACTGAAAGAAACCAGAGGTCCTCTAACATCCAATGCTTGTCAGTTAAAATGAGAAACGTGTGAGCTTCGTGAACGATGTAGTTCGTTTGAGCTGTAAAGTAACTGCCCTTACTTGAATCGAAGTCTTGCTTGTAGGAAGTCACAGAGCCTGGGATGTAACTCCATTTCTGAAGGGAAACACACAGCATAGTTCTCATCCTTGGATCCCACTCTGCTTTAGAGCAAGAAGAACGCTCTTGCTTTCTAGAATCTCTAATACAGCAGGAAACTTGAGTGTGCTCAGAAAAAAGGAACAGTGTTTCCTACACATACGGACCATATGTAGTTCAACTCTGCTTCTGAAACTGAAAGAAACCACAGGTCCTCTAACATCCAATGCTTGTCAGTTAAGATGACAAAAGAGGGAGCTTCGTGAACGATGTAGTTCCTTTGAGCTGTAAAGTAACTGCCCTTAAATGAAACGAAGTCTTGCTTGTAGGAAGACTGAGAGCCTGGGATTTAACTCATTTCTGAAGTGAAACACAGAACAGAGTTCTCATCCATTGATCACACTCTGCTTTAGAGCAAGAAGCACGCACTTGTTTTCTAGACTCTCTAAGACATCAGGAACCTGAGTGTGCTCAGAACAAAAGAACGGTGTTTCCTACACATAGGGACCATATCTAGTCCAACTCTGCTTCTGAAACTGATACAAAGCACTGGTCCTCTAACCTCCAATGCTTGTCAGTTAAGATGAGAAACATGTGAGCTTCGTGAACGATGTAGGTCATTTCAGCTGAAATGTGAGTGCTCTTACCTGAAACAATGTAGTACTTGTAGGAAGACACAGAGCCTGGGATTTAACTCCATTTCCGACGGAAACACACAGCATACTTCTCATCCATAGATCTCACTCTGCTTTAGGGCAAGAAGCACTCTCTTGCTTTCTAGATTCTCTAATACAGCAGGAAACTTGAGTGTGCTCATAACAAAAGAACGGTGTTTCCTACACACAGGGACGATATCTAGTTCATCTCTGCTCCTGAAACTGATACAAAGCAATGGTCCTCCAACATCCGATGCTTGTTAGTTAAGATGAGAAACGTGTGAGCTTCGTGAATGATGTAGTTCATTTGAGCTGAAAAGTGACTGCCCTTACCTGAAACGAATTGTTGCTTGTAGGAAGACTCAGAGCTAGGGATGTAACTCCATTTCTGAAGTGAAACACACAACAGAGCTCTCATCCATTGATTACACTCTGCTTTAAAGCAAGAAGAACGCTCTAGCTTTCTAGAATCTCTAAGACAGCAGGATACTTGAGTGTGCTGAGAAGAAATGAACGGTGTTTCCGACACATACGGACAATATATAGTCCAACTCTGCTTCTGAAACTGATAAAAGGACTGGTCCTCTAACATCCAATGCTTGTCAGTTAAGATGAGAAATGTGTGAGCTTCGTGAATGATGTAGTTCGTTTGAGCTGAAAAGTGACTGCCCTTACCTGAAACGAAGTCTTGAATGTAGGAAGACACAGGGCGTGGGCTTTAACTCCATTTCTGAAGGGAAACATACAACACAGTTCTCATCCATGGATAACACTCTGCTTTAGAGCAAGGAGCACGCTCTTGCTTTCTAGAATGTCGAATACAGCAGGAAACTTGAGTGTGCTCAGAACAAAAGAACGGTGTTTCCTACACATACGGGCAATATCTAGTCCAACTCTGATTCTGAAACGGACAAAAAGCACTGGTCCTCTAACATCCGATGCTTGTCAGTTAAGAAGAGAATCGTGTGAGCTTCGTGAATGATGGAGTTCTTTTGAGCTGTAAAGTAACTGCCCTTACTTGAATCGAAGACTTCCTTGTAAGAAGACTCAGAGCCTGGGATTTAACTCCATTTGTGAAATGAAACACACAGCAGAGTTCTCATCAATGGGTCAAACTCTGCTTTAGAGCAAGAAGCACGCTCTAGCTTTCTAGAATCTCTAACACAGCAGGAAACTTGGGTGTGCTGAGAAAAAATGAACGGTGTTACCTACACATAAGGACCATATCTAGTTCAACTCTGATTCTGAAACTGAAAGAAACCACATGTCCTCTAACATCCAATGCTTGTCAGTTAAGATGAGAAATGTGTGAGCATCGTGAACGATGTAATTCGTTTGAGCTGTAAAGTAACTGCCCTTACCTGAAATGAAGTCCTGCTTGTAGGAAGACTCAGAGCCTGGGATTTAACTCCATTTCTGAAGGGAAACACACAGCATAGTTCTCATCCATGGATCACACTCTGCTTTAGAGCAAGAAGAACGCTCTTGCTTTCTAGAATCTCTAATACAGCAGGAAACTTGAGTGTGCTCAGAAAAAAGGAACAGTGTTTCCTACACATACGGACCATATGTAGTTCAAATCTGCTTCAGAAACTGAAAGAAACCACAGGTCCTCTAACATCCAATGCTTGTCAGTTAAGATGAGAAAAGAGGGAGCTTCGTGAACGATGTCGTTCGTTTGAGCTGTAAAGTAACTGCCCTTAAATGAAATGAAATCTTGCTTGTAGGAAGACTCAGAGACTGGGATTTAACTCCATTTCTGAAGTGAAACACAGAGCAGAGTTCTCATCCATTGATCACACTCTGCTTTAGAGCAAGAAGCACGCACTTGTTTTCTAGAGTCTCTAAGACAGCAGGAAACCTGAGTGTGCTCAGAACAAAAGAACGGTGTTTCCTACACATACGGGCCATATCTAGTCCAACTCTGATTCTGAAACTGACAAAAAGCACTGGTCCTCTAACATCCGATGCTTGTCAGTTAAGATGATAATCGTGTGAGCTTCGTGAATGATGGAGTTCTTTTGAGATGTAAAGTAACTGCCCTTACTTGAATCAAAGACTTCCTTGTAAGAAGACTCAGAGCCTGGGATTTAACTCCATTTGTGAAATGAAACACACAGCAGAGTTCTCATCCCTGGGTCAAACTCTGCTTTAGAGCAAGAAGCACGCTCTAGCTTTCTAGAATCTCTAAGACAGCAGGAAACTTGGGTGTGCTGAGAAAAAATGAACGGTGTTTCCTACACATAAGGACCATATCTAGTTCAACTCTGATTCTGAAACTGAAAGAAACCACATGTCCTCTAACATCCAATGCTTGTCAGTTAAGATGAGAAATGTGTGAGCATCGTGAACGATGTAATTCGTTTGAGCTGTAAAGTAACTGCCCTTACCTGAAATGAAGTCCTGCTTGTAGGAAGACTCAGAGCCTGGGATTTAACTCCATTTCCGACAGAAACACACAGCATACTTCTCATCCATAGATCTCACTCCGCTTTAGGGCAAGAAGCATTCTCTTGCTTTCTAGATTCTCTAATACAGCTGGAAACTTGAGTGTGCTCATAACAAAAGAACGGTGTTTCCTACACACAGGGACCATATCTAGTTCATTTCTGCTCCTGAAACTGAAACAAACCAGAGGTCCTCTAACATCCAATGCTTGTCAGTTAAGATGAGAAATATGTGAGCTTCGTGAACGATGTAGTTCGTTTGAGCTGAAAAGTGACTGCCCTTACCTGAAACGAAGTCTTGAATGTAGGAAGACACAGGGTGTGGGCTTTAACTCCATTTCTGAAGGGAAACACACAACACAGTTCTCATCAATGGATAACACTCTGCTTTAGAGCAAGAAGCACGCTCTTCCTTTCTAGAATGTCTAATACAGCAGGAAACTTGAGTGTGCTAAGAACAAAAGAAGGGTGTTTCCTACACATACAGGCCATATCTAGTCCAACTCTGATTCTGAAACTGATACAAAGCACTGGTCCTCTAACATCCAATGCTTGTCATTTAAGATGAGAAACGTGTGAGCTTCGTGAACGATGTAGTTCGTTTCAACTGAAAAGTGACTGCTCTTACCTGAAACAATGTAGTGCTTGTAGGAAGACACAGAGCCTGGGATTTAACTCCATTTCCGACAGAAACACACAGCATATTTCTCATCCATAGATCTCACTGCGCTTTAGGGCAAGAAGCACACTCTTGCATTCTAGATTCTCTAATACAGCAGGAAACTTGAGTGTGCTCATAACAAAGAACGGTGTTTCCTACACATAGGGACCATATCTAGTTCATCTCTGCTCCTGAAACTGAAAGAAACCAGAGGTCCTCTAACATCCAATGCTTGTCAGTTAAAATGAGAAACGTGTGAGCTTCGTGAACGATGTAGTTCGTTTGAGCTGTAAAGTAACTGCCCTTACTTGAATCGAAGTCTTGCTTGTAGGAAGTCACAGAGCCTGGGATGTAACTCCATTTCTGAAGGGAAACACACAGCATAGTTCTCATCCTTGGATCCCACTCTGCTTTAGAGCAAGAAGAACGCTCTTGCTTTCTAGAATCTCTAATACAGCAGGAAACTTGAGTGTGCTCAGAAAAAAGGAACAGTGTTTCCTACACATACGGACCATATGTAGTTCAACTCTGCTTCTGAAACTGAAAGAAACCACAGGTCCTCTAACATCCAATGCTTGTCAGTTAAGATGACAAAAGAGGGAGCTTCGTGAACGATGTAGTTCCTTTGAGCTGTAAAGTAACTGCCCTTAAATGAAACGAAGTCTTGCTTGTAGGAAGACTGAGAGCCTGGGATTTAACTCATTTCTGAAGTGAAACACAGAACAGAGTTCTCATCCATTGATCACACTCTGCTTTAGAGCAAGAAGCACGCACTTGTTTTCTAGACTCTCTAAGACATCAGGAACCTGAGTGTGCTCAGAACAAAAGAACGGTGTTTCCTACACATAGGGACCATATCTAGTCCAACTCTGCTTCTGAAACTGATACAAAGCACTGGTCCTCTAACCTCCAATGCTTGTCAGTTAAGATGAGAAACATGTGAGCTTCGTGAACGATGTAGGTCATTTCAGCTGAAATGTGAGTGCTCTTACCTGAAACAATGTAGTGCTTGTAGGAAGACACAGAGCCTGGGATTTAACTCCATTTCCGACGGAAACACACAGCATACTTCTCATCCATAGATCTCACTCTGCTTTAGGGCAAGAAGCACTCTCTTGCTTTCTAGATTCTCTAATACAGCAGGAAACTTGAGTGTGCTCATAACAAAAGAACGGTGTTTCCTACACACAGGGACGATATCTAGTTCATCTCTGCTCCTGAAACTGATACAAAGCAATGGTCCTCCAACATCCGATGCTTGTTAGTTAAGATGAGAAACGTGTGAGCTTCGTGAATGATGTAGTTCATTTGAGCTGAAAAGTGACTGCCCTTACCTGAAACGAATTGTTGCTTGTAGGAAGACTCAGAGCTAGGGATGTAACTCCATTTCTGAAGTGAAACACACAACAGAGCTCTCATCCATTGATTACACTCTGCTTTAAAGCAAGAAGAACGCTCTAGCTTTCTAGAATCTCTAAGACAGCAGGATACTTGAGTGTGCTGAGAAGAAATGAACGGTGTTTCCGACACATACGGACAATATCTAGTCCAACTCTGCTTCTGAAACTGATAAAAGGACTGGTGCTCTAACATCCGATGCTTGTCAGTTAAGATGAGAAATGTGTGAGCTTCGTGAACGATGTAGTTCGTTTGAGCTGAAAAGTGACTGCCCTTACCTGAAACGAAGTCTTGAATGCAGGAAGACACAGGGCGTGGGCTTTAACTCCATTTCTGAAGGGAAACACACAACACAGTTCTCATCCATGGATAACACTCTGGTTTAGAGCAAGAAGCACGCTCTTGCTTTCTAGAATGTCTAATACAGCAGGAAAATTGAGTGTGCTCAGAACAAAAGAACGGTGTTTCCTACTCATATGGTCCATATCTAGTCCAACTCTGATTCTGAAACTCATACAAAGCACTGACCCTCTAACTTCCAATTCTTGTCAGTTAAGATGAGAAACATGTGAGCTTCGTGAACGATGTAGTTCATTTGAGCTGAAATGTGAGTGCTCTTACCTGAAACAATGCAGTGCTTGTAGGAAGACACAGAGCCTGGGATTTAACTCCATTTCCGACGGAAACACACAGCATACTTCTCATCCATAGATCTCACTCCGCTTTAGGGCAAGAAGCACTCTCTTGCTTTCTAGATTCTCCAATACAGCAGGAAACTTGAGTGTGCTCATAACAAAAGAACGGTGTTTCCTACACACAGGGACCATATCTAGTTCATTTCTGCTCCTGAAACTGAAACAAACCAGAGGTCCTCTAACATCCAATGCTTGTCAGTTAAGATGAGAAAGGTGTGAGCTTCGTGAACGATGTAGTTCATTTGAGCTGTAAAGTACCTGCCCTTACTTGAATCGAAGTCTTGCTTGTAGGAAGACACAGGGCGTGGGCTTTAACTCCATTTCTGAAGGGAAACACACAACACAGTTCTCATCCATGGATAACACTCTGCTTTAGAGCAAGGAGCACGCTCTTGCTTTCTAGAATGTCGAATACAGCAGGAAACTTGAGTGTGCTCAGAACAAAAGAACGGTGTTTCCTACACATACGGGCAATATCTAGTCCAACTCTGATTCTGAAACGGACAAAAAGCACTGGTCCTCTAACATCCGATGCTTGTCAGTTAAGAAGAGAATCGTGTGAGCTTCGTGAATGATGGAGTTCTTTTGAGCTGTAAAGTAACTGCCCTTACTTGAATCGAAGACTTCCTTGTAAGAAGACTCAGAGCCTGGGATTTAACTCCATTTGTGAAATGAAACACACAGCAGAGTTCTCATCAATGGGTCAAACTCTGCTTTAGAGCAAGAAGCACGCTCTAGCTTTCTAGAATCTCTAACACAGCAGGAAACTTGGGTGTGCTGAGAAAAAATGAACGGTGTTACCTACACATAAGGACCATATCTAGTTCAACTCTGATTCTGAAACTGAAAGAAACCACATGTCCTCTAACATCCAATGCTTGTCAGTTAAGATGAGAAATGTGTGAGCATCGTGAACGATGTAATTCGTTTGAGCTGTAAAGTAACTGCCCTTACCTGAAATGAAGTCCTGCTTGTAGGAAGACTCAGAGCCTGGGATTTAACTCCATTTCTGAAGGGAAACACACAGCATAGTTCTCATCCATGGATCACACTCTGCTTTAGAGCAAGAAGAACGCTCTTGCTTTCTAGAATCTCTAATACAGCAGGAAACTTGAGTGTGCTCAGAAAAAAGGAACAGTGTTTCCTACACATACGGACCATATGTAGTTCAAATCTGCTTCAGAAACTGAAAGAAACCACAGGTCCTCTAACATCCAATGCTTGTCAGTTAAGATGAGAAAAGAGGGAGCTTCGTGAACGATGTCGTTCGTTTGAGCTGTAAAGTAACTGCCCTTAAATGAAATGAAATCTTGCTTGTAGGAAGACTCAGAGACTGGGATTTAACTCCATTTCTGAAGTGAAACACAGAGCAGAGTTCTCATCCATTGATCACACTCTGCTTTAGAGCAAGAAGCACGCACTTGTTTTCTAGAGTCTCTAAGACAGCAGGAAACCTGAGTGTGCTCAGAACAAAAGAACGGTGTTTCCTACACATACGGGCCATATCTAGTCCAACTCTGATTCTGAAACTGACAAAAAGCACTGGTCCTCTAACATCCGATGCTTGTCAGTTAAGATGATAATCGTGTGAGCTTCGTGAATGATGGAGTTCTTTTGAGATGTAAAGTAACTGCCCTTACTTGAATCAAAGACTTCCTTGTAAGAAGACTCAGAGCCTGGGATTTAACTCCATTTGTGAAATGAAACACACAGCAGAGTTCTCATCCCTGGGTCAAACTCTGCTTTAGAGCAAGAAGCACGCTCTAGCTTTCTAGAATCTCTAAGACAGCAGGAAACTTGGGTGTGCTGAGAAAAAATGAACGGTGTTTCCTACACATAAGGACCATATCTAGTTCAACTCTGATTCTGAAACTGAAAGAAACCACATGTCCTCTAACATCCAATGCTTGTCAGTTAAGATGAGAAATGTGTGAGCATCGTGAACGATGTAATTCGTTTGAGCTGTAAAGTAACTGCCCTTACCTGAAATGAAGTCCTGCTTGTAGGAAGACTCAGAGCCTGGGATTTAACTCCATTTCCGACAGAAACACACGGCATACTTCTCATCCATAGATCTCACTCCGCTTTAGGGCAAGAAGCATTCTCTTGCTTTCTAGATTCTCTAATACAGCTGGAAACTTGAGTGTGCTCATAACAAAAGAACGGTGTTTCCTACACACAGGGACCATATCTAGTTCATTTCTGCTCCTGAAACTGAAACAAACCAGAGGTCCTCTAACATCCAATGCTTGTCAGTTAAGATGAGAAATATGTGAGCTTCGTGAACGATGTAGTTCGTTTGAGCTGAAAAGTGACTGCCCTTACCTGAAACGAAGTCTTGAATGTAGGAAGACACAGGGTGTGGGCTTTAACTCCATTTCTGAAGGGAAACACACAACACAGTTCTCATCAATGGATAACACTCTGCTTTAGAGCAAGAAGCACGCTCTTCCTTTCTAGAATGTCTAATACAGCAGGAAACTTGAGTGTGCTAAGAACAAAAGAAGGGTGTTTCCTACACATACAGGCCATATCTAGTCCAACTCTGATTCTGAAACTGATACAAAGCACTGGTCCTCTAACATCCAATGCTTGTCATTTAAGATGAGAAACGTGTGAGCTTCGTGAACGATGTAGTTCGTTTCAACTGAAAAGTGACTGCTCTTACCTGAAACAATGTAGTGCTTGTAGGAAGACACAGAGCCTGGGATTTAACTCCATTTCCGACAGAAACACACAGCATATTTCTCATCCATAGATCTCACTGCGCTTTAGGGCAAGAAGCACACTCTTGCATTCTAGATTCTCTAATACAGCAGGAAACTTGAGTGTGCTCATAACAAAGAACGGTGTTTCCTACACATAGGGACCATATCTAGTTCATCTCTGCTCCTGAAACTGAAAGAAACCAGAGGTCCTCTAACATCCAATGCTTGTCAGTTAAAATGAGAAACGTGTGAGCTTCGTGAACGATGTAGTTCGTTTGAGCTGTAAAGTAACTGCCCTTACTTGAATCGAAGTCTTGCTTGTAGGAAGTCACAGAGCCTGGGATGTAACTCCATTTCTGAAGGGAAACACACAGCATAGTTCTCATCCTTGGATCCCACTCTGCTTTAGAGCAAGAAGAACGCTCTTGCTTTCTAGAATCTCTAATACAGCAGGAAACTTGAGTGTGCTCAGAAAAAAGGAACAGTGTTTCCTACACATACGGACCATATGTAGTTCAACTCTGCTTCTGAAACTGAAAGAAACCACAGGTCCTCTAACATCCAATGCTTGTCAGTTAAGATGACAAAAGAGGGAGCTTCGTGAACGATGTAGTTCCTTTGAGCTGTAAAGTAACTGCCCTTAAATGAAACGAACTCTTGCTTGTAGGAAGACTGAGAGCCTGGGATTTAACTCATTTCTGAAGTGAAACACAGAACAGAGTTCTCATCCATTGATCACACTCTGCTTTAGAGCAAGAAGCACGCACTTGTTTTCTAGACTCTCTAAGACATCAGGAACCTGAGTGTGCTCAGAACAAAAGAACGGTGTTTCCTACACATAGGGACCATATCTAGTCCAACTCTGCTTCTGAAACTGATACAAAGCACTGGTCCTCTAACCTCCAATGCTTGTCAGTTAAGATGAGAAACATGTGAGCTTCGTGAACGATGTAGGTCATTTCAGCTGAAATGTGAGTGCTCTTACCTGAAACAATGTAGTGCTTGTAGGAAGACACAGAGCCTGGGATTTAACTCCATTTCCGACGGAAACACACAGCATACTTCTCATCCATAGATCTCACTCTGCTTTAGGGCAAGAAGCACTCTCTTGCTTTCTAGATTCTCTAATACAGCAGGAAACTTGAGTGTGCTCATAACAAAAGAACGGTGTTTCCTACACACAGGGACGATATCTAGTTCATCTCTGCTCCTGAAACTGATACAAAGCAATGGTCCTCCAACATCCGATGCTTGTTAGTTAAGATGAGAAACGTGTGAGCTTCGTGAATGATGTAGTTCATTTGAGCTGAAAAGTGACTGCCCTTACCTGAAACGAATTGTTGCTTGTAGGAAGACTCAGAGCTAGGGATGTAACTCCATTTCTGAAGTGAAACACACAACAGAGCTCTCATCCATTGATTACACTCTGCTTTAAAGCAAGAAGAACGCTCTAGCTTTCTAGAATCTCTAAGACAGCAGGATACTTGAGTGTGCTGAGAAGAAATGAACGGTGTTTCCGACACATACGGACAATATCTAGTCCAACTCTGCTTCTGAAACTGATAAAAGGACTGGTGCTCTAACATCCGATGCTTGTCAGTTAAGATGAGAAATGTGTGAGCTTCGTGAACGATGTAGTTCGTTTGAGCTGAAAAGTGACTGCCCTTACCTGAAACGAAGTCTTGAATGCAGGAAGACACAGGGCGTGGGCTTTAACTCCATTTCTGAAGGGAAACACACAACACAGTTCTCATCCATGGATAACACTCTGGTTTAGAGCAAGAAGCACGCTCTTGCTTTCTAGAATGTCTAATACAGCAGGAAAATTGAGTGTGCTCAGAACAAAAGAACGGTGTTTCCTACTCATATGGTCCATATCTAGTCCAACTCTGATTCTGAAACTCATACAAAGCACTGACCCTCTAACTTCCAATTCTTGTCAGTTAAGATGAGAAACATGTGAGCTTCGTGAACGATGTAGTTCATTTGAGCTGAAATGTGAGTGCTCTTACCTGAAACAATGCAGTGCTTGTAGGAAGACACAGAGCCTGGGATTTAACTCCATTTCCGACGGAAACACACAGCATACTTCTCATCCATAGATCTCACTCCGCTTTAGGGCAAGAAGCACTCTCTTGCTTTCTAGATTCTCCAATACAGCAGGAAACTTGAGTGTGCTCATAACAAAAGAACGGTGTTTCCTACACACAGGGACCATATCTAGTTCATTTCTGCTCCTGAAACTGAAACAAACCAGAGGTCCTCTAACATCCAATGCTTGTCAGTTAAGATGAGAAAGGTGTGAGCTTCGTGAACGATGTAGTTCATTTGAGCTGTAAAGTACCTGCCCTTACTTGAATCGAAGTCTTGCTTGTAGGAAGACACAGGGCGTGGGCTTTAACTCCATTTCTGAAGGGAAACACACAACACAGTTCTCATCCATGGATAACACTCTGCTTTAGAGCAAGGAGCACGCTCTTGCTTTCTAGAATGTCGAATACAGCAGGAAACTTGAGTGTGCTCAGAACAAAAGAACGGTGTTTCCTACACATACGGGCAATATCTAGTCCAACTCTGATTCTGAAACGGACAAAAAGCACTGGTCCTCTAACATCCGATGCTTGTCAGTTAAGAAGAGAATCGTGTGAGCTTCGTGAATGATGGAGTTCTTTTGAGCTGTAAAGTAACTGCCCTTACTTGAATCGAAGACTTCCTTGTAAGAAGACTCAGAGCCTGGGATTTAACTCCATTTGTGAAATGAAACACACAGCAGAGTTCTCATCAATGGGTCAAACTCTGCTTTAGAGCAAGAAGCACGCTCTAGCTTTCTAGAATCTCTAACACAGCAGGAAACTTGGGTGTGCTGAGAAAAAATGAACGGTGTTACCTACACATAAGGACCATATCTAGTTCAACTCTGATTCTGAAACTGAAAGAAACCACATGTCCTCTAACATCCAATGCTTGTCAGTTAAGATGAGAAATGTGTGAGCATCGTGAACGATGTAATTCGTTTGAGCTGTAAAGTAACTGCCCTTACCTGAAATGAAGTCCTGCTTGTAGGAAGACTCAGAGCCTGGGATTTAACTCCATTTCTGAAGGGAAACACACAGCATAGTTCTCATCCATGGATCACACTCTGCTTTAGAGCAAGAAGAACGCTCTTGCTTTCTAGAATCTCTAATACAGCAGGAAACTTGAGTGTGCTCAGAAAAAAGGAACAGTGTTTCCTACACATACGGACCATATGTAGTTCAAATCTGCTTCAGAAACTGAAAGAAACCACAGGTCCTCTAACATCCAATGCTTGTCAGTTAAGATGAGAAAAGAGGGAGCTTCGTGAACGATGTCGTTCGTTTGAGCTGTAAAGTAACTGCCCTTAAATGAAATGAAATCTTGCTTGTAGGAAGACTCAGAGACTGGGATTTAACTCCATTTCTGAAGTGAAACACAGAGCAGAGTTCTCATCCATTGATCACACTCTGCTTTAGAGCAAGAAGCACGCACTTGTTTTCTAGAGTCTCTAAGACAGCAGGAAACCTGAGTGTGCTCAGAACAAAAGAACGGTGTTTCCTACACATACGGGCCATATCTAGTCCAACTCTGATTCTGAAACTGACAAAAAGCACTGGTCCTCTAACATCCGATGCTTGTCAGTTAAGATGATAATCGTGTGAGCTTCGTGAATGATGGAGTTCTTTTGAGATGTAAAGTAACTGCCCTTACTTGAATCAAAGACTTCCTTGTAAGAAGACTCAGAGCCTGGGATTTAACTCCATTTGTGAAATGAAACACACAGCAGAGTTCTCATCCCTGGGTCAAACTCTGCTTTAGAGCAAGAAGCACGCTCTAGCTTTCTAGAATCTCTAAGACAGCAGGAAACTTGGGTGTGCTGAGAAAAAATGAACGGTGTTTCCTACACATAAGGACCATATCTAGTTCAACTCTGATTCTGAAACTGAAAGAAACCACATGTCCTCTAACATCCAATGCTTGTCAGTTAAGATGAGAAATGTGTGAGCATCGTGAACGATGTAATTCGTTTGAGCTGTAAAGTAACTGCCCTTACCTGAAATGAAGTCCTGCTTGTAGGAAGACTCAGAGCCTGGGATTTAACTCCATTTCCGACAGAAACACACGGCATACTTCTCATCCATAGATCTCACTCCGCTTTAGGGCAAGAAGCATTCTCTTGCTTTCTAGATTCTCTAATACAGCTGGAAACTTGAGTGTGCTCATAACAAAAGAACGGTGTTTCCTACACACAGGGACCATATCTAGTTCATTTCTGCTCCTGAAACTGAAACAAACCAGAGGTCCTCTAACATCCAATGCTTGTCAGTTAAGATGAGAAATATGTGAGCTTCGTGAACGATGTAGTTCGTTTGAGCTGAAAAGTGACTGCCCTTACCTGAAACGAAGTCTTGAATGTAGGAAGACACAGGGTGTGGGCTTTAACTCCATTTCTGAAGGGAAACACACAACACAGTTCTCATCAATGGATAACACTCTGCTTTAGAGCAAGAAGCACGCTCTTCCTTTCTAGAATGTCTAATACAGCAGGAAACTTGAGTGTGCTAAGAACAAAAGAAGGGTGTTTCCTACACATACAGGCCATATCTAGTCCAACTCTGATTCTGAAACTGATACAAAGCACTGGTCCTCTAACATCCAATGCTTGTCATTTAAGATGAGAAACGTGTGAGCTTCGTGAACGATGTAGTTCGTTTCAACTGAAAAGTGACTGCTCTTACCTGAAACAATGTAGTGCTTGTAGGAAGACACAGAGCCTGGGATTTAACTCCATTTCCGACAGAAACACACAGCATATTTCTCATCCATAGATCTCACTGCGCTTTAGGGCAAGAAGCACACTCTTGCATTCTAGATTCTCTAATACAGCAGGAAACTTGAGTGTGCTCATAACAAAGAACGGTGTTTCCTACACATAGGGACCATATCTAGTTCATCTCTGCTCCTGAAACTGAAAGAAACCAGAGGTCCTCTAACATCCAATGCTTGTCAGTTAAAATGAGAAACGTGTGAGCTTCGTGAACGATGTAGTTCGTTTGAGCTGTAAAGTAACTGCCCTTACTTGAATCGAAGTCTTGCTTGTAGGAAGTCACAGAGCCTGGGATGTAACTCCATTTCTGAAGGGAAACACACAGCATAGTTCTCATCCTTGGATCCCACTCTGCTTTAGAGCAAGAAGAACGCTCTTGCTTTCTAGAATCTCTAATACAGCAGGAAACTTGAGTGTGCTCAGAAAAAAGGAACAGTGTTTCCTACACATACGGACCATATGTAGTTCAACTCTGCTTCTGAAACTGAAAGAAACCACAGGTCCTCTAACATCCAATGCTTGTCAGTTAAGATGACAAAAGAGGGAGCTTCGTGAACGATGTAGTTCCTTTGAGCTGTAAAGTAACTGCCCTTAAATGAAACGAAGTCTTGCTTGTAGGAAGACTGAGAGCCTGGGATTTAACTCATTTCTGAAGTGAAACACAGAACAGAGTTCTCATCCATTGATCACACTCTGCTTTAGAGCAAGAAGCACGCACTTGTTTTCTAGACTCTCTAAGACATCAGGAACCTGAGTGTGCTCAGAACAAAAGAACGGTGTTTCCTACACATAGGGACCATATCTAGTCCAACTCTGCTTCTGAAACTGATACAAAGCACTGGTCCTCTAACCTCCAATGCTTGTCAGTTAAGATGAGAAACATGTGAGCTTCGTGAACGATGTAGGTCATTTCAGCTGAAATGTGAGTGCTCTTACCTGAAACAATGTAGTGCTTGTAGGAAGACACAGAGCCTGGGATTTAACTCCATTTCCGACGGAAACACACAGCATACTTCTCATCCATAGATCTCACTCTGCTTTAGGGCAAGAAGCACTCTCTTGCTTTCTAGATTCTCTAATACAGCAGGAAACTTGAGTGTGCTCATAACAAAAGAACGGTGTTTCCTACACACAGGGACGATATCTAGTTCATCTCTGCTCCTGAAACTGATACAAAGCAATGGTCCTCCAACATCCGATGCTTGTTAGTTAAGATGAGAAACGTGTGAGCTTCGTGAATGATGTAGTTCATTTGAGCTGAAAAGTGACTGCCCTTACCTGAAACGAATTGTTGCTTGTAGGAAGACTCAGAGCTAGGGATGTAACTCCATTTCTGAAGTGAAACACACAACAGAGCTCTCATCCATTGATTACACTCTGCTTTAAAGCAAGAAGAACGCTCTAGCTTTCTAGAATCTCTAAGACAGCAGGATACTTGAGTGTGCTGAGAAGAAATGAACGGTGTTTCCGACACATACGGACAATATCTAGTCCAACTCTGCTTCTGAAACTGATAAAAGGACTGGTGCTCTAACATCCGATGCTTGTCAGTTAAGATGAGAAATGTGTGAGCTTCGTGAACGATGTAGTTCGTTTGAGCTGAAAAGTGACTGCCCTTACCTGAAACGAAGTCTTGAATGCAGGAAGACACAGGGCGTGGGCTTTAACTCCATTTCTGAAGGGAAACACACAACACAGTTCTCATCCATGGATAACACTCTGGTTTAGAGCAAGAAGCACGCTCTTGCTTTCTAGAATGTCTAATACAGCAGGAAAATTGAGTGTGCTCAGAACAAAAGAACGGTGTTTCCTACTCATATGGTCCATATCTAGTCCAACTCTGATTCTGAAACTCATACAAAGCACTGACCCTCTAACTTCCAATTCTTGTCAGTTAAGATGAGAAACATGTGAGCTTCGTGAACGATGTAGTTCATTTGAGCTGAAATGTGAGTGCTCTTACCTGAAACAATGCAGTGCTTGTAGGAAGACACAGAGCCTGGGATTTAACTCCATTTCCGACGGAAACACACAGCATACTTCTCATCCATAGATCTCACTCCGCTTTAGGGCAAGAAGCACTCTCTTGCTTTCTAGATTCTCCAATACAGCAGGAAACTTGAGTGTGCTCATAACAAAAGAACGGTGTTTCCTACACACAGGGACCATATCTAGTTCATTTCTGCTCCTGAAACTGAAACAAACCAGAGGTCCTCTAACATCCAATGCTTGTCAGTTAAGATGAGAAAGGTGTGAGCTTCGTGAACGATGTAGTTCATTTGAGCTGTAAAGTACCTGCCCTTACTTGAATCGAAGTCTTGCTTGTAGGAAGACTCAGAACCTGGTATTTAACTCCATTTCTGAAGGGAAACACACAACACAGTTCTCATCCATGGATAACACTCTGCTTTAGAGCAAGAAGCACGCTCTTGCTTTCTAGAATGTCTAATACAGCAGGAAACTTGAGTGTGCTCAGAACAAAAGAACGGTGTTTCCTAGACATACGGGCCATATCTAGTCCAACTCTGATTCTGAAACTGATAAAAAGCACTGGTCCTCTAACATCCAATGCTTGTCATTTAAGATGAGAAACATGTGAGCTTCGTGAACGATGTAGTTCGTTTGAACAGAAAAGTGACTGCTCTTACCTGAAACAATGTAGTGCTTGTAGGAAGACACAGAGCCTGGGATTTAACTCCATTTCCGACGCAAACACACAGCATACTTCTCATCCATAGATCTCACTCTGCTTTCGGGCAAGAAGCACTCTCTTGCTTTCTAGATTCTCTAATACAGCAGGAAACTTGAGTGTGCTCATAACAAAGAACGGTGTTTCCTACACATAGGGACCATATCTAGTTCATCTCTGCTCCTGAAACTGAAAGAAACCAGAGGTCCTCTAACATCCAATGCTTGTCAGTTAAAATGAGAAACGTGTGAGCTTCGTGAACGATGTAGTTCGTTTGAGCTGTAAAGTAACTGCCCTTACTTGAATCGAAGTCTTGCTTGTAGGAAGTCACAGAGCCTGGGATGTAACTCCATTTCTGAAGGGAAACACACAGCATAGTTCTCATCCTTGGATCCCACTCTGCTTTAGAGCAAGAAGAACGCTCTTGCTTTCTAGAATCTCTAATACAGCAGGAAACTTGAGTGTGCTCAGAAAAAAGGAACAGTGTTTCCTACACATACGGACCATATGTAGTTCAACTCTGCTTCTGAAACTGAAAGAAACCACAGGTCCTCTAACATCCAATGCTTGTCAGTTAAGATGACAAAAGAGGGAGCTTCGTGAACGATGTAGTTCCTTTGAGCTGTAAAGTAACTGCCCTTAAATGAAACGAAGTCTTGCTTGTAGGAAGACTGAGAGCCTGGGATTTAACTCATTTCTGAAGTGAAACACAGAACAGAGTTCTCATCCATTGATCACACTCTGCTTTAGAGCAAGAAGCACGCACTTGTTTTCTAGACTCTCTAAGACATCAGGAACCTGAGTGTGCTCAGAACAAAAGAACGGTGTTTCCTACACATAGGGACCATATCTAGTCCAACTCTGCTTCTGAAACTGATACAAAGCACTGGTCCTCTAACCTCCAATGCTTGTCAGTTAAGATGAGAAACATGTGAGCTTCGTGAACAATGTAGGTCATTTCAGCTGAAATGTGAGTGCTCTTACCTGAAACAATGTAGTACTTGTAGGAAGACACAGAGCCTGGGATTTAACTCCATTTCCGACGGAAACACACAGCATACTTCTCATCCATAGATCTCACTCTGCTTTAGGGCAAGAAGCACTCTCTTGCTTTCTAGATTCTCTAATACAGCAGGAAACTTGAGTGTGCTCATAACAAAAGAACGGTGTTTCCTACACACAGGGACGATATCTAGTTCATCTCTGCTCCTGAAACTGATACAAAGCAATGGTCCTCCAACATCCGATGCTTGTTAGTTAAGATGAGAAACGTGTGAGCTTCGTGAATGATGTAGTTCATTTGAGCTGAAAAGTGACTGCCCTTACCTGAAACGAATTGTTGCTTGTAGGAAGACTCAGAGCTAGGGATGTAACTCCATTTCTGAAGTGAAACACACAACAGAGCTCTCATCCATTGATTACACTCTGCTTTAAAGCAAGAAGAACGCTCTAGCTTTCTAGAATCTCTAAGACAGCAGGATACTTGAGTGTGCTGAGAAGAAATGAACGGTGTTTCCGACACATAAGGACAATATATAGTCCAACTCTGCTTCTGAAACTGATAAAAGGACTGGTCCTCTAACATCCAATGCTTGTCAGTTAAGATGAGAAATGTGTGAGCTTCGTGAATGATGTAGTTCGTTTGAGCTGAAAAGTGACTGCCCTTACCTGAAACGAAGTCTTGAATGTAGGAAGACACAGGGCGTGGGCTTTAACTCCATTTCTGAAGGGAAACATACAACACAGTTCTCATCCATGGATAACACTCTGCTTTAGAGCAAGGAGCACGCTCTTGCTTTCTAGAATGTCGAATACAGCAGGAAACTTGAGTGTGCTCAGAACAAAAGAACGGTGTTTCCTACACATACGGGCAATATCTAGTCCAACTCTGATTCTGAAACGGACAAAAAGCACTGGTCCTCTAACATCCGATGCTTGTCAGTTAAGAAGAGAATCGTGTGAGCTTCGTGAATGATGGAGTTCTTTTGAGCTGTAAAGTAACTGCCCTTACTTGAATCGAAGACTTCCTTGTAAGAAGACTCAGAGCCTGGGATTTAACTCCATTTGTGAAATGAAACACACAGCAGAGTTCTCATCAATGGGTCAAACTCTGCTTTAGAGCAAGAAGCACGCTCTAGCTTTCTAGAATCTCTAACACAGCAGGAAACTTGGGTGTGCTGAGAAAAAATGAACGGTGTTACCTACACATAAGGACCATATCTAGTTCAACTCTGATTCTGAAACTGAAAGAAACCACATGTCCTCTAACATCCAATGCTTGTCAGTTAAGATGAGAAATGTGTGAGCATCGTGAACGATGTAATTCGTTTGAGCTGTAAAGTAACTGCCCTTACCTGAAATGAAGTCCTGCTTGTAGGAAGACTCAGAGCCTGGGATTTAACTCCATTTCTGAAGGGAAACACACAGCATAGTTCTCATCCATGGATCACACTCTGCTTTAGAGCAAGAAGAACGCTCTTGCTTTCTAGAATCTCTAATACAGCAGGAAACTTGAGTGTGCTCAGAAAAAAGGAACAGTGTTTCCTACACATACGGACCATATGTAGTTCAAATCTGCTTCAGAAACTGAAAGAAACCACAGGTCCTCTAACATCCAATGCTTGTCAGTTAAGATGAGAAAAGAGGGAGCTTCGTGAACGATGTCGTTCGTTTGAGCTGTAAAGTAACTGCCCTTAAATGAAATGAAATCTTGCTTGTAGGAAGACTCAGAGACTGGGATTTAACTCCATTTCTGAAGTGAAACACAGAGCAGAGTTCTCATCCATTGATCACACTCTGCTTTAGAGCAAGAAGCACGCACTTGTTTTCTAGAGTCTCTAAGACAGCAGGAAACCTGAGTGTGCTCAGAACAAAAGAACGGTGTTTCCTACACATACGGGCCATATCTAGTCCAACTCTGATTCTGAAACTGACAAAAAGCACTGGTCCTCTAACATCCGATGCTTGTCAGTTAAGATGATAATCGTGTGAGCTTCGTGAATGATGGAGTTCTTTTGAGATGTAAAGTAACTGCCCTTACTTGAATCAAAGACTTCCTTGTAAGAAGACTCAGAGCCTGGGATTTAACTCCATTTGTGAAATGAAACACACAGCAGAGTTCTCATCCCTGGGTCAAACTCTGCTTTAGAGCAAGAAGCACGCTCTAGCTTTCTAGAATCTCTAAGACAGCAGGAAACTTGGGTGTGCTGAGAAAAAATGAACGGTGTTTCCTACACATAAGGACCATATCTAGTTCAACTCTGATTCTGAAACTGAAAGAAACCACATGTCCTCTAACATCCAATGCTTGTCAGTTAAGATGAGAAATGTGTGAGCATCGTGAACGATGTAATTCGTTTGAGCTGTAAAGTAACTGCCCTTACCTGAAATGAAGTCCTGCTTGTAGGAAGACTCAGAGCCTGGGATTTAACTCCATTTCCGACAGAAACACACAGCATACTTCTCATCCATAGATCTCACTCCGCTTTAGGGCAAGAAGCATTCTCTTGCTTTCTAGATTCTCTAATACAGCTGGAAACTTGAGTGTGCTCATAACAAAAGAACGGTGTTTCCTACACACAGGGACCATATCTAGTTCATTTCTGCTCCTGAAACTGAAACAAACCAGAGGTCCTCTAACATCCAATGCTTGTCAGTTAAGATGAGAAATATGTGAGCTTCGTGAACGATGTAGTTCGTTTGAGCTGAAAAGTGACTGCCCTTACCTGAAACGAAGTCTTGAATGTAGGAAGACACAGGGTGTGGGCTTTAACTCCATTTCTGAAGGGAAACACACAACACAGTTCTCATCAATGGATAACACTCTGCTTTAGAGCAAGAAGCACGCTCTTCCTTTCTAGAATGTCTAATACAGCAGGAAACTTGAGTGTGCTAAGAACAAAAGAAGGGTGTTTCCTACACATACAGGCCATATCTAGTCCAACTCTGATTCTGAAACTGATACAAAGCACTGGTCCTCTAACATCCAATGCTTGTCATTTAAGATGAGAAACGTGTGAGCTTCGTGAACGATGTAGTTCGTTTCAACTGAAAAGTGACTGCTCTTACCTGAAACAATGTAGTGCTTGTAGGAAGACACAGAGCCTGGGATTTAACTCCATTTCCGACAGAAACACACAGCATATTTCTCATCCATAGATCTCACTGCGCTTTAGGGCAAGAAGCACACTCTTGCATTCTAGATTCTCTAATACAGCAGGAAACTTGAGTGTGCTCATAACAAAGAACGGTGTTTCCTACACATAGGGACCATATCTAGTTCATCTCTGCTCCTGAAACTGAAAGAAACCAGAGGTCCTCTAACATCCAATGCTTGTCAGTTAAGATGAGAAACGTGTGAGCTTCGTGAACGATGTAGTTCGTTTGAGCTGTAAAGTAACTGCCCTTACTTGAATCGAAGTCTTGCTTGTAGGAAGTCACAGAGCCTGGGATGTAACTCCATTTCTGAAGGGAAACACACAGCATAGTTCTCATCCTTGGATCCCACTCTGCTTTAGAGCAAGAAGAACGCTCTTGCTTTCTAGAATCTCTAATACAGCAGGAAACTTGAGTGTGCTCAGAAAAAAGGAACAGTGTTTCCTACACATACGGACCATATGTAGTTCAACTCTGCTTCTGAAACTGAAAGAAACCACAGGTCCTCTAACATCCAATGCTTGTCAGTTAAGATGACAAAAGAGGGAGCTTCGTGAACGATGTAGTTCCTTTGAGCTGTAAAGTAACTGCCCTTAAATGAAACGAAGTCTTGCTTGTAGGAAGACTGAGAGCCTGGGATTTAACTCATTTCTGAAGTGAAACACAGAACAGAGTTCTCATCCATTGATCACACTCTGCTTTAGAGCAAGAAGCACGCACTTGTTTTCTAGACTCTCTAAGACATCAGGAACCTGAGTGTGCTCAGAACAAAAGAACGGTGTTTCCTACACATAGGGACCATATCTAGTCCAACTCTGCTTCTGAAACTGATACAAAGCACTGGTCCTCTAACCTCCAATGCTTGTCAGTTAAGATGAGAAACATGTGAGCTTCGTGAACGATGTAGGTCATTTCAGCTGAAATGTGAGTGCTCTTACCTGAAACAATGTAGTGCTTGTAGGAAGACACAGAGCCTGGGATTTAACTCCATTTCCGACGGAAACACACAGCATACTTCTCATCCATAGATCTCACTCTGCTTTAGGGCAAGAAGCACTCTCTTGCTTTCTAGATTCTCTAATACAGCAGGAAACTTGAGTGTGCTCATAACAAAAGAACGGTGTTTCCTACACACAGGGACGATATCTAGTTCATCTCTGCTCCTGAAACTGATACAAAGCAATGGTCCTCCAACATCCGATGCTTGTTAGTTAAGATGAGAAACGTGTGAGCTTCGTGAATGATGTAGTTCATTTGAGCTGAAAAGTGACTGCCCTTACCTGAAACGAATTGTTGCTTGTAGGAAGACTCAGAGCTAGGGATGTAACTCCATTTCTGAAGTGAAACACACAACAGAGCTCTCATCCATTGATTACACTCTGCTTTAAAGCAAGAAGAACGCTCTAGCTTTCTAGAATCTCTAAGACAGCAGGATACTTGAGTGTGCTGAGAAGAAATGAACGGTGTTTCCGACACATACGGACAATATATAGTCCAACTCTGCTTCTGAAACTGATAAAAGGACTGGTCCTCTAACATCCAATGCTTGTCAGTTAAGATGAGAAATGTGTGAGCTTCGTGAATGATGTAGTTCGTTTGAGCTGAAAAGTGACTGCCCTTACCTGAAACGAAGTCTTGAATGTAGGAAGACACAGGGCGTGGGCTTTAACTCCATTTCTGAAGGGAAACATACAACACAGTTCTCATCCATGGATAACACTCTGCTTTAGAGCAAGGAGCACGCTCTTGCTTTCTAGAATGTCGAATACAGCAGGAAACTTGAGTGTGCTCAGAACAAAAGAACGGTGTTTCCTACACATACGGGCAATATCTAGTCCAACTCTGATTCTGAAACGGACAAAAAGCACTGGTCCTCTAACATCCGATGCTTGTCAGTTAAGAAGAGAATCGTGTGAGCTTCGTGAATGATGGAGTTCTTTTGAGCTGTAAAGTAACTGCCCTTACTTGAATCGAAGACTTCCTTGTAAGAAGACTCAGAGCCTGGGATTTAACTCCATTTGTGAAATGAAACACACAGCAGAGTTCTCATCAATGGGTCAAACTCTGCTTTAGAGCAAGAAGCACGCTCTAGCTTTCTAGAATCTCTAACACAGCAGGAAACTTGGGTGTGCTGAGAAAAAATGAACAGTGTTACCTACACATAAGGACCATATCTAGTTCAACTCTGATTCTGAAACTGAAAGAAACCACATGTCCTCTAACATCCAATGCTTGTCAGTTAAGATGAGAAATGTGTGAGCATCGTGAACGATGTAATTCGTTTGAGCTGTAAAGTAACTGCCCTTACCTGAAATGAAGTCCTGCTTGTAGGAAGACTCAGAGCCTGGGATTTAACTCCATTTCTGAAGGGAAACACACAGCATAGTTCTCATCCATGGATCACACTCTGCTTTAGAGCAAGAAGAACGCTCTTGCTTTCTAGAATCTCTAATACAGCAGGAAACTTGAGTGTGCTCAGAAAAAAGGAACAGTGTTTCCTACACATACGGACCATATGTAGTTCAAATCTGCTTCAGAAACTGAAAGAAACCACAGGTCCTCTAACATCCAATGCTTGTCAGTTAAGATGAGAAAAGAGGGAGCTTCGTGAACGATGTCGTTCGTTTGAGCTGTAAAGTAACTGCCCTTAAATGAAATGAAATCTTGCTTGTAGGAAGACTCAGAGACTGGGATTTAACTCCATTTCTGAAGTGAAACACAGAGCAGAGTTCTCATCCATTGATCACACTCTGCTTTAGAGCAAGAAGCACGCACTTGTTTTCTAGAGTCTCTAAGACAGCAGGAAACCTGAGTGTGCTCAGAACAAAAGAACGGTGTTTCCTACACATACGGGCCATATCTAGTCCAACTCTGATTCTGAAACTGACAAAAAGCACTGGTCCTCTAACATCCGATGCTTGTCAGTTAAGATGATAATCGTGTGAGCTTCGTGAATGATGGAGTTCTTTTGAGATGTAAAGTAACTGCCCTTACTTGAATCGAAGACTTCCTTGTAAGAAGACTCAGAGCCTGGGATTTAACTCCATTTGTGAAATGAAACACACAGCAGAGTTCTCATCCCTGGGTCAAACTCTGCTTTAGAGCAAGAAGCACGCTCTAGCTTTCTAGAATCTCTAAGACAGCAGGAAACTTGGGTGTGCTGAGAAAAAATGAACGGTGTTTCCTACACATAAGGACCATATCTAGTTCAACTCTGATTCTGAAACTGAAAGAAACCACATGTCCTCTAACATCCAATGCTTGTCAGTTAAGATGAGAAATGTGTGAGCATCGTGAACGATGTAATTCGTTTGAGCTGTAAAGTAACTGCCCTTACCTGAAATGAAGTCCTGCTTGTAGGAAGACTCAGAGCCTGGGATTTAACTCCATTTCCGACAGAAACACACAGCATACTTCTCATCCATAGATCTCACTCCGCTTTAGGGCAAGAAGCATTCTCTTGCTTTGTAGATTCTCTAATACAGCTGGAAACTTGAGTGTGCTCGTAACAAAAGAACGGTGTTTCCTACACACAGGGACCATATCTAGTTCATTTCTGCTCCTGAAACTGAAACAAACCAGAGGTCCTCTAACATCCAATGCTTGTCAGTTAAGATGAGAAATATGTGAGCTTCGTGAACGATGTAGTTCGTTTGAGCTGAAAAGTGACTGCCCTTACCTGAAACGAAGTCTTGAATGTAGGAAGACACAGGGTGTGGGCTTTAACTCCATTTCTGAAGGGAAACACACAACACAGTTCTCATCAATGGATAACACTCTGCTTTAGAGCAAGAAGCACGCTCTTCCTTTCTAGAATGTCTAATACAGCAGGAAACTTGAGTGTGCTAAGAACAAAAGAAGGGTGTTTCCTACACATACAGGCCATATCTAGTCCAACTCTGATTCTGAAACTGATACAAAGCACTGGTCCTCTAACATCCAATGCTTGTCATTTAAGATGAGAAACGTGTGAGCTTCGTGAACGATGTAGTTCGTTTCAACTGAAAAGTGACTGCTCTTACCTGAAACAATGTAGTGCTTGTAGGAAGACACAGAGCCTGGGATTTAACTCCATTTCCGACAGAAACACACAGCATATTTCTCATCCATAGATCTCACTGCGCTTTAGGGCAAGAAGCACACTCTTGCATTCTAGATTCTCTAATACAGCAAGAAACTTGAGTGTGCTCATAACAAAGAACGGTGTTTCCTACACATAGGGACCATATCTAGTTCATCTCTGCTCCTGAAACTGAAACAAACCAGAGGTCCTCTAACATCCAATGCTTGTCTGTTAAGATGAGAAAGTTGTGAGCTTCTTGAACGATGTAGTTCATTTGAGGTGTAAAGTAACTGCCCTTAATTGAATCGAAGTCTTGCTTGTAGGAATCTCAGAACCTGGGATTTAACTCCATTTCTGAAGGGAAACACACAGCATAGTTCTCATCTTTGGATCACACTCTGCTTTAGAGCAAGAAGAACGCTCTTGCTTTCTAGAATCTCTAATACATCAGGAAACTTGAGTGTGCTCAGAAAAAAGGAACAGTGTTTCCTACACATACAGACCATATGTAGTTCAACTCTGCTTCTGAAACTGAAAGAAACCACAGGTCCTCTAACATCCAATGCTTGTCAGTTAAGATGAGAAAAGAGGGAGCTTTGTGAACGATGTAGTTCCTTTGAGCTGTAAAGTAACTGCCCTTAAATGAAACGAAGTCTTGCTAGTAGGAAGACTGAGAGCCTGGGATTTAACTCATTTCTGAAGTGAAACACAGAGCAGAGTTCTCATCCATTGATCACACTCTGCTTTAGAGCAAGAAGCACGCACTTGTTTTCTAGACTCTCTAAGACAACAGGAAACCTGAGTGTGCTCAGAACAAAAGAACGGTGTTTCCTACACATATGGACCATATCTAGTCCAACTCTGCTTCTGAAACTGATACAAAGCACTGGTCCTCTAACCTCCAATGCTTGTCAGTTAAGATGAGAAACATGTGAGCTTCGTGAACGATGTAGTTCATTTCAGCTGAAATGTGAGTGCTCTTACCTGAAACAATGTAGTGCTTGTAGGAAGACACAGAGCCTGGGATTTAACTCCATTTCCGACGGAAACACACAGCATACTTCTCATCCATAGATCTCACTCTGCTTTAGGGCAAGAAGCACTCTCTTGCTTTCTAGATCCTCTAATACAGCAGGAAACTTGAGTGTGCTCATAACAAAAGAACGGTGTTTCCTACACACAGGGACCATATCTAGTTCCTCTCTGCTCCTGAAACTGATACAAAGCACTGGTCCTCCAACATCCGATGCTTGTCAGTTAAGATGAGAAACGTGTGAGCTTCGTGAACGATGTAGTTCATTTGAGCTGAAAAGTGACTGCCCTTACCTGAAACGAATGTTGCTTGTAGGAAGACTCAGAGCTAGGGATGTAACACCATTACTGAAGTGAAACACACAACAGAGTTCTCATCCATTGATTACACTCTGCTTTAAAGCAAGAAGAACGCTCTAGCTTTCTAGAATCTCTAAGACAGCAGGATACTTGAGTGTGCTGAGAAGAAATGAACGGTGTTTCCGACACATACGGACAATATCTAGTCCAACTCTGCTTCTGAAACTGATAAAAGGACTGGTCCTCTAACATCCAATGCTTGTCAGTTAAGATGAGAAATGTGTGAGCTTCGTGAACGATGTAGTTCGTTTGAGCTGAAAAGTGACTGCCCTTACCTGAAACGAAGTCTTGAATGCAGGAAGACACAGGGCGTGAGCTTAAACTCCATTTCTGAAGGGAAACACACAACACAGTTCTCATCCATGGATAACACTCTGGTTTAGAGCAAGAAGCACGCTCTTGCTTTCTAGAATGTCTAATACAGCAGGAAACTTGAGTGTGCTCAGAACAAAAGAACGGTGTTTCCTACTCATACGGTCCATATCTAGTCCAACTCTGATTCTGAAACTGATACAAAGCACTGGTCCTCTAACCTCCAATGCTTGTCAGTTAAGATGAGAAACATGTGAGCTTCGTGAATTATGTAGTTCATTTGAGCTGAAATGTGAGTGCTCTTACCTGAAACAATGTAGTGCTTGTAGGAAGACACAGAGCCTGGGATTTAACGCCATTACCGACGGAAACACACAGCATACTTCTCATCCATAGATCTCACTCCGCTTTAGGGCAAGAAGCACTCTCTTGCTTTCTAGATTCTCCAATACAGCAGGAAACTTGAGTGTGCTCATAACAAAAGAACAGTGTTTCCTACACACAGGGACCATATCTAGTTCATTTCTGCTCCTGAATCTGAAAGAAACCAGAGGTCCTTTAACATCCAATGCTTGTCAGTTAAAATGAGAAACATGTGAGCTTCGTGAACGATGTAGTTCGTTTGAGCTGTAAAGTAACTTCCCTTACTTGAATCGAAGTCTTGCTTGTAGGAAGTCACAGAGCCTGGGATGTAACTCCATTTCTGAAGGGAAACACACAGCATAGTTCTCATCCTTGGATCCCACTCTGCTTTAGAGCAAGAAGAACGCTCTTGCTTTCTAGAATCTCTAATACAGCAGGAAACTTGAGTGTGCACATAACAAAGAACGGTGTTTCCTACACATAGGGACCATATCTAGTTCATCTCTGCTCCTGAAACTGAAACAAACCAGAGGTCCTCTAACATCCAATGCTTGTCTGTTAAGATGAGAATGTTGTGAGCTTCTTGAACGATGTGGTTCATTTGAGGTGTAAAGTAACTGCCCTTAATTGAATCGAAGTCTTGCTTGTAGGAAGACTCAGAACCTGGGATTTAACTCCATTTCTGAAGGGAAACACACAGCATAGTTCTCATCTTTGGATCACACTCTGCTTTAGAGCAAGAAGAACGCTCTTGCTTTCTAGAATCTCTAATACATCAGGAAACTTGAGTGTGCTCAGAATAAAGGAACAGTGTTTCCTACACATACAGACCATATGTAGTTCAACTCTGCTTCTGAAACTGAAAGAAACCACAGGTCCTCTAACATCCAATGCTTGTCAGTTAAGATGAGAAAAGAGGGAGCTTTGTGAACGATGTAGTTCCTTTGAGCTGTAAAGTAACTGCCCTTAAATGAAACGAAGTCTTGCTTGTAGGAAGACTGAGAGCCTGGGATTTAACTCATTTCTGAAGTGAAACACAGAGCAGAGTTCTCATCCATTGATCACACTCTGCTTTAGAGCAAGAAGCATGCACTTGTTTTCTAGACTCTCTAAGACAACAGGAAACCTGAGTGTGCTCAGAACAAAAGAACAGTGTTTCCTACACATATGGACCATATCTAGTCCAACTCTGCTTCTGAAACTGATACAAAGCACTGGTCCTCTAACATCCAATGCTTGTCAGTTAAGATGAGAAACATGTGAGCTTCGTGAACAATGTAGGTCATTTCAGCTGAAATGTGAGTGCTCTTACCTGAAACAATGTAGTGCTTGTAGGAAGACACAGAGCCTGGGATTTAACTCCATTTCCGACGGAAACACAAAGCATACTTCTCATCCATAGATCTCACTCTGCTTTAGGGCAAGAAGCACTCTCTTGCTTTCTAGATTCTCTAATACAGCAGGAAACTTGAGTGTGCTCATAACAAAAGAACGGTGTTTCCTACACACAGGGACCATATCTAGTTCCTCTCTGCTCCTGAAACTGATACAAAGCACTGGTCCTCCAACATCCGATGCTTGTCAGTTAAGATGAGAAACGTGTGAGCTTCGTGAACGATGTAGTTCATTTGAGCTGAAAAGTGACTGCCCTTACCTGAAACGAATGTTGCTTGTAGGAAGACTCAGAGCTAGGGATGTAACACCATTACTGAAGTGAAACACACAACAGAGTTCTCATCCATTGATTACACTCTGCTTTAAAGCAAGAAGAACGCTCTAGCTTTCTAGAATCTCTAAGACAGCAGGATACTTGAGTGTGCTGAGAAGAAATGAACGGTGTTTCCGACACATACGGACAATATCTAGTCCAACTCTGCTTCTGAAACTGATAAAAGGACTGGTCCTCTAACATCCAATGCTTGTCAGTTAAGATGAGAAATGTGTGAGCTTCGTGAACGATGTAGTTCGTTTGAGCTGAAAAGTGACTGCCCTTACCTGAAACGAAGTCTTGAATGCAGGAAGACACAGGGCGTGAGCTTTAACTCCATTTCTGAAGGGAAACACACAACACAGTTCTCATCCATGGATAACACTCTGGTTTAGAGCAAGAAGCACGCTCTTGCTTTCTAGAATGTCTAATACAGCAGGAAACTTGAGTGTGCTCAGAACAAAAGAACGGTGTTTCCTACTCATACGGTCCATATCTAGTCCAACTCTGATTCTGAAACTGATACAAAGCACTGGTCCTCTAACCTCCAATGCTTGTCAGTTAAGATGAGAAACATGTGAGCTTCGTGAATTATGTAGTTCATTTGAGCTGAAATGTGAGTGCTCTTACCTGAAACAATGTAGTGCTTGTAGGAAGACACAGAGCCTGGGATTTAACGCCATTACCGACGGAAACACACAGCATACTTCTCATCCATAGATCTCACTCCGCTTTAGGGCAAGAAGCACTCTCTTGCTTTCTAGATTCTCCAATACAGCAGGAAACTTGAGTGTGCTCATAACAAAAGAACAGTGTTTCCTACACACAGGGACCATATCTAGTTCATTTCTGCTCCTGAATCTGAAAGAAACCAGAGGTCCTTTAACATCCAATGCTTGTCAGTTAAAATGAGAAACGTGTGAGCTTCGTGAACGATGTAGTTCGTTTGAGCTGTAAAGTAACTTCCCTTACTTGAATCGAAGTCTTGCTTGTAGGAAGTCACAGAGCCTGGGATGTAACTCCATTTCTGAAGGGAAACACACAGCATAGTTCTCATCCTTGGATCCCACTCTGCTTTAGAGCAAGAAGAACGCTCTTGCTTTCTAGAATCTCTAATACAGCAGGAAACTTGAGTGTGCTCATAACAAAGAACGGTGTTTCCTACACATAGGGACCATATCTAGTTCATCTCTGCTCCTGAAACTGAAACAAACCAGAGGTCCTCTAACATCCAATGCTTGTCTGTTAAGATGAGAATGTTGTGAGCTTCTTGAACGATGTGGTTCATTTGAGGTGTAAAGTAACTGCCCTTAATTGAATCGAAGTCTTGCTTGTAGGAAGACTCAGAACCTGGGATTTAACTCCATTTCTGAAGGGAAACACACAGCATAGTTCTCATCTTTGGATCACACTCTGCTTTAGAGCAAGAAGAACGCTCTTGCTTTCTAGAATCTCTAATACATCAGGAAACTTGAGTGTGCTCAGAAAAAAGGAACAGTGTTTCCTACACATACAGACCATATGTAGTTCAACTCTGCTTCTGAAACTGAAAGAAACCACAGGTCCTCTAACATCCAATGCTTGTCAGTTAAGATGAGAAAAGAGGGAGCTTTGTGAACGATGTAGTTCCTTTGAGCTGTAAAGTAACTGCCCTTAAATGAAACGAAGTCTTGCTTGTAGGAAGACTGAGAGCCTGGGATTTAACTCATTTCTGAAGTGAAACACAGAGCAGAGTTCTCATCCATTGATCACACTCTGCTTTAGAGCAAGAAGCATGCACTTGTTTTCTAGACTCTCTAAGACAACAGGAAACCTGAGTGTGCTCAGAACAAAAGAACAGTGTTTCCTACACATATGGACCATATCTAGTCCAACTCTGCTTCTGAAACTGATACAAAGCACTGGTCCTCTAACATCCAATGCTTGTCAGTTAAGATGAGAAACATGTGAGCTTCGTGAACAATGTAGGTCATTTCAGCTGAAATGTGAGTGCTCTTACCTGAAACAATGTAGTGCTTGTAGGAAGACACAGAGCCTGGGATTTAACTCCATTTCCGACGGAAACACAAAGCATACTTCTCATCCATAGATCTCACTCTGCTTTAGGGCAAGAAGCACTCTCTTGCTTTCTAGATTCTCTAATACAGCAGGAAACTTGAGTGTGCTCATAACAAAAGAACGGTGTTTCCTACACACAGGGACCATATCTAGTTCCTCTCTGCTCCTGAAACTGATACAAAGCACTGGTCCTCCAACATCCGATGCTTGTCAGTTAAGATGAGAAACGTGTGAGCTTCGTGAACGATGTAGTTCATTTGAGCTGAAAAGTGACTGCCCTTACCTGAAACGAATTGTTGCTTGTAGGAAGACTCAGAGCTAGGGATGTAACTCCATTTCTGAAGTGAAACACACAACAGAGTTCTCATCCATTGATTACACTCTGCTTTAAAGCAAGAAGAACGCTCTAGCTTTCTAGAATCTCTAAGACAGCAGGATACTTGAGTGTGCTGAGAAGAAATGAACGGTGTTTCCGACACATACGGACAATATCTAGTCCAACTCTGCTTCTGAAACTGATAAAAGGACTGGTCCTCTAACATCCGATGCTTGTCAGTTAAGATGAGAAATGTGTGAGCTTCGTGAACGATGTAGTTCGTTTGAGCTGAAAAGTGACTGCCCTTACCTGAAACGAAGTCTTGAATGCAGGAAGACACAGGGCGTGGGCTTTAACTCCATTTCTGAAGGGAAACACACAACACAGTTCTCATCCATGGATAACACTCTGCTTTAGAGCAAGAAGCACGCTCTTGCTTTCTAGAATGTCTAATACAGCAGGAAACTTGAGTGTGCTCAGAACAAAAGAACGGTGTTTCCTACTCATACGGTCCATATCTAGTCCAACTCTGATTCTGAAACTGATACAAAGCACTGGTCCTCTAACCTCCAATGCTTGTCAGTTAAGATGAGAAACATGTGAGCTTCGTGAACGATGTAGTTCATTTGAGCTGAAATGTGAGTGCTCTTACCTGAAACAATGCAGTGCTTGTAGGAAGACACAGAGCCTGGGATTTAACGCCATTACCGACGGAAACACACAGCATACTTCTCATCCATAGATCTCACTCCGCTTTAGGGCAAGAAGCACTCTCTTGCTTTCTAGATTCTCCAATACAGCAGGAAACTTGAGTGTGCTCATAACAAAAGAACGGTGTTTCCTACACATAGGGACCATATCTAGTTCATCTTTGCTCCTGAAACTGAAACAAACCAGAGGTCCTCTAACATCCAATGCTTGTCAGTTAAGATGAGAAACGTGTGAGCTTCGTGAACGATGTAGGTTGTTTGAGGTGTAAAGTAACTGCCCTTCTTGAATTGAATTCTTGCTTGTAGGAAGACACAGAACCTGGGATTTAACTCCATTTCTGAAGGGAAACACACAGCAGAGTTCTCATCCATTGATCACACTCTGCTTTAGAGCAAGAAGCACGCTCTTGCTTTCCACAGTCTCTAAGACAGCAGGAAACCTGAGTGTGCTCAGAACAAAAGAACGGTGTTTCCTACACATATGGACCATATCTGGTCCAACTCTGCTTCTGAAACTGAAAGAAACCACAGGTCCTCTAACATCCAATGCTTGTCAGTTAAGATGAGAAAAGAGGGAGCTTCGTGAACAATGTAGTTCGTTTGAGCTGAAAAGTGACTGCCCTTACTTGAATCGAAGACTTCCTTGTAAGAAGACTCAGAGCCTGGGATTTAACTCCATTTGTGAAATGAAACACACAGCAGAGTTCTCATCCCTGGGTCAAACTCTGCTTTAGAGCAAGAAGCACGCTCTAGCTTTCTAGAATCTCTAAGACAGCAGGAAACTTGGGTGTGCTGAGAAAAAATGAACGGTGTTTCCTACACATAAGGACCATATCTAGTTCAACTCTGATTCTGAAACTGAAAGAAACCACATGTCCTCTAACATCCAATGCTTGTCAGTTAAGATGAGAAATGTGTGAGCATCGTGAACGATGTAATTCGTTTGAGCTGTAAAGTAACTGCCCTTACCTGAAATGAAGTCCTGCTTGTAGGAAGACTCAGAGCCTGGGATTTAACTCCATTTCCGACAGAAACACACGGCATACTTCTCATCCATAGATCTCACTCCGCTTTAGGGCAAGAAGCACTCTCTTGCTTTCTAGATTCTCTAATACAGCTGGAAACTTGAGTGTGCTCAGAACAAAAGAACGGTGTTTCCTACACACAGGGACCATATCTAGTTCATTTCTGCTCCTGAAACTGAAACAAACCAGAGGTCCTCTAACATCCGATGCTCGTCAGTTAAGATGAGAAATGTGTGAGCTTCGTGAACGATGTAGTTCGTTTGAGCTGAAAAGTGACTGCCCTTACCTGAAACGAAGTCTTGAATGTAGGAAGACACAGGGTGTGGGCTTTAACTCCATTTCTGAAGGGAAACACACAACACAGTTCTCATCCATGGATAACAATCTGCTTTAGAGCAAGAAGCACGCTCTTGCTTTCTAGAATGTCTAATACAGCAGGAAACCTGAGTGTGCTCAGAACAAAAGAAGGGTGTTTCCTACACATACAGGCCATATCTAGTCCAACTCTGATTCTGAAACTGATACAAAGCACTGTTCCTCTAACATCCAATGCTTGTCATTTAAGATGAGAAACGTGTGAGCTTCGTGAACGATGTAGTTTGTTTGAACTGAAAAGTGACAGCTCTTACCTGAAACAATGTAGTGCTTGTAGGAAGACACAGAGCCTGGGATTTAACTCCATTTCCGACGGAAACACACAGCATATTTCTCATCCATAGATCTCACTGCGCTTTAGGGCAAGAAGCACACTCTTGCATTCTAGATTCTCTAATACAGCAAGAAACTTGAGTGTGCTCATAACAAAGAACGGTGTTTCCTACACATAGGGACCCTATCTAGTTCATCTCTGCTACTGAAACTGAAACAAACCAGAGGTCCTCTAACATCCAATGCTTGTCAGTTAAGATGAGAAAGGTGTGAGCTTCGTGAACGATGTAGTTCATTTGAGCTGTAAAGTAACTGCCCTTAAATGAAACGAAGTCTTGCTTGTAGGAAGACTCAGAGCCTGGGATTTAACTCCATTTCTGAAGTGAAACACACAGCAGAGTTCTCATCCATTGATCACACTCTGCTTTAGAGCAAGAAGCACGCACTTGTTTTCTATTCTCTCTAAGACAGCAGGAAACATGAGTGTGCTCAGAACAAAAGAAAGGTGTTTCCTACACTTTTGGACCATATCTAGTCCAACTCTGCTTCTGAAACTGATACAAAGCACTGGTCCTCTAACCTCCAATGCTTGTCAGTTAAGATGAGAAACATGTGAGCTTCGTGAACGATGTAGTTCATTTCAGCTGAAATGTGAGTGCTCTTACCTGAAACAATGTAGTGCTTGTAGGAACACACAGAGCCTGGGATTTAACTCCATTTCTGAAGGAAACACACAGTATAGTTCTCATCCATGGATCACACTCTGCTTTAGGGCAAGAAGCACTCTCTTGCTTTCTAGATTCTCTAATACAGCAGTAAACTTGAGTGTGCTCAGAACAAAAGAACGGTGTTTCCTACACATAGGGACCATATCTAGTTCATCTTTGCTCCTGAAACTGAAACAAACCAGAGGTCCTCTAACATCCAATGCTTGTCAGTTAAGATGAGAAACGTGTGAGCTTCGTGAACGATGTAGTTTGTTTGAGCTGTAAAGTAACTGCCTTTCTTGAATCGAAGTCTTGCTTGTAGGAAGACTCAGAACCTGGGATTTAACTCCATTTCTGAAGGGAAACACACAGCAGAGTTCTCATCCATGGATCACACTCTGCTTTAGAGCAAGAAGCACGCTCTTGCTTTCCAGAGTCTCTAAGACAGCAGGAAACCTGAGTGTGCTCAGAACAAAAGAACGGTGTTTCCTACACATATGGACCATATCTGGTCCAACTCTGCTTCTGAAACTGAACGAAACCACAGGTCCTCTAACATCCAATGCTTGTCAGTTAAGATGAGAAAAGAGGGAGCTTCGTGAACAATGTAGTTCGTTTGAGCTGAAAAGTGACTGCCCTTACTTGAATCGAAGACTTCCTTGTAAGAAGACTCAGAGCCTGGGATTTAACTCCATTTGTGAAATGAAACACACAGCAGAGTTCTCATCCCTGGGTCAAACTCTGCTTTAGAGCAAGAAGCACGCTCTAGCTTTCTAGAATCTCTAAGACAGCAGGAAACTTGGGTGTGCTGAGAAAAAATGAACGGTGTTTCCTACACATAAGGACCATATCTAGTTCAACTCTGATTCTGAAACTGAAAGAAACCACATGTCCTCTAACATCCAATGCTTGTCAGTTAAGATGAGAAATGTGTGAGCATCGTGAACGATGTAATTCGTTTGAGCTGTAAAGTAACTGCCCTTACCTGAAATGAAGTCCTGCTTGTAGGAAGACTCAGAGCCTGGGATTTAACTCCATTTCCGACAGAAACACACGGCATACTTCTCATCCATAGATCTCACTCCGCTTTAGGGCAAGAAGCACTCTCTTGCTTTCTAGATTCTCTAATACAGCTGGAAACTTGAGTGTGCTCATAACAAAAGAACGGTGTTTCCTACACACAGGGACCATATCTAGTTCATTTCTGCTCCTGAAACTGAAACAAACCAGAGGTCCTCTAACATCCGATGCTCGTCAGTTAAGATGAGAAATGTGTGAGCTTCGTGAACGATGTAGTTCGTTTGAGCTGAAAAGTGACTGCCCTTACCTGAAACGAAGTCTTGAATGTAGGAAGACACAGGGTGTGGGCTTTAACTCCATTTCTGAAGGGAAACACACAACACAGTTCTCATCAATGGATAACACTCTGCTTTAGAGCAAGAAGCACGCTCTTGCTTTCTAGAATGTCTAATACAGCAGGAAACCTGAGTGTGCTCAGAACAAAAGAAGGGTGTTTCCTACACATACAGGCCATATCTAGTCCAACTCTGATTCTGAAACTGATACAAAGCACTGTTCCTCTAACATCCAATGCTTGTCATTTAAGATGAGAAACGTGTGAGCTTCGTGAACGATGTAGTTCGTTTGAACTGAAAAGTGACAGCTCTTACCTGAAACAATGTAGTGCTTGTAGGAAGACACAGAGCCTGGGATTTAACTCCATTTCCGACGGAAACACACAGCATATTTCTCATCCATAGATCTCACTGCGCTTTAGGGCAAGAAGCACACTCTTGCATTCTAGATTCTCTAATACAGCAAGAAACTTGAGTGTGCTCATAACAAAGAACGGTGTTTCCTACACATAGGGACCCTATCTAGTTCATCTCTGCTACTGAAACTGAAACAAACCAGAGGTCCTCTAACATCCAATGCTTGTCAGTTAAGATGAGAAAGGTGTGAGCTTCGTGAACGATGTAGTTCATTTGAGCTGTAAAGTAACTGCCCTTAAATGAAACGAAGTCTTGCTTGTAGGAAGACTCAGAGCCTGGGATTTAACTCCATTTCTGAAGTGAAACACACAGCAGAGTTCTCATCCATTGATCACACTCTGCTTTAGAGCAAGAAGCACGCACTTGTTTTCTAGACTCTCTAAGACAGCAGGAAACATGAGTGTGCTCAGAACAAAAGAAAGGTGTTTCCTACACTTTTGGACCATATCTAGTCCAACTCTGCTTCTGAAACTGATACAAAGCACTGGTCCTCTAACCTCCAATGCTTGTCAGTTAAGATGAGAAACATGTGAGCTTCGTGAACGATGTAGTTCATTTCAGCTGAAATGTGAGTGCTCTTACCTGAAACAATGTAGTGCTTGTAGGAACACACAGAGCCTGGGATTTAACTCCATTTCTGAAGGAAACACACAGTATAGTTCTCATCCATGGATCACACTCTGCTTTAGGGCAAGAAGCACTCTCTTGCTTTCTAGATTCTCTAATACAGCAGTAAACTTGAGTGTGCTCAGAACAAAAGAACGGTGTTTCCTACACATAGGGACCATATCTAGTTCATCTTTGCTCCTGAAACTGAAACAAACCAGAGGTCCTCTAACATCCAATGCTTGTCAGTTAAGATGAGAAACGTGTGAGCTTCGTGAACGATGTAGTTTGTTTGAGCTGTAAAGTAACTGCCCTTCTTGAATCGAAGTCTTGCTTGTAGGAAGACTCAGAACCTGGGATTTAACTCCATTTCTGAAGGGAAACACACAGCAGAGTTCTCATCCATGGATCACACTCTGCTTTAGAGCAAGAAGCACGCTCTTGCTTTCCAGAGTCTCTAAGACAGCAGGAAACCTGAGTGTGCTCAGAACAAAAGAACGGTGTTTCCTACACATATGGACCATATCTGGTCCAACTCTGCTTCTGAAACTGAAAGAAACCACAGGTCCTCTAACATCCAATGCTTGTCAGTTAAGATGAGAAAAGAGGGAACTTCGTGAACAATGTAGTTCGTTTGAGCTGAAAAGTGACTGCCCTTACTTGAATCGAAGACTTCCTTGTAAGAAGACTCAGAGCCTGGGATTTAACTCCATTTGTGAAATGAAACACACAGCAGAGTTCTCATCCCTGGGTCAAACTCTGCTTTAGAGCAAGAAGCACGCTCTAGCTTTCTAGAATCTCTAAGACAGCAGGAAACTTGGGTGTGCTGAGAAAAAATGAACGGTGTTTCCTACACATAAGGACCATATCTAGTTCAACTCTGATTCTGAAACTGAAAGAAACCACATGTCCTCTAACATCCAATGCTTGTCAGTTAAGATGAGAAATGTGTGAGCATCGTGAACGATGTAATTCGTTTGAGCTGTAAAGTAACTGCCCTTACCTGAAATGAAGTCCTGCTTGTAGGAAGACTCAGAGCCTGGGATTTAACTCCATTTCCGACAGAAACACACGGCATACTTCTCATCCATAGATCTCACTCCGCTTTAGGGCAAGAAGCACTCTCTTGCTTTCTAGATTCTCTAATACAGCTGGAAACTTGAGTGTGCTCAGAACAAAAGAACGGTGTTTCCTACACACAGGGACCATATCTAGTTCATTTCTGCTCCTGAAACTGAAACAAACCAGAGGTCCTCTAACATCCGATGCTCGTCAGTTAAGATGAGAAATGTGTGAGCTTCATGAACGATGTAGTTCGTTTGAGCTGAAAAGTGACTGCCCTTACCTGAAACGAAGTCTTGAATGTAGGAAGACACAGGGTGTGGGCTTTAACTCCATTTCTGAAGGGAAACACACAACACAGTTCTCATCCATGGATAACACTCTGCTTTAGAGCAAGAAGCACGCTCTTGCTTTCTAGAATGTCTAATACAGCAGGAAACCTGAGTGTGCTCAGAACAAAAGAAGGGTGTTTCCTACACATACAGGCCATATCTAGTCCAACTCTGATTCTGAAACTGATACAAAGCACTGTTCCTCTAACATCCAATGCTTGTCATTTAAGATGAGAAACGTGTGAGCTTCGTGAACGATGTAGTTCGTTTGAACTGAAAAGTGACAGCTCTTACCTGAAACAATGTAGTGCTTGTAGGAAGACACAGAGCCTGGGATTTAACTCCATTTCCGACGGAAACACACAGCATATTTCTCATCCATAGATCTCACTGCGCTTTAGGGCAAGAAGCACACTCTTGCATTCTAGATTCTCTAATACAGCAAGAAACTTGAGTGTGCTCATAACAAAGAACGGTGTTTCCTACACATAGGGACCCTATCTAGTTCATCTCTGCTACTGAAACTGAAACAAACCAGAGGTCCTCTAACATCCAATGCTTGTCAGTTAAGATGAGAAAGGTGTGAGCTTCGTGAACGATGTAGTTCATTTGAGCTGTAAAGTAACTGCCCTTAAATGAAACGAAGTCTTGCTTGTAGGAAGACTCAGAGCCTGGGATTTAACTCCATTTCTGAAGTGAAACACACAGCAGAGTTCTCATCCATTGATCACACTCTGCTTTAGAGCAAGAAGCACGCACTTGTTTTCTAGACTCTCTAAGACAGCAGGAAACATGAGTGTGCTCAGAACAAAAGAAAGGTGTTTCCTACACTTTTGGACCATATCTAGTCCAACTCTGCTTCTGAAACTGATACAAAGCACTGGTCCTCTAACCTCCAATGCTTGTCAGTTAAGATGAGAAACATGTGAGCTTCGTGAACGATGTAGTTCATTTCAGCTGAAATGTGAGTGCTCTTACCTGAAACAATGTAGTGCTTGTAGGAACACACAGAGCCTGGGATTTAACTCCATTTCTGAAGGAAACACACAGTATAGTTCTCATCCATGGATCACACTCTGCTTTAGGGCAAGAAGCACTCTCTTGCTTTCTAGATTCTCTAATACAGCAGTAAACTTGAGTGTGCTCAGAACAAAAGAACGGTGTTTCCTACACATAGGGACCATATCTAGTTCATCTTTGCTCCTGAAACTGAAACAAACCAGAGGTCCTCTAACATCCAATGCTTGTCAGTTAAGATGAGAAACGTGTGAGCTTCGTGAACGATGTAGTTTGTTTGAGCTGTAAAGTAACTGCCCTTCTTGAATCGAAGTCTTGCTTGTAGGAAGACTCAGAACCTGGGATTTAACTCCATTTCTGAAGGGAAACACACAGCAGAGTTCTCATCCATGGATCACACTCTGCTTTAGAGCAAGAAGCACGCTCTTGCTTTCTAGATTCTCTAATACAGCAGGAAACTTGAGTGTGCTCATAACAAAAGAACGGTGTTTCCTACACACAGGGACCATATCTAGTTCCTCTCTGCTCCTGAAACTGATACAAAGCACTGGTCCTCCAACATCCGATGCTTGTCAGTTAAGATGAGAAACGTGTGAGCTTCGTGAACGATGTAGTTCATTTGAGCTGAAAAGTGACTGCCCTTACCTGAAACGAATTGTTGCTTGTAGGAAGACTCAGAGCTAGGGATGTAACTCCATTTCTGAAGTGAAACACACAACAGAGTTCTCATCCATTGATTACACTCTGCTTTAAAGCAAGAAGAACGCTCTAGCTTTCTAGAATCTCTAAGACAGCAGGATACTTGAGTGTGCTGAGAAGAAATGAACGGTGTTTCCGACACATACGGACAATATCTAGTCCAACTCTGCTTCTGAAACTGATAAAAGGACTGGTCCTCTAACATCCGATGCTTGTCAGTTAAGATGAGAAATGTGTGAGCTTCGTGAACGATGTAGTTCGTTTGAGCTGAAAAGTGACTGCCCTTACCTGAAACGAAGTCTTGAATGCAGGAAGACACAGGGCGTGGGCTTTAACTCCATTTCTGAAGGGAAACACACAACACAGTTCTCATCCATGGATAACACTCTGCTTTAGAGCAAGAAGCACGCTCTTGCTTTCTAGAATGTCTAATACAGCAGGAAACTTGAGTGTGCTCAGAACAAAAGAACGGTGTTTCCTACTCATACGGTCCATATCTAGTCCAACTCTGATTCTGAAACTGATACAAAGCACTGGTCCTCTAACCTCCAATGCTTGTCAGTTAAGATGAGAAACATGTGAGCTTCGTGAACGATGTAGTTCATTTGAGCTGAAATGTGAGTGCTCTTACCTGAAACAATGCAGTGCTTGTAGGAAGACACAGAGCCTGGGATTTAACGCCATTACCGACGGAAACACACAGCATACTTCTCATCCATAGATCTCACTCCGCTTTAGGGCAAGAAGCACTCTCTTGCTTTCTAGATTCTCCAATACAGCAGGAAACTTGAGTGTGCTCATAACAAAAGAACGGTGTTTCCTACACATAGGGACCATATCTAGTTCATCTTTGCTCCTGAAACTGAAACAAACCAGAGGTCCTCTAACATCCAATGCTTGTCAGTTAAGATGAGAAACGTGTGAGCTTCGTGAACGATGTAGGTTGTTTGAGGTGTAAAGTAACTGCCCTTCTTGAATTGAATTCTTGCTTGTAGGAAGACACAGAACCTGGGATTTAACTCCATTTCTGAAGGGAAACACACAGCAGAGTTCACATCCATTGATCACACTCTGCTTTAGAGCAAGAAGCACGCTCTTGCTTTCCACAGTCTCTAAGACAGCAGGAAACCTGAGTGTGCTCAGAACAAAAGAACGGTGTTTCCTACACATATGGACCATATCTGGTCCAACTCTGCTTCTGAAACTGAAAGAAACCACAGGTCCTCTAACATCCAATGCTTGTCAGTTAAGATGAGAAAAGAGGGAGCTTCGTGAACAATGTAGTTCGTTTGAGCTGAAAAGTGACTGCCCTTACTTGAATCGAAGACTTCCTTGTAAGAAGACTCAGAGCCTGGGATTTAACTCCATTTGTGAAATGAAACACACAGCAGAGTTCTCATCCCTGGGTCAAACTCTGCTTTAGAGCAAGAAGCACGCTCTAGCTTTCTAGAATCTCTAAGACAGCAGGAAACTTGGGTGTGCTGAGAAAAAATGAACGGTGTTTCCTACACATAAGGACCATATCTAGTTCAACTCTGATTCTGAAACTGAAAGAAACCACATGTCCTCTAACATCCAATGCTTGTCAGTTAAGATGAGAAATGTGTGAGCATCGTGAACGATGTAATTCGTTTGAGCTGTAAAGTAACTGCCCTTACCTGAAATGAAGTCCTGCTTGTAGGAAGACTCAGAGCCTGGGATTTAACTCCATTTCCGACAGAAACACACGGCATACTTCTCATCCATAGATCTCACTCCGCTTTAGGGCAAGAAGCACTCTCTTGCTTTCTAGATTCTCTAATACAGCTGGAAACTTGAGTGTGCTCAGAACAAAAGAACGGTGTTTCCTACACACAAGGACCATATCTAGTTCATTTCTGCTCCTGAAACTGAAACAAACCAGAGGTCCTCTAACATCCGATGCTCGTCAGTTAAGATGAGAAATGTGTGAGCTTCGTGAACGATGTAGTTCGTTTGAGCTGAAAAGTGACTGCCCTTACCTGAAACGAAGTCTTGAATGTAGGAAGACACAGGGTGTGGGCTTTAACTCCATTTCTGAAGGGAAACACACAACACAGTTCTCATCCATGGATAACAATCTGCTTTAGAGCAAGAAGCACGCTCTTGCTTTCTAGAATGTCTAATACAGCAGGAAACCTGAGTGTGCTCAGAACAAAAGAAGGGTGTTTCCTACACATACAGGCCATATCTAGTCCAACTCTGATTCTGAAACTGATACAAAGCACTGTTCCTCTAACATCCAATGCTTGTCATTTAAGATGAGAAACGTGTGAGCTTCGTGAACGATGTAGTTTGTTTGAACTGAAAAGTGACAGCTCTTACCTGAAACAATGTAG
Source organism: Onychomys leucogaster (assembly GCA_949786385.1). Taxonomy (NCBI): domain Eukaryota; kingdom Metazoa; phylum Chordata; class Mammalia; order Rodentia; family Cricetidae; genus Onychomys; species Onychomys leucogaster. Next base: position 153,544 of record CATKUP010000123.1, read on the forward strand.
TGCTTGTAGGAAGACACAGAGCCTGGGATTTAACTCCATTTCCGACGGAAACACACAGCATATTTCTCATCCATAGATCTCACTGCGCTTTAGGGCAAGAAGCACACTCTTGCATTCTAGATTCTCTAATACAGCAAGAAACTTGAGTGTGCTCATAACAAAGAACGGTGTTTCCTACACATAGGGACCCTATCTAGTTCATCTCTGCTACTGAAACTGAAACAAACCAGAGGTCCTCTAACATCCAATGCTTGTCAGTTAAGATGAGAAAGGTGTGAGCTTCGTGAACGATGTAGTTCATTTGAGCTGTAAAGTAACTGCCCTTAAATGAAACGAAGTCTTGCTTGTAGGAAGACTCAGAGCCTGGGATTTAACTCCATTTCTGAAGTGAAACACACAGCAGAGTTCTCATCCATTGATCACACTCTGCTTTAGAGCAAGAAGCACGCACTTGTTTTCTAGACTCTCTAAGACAGCAGGAAACATGAGTGTGCTCAGAACAAAAGAAAGGTGTTTCCTACACTTTTGGACCATATCTAGTCCAACTCTGCTTCTGAAACTGATACAAAGCACTGGTCCTCTAACCTCCAATGCTTGTCAGTTAAGATGAGAAACATGTGAGCTTCGTGAACGATGTAGTTCATTTCAGCTGAAATGTGAGTGCTCTTACCTGAAACAATGTAGTGCTTGTAGGAACACACAGAGCCTGGGATTTAACTCCATTTCTGAAGGAAACACACAGTATAGTTCTCATCCATGGATCACACTCTGCTTTAGGGCAAGAAGCACTCTCTTGCTTTCTAGATTCTCTAATACAGCAGTAAACTTGAGTGTGCTCAGAACAAAAGAACGGTGTTTCCTACACATAGGGACCATATCTAGTTCATCTTTGCTCCTGAAACTGAAACAAACCAGAGGTCCTCTAACATCCAATGCTTGTCAGTTAAGATGAGAAACGTGTGAGCTTCGTGAACGATGTAGTTTGTTTGAGCTGTAAAGTAACTGCCTTTCTTGAATCGAAGTCTTGCTTGTAGGAAGACTCAGAACCTGGGATTTAACTCCATTTCTGAAGGGAAACACACAGCAGAGTTCTCATCCATGGATCACACTCTGCTTTAGAGCAAGAAGCACGCTCTTGCTTTCCAGAGTCTCTAAGACAGCAGGAAACCTGAGTGTGCTCAGAACAAAAGAACGGTGTTTCCTACACATATGGACCATATCTGGTCCAACTCTGCTTCTGAAACTGAACGAAACCACAGGTCCTCTAACATCCAATGCTTGTCAGTTAAGATGAGAAAAGAGGGAGCTTCGTGAACAATGTAGTTCGTTTGAGCTGAAAAGTGACTGCCCTTACTTGAATCGAAGACTTCCTTGTAAGAAGACTCAGAGCCTGGGATTTAACTCCATTTGTGAAATGAAACACACAGCAGAGTTCTCATCCCTGGGTCAAACTCTGCTTTAGAGCAAGAAGCACGCTCTAGCTTTCTAGAATCTCTAAGACAGCAGGAAACTTGGGTGTGCTGAGAAAAAATGAACGGTGTTTCCTACACATAAGGACCATATCTAGTTCAACTCTGATTCTGAAACTGAAAGAAACCACATGTCCTCTAACATCCAATGCTTGTCAGTTAAGATGAGAAATGTGTGAGCATCGTGAACGATGTAATTCGTTTGAGCTGTAAAGTAACTGCCCTTACCTGAAATGAAGTCCTGCTTGTAGGAAGACTCAGAGCCTGGGATTTAACTCCATTTCCGACAGAAACACACGGCATACTTCTCATCCATAGATCTCACTCCGCTTTAGGGCAAGAAGCACTCTCTTGCTTTCTAGATTCTCTAATACAGCTGGAAACTTGAGTGTGCTCATAACAAAAGAACGGTGTTTCCTACACACAGGGACCATATCTAGTTCATTTCTGCTCCTGAAACTGAAACAAACCAGAGGTCCTCTAACATCCGATGCTCGTCAGTTAAGATGAGAAATGTGTGAGCTTCGTGAACGATGTAGTTCGTTTGAGCTGAAAAGTGACTGCCCTTACCTGAAACGAAGTCTTGAATGTAGGAAGACACAGGGTGTGGGCTTTAACTCCATTTCTGAAGGGAAACACACAACACAGTTCTCATCAATGGATAACACTCTGCTTTAGAGCAAGAAGCACGCTCTTGCTTTCTAGAATGTCTAATACAGCAGGAAACCTGAGTGTGCTCAGAACAAAAGAAGGGTGTTTCCTACACATACAGGCCATATCTAGTCCAACTCTGATTCTGAAACTGATACAAAGCACTGTTCCTCTAACATCCAATGCTTGTCATTTAAGATGAGAAACGTGTGAGCTTCGTGAATGATGTAGTTCGTTTGAACTGAAAAGTGACAGCTCTTACCTGAAACAATGTAGTGCTTGTAGGAAGACACAGAGCCTGGGATTTAACTCCATTTCCGACGGAAACACACAGCATATTTCTCATCCATAGATCTCACTGCGCTTTAGGGCAAGAAGCACACTCTTGCATTCTAGATTCTCTAATACAGCAAGAAACTTGAGTGTGCTCATAACAAAGAACGGTGTTTCCTACACATAGGGACCCTATCTAGTTCATCTCTGCTCCTGAAACTGAAACAAACCAGAGGTCCTCTAACATCCAATGCTTGTCAGTTAAGATGAGAAAGGTGTGAGCTTCGTGAACGATGTAGTTCATTTGAGCTGTAAAGTAACTGCCCTTAAATGAAACGAAGTCTTGCTTGTAGGAAGACTCAGAGCCTGGGATTTAACTCCATTTCTGAAGTGAAACACACAGCAGAGTTCTCATCCATTGATCACACTCTGCTTTAGAGCAAGAAGCACGCACTTGTTTTCTAGACTCTCTAAGACAGCAGGAAACATGAGTGTGCTCAGAACAAAAGAAAGGTGTTTCCTACACTTTTGGACCATATCTAGTCCAACTCTGCTTCTGAAACTGATACAAAGCACTGGTCCTCTAACCTCCAATGCTTGTCAGTTAAGATGAGAAACATGTGAGCTTCGTGAACGATGTAGTTCATTTCAGCTGAAATGTGAGTGCTCTTACCTGAAACAATGTAGTGCTTGTAGGAACACACAGAGCCTGGGATTTAACTCCATTTCTGAAGGAAACACACAGTATAGTTCTCATCCATGGATCACACTCTGCTTTAGGGCAAGAAGCACTCTCTTGCTTTCTAGATTCTCTAATACAGCAGTAAACTTGAGTGTGCTCAGAACAAAAGAACGGTGTTTCCTACACATAGGGACCATATCTAGTTCATCTTTGCTCCTGAAACTGAAACAAACCAGAGGTCCTCTAACATCCAATGCTTGTCAGTTAAGATGAGAAACGTGTGAGCTTCGTGAACGATGTAGTTTGTTTGAGCTGTAAAGTAACTGCCCTTCTTGAATCGAAGTCTTGCTTGTAGGAAGACTCAGAACCTGGGATTTAACTCCATTTCTGAAGGGAAACACACAGCAGAGTTCTCATCCATGGATCACACTCTGCTTTAGAGCAAGAAGCACGCTCTTGCTTTCCAGAGTCTCTAAGACAGCAGGAAACCTGAGTGTGCTCAGAACAAAAGAACGGTGTTTCCTACACATATGGACCATATCTGGTCCAACTCTGCTTCTGAAACTGAAAGAAACCACAGGTCCTCTAACATCCAATGCTTGTCAGTTAAGATGAGAAAAGAGGGAACTTCGTGAACAATGTAGTTCGTTTGAGCTGAAAAGTGACTGCCCTTACTTGAATCGAAGACTTCCTTGTAAGAAGACTCAGAGCCTGGGATTTAACTCCATTTGTGAAATGAAACACACAGCAGAGTTCTCATCCCTGGGTCAAACTCTGCTTTAGAGCAAGAAGCACGCTCTAGCTTTCTAGAATCTCTAAGACAGCAGGAAACTTGGGTGTGCTGAGAAAAAATGAACGGTGTTTCCTACACATAAGGACCATATCTAGTTCAACTCTGATTCTGAAACTGAAAGAAACCACATGTCCTCTAACATCCAATGCTTGTCAGTTAAGATGAGAAATGTGTGAGCATCGTGAACGATGTAATTCGTTTGAGCTGTAAAGTAACTGCCCTTACCTGAAATGAAGTCCTGCTTGTAGGAAGACTCAGAGCCTGGGATTTAACTCCATTTCCGACAGAAACACACGGCATACTTCTCATCCATAGATCTCACTCCGCTTTAGGGCAAGAAGCACTCTCTTGCTTTCTAGATTCTCTAATACAGCTGGAAACTTGAGTGTGCTCATAACAAAAGAACGGTGTTTCCTACACACAGGGACCATATCTAGTTCATTTCTGCTCCTGAAACTGAAACAAACCAGAGGTCCTCTAACATCCGATGCTCGTCAGTTAAGATGAGAAATGTGTGAGCTTCGTGAACGATGTAGTTCGTTTGAGCTGAAAAGTGACTGCCCTTACCTGAAACGAAGTCTTGAATGTAGGAAGACACAGGGTGTGGGCTTTAACTCCATTTCTGAAGGGAAACACACAACACAGTTCTCATCAATGGATAACACTCTGCTTTAGAGCAAGAAGCACGCTCTTGCTTTCTAGAATGTCTAATACAGCAGGAAACCTGAGTGTGCTCAGAACAAAAGAAGGGTGTTTCCTACACATACAGGCCATATCTAGTCCAACTCTGATTCTGAAACTGATACAAAGCACTGTTCCTCTAACATCCAATGCTTGTCATTTAAGATGAGAAACGTGTGAGCTTCGTGAATGATGTAGTTCGTTTGAACTGAAAAGTGACAGCTCTTACCTGAAACAATGTAGTGCTTGTAGGAAGACACAGAGCCTGGGATTTAACTCCATTTCCGACGGAAACACACAGCATATTTCTCATCCATAGATCTCACTGCGCTTTAGGGCAAGAAGCACACTCTTGCATTCTAGATTCTCTAATACAGCAAGAAACTTGAGTGTGCTCATAACAAAGAACGGTGTTTCCTACACATAGGGACCCTATCTAGTTCATCTCTGCTCCTGAAACTGAAACAAACCAGAGGTCCTCTAACATCCAATGCTTGTCAGTTAAGATGAGAAAGGTGTGAGCTTCGTGAACGATGTAGTTCATTTGAGCTGTAAAGTAACTGCCCTTAAATGAAACGAAGTCTTGCTTGTAGGAAGACTCAGAGCCTGGGATTTAACTCCATTTCTGAAGTGAAACACACAGCAGAGTTCTCATCCATTGATCACACTCTGCTTTAGAGCAAGAAGCACGCACTTGTTTTCTAGACTCTCTAAGACAGCAGGAAACATGAGTGTGCTCAGAACAAAAGAAAGGTGTTTCCTACACTTTTGGACCATATCTAGTCCAACTCTGCTTCTGAAACTGATACAAAGCACTGGTCCTCTAACCTCCAATGCTTGTCAGTTAAGATGAGAAACATGTGAGCTTCGTGAACGATGTAGTTCATTTCAGCTGAAATGTGAGTGCTCTTACCTGAAACAATGTAGTGCTTGTAGGAACACACAGAGCCTGGGATTTAACTCCATTTCTGAAGGAAACACACAGTATAGTTCTCATCCATGGATCACACTCTGCTTTAGGGCAAGAAGCACTCTCTTGCTTTCTAGATTCTCTAATACAGCAGTAAACTTGAGTGTGCTCAGAACAAAAGAACGGTGTTTCCTACACATAGGGACCATATCTAGTTCATCTTTGCTCCTGAAACTGAAACAAACCAGAGGTCCTCTAACATCCAATGCTTGTCAGTTAAGATGAGAAACGTGTGAGCTTCGTGAACGATGTAGTTTGTTTGAGCTGTAAAGTAACTGCCCTTCTTGAATCGAAGTCTTGCTTGTAGGAAGACTCAGAACCTGGGATTTAACTCCATTTCTGAAGGGAAACACACAGCAGAGTTCTCATCCATGGATCACACTCTGCTTTAGAGCAAGAAGCACGCTCTTGCTTTCCAGAGTCTCTAAGACAGCAGGAAACCTGAGTGTGCTCAGAACAAAAGAACGGTGTTTCCTACACATATGGACCATATCTGGTCCAACTCTGCTTCTGAAACTGAAAGAAACCACAGGTCCTCTAACATCCAATGCTTGTCAGTTAAGATGAGAAAAGAGGGAACTTCGTGAACAATGTAGTTCGTTTGAGCTGAAAAGTGACTGCCCTTACTTGAATCGAAGACTTCCTTGTAAGAAGACTCAGAGCCTGGGATTTAACTCCATTTGTGAAATGAAACACACAGCAGAGTTCTCATCCCTGGGTCAAACTCTGCTTTAGAGCAAGAAGCACGCTCTAGCTTTCTAGAATCTCTAAGACAGCAGGAAACTTGGGTGTGCTGAGAAAAAATGAACGGTGTTTCCTACACATAAGGACCATATCTAGTTCAACTCTGATTCTGAAACTGAAAGAAACCACATGTCCTCTAACATCCAATGCTTGTCAGTTAAGATGAGAAATGTGTGAGCATCGTGAACGATGTAATTCGTTTGAGCTGTAAAGTAACTGCCCTTACCTGAAATGAAGTCCTGCTTGTAGGAAGACTCAGAGCCTGGGATTTAACTCCATTTCCGACAGAAACACACGGCATACTTCTCATCCATAGATCTCACTCCGCTTTAGGGCAAGAAGCACTGTCTTGCTTTCTAGATTCTCTAATACAGCTGGAAACTTGAGTGTGCTCAGAACAAAAGAACGGTGTTTCCTACACACAGGGACCATATCTAGTTCATTTCTGCTCCTGAAACTGAAACAAACCAGAGGTCCTCTAACATCCGATGCTCGTCAGTTAAGATGAGAAATGTGTGAGCTTCATGAACGATGTAGTTCGTTTGAGCTGAAAAGTGACTGCCCTTACCTGAAACGAAGTCTTGAATGTAGGAAGACACAGGGTGTGGGCTTTAACTCCATTTCTGAAGGGAAACACACAACACAGTTCTCATCCATGGATAACACTCTGCTTTAGAGCAAGAAGCACGCTCTTGCTTTCTAGAATGTCTAATACAGCAGGAAACCTGAGTGTGCTCAGAACAAAAGAAGGGTGTTTCCTACACATACAGGCCATATCTAGTCCAACTCTGATTCTGAAACTGATACAAAGCACTGTTCCTCTAACATCCAATGCTTGTCATTTAAGATGAGAAACGTGTGAGCTTCGTGAACGATGTAGTTCGTTTGAACTGAAAAGTGACAGCTCTTACCTGAAACAATGTAGTGCTTGTAGGAAGACACAGAGCCTGGGATTTAACTCCATTTCCGACGGAAACACACAGCATATTTCTCATCCATAGATCTCACTGCGCTTTAGGGCAAGAAGCACACTCTTGCATTCTAGATTCTCTAATACAGCAAGAAACTTGAGTGTGCTCATAACAAAGAACGGTGTTTCCTACACATAGGGACCCTATCTAGTTCATCTCTGCTACTGAAACTGAAACAAACCAGAGGTCCTCTAACATCCAATGCTTGTCAGTTAAGATGAGAAAGGTGTGAGCTTCGTGAACGATGTAGTTCATTTGAGCTGTAAAGTAACTGCCCTTAAATGAAACGAAGTCTTGCTTGTAGGAAGACTCAGAGCCTGGGATTTAACTCCATTTCTGAAGTGAAACACACAGCAGAGTTCTCATCCATTGATCACACTCTGCTTTAGAGCAAGAAGCACGCACTTGTTTTCTAGACTCTCTAAGACAGCAGGAAACCTGAGTGTGCTCAGAACAAAAGAAAGGTGTTTCCTACACTTTTGGACCATATCTAGTCCAACTCTGCTTCTGAAACTGATACAAAGCACTGGTCCTCTAACCTCCAATGCTTGTCAGTTAAGATGAGAAACATGTGAGCTTCGTGAACGATGTAGTTCATTTCAGCTGAAATGTGAGTGCTCTTACCTGAAACAATGTAGTGCTTGTAGGAACACACAGAGCCTGGGATTTAACTCCATTTCTGAAGGAAACACACAGTATAGTTCTCATCCATGGATCACACTCTGCTTTAGGGCAAGAAGCACTCTCTTGCTTTCTAGATTCTCTAATACAGCAGTAAACTTGAGTGTGCTCAGAACAAAAGAACGGTGTTTCCTACACATAGGGACCATATCTAGTTCATCTTTGCTCCTGAAACTGAAACAAACCAGAGGTCCTCTAACATCCAATGCTTGTCAGTTAAGATGAGAAACGTGTGAGCTTCGTGAACGATGTAGTTTGTTTGAGCTGTAAAGTAACTGCCCTTCTTGAATCGAAGTCTTGCTTGTAGGAAGACTCAGAACCTGGGATTTAACTCCATTTCTGAAGGGAAACACACAGCAGAGTTCTCATCCATGGATCACACTCTGCTTTAGAGCAAGAAGCACGCTCTTGCTTTCCAGAGTCTCTAAGACAGCAGGAAACCTGAGTGTGCTCAGAACAAAAGAACGGTGTTTCCTACACATATGGACCATATCTGCTCCAACTCTGCTTCTGAAACTGAAAGAAACCACAGGTCCTCTAACATCCAATGCTTGTCAGTTAAGATGAGAAAAGAGGGAGCTTCGTGAACAATGTAGTTCGTTTGAGCTGAAAAGTGACTGCCCTTACTTGAATCGAAGACTTCCTTGTAAGAAGACTCAGAGCCTGGGATTTAACTCCATTTGTGAAATGAAACACACAGCAGAGTTCTCATCCCTGGGTCAAACTCTGCTTTAGAGCAAGAAGCACGCTCTAGCTTTCTAGAATCTCTAAGACAGCAGGAAACTTGGGTGTGCTGAGAAAAAATGAACGGTGTTTCCTACACATAAGGACCATATCTAGTTCAACTCTGATTCTGAAACTGAAAGAAACCACATGTCCTCTAACATCCAATGCTTGTCAGTTAAGATGAGAAATGTGTGAGCATCGTGAACGATGTAATTCGTTTGAGCTGTAAAGTAACTGCCCTTACCTGAAATGAAGTCCTGCTTGTAGGAAGACTCAGAGCCTGGGATTTAACTCCATTTCCGACAGAAACACACGGCATACTTCTCATCCATAGATCTCACTCCGCTTTAGGGCAAGAAGCACTCTCTTGCTTTCTAGATTCTCTAATACAGCTGGAAACTTGAGTGTGCTCAGAACAAAAGAACGGTGTTTCCTACACACAGGGACCATATCTAGTTCATTTCTGCTCCTGAAACTGAAACAAACCAGAGGTCCTCTAACATCCGATGCTCGTCAGTTAAGATGAGAAATGTGTGAGCTTCGTGAACGATGTAGTTCGTTTGAGCTGAAAAGTGACTGCCCTTACCTGAAACGAAGTCTTGAATGTAGGAAGACACAGGGTGTGGGCTTTAACTCCATTTCTGAAGGGAAACACACAACACAGTTCTCATCAATGGATAACACTCTGCTTTAGAGCAAGAAGCACGCTCTTGCTTTCTAGAATGTCTAATACAGCAGGAAACCTGAGTGTGCTCAGAACAAAAGAAGGGTGTTTCCTACACATACAGGCCATATCTAGTCCAACTCTGATTCTGAAACTGATACAAAGCACTGTTCCTCTAACATCCAATGCTTGTCATTTAAGATGAGAAACGTGTGAGCTTCGTGAACGATGTAGTTCGTTTGAACTGAAAAGTGACAGCTCTTACCTGAAACAATGTAGTGCTTGTAGGAAGACACAGAGCCTGGGATTTAACTCCATTTCCGAAGGAAACACACAGTATAGTTCTCATCCATGGATCACACTCTGCTTTAGGGCAAGAAGCACTCTCTTGCTTTCTAGATTCTCTAATACAGCAGTAAACTTGAGTGTGCTCAGAACAAAAGAACGGTGTTTCCTACACATAGGGACCATATCTAGTTCATCTTTGCTCCTGAAACTGAAACAAACCAGAGGTCCTCTAACATCCAATGCTTGTCAGTTAAGATGAGAAACGTGTGAGCTTCGTGAACGATGTAGTTTGTTTGAGCTGTAAAGTAACTGCCCTTCTTGAATCGAAGTCTTGCTTGTAGGAAGACTCAGAACCTGGGATTTAACTCCATTTCTGAAGGGAAACACACAGCAGAGTTCTCATCCATGGATCACACTCTGCTTTAGAGCAAGAAGCACGCTCTTGCTTTCCAGAGTCTCTAAGACAGCAGGAAACCTGAGTGTGCTCAGAACAAAAGAACGGTGTTTCCTACACATATGGACCATATCTGCTCCAACTCTGCTTCTGAAACTGAAAGAAACCACAGGTCCTCTAACATCCAATGCTTGTCAGTTAAGATGAGAAAAGAGGGAGCTTCGTGAACAATGTAGTTCGTTTGAGCTGAAAAGTGACTGCCCTTACTTGAATCGAAGACTTCCTTGTAAGAAGACTCAGAGCCTGGGATTTAACTCCATTTGTGAAATGAAACACACAGCAGAGTTCTCATCCCTGGGTCAAACTCTGCTTTAGAGCAAGAAGCACGCTCTAGCTTTCTAGAATCTCTAAGACAGCAGGAAACTTGGGTGTGCTGAGAAAAAATGAACGGTGTTTCCTACACATAAGGACCATATCTAGTTCAACTCTGATTCTGAAACTGAAAGAAACCACATGTCCTCTAACATCCAATGCTTGTCAGTTAAGATGAGAAATGTGTGAGCATCGTGAACGATGTAATTCGTTTGAGCTGTAAAGTAACTGCCCTTACCTGAAATGAAGTCCTGCTTGTAGGAAGACTCAGAGCCTGGGATTTAACTCCATTTCCGACAGAAACACACGGCATACTTCTCATCCATAGATCTCACTCCGCTTTAGGGCAAGAAGCACTCTCTTGCTTTCTAGATTCTCTAATACAGCTGCAAACTTGAGTGTGCTCAGAACAAAAGAACGGTGTTTCCTACACACAGGGACCATATCTAGTTCATTTCTGCTCCTGAAACTGAAACAAACCAGAGGTCCTCTAACATCCGATGCTCGTCAGTTAAGATGAGAAATGTGTGAGCTTCGTGAACGATGTAGTTCGTTTGAGCTGAAAAGTGACTGCCCTTACCTGAAACGAAGTCTTGAATGTAGGAAGACACAGGGTGTGGGCTTTAACTCCATTTCTGAAGGGAAACACACAACACAGTTCTCATCAATGGATAACACTCTGCTTTAGAGCAAGAAGCACGCTCTTGCTTTCTAGAATGTCTAATACAGCAGGAAACCTGAGTGTGCTCAGAACAAAAGAAGGGTGTTTCCTACACATACAGGCCATATCTAGTCCAACTCTGATTCTGAAACTGATACAAAGCACTGTTCCTCTAACATCCAATGCTTGTCATTTAAGATGAGAAACGTGTGAGCTTCGTGAACGATGTAGTTCGTTTGAACTGAAAAGTGACAGCTCTTACCTGAAACAATGTAGTGCTTGTAGGAAGACACAGAGCCTGGGATTTAACTCCATTTCCGAAGGAAACACACAGTATAGTTCTCATCCATGGATCACACTCTGCTTTAGGGCAAGAAGCACTCTCTTGCTTTCTAGATTCTCTAATACAGCAGGAAACTTGAGTGTGCTCAGAACAAAAGAATGGTGTTTCCTACACATAGGGACCATATCTAGTTCATCTTTGCTCCTGAAACTGAAACAAACCAGAGGTCCTCTAACATCCAATGCTTGTCAGTTAAGATGAGAAACGTGTGAGCTTCGTGAACGATGTAGTTTGTTTGAGCTGTAAAGTAACTGCCCTTCTTGAATCGAAGTCTTGCTTGTAGGAAGACTCAGAACCTGGGATTTAACTCCATTTCTGAAGGGAAACACACAGCAGAGTTCTCATCCATTGATCACACTCTGCTTTAGAGCAAGAAGCACGCTCTTGCTTTCCAGAGTCTCTAAGACAGCAGGAAACCTGAGTGTGCTCAGAACAAAAGAACGGTGTTTCCTACACATATGGACCATATCTGGTCCAACTCTGCTTCTGAAACTGATACAAAGCACTGGTCCTCTAACATCCGATGCTTGTCAGTTAAGATGAGAATCGTGTGAGCTTCGTGAATGATGGAGTTCTTTTGAGCTGTAAAGTAACTGCCCTTACTTGAATCGAAGACTTCCTTGTAAGAAGACTCAGAGCCTGGGATTTAACTCCATTTGTGAAATGAAACACACAGCAGAGTTCTCATCAATGGGTCAAACTCTGCTTTAGAGCAATAAGCACGCTCTAGCTTTCTAGAATCTCTAAGACAGCAGGAAAATTGAGTGTGCTGAGAAAAAATGAACGGTGTTTCCTACACATAAGGACCATATCTAGTTCAACTCTGATTCTGAAACTGAAAGAAACCACATGTCCTCTAACATCCAATGCTTGTCAGTTAAGATGAGAAATGTGTGAGCATCGTGAACGATGTAATTCGTTTGAGCTGTAAAGTAGCTGCCCTTACCTGAAATGAAGTCCTGCTTGTAGGAAGACTCAGAGCCTGGGATTTAACTCCATTTCCGAAGTGAAACACATAGCAGAGTTCTCATATATAGATCACACTCTGCTTTAGAGCAATAAGCACGCTCTTGCTTTCTAGAGTCTCTAAGATAGCAGGAAACATGAGTGTGCTGAGAACAAAACAACGGTGTTTCCTACACATACAGACCATATCTAGTCCAACTCTGCACCTGAAATTGATACAAAGCACAGGTCCTCTAACATCCAATGCTTGTCAGATAAGGTGAGAAACATGTGAGGTTCGTGAACGATGTAGTTCGTTTGAGCTGTAAAGTAACTGCCCTTATTTGAATCGAAGTCTTGCATGTAGGAAGACTCAGAGCCTGGGATTTAACTCCATTTCTGAAGGGAAACACACAGCATAGTTCTCATCCATGGATCACACTCTGCTTTAGAGCAAGAAGTACGCTCTTGCTTTCTAGAATCTCTAATACAGCAGGAAACATGAGTGTGGTCAGAACAAAAGAACAGTGTTTCCTACACATGCGGACCATATCTTGTTCAACTCTGCTTCTGAAACTGAAAGAAACCACAGGTCCTCTAACATCCAATGCTTGTCATTTAAGATGAGAAACGTGTGAGCTTCGTGAATGATGTAGTTCGTTTGAGCTGTAATGTAACTGCCCTTACATGAAACGAAGTCTTGCTTGTAGGAAGACTCAGAGCCTGGGATTTAACTCCATTTCCGACGGAAACACACAGCATACTTCTCATCCATAGATCTCACTCCGCTTTAGGGCAAGAAGCACTCTCTTGCTTTCTAGATTCTCTAATACAGCAGGAAACTTGAGTGTGCTCATAACAAAAGAACGGTGTTTCCTACACATAGGGACCATATCTAGTTCATCTAAGCTCCTGAAACTGAAGCAAACCAGAGGTCCTCTAACATCCAATGCTTGTCTGTTAAGATGAGAAAGGTGTGAGCTTCATGAACGATGTAGTTCATTTGAGCTGTAAAGTAACTGCCCTTACTTGAATTGAAGTCTTGCTTGTAGGAAGACTCAGAACCTGGGATTTAACTCCATTTCTGAAGGGAAACACACAACACAGTTCTCATCCATGGATAACACTCTGCTTTAGAGCAAGAAGCACGCTCTTGCTTTCTAGAATGTCTAATACAGCAGGAATCTTGAGTGTGCTCAGAACAAAAGAACGGTGTTTCCTACACATACGGACCATATCTAGTCCAACTCTGATTCTAAAACTCATACAAAGCAGTGGTCCTCTAACATCCAATGCTTGTCATTTAAGATGAGAAACATGTGAGCTTCATGAACGATGTAGTTCGTTTGAGAAGAAAAGTGACTGCTCTTACCTGAAACAATGTAGTGCTTGTAGGAACACACAGAGCCTGGGATTTAACTCCATTTCCGAAGGAAACACACAGTATAGTTCTCATCCATGGATCACACTCTGCTTTAGGGCAAGAAGCACTCTCTTGCTTTCTAGATTCTCTAATACAGCAGTAAACTTGAGTGTGCTCAGAACAAAAGAACGGTGTTTCCTACACATAGGGACCATATCTACTTCATCTTTGCTCCTGAAACTGAAACAAACCAGAGGTCCTCTAACATCCAATGCTTGTCAGTTAAGATGAGAAACGTGTGAGCCTCGTGAACGATGTAGTTTGTTTGAGCTGTAAAGTAACTGCCCTTCTTGAATCGAAGTCTTGCTTGTAGGAAGACTCACAACCTGGGATTTAACTCCATTTCTGAAGGGAAACACACAGCATAGTTCTCATATATAGATCACACTCTGCTTTAGAGCAAGAAGAACGCTCTTGCTTGCTAGACTCTCTAAGACAGCAGGAAACTTGAGTGTGCTCATAACAAAAGAATGGTGTTTCCGACACATACGGACCATATCTAGTCCAACTCTGCTTCTGAAACTCATACAAAGCACTGGTCCTCTAACATCCAATGCTGGTCAGTTAAGATGAGAAACGTGTGAGCTTCGTGAATGATGTAATTAGTTTCAGTTGAAAAGTGACTGCCCTTACCTGAAACAAAGTAGTGCTTGTAGGAAGACACAGAGCCTGGGATATTACTCCATTTACGAAGGGAAACACACAGCATAGTTCTCATCGATGGATCACACTCTGCTTTAGGGCAAGAAGCACTCTCTTGCTTTCTAGATTCTCTAATACAGCAGGAAACTTGAGTGTGCTCATAACAAAAGAACGGTGTTTCCTACACATACGGACCATATCTAGTTCATCTCTGCTCCTGAAACTGAAAGAAACCAGAGGTCCTCTAACATCCAATGCTTGTCAGTTAAAATGAGAAACATGTGAGCTTCGTGAACGATGTAGTTCGTTTGAGCTGTAAAGTAACTGCCGTTACTTGAATCGAAGTCTTGCTTGTAGGAAGACACAGAGCCTGGGATGTAACTCCATTTCTGAAGGGAAACACACAGAATAGTTCTCATCCTTGGATCCCACTCTGCTTTAGAGCAAGAAGAACGCTCTTGCTTTCTAGAATCTCTAATACAGCAGGAAACTTGAGTGTGCTCAGAACAAAAGAACAGTGTTTCCTACACATACGGACCATATCTAGTTCAACTCTGCTTCTGAAACTGAAAGAAACCACAGGTCCTCTAACATCCAATGCTTGTCAGTTAAGATGAGAAACGTGTGAGCTTCATGAACGATGTAGTTCGTTTGAGCTGTAAAGTAACTGCCCTTAAATGAAACGAAGTCTTGCTTGTTGGAAGACTCAGGGCCTGGGATTTAACTCCATTTCTGAAGTGAAACACACAGCAGAGTTCTCATCCATTGATCACACTCTGCTTTAAAGCAAGAAGCACGCTCTAGATTTCTAGAGTCTCTAAGACAGCAGGAAACTTGAGTGTGCTGAGAACAAATGAACGGTGTTTCCGACACATACGGACCATATCTATTCAAATTCTGCTTCTGAATCTGATACAAAGCACTGGTCCTCTAACATCCGATGCTGGTCAGTTAAGATGAGAAACGTGTGAGCTTCGTGAAAGATGTAGTTCGTTTGAGCTGAAAAGTGACTGCCCTTACCTGAAACGAAGTCTTGAATGTAGGAAGACACAGGGTGTGGGCTTTAACTCCATTTCTGAAGGGAAACACACAACACAGTTCTCATCAATGGATAACACTCTGCTTTAGAGCAAGAAGCACGCTCTTGCTTTCTAGAATGTCTAATACAGCAGGAAACCTGAGTGTGCTCAGAACAAAAGAAGGGTGTTTCCTACACATACAGGCCATATCTAGTCCAACTCTGATTCTGAAACTGATACAAAGCACTGTTCCTCTAACATCCAATGCTTGTCATTTAAGATGAGAAACGTGTGAGCTTCGTGAACGATGTAGTTCGTTTGAACTGAAAAGTGACAGCTCTTACCTGAAACAATGTAGTGCTTGTAGGAAGACACAGAGCCTGGGATTTAACTCCATTTCCAACGGAAACACACAGCATATTTCTCATCCATAGATCTCACTGCGCTTTAGGGCAAGAAGCACACTCTTGCATTCTAGATTCTCTAATACAGCAGGAAACTTGAGTGTGCTCAGAACAAAAGAATGGTGTTTCCTACACATAGGGACCATATCTAGTTCATCTTTGCTCCTGAAACTGAAACAAACCAGAGGTCCTCTAACATCCAATGCTTGTCAGTTAAGATGAGAAACGTGTGAGCTTCGTGAACGATGTAGTTTGTTTGAGCTGTAAAGTAACTGCCCTTCTTGAATCGAAGTCTTGCTTGTAGGAAGACTCAGAACCTGGGATTTAACTCCATTTCTGAAGGGAAACACACAGCAGAGTTCTCATCCATTGATCACACTCTGCTTTAGAGCAAGAAGCACGCTCTTGCTTTCCAGAGTCTCTAAGACAGCAGGAAACCTGAGTGTGCTCAGAACAAAAGAACGGTGTTTCCTACACATATGGACCATATCTGGTCCAACTCTGCTTCTGAAACTGATACAAAGCACTGGTCCTCTAACATCCGATGCTTGTCAGTTAAGATGAGAATCGTGTGAGCTTCGTGAATGATGGAGTTCTTTTGAGCTGTAAAGTAACTGCCCTTACTTGAATCGAAGACTTCCTTGTAAGAAGACTCAGAGCCTGGGATTTAACTCCATTTGTGAAATGAAACACACAGCAGAGTTCTCATCAATGGGTCAAACTCTGCTTTAGAGCAAGAAGCACGCTCTAGCTTTCTAGAATCTCTAAGACAGCAGGAAACTTGAGTGTGCTGAGAAAAAATGAACGGTGTTTCCTACACATAAGGACCATATCTAGTTCCACTCTGATTCTGAAACTGAAAGAAACCACATGTCCTCTAACATCCAATGCTTGTCAGTTAAGATGAGAAATGTGTGAGCATCGTGAACGATGTAATTCGTTTGAGCTGTAAAGTAGCTGCCCTTACCTGAAATGAAGTCCTGCTTGTAGGAAGACTCAGAGCCTGGGATTTAACTCCATTTCCGAAGTGAAACACACAGCAGAGTTCTCATATATAGATCACACTCTGCTTTAGAGCAATAAGCACGCTCTTGCTTTCTAGAGTCTCTAAGATAGCAGGAAACATGAGTGTGCTGAGAACAAAACAACGGTGTTTCCTACACATACAGACCATATCTAGTCCAACTCTGCACCTGAAATTGATACAAAGCACAGGTCCTCTAACATCCAATGCTTGTCAGATAAGGTGAGAAACATGTGAGGTTCGTGAACGATGTAGTTCGTTTGAGCTGTAAAGTAACTGCCCTTATTTGAATCGAAGTCTTGCATGTAGGAAGACTCAGAGCCTGGGATTTAACTCCATTTCTGAAGGGAAACACACAGCATAGTTCTCATCCATGGATCACACTCTGCTTTAGAGCAAGAAGTACGCTCTTGCTTTCTAGAATCTCTAATACAGCAGGAAACATGAGTGTGGTCAGAACAAAAGAACAGTGTTTCCTACACATGCGGACCATATCTTGTTCAACTCTGCTTCTGAAACTGAAAGAAACCACAGGTCCTCTAACATCCAATGCTTGTCATTTAAGATGAGAAACGTGTGAGCTTCGTGAACGATGTAGTTCGTTTGAGCTGTAATGTAACTGCCCTTACATGAAACGAAGTCTTGCTTGTAGGAAGACTCAGAGCCTGGGATTTAACTCCATTTCCGACGGAAACACACAGCATACTTCTCATCCATAGATCTCACTCCGCTTTAGGGCAAGAAGCACTCTCTTGCTTTCTAGATTCTCTAATACAGCAGGAAACTTGAGTGTGCTCATAACAAAAGAACGGTGTTTCCTACACATAGGGACCATATCTAGTTCATCTAAGCTCCTGAAACTGAAGCAAACCAGAGGTCCTCTAACATCCAATGCTTGTCTGTTAAGATGAGAAAGGTGTGAGCTTCATGAACGATGTAGTTCATTTGAGCTGTAAAGTAACTGCCCTTACTTGAATCGAAGTCTTGCTTGTAGGAAGACTCAGAACCTGAGATTTAACTCCATTTCTGAAGGGAAACACACAACACAGTTCTCATCCATGGATAACACTCTGCTTTAGAGCAAGAAGCACGCTCTTGCTTTCTAGAATGTCTAATACAGCAGGAATCTTGAGTGTGCTCAGAACAAAAGAACGGTGTTTCCTACACATACGGACCATATCTAGTCCAACTCTGATTCTAAAACTCATACAAAGCAGTGGTCCTCTAACATCCAATGCTTGTCATTTAAGATGAGAAACATGTGATCTTCATGAACGATGTAGTTCGTTTGAGAAGAAAAGTGACTGCTCTTACCTGAAACAATGTAGTGCTTGTAGGAACACACAGAGCCTGGGATTTAACTCCATTTCCGAAGGAAACACACAGTATAGTTCTCATCCATGGATCACACTCTGCTTTAGGGCAAGAAGCACTCTCTTGCTTTCTAGATTCTCTAAGACAGCAGGAAACTTGAGTGTGCTCAGAACAAAAGAACGGTGTTTCCTACACATAGGGACCATATTTAGTACATCTTTGCTCCTGAAACTGAAACAAACCAGAGGTCCTCTAACATCCAATGCTTGTCAGTTAAGATGAGAAACGTGTGAGCCTCGTGAACGATGTAGTTTGTTTGAGCTGTAAAGTAACTGCCCTTCTTGAATCGAAGTCTTGCTTGTAGGAAGACTCAGAACCTGGGATTTAACTCCATTTCTGAAGGGAAACACACAGCATAGTTCTCATATATAGATCACACTCTGCTTTAGAGCAAGAAGAACGCTCTTGCTTTCTAGACTCTCTAAGACAGCAGGAAACTTGAGTGTGCTCATAACAAAAGAATTGTGTTTCCGACACATACGGACCATATCTAGTCCAACTCTGCTTCTGAAACTCATACAAAGCACTGGTCCTCTAACATCCAATGCTGGTCAGTTAAGATGAGAAACGTGTGAGCTTCGTGAACGATGTAATTAGTTTCAGTTGAAAAGTGACTGCCCTTACCTGAAACAAAGTACTGCTTGTAGGAAGACACAGAGCCTGGGATATTACTCCATTTACTAAGGGAAACACACAGCATAGTTCTCATCGATGGATCACACTCTGCTTTAGGGCAAGAAGCACTCTCTTGCTTTCTAGATTCTCTAATACAGCAGGAAACTTGAGTGTGCTCATAACGAAAGAACGGTGTTTCCTACACATATGGGCCTTATCTAGTACTACTCTGCTTCTGAAACTGAAAGAAACCATAGGTCCTCTAACATCCAATGCTTGTCAGTTAAGATGAGAAATGTGTGAGCATTGTGAACGATGTAATTCGTTTGAGCTGTAAAGTAACTGCCCTTACCTGAAACGAAGTCTTGCTTGTAGGAAGACTCAGAGCCGGCGATTTAACTCCGTTTCTGAAGTGAAACACACAGCAGAGTTCTCATATATAGATCACACTCTGCTTTAGAGCAATAAGCACGCTCTTGCTTTCTAGAGTCTCTAAGATAGCAGGAAACATGAGTGTGCTGAGAACAAAACAACGGTGTTTCCTACACATACGGACCATATGTAGTCCAACTCTGCCTCTGAAATTGATACAAAGCACAGGTCCTCCAACATCCAATGCTTGTCAGTTAAGATGAGAAACGTGTGAGCTTTGTGAACGATGTAGTTCGTTTGAGCTGTAAAGTAACTGCCCTTACTTGAAGCGAAGTCTTGCTTGTAGGAAGACACAGAGCCTAGGATTTAACTCCATTTCTGAAGGGAAGCACATGACACAGTTCTCATCCATTGTTCAAGCTCTGCTTTAGAGCAAGAAGCACGCTCTTGCTTTCTAGAATCTCTAATACAGCAGGAAACTTGAGTGTGCTGAGAAAAAATGAACGGTGTTTCCTACACATACGTATCATATCTAGTCCAAATCTGCTTCGGAAAGTGATACAAAGCACTGGTCCTCTAACATCCAATGCTTATCAGTTGAGACGCGAAACGTGTGAGCTTCCTGAACGATGTAGTTCGTTTGAGCTGAAAAGTGACTGCCCGTACCTGAAAGGAATTCTTGCTTGTAGGAAGACACAGAGCCTGGGATTTAACACCATTTCTGAAGAGAAACGCACAGCAGAGTTCTCATCCATTGATCACACTCTTCTTTAGAGCAAGACGCACGCTCTTGCCTTCTAGAGTCTCTAAGACTGCAGGAAACATGAGTGAGATGAGAACAAAAGAACGGTGTTTCCTACACATAAGGACCATATCTAGTCTAACTCTGCTTCTGAAACTGAAAAAACGCACTGATCCTCTAACATCCAATACTTGTCAGTTAAGATGAGAAACGTGTGAGCTTTGTGAACGATGTAGTTTGTTTGAGCTGAAAAGTGACTGCCCTTACCTGAAACGAGTCTTGCTTGTAGGAAGACACAGAGGCTGGGATTTAACTACATTTCTGAAGGGAAACACACAGCAGAGTTCTCATCCATTGTTCACGCTCTGCTTTAGAGCAAGAAGCACGCTCTTGCTTTCTAGAGTCTCTAATACAGCAGGAAACTAGAGTGTGCTGAGAACAAATGAATGGTGTTTCCTACACATACGTATCATATCTAGTCCAACTCTGCTTCTGAAACTGATACAAAGCACTGGTCCTCTAACATCCAATGCTTATCAGTTAAGACGAGAAACGTGTGAGCTTCCTGAACGATGTAGTTCGTTTGAGCTGAAAAGTGACTGCCCGTATTTGAAAGGAATTCTTGCTTGTTGGAAGACACAGAGCCTGGGATTTAACACCATTTCTGAAGAGAAACGCACAACAAAGTTCTCATCCATTGATCACACTCTTCTTTAGAGCAAGGTGCACGCTCTTGCTTTCTAGAGGCTCTAATACAGCAGGAAACTTGAGTTTGCTCAGAACAAATGAACGGTGTTTCCTACACATACGGACCATATCTAGGTCAACTCTGCTTCTGAAACTCAAAAAACGCACTGGCCCTCTAACATCCAATGCTTGTCAGTTAAGATGAGAAACATGTGTGCTTAGTGAACGATGTAGTTCGTTTGAACTGAAAAGTGACTGCCCTTACCTGAAACGAAGTCTTGCTTGTAGGAAGACACAGAGCCTAGGATTTAACTCCTTTTCTGAAGGGAAGCA
The DNA here is from genome assembly GCA_949786385.1 of Onychomys leucogaster. NCBI lineage: Eukaryota > Metazoa > Chordata > Mammalia > Rodentia > Cricetidae > Onychomys > Onychomys leucogaster. Next base: position 174,487 of record CATKUP010000123.1, read on the forward strand.
CATGACACAGTTCACATCCATTGTTCACACTCTGCTTTAGAGCGAGAAGGACGCTCTTGCTTTCTAGAGTCTCTAAGACTGCAGGAAACATGAGTGAGATGAGAACAAAAGAACGGTGTTTCCTACACATACGGACCATATCTAGTCTAACTTTGCTTCTGAAACTGAAAAAAACCCACTGGTCCTCTAACATCCAATGCTTGTCAGTTAACATGAGAAACGTGTGAGCTTGATGAATGATGTAGTTCGTTTGAGCTGAAAAGTGACTGCCCTTACCTGAAAGGAATTCTTGCTTGTAGGAAGTCACAGAGCCTGGAATTTAACTCCATTTCTGAAGCGAAACACACAGCAGAGTTCTCATCCCTTGATCACACTCTTCTTTAGAGCAAGAAGCACGCTCTTGCTTTCTAGAGGCTCTAATACAGCAGGAAACTTGAGTGTGCTCAGAACAAATGAACGGTGTTTCCTACACATACGGACCATATCTAGGTCAACTCTGCTTCTGAAACTGAAAAAACCCACTGGCCCTCTAACATCCAATGCTTGTGAGTTAACATGAGAAACGTGTGTGCTTCGTGAACGATGTAGTTTGTTTGAGTTGAAAAGTGACTGCCCATACCTGAAAGGAATTCTTGCTTGTAGGAAGACACAGAGCCTGGGATTTAACTCCATTTCTGAAGTGAAACGCACAGCAGAGTTCTCATCCATTGATCACACTCTTCTTTAGAGCAAGAAGCATGCTCTTGCTTTCTAGAGGCTCAAATACAGCAGGAAACTTGAGTGTGATCAGAACAAAAGAACGGTGTTTCCAACACATCCGGACCATATCTAGTCCAAGTCTGCTTCTGAAACTGAAAGAACCCACTGGTCTTCTAACAGCCAATGCTTGTCAGTTAAGATGAGAAACGTGTGTGCTTCGTGAACGATGTAGTTCGTTTGAACTGAAAAGTGACTGCCTTTACCTGAAACGAAGTCTTGCTTGTAGGAAGACACAGAGCCTAGGATTTAAGTCCATTTCTGAAGGGAAGCACATGACACAGTTCACATCAATTGTTCACACTCTGCTTTAGAGCTATAAGGACGCTCTTGCTTTCTAGACTCTCTAAGACTGCAGGAAACATGAGTGAGATGAGAACAAAAGAACGGTGTTTCTTACACATACGGACCATATCTAGTCCAACTCTGCTTCTGAAACTGAAAAAACCCACTGGTCCTCTAACATCCAATGCTTGTCAGTTAAGATGAGAAACGTGTGAGCTTTGTGAACAATGTAGTTCGTTTGAGCTGAAAAGTGACTGCCCTTACCTGAAACGAGTCTTGCTTGTAGGAAGACACAGAGCCTGGGATTTAACTACATTTCTGAAGGGAAACACACAGCAGAGTTCTCATCCCTTGATCACACTCTCCTTTAGAGCAAGAAGGACGCTCTTGCTTTCTAGAGTCTCTAAGACTGCAGGAAACATGAGTGAGATGAGAACAAAAGAACGGTGTTTCTTACACATACGGACCATATCTAGTCCAACTCTGCTTCTGAAACTGAAAAAATCCACTGGTCCTCTAACATCCAATGCTTGTCAGTTAAGATGAGAAACGTGTGAGCTTTGTGAACGATGTAGTTCGTTTGAGCTTAAAAGTGACTGCCCTTACCTGAAACGAGTCTTGCTTGTAGGAAGACACAGAGCCTGGGATTTAACTACATTTCTGAAGGGAAACACACAGCAGAGTTCTCATCCATTGTTCACGCTCTGCTTTAGAGCAAGAAGCACGCTCTTGCTTTCTAGAGTCTCTAATACAGCAGGAAACTTGAGTGTGCTGAGAACAAATGAATGATGTTTCCTACACATACGTATCATATGTAGTCCAACTCTGCTTCTGAAACTGATACAAAGCACTGGTCCTCTAACATCCAATGCTTATCAGTTAAGACGAGAAACGTGTGAGCTTCCTGAACGATGTAGTTCGTTTGAGCTGAAAAGTGACTGCCCGTACCTGAAAGGAATTCTTGCTTGTAGGAAGACACAGAGCCTGGGATTTAACACCATTTCTGAAGAGAAACGCACAGCAGAGTTCTCATCCATTGATCACACTCTTCTTTAGAGCAAGACGCACGCTCTTGCTTTCTAGAGGCTCTAATACAGCAGGAAACTTGAGTTTGCTCAGAACAAATGAACGGTGTTTCCTACACATACGGACCATATCTAGGTCAACTCTGCTTCTGAAACTGAAAAAACCCACTGGCCCTCTAACATCCAATGCTTGTGAGTTAAGATGAGAAACGTGTGTGCTTCGTGAACGATGTAGTTTGTTTGAGTTGAAAAGTGACTGCCCATACCTGAAAGGAATTCTTGCTTGTAGGAAGACACAGAGCCTGGGATTTAACTCCATTTCTGAAGTGAAACGCACAGCAGAGTTCTCATCTATTGATCACACTCTTCTTTATAGCAAGAAGCATGCTTTTGCTTTCTAGAGGCTCAAATACAGCAGGAAACTTGAGTGTGATCAGAACAAAAGAACGGTGTTTCCAACACATCCGGACCATATCTAGTCCAAGTCTGCTTCTGAAACTGAAAGAACCCACTGGTCTTCTAACAGCCAATGCTTGTCAGTTAAGATGAGAAACGTGTGTGCTTCGTGAACGATGTAGTTCGTTTGTACTGAAAAGTGACTGCCCTTACCTGAAACGAAGTCTTGCTTGTAGGAAGACACAGAGCCTAGGATTTAAGTCCATTTCTGAAGGGAAGCACATGACACAGTTCACATCAATTGTTCACACTCTGCTTTAGAGCTATAAGGACGCTCTTGCTTTCTAGACTCTCTAAGACTGCAGGAAACATGAGTGAGATGAGAACAAAAGAACGGTGTTTCTTACACATACGGACCATATCTAGTCCAACTCTGCTTCTGAAACTGAAAAAACCCACTGGTCCTCTAACATCCAATGCTTGTCAGTTAAGATGAGAAACGTGTGAGCTTTGTGAACAATGTAGTTCGTTTGAGCTGAAAAGTGACTGCCCTTACCTGAAACGAGTCTTGCTTGTAGGAAGACACAGAGCCTGGGATTTAACTCCATTTCTGAAGGGAAACACACAGCAGAGTTCTCATCCATTGATCACACTCTTCTTTAGAGTAAGACGCACGCTCTTGCTTTCTAGAGTCTCTAAGACTGCAGGAAACTTGAGTGTGATCAGTACAAAAGAAGGGTGTTTCCAACACATCCGGACCATATCTAGTCCAAGTCTGCTTCTGAAACTGAAAAAAACCCACTGGTCCTCTAACATCCAATGCTTGTCAGTTAAGATGAGAAACGTGTGAGCTTGGTGAATGATGTAGTTCGTTTGAGCTGAAAAGTGACTGCCCTTACCTGAAAGGAATTCTTGCTTGTAGGAAGACACAGAGCCTGGGATTTAACTCCATTTCTGAAGCGAAACACACAGCAGAGTTCTCATCCCTTGATCACACTCTCCTTTAGAGCAAGAAGGACGCTCTTGCTTTCTAGAGTCTCTAAGACTGCAGGAAACATGAGTGAGATGAGAACAAAAGAACGGTGTTTCTTACACATACGGACCATATCTAGTCCAACTCTGCTTCTGAAACTGAAAAAACCCACTGGTCCTCTAACATCCAATGCTTGTCAGTTAAGATGAGAAACGTGTGAGCTTTGTGAACGATGTAGTTCGTTTGAGCTTAAAAGTGACTGCCCTTACCTGAAACGAGTCTTGCTTGTAGGAAGACACAGAGCCTGGGATTTAACTACATTTCTGAAGGGAAACACACAGCAGAGTTCTCATCCATTGTTCACGCTCTGCTTTAGAGCAAGAAGCACGCTCTTGCTTTCTAGAGTCTCTAATACAGCAGGAAACTTGAGTGTGCTGAGAACAAATGAATGATGTTTCCTACACATACGTATCATATGTAGTCCAACTCTGCTTCTGAAACTGATACAAAGCACTGGTCCTCTAACATCCAATGCTTATCAGTTAAGACGAGAAACGTGTGAGCTTCCTGAACGATGTAGTTCGTTTGAGCTGAAAAGTGACTGCCCGTACCTGAAAGGAATTCTTGCTTGTAGGAAGACACAGAGCCTGGGATTTAACACCATTTCTGAAGAGAAACGCACAGCAGAGTTCTCATCCATTGATCACACTCTTCTTTAGAGCAAGACGCACGCTCTTGCTTTCTAGAGGCTCTAATACAGCAGGAAACTTGAGTTTGCTCAGAACAAATGAACGGTGTTTCCTACACATACGGACCATATCTAGGTCAACTCTGCTTCTGAAACTGAAAAAACCCACTGGCCCTCTAACATCCAATGCTTGTGAGTTAAGATGAGAAACGTGTGTGCTTCGTGAACGATGTAGTTTGTTTGAGTTGAAAAGTGACTGCCCATACCTGAAAGGAATTCTTGCTTGTAGGAAGACACAGAGCCTGGGATTTAACTCCATTTCTGAAGTGAAACGCACAGCAGAGTTCTCATCTATTGATCACACTCTTCTTTATAGCAAGAAGCATGCTTTTGCTTTCTAGAGGCTCAAATACAGCAGGAAACTTGAGTGTGATCAGAACAAAAGAACGGTGTTTCCAACACATCCGGACCATATCTAGTCCAAGTCTGCTTCTGAAACTGAAAGAACCCACTGGTCTTCTAACAGCCAATGCTTGTCAGTTAAGATGAGAAACGTGTGTGCTTCGTGAACGATGTAGTTCGTTTGTACTGAAAAGTGACTGCCCTTACCTGAAACGAAGTCTTGCTTGTAGGAAGACACAGAGCCTAGGATTTAAGTCCATTTCTGAAGGGAAGCACATGACACAGTTCACATCAATTGTTCACACTCTGCTTTAGAGCTATAAGGACGCTCTTGCTTTCTAGACTCTCTAAGACTGCAGGAAACATGAGTGAGATGAGAACAAAAGAACGGTGTTTCTTACACATACGGACCATATCTAGTCCAACTCTGCTTCTGAAACTGAAAAAACCCACTGGTCCTCTAACATCCAATGCTTGTCAGTTAAGATGAGAAACGTGTGAGCTTTGTGAACAATGTAGTTCGTTTGAGCTGAAAAGTGACTGCCCTTACCTGAAACGAGTCTTGCTTGTAGGAAGACACAGAGCCTGGGATTTAACTACATTTCTGAAGGGAAACACACAGCAGAGTTCTCATCCATTGATCACACTCTTCTTTAGAGTAAGACGCACGCTCTTGCTTTCTAGAGTCTCTAAGACTGCAGGAAACTTGAGTGTGATCAGTACAAAAGAACGGTGTTTCCAACACATCCGGACCATATCTAGTCCAAGTCTGCTTCTGAAACTGAAAAAAACCCACTGGTCCTCTAACATCCAATGCTTGTCAGTTAAGATGAGAAACGTGTGAGCTTGGTGAATGATGTAGTTCGTTTGAGCTGAAAAGTGACTGCCCTTACCTGAAAGGAATTCTTGCTTGTAGGAAGACACAGAGCCTGGGATTTAACTCCATTTCTGAAGCGAAACACACAGCAGAGTTCTCATCCCTTGATCACACTCTCCTTTAGAGCAAGAAGGACGCTCTTGCTTTCTAGAGTCTCTAAGACTGCAGGAAACATGAGTGAGATGAGAACAAAAGAACGGTGTTTCTTACACATACGGACCATATCTAGTCCAACTCTGCTTCTGAAACTGAAAAAACCCACTGGTCCTCTAACATCCAATGCTTGTCAGTTAAGATGAGAAACGTGTGAGCTTTGTGAACGATGTAGTTCGTTTGAGCTTAAAAGTGACTGCCCTTACCTGAAACGAGTCTTGCTTGTAGGAAGACACAGAGCCTGGGATTTAACTACATTTCTGAAGGGAAACACACAGCAGAGTTCTCATCCATTGTTCACGCTCTGCTTTAGAGCAAGAAGCACGCTCTTGCTTTCTAGAGTCTCTAATACAGCAAGAAACTTGAGTGTGCTGAGAACAAATGAATGATGTTTCCTACACATACGTATCATATCTAGTCCAACTCTGCTTCTGAAACTGATACAAAGCACTGGTCCTCTAACATCCAATGCTTATCAGTTAAGACGAGAAACGTGTGAGCTTCCTGAACGATGTAGTTTGTTTGAGCTGAAAAGTGACTGCCCGTACCTGAAAGGAATTCTTGCTTGTAGGAAGAAACAGAGCCTGGGATTTAACTCCATTTCTGAAGAGAAACGCACAGCAGAGTTCTCATCCATTGATCACACTCTTCTTTAGAGCAAGACGCACGCTCTTGCTTTCTAGAGGCTCTAATACAGCAGGAAACTTGAGTTTGCTCAGAACAAATGAACGGTGTTTCCTACACATACGGACCATATCTAGGTCAACTCTGCTTCTGAAACTCAAAAAACCCATTGGCCCTCTAACATCCAATGCTTGTCAGTTAAGATGAGAAACATGTGTGCTTCGTGAACGATGTAGTTCGTTTGAACTGAAAAGTGACTTCCCTTACCTGAAACGAAGTCTTGCTTTTAGGAAGACACAGAGCCTAGGATTTAACTCCTTTTCTGAAGGGAATCACATGACACAGTTCACATCCATTGTTCACACTCTACTTTAGAGCAAGAAGGACGCTCTTGCTTTTCTAGAGTCTCTAAGACTGCAGGTAACATGAGTGAGATGAGAACAAAAGAACGGTGTTTCCTACACATACGGACCATATCTAGTCTAACACTGCTTCTGAAACTGAAAAAACCCACTGGTCCTCTAACATCCAATGCTTGTCAGTTAAGATGAGAAACGTGTGAGCTTGGTGAACGATGTAGTTCGTTTGAGCTGAAAAGTGACTGCCCATACCTGAAAGGAATTCTTGCTTGTAGGAAGACACCTAGCCTGGGATTTAACTCCATTTCTGAAGGGAAACACACAGCAGAGTTCTCATCCATTGATCACACTCTTCTTTAGAGTAAGACGCACGCTCTTGCTTTCTAGAGTCTCTAAGACTGCAGGAAACTTGAGTGTGATCAGTACAAAAGAACGGTGTTTCCAACACATCCGGACCATATCTAGTCCAAGTCTGCTTCTGAAACTGAAAAAAACCCACTGGTCCTCTAACATCCAATGCTTGTCAGTTAAGATGAGAAACGTGTGAGCTTGGTGAATGATGTAGTTCGTTTGAGCTGAAAAGTGACTGCCCTTACCTGAAAGGAATTCTTGCTTGTAGGAAGACACAGAGCCTGGGATTTAACTCCATTTCTGAAGCGAAACACACAGCAGAGTTCTCATCCCTTGATCACACTCTCCTTTAGAGCAAGAAGGACGCTCTTGCTTTCTAGAGTCTCTAAGACTGCAGGAAACATGAGTGAGATGAGAACAAAAGAACGGTGTTTCTTACACATACGGACCATATCTAGTCCAACTCTGCTTCTGAAACTGAAAAAACCCACTGGTCCTCTAACATCCAATGCTTGTCAGTTAAGATGAGAAACGTGTGAGCTTTGTGAACGATGTAGTTCGTTTGAGCTTAAAAGTGACTGCCCTTACCTGAAACGAGTCTTGCTTGTAGGAAGACACAGAGCCTGGGATTTAACTACATTTCTGAAGGGAAACACACAGCAGAGTTCTCATCCATTGTTCACGCTCTGCTTTAGAGCAAGAAGCACGCTCTTGCTTTCTAGAGTCTCTAATACAGCAAGAAACTTGAGTGTGCTGAGAACAAATGAATGATGTTTCCTACACATACGTATCATATCTAGTCCAACTCTGCTTCTGAAACTGATACAAAGCACTGGTCCTCTAACATCCAATGCTTATCAGTTAAGACGAGAAACGTGTGAGCTTCCTGAACGATGTAGTTTGTTTGAGCTGAAAAGTGACTGCCCGTACCTGAAAGGAATTCTTGCTTGTAGGAAGAAACAGAGCCTGGGATTTAACACCATTTCTGAAGAGAAACGCACAGCAGAGTTCTCATCCATTGATCACACTCTTCTTTAGAGCAAGACGCACGCTCTTGCTTTCTAGAGGCTCTAATACAGCAGGAAACTTGAGTTTGCTCAGAACAAATGAACGGTGTTTCCTACACATACGGACCATATCTAGGTCAACTCTGCTTCTGAAACTCAAAAAACCCATTGGCCCTCTAACATCCAATGCTTGTCAGTTAAGATGAGAAACATGTGTGCTTCGTGAACGATGTAGTTCGTTTGAACTGAAAAGTGACTTCCCTTACCTGAAACGAAGTCTTGCTTTTAGGAAGACACAGAGCCTAGGATTTAACTCCTTTTCTGAAGGGAATCACATGACACAGTTCACATCCATTGTTCACACTCTGCTTTAGAGCAAGAAGGACGCTCTTGCTTTTCTAGAGTCTCTAAGACTGCAGGTAACATGAGTGAGATGAGAACAAAAGAACGGTGTTTCCTACACATACGGACCATATCTAGTCTAACACTGCTTCTGAAACTGAAAAAACCCACTGGTCCTCTAACATCCAATGCTTGTCAGTTAAGATGAGAAACGTGTGAGCTTGGTGAACGATGTAGTTCGTTTGAGCTGAAAAGTGACTGCCCATACCTGAAAGGAATTCTTGCTTGTAGGAAGACACCTAGCCTGGGATTTAACTCCATTTCTGAAGGGAAACACACAGCAGAGTTCTCATCCATTGATCACACTCTTCTTTAGAGTAAGACGCACGCTCTTGCTTTCTAGAGTCTCTAAGACTGCAGGAAACTTGAGTGTGATCAGTACAAAAGAACGGTGTTTCCAACACATCCGGACCATATCTAGTCCAAGTCTGCTTCTGAAACTGAAAAAAACCCACTGGTCCTCTAACATCCAATGCTTGTCAGTTAAGATGAGAAACGTGTGAGCTTGGTGAATGATGTAGTTCGTTTGAGCTGAAAAGTGACTGCCCTTACCTGAAAGGAATTCTTGCTTGTAGGAAGACACAGAGCCTGGGATTTAACTCCATTTCTGAAGCGAAACACACAGCAGAGTTCTCATCCCTTGATCACACTCTCCTTTAGAGCAAGAAGGACGCTCTTGCTTTCTAGAGTCTCTAAGACTGCAGGAAACATGAGTGAGATGAGAACAAAAGAACGGTGTTTCTTACACATACGGACCATATCTAGTCCAACTCTGCTTCTGAAACTGAAAAAACCCACTGGTCCTCTAACATCCAATGCTTGTCAGTTAAGATGAGAAACGTGTGAGCTTTGTGAACGATGTAGTTCGTTTGAGCTTAAAAGTGACTGCCCTTACCTGAAACGAGTCTTGCTTGTAGGAAGACACAGAGCCTGGGATTTAACTACATTTCTGAAGGGAAACACACAGCAGAGTTCTCATCCATTGTTCACGCTCTGCTTTAGAGCAAGAAGCACGCTCTTGCTTTCTAGAGTCTCTAATACAGCAAGAAACTTGAGTGTGCTGAGAACAAATGAATGATGTTTCCTACACATACGTATCATATCTAGTCCAACTCTGCTTCTGAAACTGATACAAAGCACTGGTCCTCTAACATCCAATGCTTATCAGTTAAGACGAGAAACGTGTGAGCTTCCTGAACGATGTAGTTTGTTTGAGCTGAAAAGTGACTGCCCGTACCTGAAAGGAATTCTTGCTTGTAGGAAGAAACAGAGCCTGGGATTTAACACCATTTCTGAAGAGAAACGCACAGCAGAGTTCTCATCCATTGATCACACTCTTCTTTAGAGCAAGACGCACGCTCTTGCTTTCTAGAGGCTCTAATACAGCAGGAAACTTGAGTTTGCTCAGAACAAATGAACGGTGTTTCCTACACATACGGACCATATCTAGGTCAACTCTGCTTCTGAAACTCAAAAAACCCATTGGCCCTCTAACATCCAATGCTTGTCAGTTAAGATGAGAAACATGTGTGCTTCGTGAACGATGTAGTTCGTTTGAACTGAAAAGTGACTTCCCTTACCTGAAACGAAGTCTTGCTTTTAGGAAGACACAGAGCCTAGGATTTAACTCCTTTTCTGAAGGGAATCACATGACACAGTTCACATCCATTGTTCACACTCTGCTTTAGAGCAAGAAGGACGCTCTTGCTTTTCTAGAGTCTCTAAGACTGCAGGTAACATGAGTGAGATGAGAACAAAAGAACGGTGTTTCCTACACATACGGACCATATCTAGTCTAACACTGCTTCTGAAACTGAAAAAACCCACTGGTCCTCTAACATCCAATGCTTGTCAGTTAAGATGAGAAACGTGTGAGCTTGGTGAACGATGTAGTTCGTTTGAGCTGAAAAGTGACTGCCCATACCTGAAAGGAATTCTTGCTTGTAGGAAGACACCTAGCCTGGGATTTAACTCCATTTCTGAAGGGAAACACACAGCAGAGTTCTCATCCATTGATCACACTCTTCTTTAGAGTAAGACGCACGCTCTTGCTTTCTAGAGTCTCTAAGACTGCAGGAAACTTGAGTGTGATCAGTACAAAAGAACGGTGTTTCCAACACATCCGGACCATATCTAGTCCAAGTCTGCTTCTGAAACTGAAAAAAACCCACTGGTCCTCTAACATCCAATGCTTGTCAGTTAAGATGAGAAACGTGTGAGCTTGGTGAATGATGTAGTTCGTTTGAGCTGAAAAGTGACTGCCCTTACCTGAAAGGAATTCTTGCTTGTAGGAAGACACAGAGCCTGGGATTTAACTCCATTTCTGAAGCGAAACACACAGCAGAGTTCTCATCCCTTGATCACACTCTCCTTTAGAGCAAGAAGGACGCTCTTGCTTTCTAGAGTCTCTAAGACTGCAGGAAACATGAGTGAGATGAGAACAAAAGAACGGTGTTTCTTACACATACGGACCATATCTAGTCCAACTCTGCTTCTGAAACTGAAAAAACCCACTGGTCCTCTAACATCCAATGCTTGTCAGTTAAGATGAGAAACGTGTGAGCTTTGTGAACGATGTAGTTCGTTTGAGCTTAAAAGTGACTGCCCTTACCTGAAACGAGTCTTGCTTGTAGGAAGACACAGAGCCTGGGATTTAACTACATTTCTGAAGGGAAACACACAGCAGAGTTCTCATCCATTGTTCACGCTCTGCTTTAGAGCAAGAAGCACGCTCTTGCTTTCTAGAGTCTCTAATACAGCAAGAAACTTGAGTGTGCTGAGAACAAATGAATGATGTTTCCTACACATACGTATCATATCTAGTCCAACTCTGCTTCTGAAACTGATACAAAGCACTGGTCCTCTAACATCCAATGCTTATCAGTTAAGACGAGAAACGTGTGAGCTTCCTGAACGATGTAGTTTGTTTGAGCTGAAAAGTGACTGCCCGTACCTGAAAGGAATTCTTGCTTGTAGGAAGACACAGAGCCTGGGATTTAACACCATTTCTGAAGAGAAACGCACAGCAGAGTTCTCATCCATTGATCACACTCTTCTTTAGAGCAAGACGCACGCTCTTGCTTTCTAGAGGCTCTAATACAGCAGGAAACTTGAGTTTGCTCAGAACAAATGAACGGTGTTTCCTACACATACGGACCATATCTAGGTCAACTCTGCTTCTGAAACTCAAAAAACCCATTGGCCCTCTAACATCCAATGCTTGTCAGTTAAGATGAGAAACATGTGTGCTTCGTGAACGATGTAGTTCGTTTGAACTGAAAAGTGACTTCCCTTACCTGAAACGAAGTCTTGCTTTTAGGAAGACACAGAGCCTAGGATTTAACTCCTTTTCTGAAGGGAATCACATGACACAGTTCACATCCATTGTTCACACTCTGCTTTAGAGCAAGAAGGACGCTCTTGCTTTTCTAGAGTCTCTAAGACTGCAGGTAACATGAGTGAGATGAGAACAAAAGAACGGTGTTTCCTACACATACGGACCATATCTAGTCTAACACTGCTTCTGAAACTGAAAAAACCCACTGGTCCTCTAACATCCAATGCTTGTCAGTTAAGATGAGAAACGTGTGAGCTTGGTGAACGATGTAGTTCGTTTGAGCTGAAAAGTGACTGCCCATACCTGAAAGGAATTCTTGCTTGTAGGAAGACACCTAGCCTGGGATTTAACTCCATTTCTGAAGTGAAACGCACAGCAGAGTTCTCATCCATTGATCACACTCTTCTTTAGAGCAAGAAGCATGCTCTTGCTTTCTGGAGGCTCAAATACAGCAGGAAACTTGAGTGTGATCAGAACAAAAGAACGGTGTTTCCAACACATCCGGACCATATCTAGTCCAAGTCTGCTTCTGAAACTGAAAAAACCCACTGGTCTTCTAACAGCCAATGCTTGTCAGTTAAGATGAGAAACGTGTGTGCTTCGTGAACGATGTAGTTCGTTTGAACTGAAAAGTGACTGCCCTTACCTGAAACGAAGTCTTGCTTGTAGGAAGACACAGAGCCTGGGATTTAACTCCATTTCTGAAGTGAAACACACAGAGGAGTTCTCATCCATTGTTCACACTCTGCTTTAGAGCAAGAAGCACGCTCTAGCTTTCGAGAATCTCTAAGACAGCAGCAAACTTGAGTGTGCTGAGAACAAAAGAACGGTGTTTCCTACACATACAGACCATATCTAGTCCAACTCTGCTTCTGAAACTGAAACAAACCACAGGTCCTCTAACATCCAATGCTTGTCAGTTAAGATGAGAAACGTGTGAGCTTCGCGAACGATGTAGTTCGTTTGAGCTGAAAAGTGACTGCCCTTACCTGAAAGGAATTCTTGCGTGTAGGAAGACACAGAGCCTGGGATTTAACTCCATTTCTGAAGTGAAACACACAGCAGAGTTCTCATCCATTGTTCACGCTCTGCTTTAGAGCAAGAAGCACGCTCTTGCTTTCTAGAGTCTCTAATACAGCAGGAAACTTGAGTGTGCTCAGAATAAAAGAACGGTGTTTCCTACACATACGGACCATATCTAGTCCAAGTCTGCTTCTGAAACTGAAAAAACCCACTGGGCCTCTAACAGCCAATGCTTCTCATTAAGATGAGAAACGTGTGTGCTTAGTGAACGATGTAGTTCGTTTGAGCTGAAAAGTGACTGCCCGTACCTGAAAGGAATTCTTGCTTGTAGGAAGACACAGAGCCTGGGATTTAACACCATTTCTGAAGAGAAACGCACAGCAGAGTTCTCATCCATTGATCACACTCTTCTTTAGAGCAAGACGCACGCTCTTGCTTTCTAGAGTCTCTAAGACTGCAGGAAACATGAGTGAGATGAGAACAAAAGAACGGTGTTTCCTACACATACGGACCATGTCTAGTCTAACTCTGCTTCTGAAACTGAAAAAACGCACTGATCCTCTAACATCCAATGCTTGTCAGTTAAGATGAGAAACGTGTGAGCTTTGTGAACGATTTAGTTCGTTTGAGCTGAAAAGTGACTGCCCTTACCTGAAATGAGTCTTGCTTGTAGGAAGACACAGAGGCTGGGATTTAACTACATTTATGAAGGGAAACACACAGCAGAGTTCTCATCCATTGTTCACGCTCTGCTTTAGAGCAAGAAGCACGCTCTTGCTTTCTAGAGTCTCTAATACAGCAGGAAACTTGAGTGTGCTGAGAACAAATGAACGGTGTTTCCTACACACACGTATCATATCTAGTCCAACTCTGCTTCTGAAAGTGATACAAAGCATTGGTCCTCTAACATCCAATGCTTATCAGTTGAGACGAGAAATGTGTGAGCTTCCTGAACGATGTAGTTCGTTTGAGCTGAAAAGTGACTGCCCGTACCTGAAAGGAATTCTTGCTTGTAGGAAGACACGGAGCCTGGGATTTAACACCATTTCTGAAGAGAAACGCACAGCAGAGTTGTCATCCATTGATCACACTCTTCTTTAGAGCAAGACGCACGCTCTTGCTTTCTAGAGTCTCTAAGACTGCAGGAAACATGAGTGAGATGAGATTAAAAGAACGGTGTTTCTTACACATACGGACCATATCTAGTCCAACTCTGCTTCTGAAACTGAAAAAACCCACTGGTCCTCTAACATCCAATGCTTGTCAGTTAAGATGAGAAACGTGTGAGCTTTGTGAAGGATGTAGTTCGTTTGAGCTTACAAGTGACTGCCCTTACCTGAAACGAGTCTTGCTTCTAGGAAGACACAGAGCCTGGGATTTAACTCCTTTTCTGAAGGGAAGCACATGACACAGTTCACATCCATTGTTCACACTCTGCTTTAGAGCAAGAAGCACGCTCTAGCTTTCGAGAATCTCTAAGACAGCAGCAAACTTGAGTGTGCTGAGAACAAAAGAACGGTGTTTCCTACACATACAGACCATATCTAGTCCAACTCTGCTTCTGAAACTGAAACAAACCACAGGTCCTCTAACATCCAATGCTTGTCAGTTAAGATGAGAAACGTGTGAGCTTGGTGAACGATGTAGTTCGTTTGAGCTGAAAAGTGACTGCCCTTACCTGAAAGGAATTCTTGCTTGTAGGAAGACACAGAGCCTGGGATTTAACTCCATTTCTGAAGTGAAACACACAGCAGAGTTCTCATCCATTGTTCACGCTCTGCTTTAGAGCAAGAAGCACGCTCTTGCTTTCTAGAGTCTCTAATACAGCAGGAAACTTGAGTGTGCTCAGAACAAAAGAACGGTGTTTCCTACACATACGGACCATATCTAGTCCAAGTCTGCTTCTGAAACTGAAAAAACCCACTGGGCCTCTAACAGCCAATGCTTCTCAGTTAAGATGAGAAACGTGTGTGCTTAGTGAACGATGTAGTTAGTTTGAGCTGAAAAGTGACTGCCCTTACCTGAAACGAAGTCTTGCTTGTAGGAAGACACAGAGCCTAGGATTTAACTCCATTTCTGAAGGGAAGCACATGACACAGTTCTCATCCATTGTTCAAGCTCTGCTTTAGAGCAAGAAGCACGCTCTTGCTTTCTAGAATCTCTAATACAGCAGGAAACTTGAGTGTGCTGAGAACAAATGAACGGTGTTTCCTACACATACGTATCATATCTAGTCCAACTCTGCTTCTGAAACTGATACAAAGCACTGGTCCTCTAACATCCAATGCTTATCAGTTAAGACGAGAAACGTGTGAGCTTCCTGAACGATGTAGTTCGTTTGAGCTGAAAAGTGACTGCCCGTACCTGAAAGGAATTCTTGCTTGTAGGAAGACACAGAGCCTGGGATTTAACACCATTTCTGAAGAGAAACGCACAGCAGAGTTCTCATCCATTGATCACACTCTTCTTTAGAGCAAGACGCACGCTCTTGCTTTCTAGAGTCTCTAAGACTGCAGGAAACATGAGTGAGATGAGAACAAAAGAACGGTGTTTCCTACACATACGGACCATGTCTAGTCTAACTCTGCTTCTGAAACTGAAAAAACGCACTGATCCTCTAACATCCAATGCTTGTCAGTTAAGATGAGAAACGTGTGAGTTTTGTGAACGATGTAGTTCGTTTGAGCTGAAAAGTGACTGCCCTTACCTGAAACGAGTCTTGCTTGTAGGAAGACACAGAGGCTGGGATTTAACTACATTTATGAAGGGAAACACACAGCAGAGTTCTCATCCATTGTTCACGCTCTGCTTTAGAGCAAGAAGCACGCTCTTGCTTTCTAGAGTCTCTAATACAGCAGGAAACTTGAGTGTGCTAAGAACAAATGAACGGTGTTTCCTACACACACGTATCATATCTAGTCCAACTCTGCTTCTGAAAGTGATACAAAGCATTGGTCCTCTAACATTCAATGCTTATCAGTTGAGACGAGAAATGTGTGAGCTTCCTGAACGATGTAGTTCGTTTGAGCTGAAAAGTGACTGCCCGTACCTGAAAGGAATTCTTGCTTGTAGGAAGACACGGAGCCTGGGATTTAACACCATTTCTGAAGAGAAACGCACAGCAGAGTTGTCATCCATTGATCACACTCTTCTTTAGAGCAAGACGCACGCTCTTGCTTTCTAGAGTCTCTAAAACTGCAGGAAACATGAGTGAGATGAGATTAAAAGAACGGTGTTTCTTACACATACGGACCATATCTAGTCCAACTCTGCTTCTGAAAGTGAAAAAACCCACTGGTCCTCTAACATCCAATGCTTGTCAGTTAAGATGAGAAACGCGTGAGCTTTGTGAAGGATGTAGTTCGTTTGAGCTTACAAGTGACTGCCCTTACCTGAAACGAGTCTTGCTTCTAGGAAGACACAGAGCCTGGGATTTAACTCCTTTTCTGAAGGGAAGCACATGACACAGTTCACATCCATTGTTCACACTCTGCTTTAGAGCAAGAAGCACGCTCTAGCTTTCGAGAATCTCTAAGACAGCAGCAAACTTGAGTGTGCTGAGAACAAAAGAACGGTGTTTCCTACACATACAGACCATATCTAGTCCAACTCTGCTTCTGAAACTGAAACAAACCACAGGTCCTCTAACATCCAATGCTTGTCAGTTAAGATGAGAAACGTGTGAGCTTGGTGAACGATGTAGTTCGTTTGAGCTGAAAAGTGACTGCCCTTACCTGAAAGGAATTCTTGCTTGTAGGAAGACACAGAGCCTGGGATTTAACTCCATTTCTGAAGTGAAACACACAGCAGGGTTCTCATCCATTGTTCACGCTCTGCTTTAGAGCAAGAAGCACGCTCTTGCTTTCTAGACTCTCTAATACAGCAGGAAACTTGAGTGTGCTCAGAACAAAAGAACGGTGTTTCCTACACATACGGACCATATCTAGTCCAAGTCTGCTTCTGAAACTGAAAAAACCCACTGGGCCTCTAACAGCCAATGCTTCTCAGTTAAGATGAGAAACGTGTGTGCTTAGTGAACGATGTAGTTAGTTTGAGCTGAAAAGTGACTGCCCTTACCTGATACGAAGTCTTGCTTGTAGGAAGACACAGAGCCTAGGATTTAACTCCATTTCTGAAGGGAAGCACATGACACAGTTCTCATCCATTGTTCAAGCTCTGCTTTAGAGCAAGAAGCACGCTCTTGCTTTCTAGAATCTCTAATACAGCAGGAAACTTGAGTGTGCTGAGAACAAATGAACGGTGTTTCCTACACATACGTATCATATCTAGTCCAACTCTGCTTCTGAAACTGATACAAAGCACTGGTCCTCTAACATCCAATGCTTATCAGTTAAGACGAGAAACGTGTGAGCTTCCTGAACGATGTAGTTCGTTTGAGCTGAAAAGTGACTGCCCGTACCTGAAAGGAATTCTTGCTTGTAGGAAGACACAGAGCCTGGGATTTAACACCATTTCTGAAGAGAAACGCACAGCAGAGTTGTCATCCATTGATCACACTCTTCTTTAGAGCAAGACGCACGCTCACACGCTCTTGCTTTCTAGAGTCTCTAAGACTGCAGGAAACATGAGTGAGATGAGAACAAAAGAACGGTGTTTCTTACACATACGGACCATATCTATGTCAACTCTGCTTCTGAAACTCAAAAAACCCACTGGCCCTCTAACATCCAATGCTTGTCAGTTAAGATGAGAAACATGTGTGCTTAGTGAACGATGTAGTTCGTTTGAACTGAAAAGTGACTGCCCTTACCTGAAACGAAGTCTTGCTTGTAGGAAGACACAGAGCCTAGGATTTAACTCCTTTTCTGAAGGGAAGCACATGACACAGTTCACATCCATTGTTCACACTCTGCTTTAGAGCAAGAAGGACGCTCTTGCTTTCTAGAGTCTCTAAGACTGCAGGAAACATGAGTGAGATGAGAACAAAAGAACGGTGTTTCCTACACATACGGACCATATCTAGTCTAACTTTGCTTCTGAAACTGAAAAAAACCCACTGGTCCTCTAACATCCAATGCTTGTCAGTTAAGATGAGAAACGTGTGAGCTTGGTGAATGATGTAGTTCGTTTGAGCTGAAAAGTGACTGCCCTTACCTGAAAGGAATTCTTGCTTGTAGGAAGACACAGAGCCTGGGATTTAACTCCATTTCTGAAGCGAAACACACAGCAGAGTTCTCATCCCTTGATCACACTCTTCTTTAGAGCAAGAAGCACGCTCTTGCTTTCTAGAGGCTCTAATACAGCAGGAAACTTGAGTGTGCTCAGAACAAATGAACGGTGTTTCCTACACATACGGACCATATCTAGGTCAACTCTGCTTCTGAAACTGAAAAAACCCACTGGCCCTCTAACATCCAATGCTTGTGATTTAAGATGAGAAACGTGTGTGCTTCGTGAACGATGTAGTTTGTTTGAGTTGAAAAGTGACTGCCCATACCTGAAAGGAATTCTTGCTTGTAGGAAGACACAGAGCCTGGGATTTAACTCCATTTCTGAAGTGAAACGCACAGCAGAGTTCTCATCCATTGATCACACTCTTCTTTAGAGCAAGAACCATCTCTTGCTTTCTAGAGGCTCAAATACAGCAGGAAACTTGAGTGTGATCAGAACAAAAGAACGGTGTTTCCAACACATCCGGACCATATCTAGTCCAAGTCTGCTTCTGAAACTGAAAAAACCCACTGGTCCTCTAACATCCAATGCTTGTCAGTTAAGATGAGAAACGTGTGAGCTTTGTGAACAATGTAGTTCGTTTGAGCTGAAAAGTGAATGCCCTTACCTGAAACGAGTCTTGCTTGTAGGAAGACACAGAGCCTGGGATTTAACTACATTTCTGAAGGGAAACACACAGCAGAGTTCTCATCCATTGATCACACTCTTCTTTAGAGTAAGACGCACGCTCTTGCTTTCTAGAGTCTCTAAGATTGCAGGAAACATGAGTGAGATGAGAACAAAAGAACGGTGTTTCTTACACATACTGACCATATCTAGTCCAACTCTGCTTCTGAAACTGAAAAAACCCACTGGTCCTCTAACATCCAATGCTTGTCAGTTAAGATGAGAAACGTGTGAGCTTTGTGAACGATGTAGTTCGTTTGAGCTGAAAAGTGACTGCCCTTACCTGAAACGAGTCTTTCTTGTAGGAAGACACAGAGCCTGGGATTTAACTACATATCTGAAGGGAAACACACAGCAGAGTTCTCATCCATTGTTCATGCTCTGCTTTAGAGCAAGAAGCATGCTCTTGCTTTCTAGAGTCTCTAATACAGCAGGAAACATGAGTGTGATAAGAACAAAAGAACGGTGTTTCCTACACATACAGACCATATCTAGTCCAACTCTGCTACTGAAACTGAAACAAGCCACAGGTCCTCTAACATCCAATGCTTGTCAGTTAAGATGAGAAACGTGTGAGCATCGTGAACGATGTAGTTCGTTTGAGCTGAAAAGTGACCGCCCTTACCTGAAATGAAGTCTTGCTTGTAGGAAGACACAGAGCCTGGGATTTAACTCCATTTCTGAAGTGAAACACACAGAGGAGTTCTCATCCATTGATCACACTCTTCTTTAGAGCAAGACGCACCCTCTTGCTTTCTAGAGGCTCTAATACAGCAGGAAACTTGAGTGTGCTCAGAACAAAAGAACGGTGTTTCCTACACATACGGACCATATCTAGTCCAAGTCTGCTTCTGAAACTGAAAAAACCCACTGGGCCTCTAACAGCCAATGCTTCTCAGTTAAGATGAGAAACGTGTGTGCTTAGTGAACGATGTAGTTCGTTTGAGCTGAAAAGAGACTGCCCTTACCTGAAACGAAGTCTTGCTTGTAGGAAGACACAGAGCCTAGGATTTAACTCCATTTCTGAAGGGAAGCACATGACACAGTTCTCATCCATTGTTCATGCTCTGCTTTAGAGCAAGAAGCACGCTCTTGCTTTCTAGAGTCTCTAATACAGCAGGAAACTTGAGTGTGCTGAGAACAAATGAATGATGTTTCCTACACAAACGTATCATATCTAGTCCAACTCTGCTTCTGAAACTGATACAAAGCACTGGTCCTCTAACATCCAATGCTTATCAGTTAAGACGAGAAACGTGTGAGCTTCCTGAACGATGTAGTTCGTTTGAGCTGAAAAGTGACTGCCCGTACCTGAAAGGAATTCTTGCTTGTAGGAAGACACAGAGCCTGGGATTTAACACCATTTCTGAAGAGAAACGCACAGCAGAGTTCTCATCCATTGATCACACTCTTCTTTAGAGCAAGACGCACCCTCTTGCTTTCTAGAGGCTCTAATACAGCAGGAAACTTGAGTTTGCTCAGAACAAATGAACGGTGTTTCCTACACATACGGACCATATCTAGGTCAACTCTGCTTCTGAAACTCAAAAAACCCACTGGCCCTCTAACATCCAATGCTTGTCAGTTAAGATGAGAAACATGTGTGCTTCGTGAACGATGTAGTTCGTTTGAACTGAAAAGTGACTGCCCTTACCTGAAACGAAGTCTTGCTTTTAGGAAGACACAGAGCCTAGGATTTAACTCCTTTTCTGAAGGGAAGCACATGACACAGTTCACATCCATTGTTCACACTCTGCTTTAGAGCAAGAAGGACGCTCTTGCTTTCTAGAGTCTCTAAGACTGCAGGAAACATGAGTGAGATGAGAACAAAAGAACGGTGTTTCCTACACATACGGACCATATCTAGTCTAACACTGCTTCTGAAACTGAAAAAACCCACTGGTCCTCTAACATCCAATGCTTGTCAGTTAAGATGAGAAACGTGTGAGCTTGGTGAACGATGTAGTTCGTTTGAGCTGAAAAGTGACTGCCCATACCTGAAAGGAATTCTTGCTTGTAGGAAGACACAGAGGCTGGGATTTAACTACATTTATGAAGGGAAACACACAGCAGAGTTCTCATCCATTGTTCACGCTCTGCTTTAGAGCAAGAAGCACGCTCTTGCTTTCTAGAGTCTCTAATACAGCAGGAAACTTGAGTGTGCTGAGAACAAATGAACGGTGTTTCCTACACACACGTATCATATCTAGTCCAACTCTGCTTATGAAACTGATACAAAGCATTGGTCCTCTAACATCCAATGCTTATCAGTTGAGACGAGAAATGTGTGAGCTTCCTGAACGATGTAGTTCGTTTGAGCTGAAAAGTGACTGCCCGTACCTGAAAGGAATTCTTGCTTGTAGGAAGACACGGAGCCTGGGATTTAACACCATTTCTGAAGAGAAACGCACAGCAGAGTTGTCATCCATTGATCACACTCTTCTTTAGAGCAAGACGCACGCTCTTGCTTTCTAGAGTCTCTAAGACTGCAGGAAACATGAGTGAGATGAGAACAAAAGAACGGTGTTTCTTACACATACGGACCATATCTAGTCCAACTCTGCTTCTGAAACTGAAAAAACCCACTGGTCCTCTAACATCCAATGCTTGTCAGTTAAGATGAGAAACGTGTGAGCTTTGTGAACGATGTAGTTCGTTTGAGCTTACAAGTGACTGCCCTTACCTGAAACGAGTCTTGCTTCTAGGAAGACACAGAGCCTGGGATTTAACTCCATTTCTGAAGGGAAGCACATGACACAGTTCACATCCATTGTTCACACTCTGCTTTAGAGCAAGAAGCACGCTCTAGCTTTCGAGAATCTCTAAGACAGCAGCAAACATGAGTGTGCTGAGAACAAAAGAACGGTGTTTCCTACACATACAGACCATATCTAGTCCAACTCTGCTTCTGAAACTGAAACAAACCACAGGTCCTCTAACATCCAATGCTTTTCAGTTAAGATGAGAAACGTGTGAGCTTGGTGAACGATGTAGTTCGTTTGAGCTGAAAAGTGACTGCCCTTACCTGAAAGGAATTCTTGCTTGTAGGAAGACACAGAGCCTGGGATTTAACTCCATTTCTGAAGTGAAACACACAGCAGAGTTCTCATCCATTGTTCACGCTCTGCTTTAGAGCAAGAAGCACGCTCTTGCTTTCTAGAGTCTCTAATACAGCAGGAAACTTGAGTGTGCTGAGAACAAAAGAACGGTGTTTCCTACACATACGGACCATATCTAGTCCAAGTCTGCTTCTGAAACTGAAAAAACCCACTGGGCCTCTAACAGCCAATGCTTCTCAGTTAAGATGAGAAACGTGTGTGCTTAGTGAACGTTGTAGTTCGTTTGAGCTGAAAAGTGACTGCCCTTACCTGAAACGAAGTCTTGCTTGTAGGAAGACACAGAGCCTAGGATTTAACTCCATTTTTGAAGGGAAGCACATGACACAGTTCTCATCCATTGTTCAAGCTCTGCTTTAGAGAAAGAAGCACGCTCTTGCTTTCTAGAGTCTCTAATACAGCAGGAAACTTGAGTGTGCTGAGAACAAATGAACGGTGTTTCCTACACATACGTATCATATCTAGTCCAACTCTGCTTCTGAAACTGATACAAAGCACTGGTCCTCTAACATCCAATGCTTATCAGTTAAGACGAGAAACGTGTGAGCTTCCTGAACGATGTAGTTCGTTTGAGCTGAAAAGTGACTGCCCGTACCTGAAAGGAATTCTTGCTTGTAGGAAGACACAGAGCCTGGGATTTAACACCATTTCTGAAGAGAAACACACAGCAGAGTTGTCATCCATTGATCACACTCTTCTTTAGAGCAAGACGCACGCTCTTGCTTTCTAGAGTCTCTAAGACTGCAGGAAACATGAGTGAGATGAGAACAAAGAACGGTGTTTCTTACACATACGGACCATATCTAGTCCAACTCTGCTTCTGAAACTGAAAAAACCCACTGGTCCTCTAACATCCAATGCTTGTCAGTTAAGATGAGAAAAGTGTGAGCTTTGTGAACGATGTAGTTCGTTTGAGCTTACAAGTGACTGCCCTTACCTGAAACGAGTCTTGCTTCTAGGAAGACACAGAGCCTGGGATTTAACTCCATTTCTGAAGTGAAACACACAGCAGAGTTCTCATCCATTGTTCACGCTCTGCTTTAGAGCAAGAAGCACGCTCTTGCTTTCTAGAGTCTCTAATACAGCAGGATAATTGAGTGTGCTGAGAACAAATGAACGGTGTTTCCTACACATACGGACCATATCTAGGTCAACTCTGCTTCTGAAACTCAAAAAACCCACTGGCCCTCTAACATCCAATGCTTGTCAGTTAAGATGAGAAACATGTGTGCTTAGTGAACGATGTAGTTCGTTTGAACTGAAAAGTGACTGCCCTTACCTGAAACGAAGTCTTGCTTGTAGGAAGACACAGAGCCTAGAATTTAACTCCATTTCTGAAGGGAAGCACATGACACAGTTCACATTAATTGTTCACACTCTGCTTTAGAGCTATAAGGACGCTCTTGCTTTCTAGAGTCTCTAATACAGCAGGAAACTTGAGCTATAAGGACGCTCTTGCTTCTTTAGAGTAAGACGCACGCTCTTGCTTTCTAGAGTCTCTAAGACTGCAGGAAACATGAGTGAGATGAGAACAAAAGAACGGTGTTTCCTACACATACGGACCATATCTAGTCTAACTTTGCTTCTGAAACTGAAAAAAACCCACCTTACCTGAAACGAGTCTTGCTTCTAGGAAGACACAGAGCCTGGGATTTAACTCCATTTCTGAAGTGAAACACACAGCAGAGTTCTCATCCATTGTTCACGCTCTGCTTTAGAGCAAGAAGAATGCTCTTGCTTTCTAGAGTCTCTAATACAGCAGGAAACTTGAGCTATAAGGACGCTCTTGCTTCTTTAGAGTAAGACGCACGCTCTTGCTTTCTAGAGTCTCTAAGACTGCAGGAAACATGAGTGAGATGAGAACAAAAGAACGGTGTTTCCTACACATACAGACCATATCTAGTCTAACTTTGCTTCTGAAACTGAAAAAAACCCACCTTACCTGAAACGAGTCTTGCTTCTAGGAAGACACAGAGCCTGGGATTTAACTCCATTTCTGAAGTGAAACACACAGCAGAGTTCTCATCCATTGTTCACGCTCTGCTTTAGAGCAAGAAGAATGCTCTTGCTTTCTAGAGTCTCTAATACAGCAGGAAACTTGAGTGTGCTCAGAACAAAAGAACGGTGTTTCCTACACATACGGACCATATCTAGTCCAAGTCTGCTTCTGAAACTGAAAAAACCCACTGGGCCTCTAACAGCCAATGCTTCTCAGTTAAGATGAGAAACGTGTGTGCTTAGTGAACGATGTAGTTCGTTTGAGCTGAAAAGTGACTGCCCTTACCTAAAACGAAGTCTTGCTTGTAGGAAGACACAGAGCCTAGGATTTAACTCCATTTCTGAAGGGAAGCACATGACACAGTTCTCATCCATTGTTCAAGCTCTGCTTTAGAGCAAGAAGCACGCTCTTGCTTTCTAGAGTCTCTAATACAGCAGGAAACTTGAGTGTGCTGAGAACAAATGAACGGTGTTTCCTACACACACGTATCATATCTAGTCCAACTCTGCTTCTGAAAGTGATACAAAGCACTGGTCCTCTAACATCCAATGCTTATCAGTTGAGATGAGAAACGTGTGAGCTTTCTGAACGATGTAGTTCGTTTGAGCTGAAAAGTGACTGCCCGTACCTGAAAGGAATTCTTGCTTGTAGGAAGACACAGAGCCTGGGATTTAACACCATTTCTGAAGAGAAACGCACAGCAGAGTTGTCATCCATTGATCACACTCTTCTTTAGAGCAAGACGCACGCTCTTGCTTTCTAGAGTCTCTAAGACTGCAGGAAACATGAGTGAGATGAGAACAAAAGAACGGTGTTTCTTACACATACGGACTATATCTAGTCCAACTCTGCTTCTGAAACTGAAAAAACCCACTGGTCCTCTAACATCCAATGCTTGTCAGTTAAGATGTGAAACGTGTGAGCTTTGTGAACGATGTAGTTCGTTTGAGCTGAAAAGTGACTGCCCTTACCTGAAACGAGTCTTGCTTGTAGGAAGACACAGAGCCTGGGATTTAACTACATTTCTTAAGGGAAACACACAGCAGAGTTCTCATCCATTGTTCATGCTCTTCTTTAGAGCAAGAAGCACGCTCTTGCTTTCTAGAGTCTCTAATACAGCAGGATAATTGAGTGTGCTGAGAACAAATGAACGGTGTTTCCTACACATACGTATCATATCTAGTCCAACTCTGCTTCTGAAAGTGATACAAAGCACTGGTCCTCTAACATCCAATGCTTATCAGTTGAGACTAGAAACGTGTGAGCTTCCTGAACGATGTAGTTCCTTTGAGCTGAAAAGTGACTGCCCGTACCTGAAAGGAATTCTTGCTTGTAGGAAGACACAGAGCCTGGGATTTAACTCCATTTCTGAAGCGAAACACACAGCAGAGTTCTCATCCCTTGATCACACTCTTCTTTAGAGCAAGAAGCACGCTCTTGCTTTCTAGAGGCTCTAATACAGCAGGAAACTTGAGTGTGCTCAGAACAAATGAACGGTGTTTCCTACACATACGGACCATATCTAGGTCAACTCTGCTTCTGAAACTGAAAAAACCCACTGGCCCTCTAACATCCAATGCTTGTGATTTAAGATGAGAAACGTGTGTGCTTCGTGAACGATGTAGTTTGTTTGAGTTGAAAAGTGACTGCCCATACCTGAAAGGAATTCTTGCTTGTAGGAAGACACAGAGCCTGGGATTTAACTCCATTTCTGAAGTGAAACGCACAGCAGAGTTCTCATCCATTGTTCACGCTCTGCTTTAGAGCAAGAAGCACGCTCTTGCTTTCTAGAGTCTCTAATACAGCAGGAAACTTGAGTGTGCTGAGAACAAATGAACGGTGTTTCCTACACATACGTATCATATCTAGTCCAACTCTGCTTCTGAAACTGATACAAAGCACTGGTCCTCTAACATCCAAATGCTTATCAGTTAAGATGAGAAACGTGTGAGCTTTGTGAACGATGTAGTTCGTTTGAGCTGAAAAGTGACTGCCCTTACCTGAAAGGAATTCTTGCTTGTAGGAAGACACAGAGCCTGGGATTTAACACCATTTCTGAAGAGAAACGCACAGCAGAGTTGTCATCCATTGATCACACTCTTCTTTAGAGCAAGACGCACGCTCACACGCTCTTGCTTTCTAGAGTCTCTAAGATTGCAGGAAACATGAGTGAGATGAGAACAAAAGAACGGTGTTTCTTACACATACTGACCATATCTAGTCCAACTCTGCTTCTGAAACTGAAAAAACCCACTGGTCCTCTAACATCCAATGCTTGTCAGTTAAGATGAGAAACGTGTGAGCTTTGTGAACGATGTAGTTCGTTTGAGCTGAAAAGTGACTGCCCTTACCTGAAACGAGTCTTTCTTGTAGGAAGACACAGAGCCTGGGATTTAACTACATATCTGAAGGGAAACACACAGCAGAGTTCTCATCCATTGTTCATGCTCTGCTTTAGAGCAAGAAGCATGCTCTTGCTTTCTAGAGTCTCTAATACAGCAGGAAACATGAGTGTGATAAGAACAAAAGAACGGTGTTTCCTACACATACAGACCATATCTAGTCCAACTCTGCTACTGAAACTGAAACAAGCCACAGGTCCTCTAACATCCAATGCTTGTCAGTTAAGATGAGAAACGTGTGAGCATCGTGAACGATGTAGTTCGTTTGAGCTGAAAAGTGACCGCCCTTACCTGAAATGAAGTCTTGCTTGTAGGAAGACACAGAGCCTGGGATTTAACTCCATTTCTGAAGTGAAACACACAGAGGAGTTCTCATCCATTGTTCACACTCTGCTTTAGAGCAAGAAGCACGCTCTAGCTTTCGAGAATCTCTAAGACAGCAGCAAACTTGAGTGTGCTGAGAACAAAAGAACGGTGTTTCCTACACATGCAGACCATATCTAGTCGAACTCTGCTTCTGAAACTGAAACAAACCACAGGTCCTCTAACATCAAATGCTTGTCAGTTAAGATGAGAAACGTGTGAGCTTCGCGAACGATGTAGTTCGTTTGAGCTGAAAAGTGACTGCCCTTACCTGAAAGGAATTCTTGCTTGTAGGAAGACACAGAGCCTGGGATTTAACTCCATTTCTGAAGTGAAACACACAGCAGAGTTCTCATCCATTGTTCACGCTCTGCTTTAGAGCAAGAAGCACGCTCTTGCTTTCTAGAGTCTCTAATACAGCAGGAAACTTGAGTGTGCTCAGAACAAAAGAACGGTGTTTCCTACACATACGGACCATATCTAGTCCAAGTCTGCTTCTGAAACTGAAAAAACCCACTGGGCCTCTAACAGCCAATGCTTCTCAGTTAAGATGAGAAACGTGTGTGCTTAGTGAACGATGTAGTTCGTTTGAGCTGAAAAGTGACTGCCCTTACCTGAAACGAAGTCTTGCTTGTAGGAAGACACAGAGCCTAGGATTTAACTCCATTTCTGAAGGGAAGCACATGACACAGTTCTCATCCATTGTTCATGCTCTGCTTTAGAGCAAGAAGCACGCTCTTGCTTTCTAGAGTCTCTAATACAGCAGGAAACTTGAGTGTGCTGAGAACAAATGAATGATGTTTCCTACACAAACGTATCATATCTAGTCCAACTCTGCTTCTGAAACTGATACAAAGCACTGGTCCTCTAACATCCAATGCTTATCAGTTAAGACGAGAAACGTGTGAGCTTCCTGAACGATGTAGTTCGTTTGAGCTGAAAAGTGACTGCCCGTACCTGAAAGGAATTCTTGCTTGTAGGAAGACACAGAGCCTGGGATTTAACACCATTTCTGAAGAGAAACGCACAGCAGAGTTCTCATCCATTGATCACATTCTTCTTTAGAGCAAGACGCACCCTCTTGCTTTCTAGAGGCTCTAATACAGCAAGAAACTTGAGTTTGCTCAGAACAAATGAACGGTGTTTCCTACACATACGGACCATATCTAGGTCAACTCTGCTTCTGAAACTCAAAAAACCCACTGGCCCTCTAACATCCAATGCTTGTCAGTTAAGATGAGAAACATGTGTGCTTCGTGAACGATGTAGTTCGTTTGAACTGAAAAGTGACTGCCCTTACCTGAAACGAAGTCTTGCTTTTAGGAAGACACAGAGCCTAGGATTTAACTCCTTTTCTGAAGGGAAGCACATGACACAGTTCACATCCATTGTTCACACTCTGCTTTAGAGCAAGAAGGACGCTCTTGCTTTCTAGAGTCTCTAAGACTGCAGGAAACATGAGTGAGATGAGAACAAAAGAACGGTGTTTCCTACACATACGGACCATATCTAGTCTAACACTGCTTCTGAAACTGAAAAAACCCACTGGTCCTCTAACATCCAATGCTTGTCAGTTAAGATGAGAAACGTGTGAGCTTGGTGAACGATGTAGTTCGTTTGAGCTGAAAAGTGACTGCCCATACCTGAAAGGATTTCTTGCTTGTAGGAAGACACAGAGGCTGGGATTTAACTACATTTATGAAGGGAAACACACAGCAGAGTTCTCATCCATTGTTCACGCTCCGCTTTAGAGCAAGAAGCACGCTCTTGCTTTCTAGAGTCTGTAAAACAGCAGGAAACTTGAGTGTGCTGAGAACAAATGAACGGTGTTTCCTACACACACGTATCATATCTAGTCCAACTCTGCTTCTGAAAGTGATACAAAGCATTGGTCCTCTAACATCCAATGCTTATCAGTTGAGACGAGAAATGTGTGAGCTTCCTGAACGATGTAGTTCGTTTGAGCTGAAAAGTGACTGCCCGTACCTGAAAGGAATTCTTGCTTGTAGGAAGACACGGAGCCTGGGATTTAACACCATTTCTGAAGAGAAACGCACAGCAGAGTTGTCATCCATTGATCACACTCTTCTTTACAGCAAGACGCACGCTCTTGCTTTCTAGAGTCTCTAAGACTGCAGGAAACATGAGTGAGATGAGAACAAAAGAACGGGGTTTCTTACACATACGGACCATATCTAGTCCAACTCTGCTTCTGAAACTGAAAAAACCCACTGGTCCTCTAACATCCAATGCTTGTCAGTTAAGATGAGAAACGTGTGAGCTTTGTGAACGATGTAGTTCGTTTGAGCTTACAAGTGACTGCCCTTACCTGAAACGAGTCTTGCTTCTAGGAAGACACAGAGCCTGGGATTTAACTCCTTTTCTGAAGGGAAGCACATGACACAGTTCACATCCATTGTTCACGCTCTGCTTTAGAGCAAGAAGCACGCTCTTGCTTTCTAGAGTCTCTAATACAGCAGGAAACTTGAGTGTGCTCAGAACAAAAGAACGGTGTTTCCTACACATACGGACCATATCTAGTCCAAGTCTGCTTCTGAAACTGAAAAAACCCACTGGGCCTCTAACAGCCAATGCTTCTCAGTTAAGATGAGAAACGTGTGTGCTTAGTGAACGTTGTAGTTCGTTTGAGCTGAAAAGTGAATGCCCTTACCTGAAACGAAGTCTTGCTTGTAGGAAGACACAGAGCCTAGGATTTAACTCCATTTCTGAAGGGAAGCACATGACACAGTTCTCATCCATTGTTCAAGCTCTGCTTTAGAGAAAGAAGCACGCTCTTGCTTTCTAGAATCTCTAATACAGCAGGAAACTTGAGTGTGCTGAGAACAAATGAACGGTGTTTCCTACACATACGTATCATATCTAGTCCAACTCTGCTTCTGAAACTGATACAAAGCACTGGTCCTCTAACATCCAATGCTTATCAGTTAAGACGAGAAACGTGTGAGCTTCCTGAACGATGTAGTTCGTTTGAGCTGAAAAGTGACTGCCCGTACCTGAAAGGAATTCTTGCTTGTAGGAAGACACAGAGCCTGGGATTTAACACCATTTCTGAAGAGAAACACACAGCAGAGTTGTCATCCATTGATCACACTCTTCTTTAGAGCAAGACGCACGCTCTTGCTTTCTAGAGTCTCTAAGACTGCAGGAAACATGAGTGAGATGAGAACAAAAGAACGGTGTTTCTTACACATACGGACCATATCTAGTCCAACTCTGCTTCTGAAACTGAAAAAACCCACTGGTCCTCTAACATCCAATGCTTGTCAGTTAAGATGAGAAAAGTGTGAGCTTTGTGAACGATGTAGTTCGTTTGAGCTTACAAGTGACTGCCCTTACCTGAAACGAGTCTTGCTTCTAGGAAGACACAGAGCCTGGGATTTAACTCCATTTCTGAAGTGAAACACACAGCAGAGTTCTCATCCATTGTTCACGCTCTGCTTTAGAGCAAGAAGCACGCTCTTGCTTTCTAGAGTCTCTAATACAGCAGGTAACTTGAGTGTGCTCAGAACAAAAGAACGGTGTTTCCTACACATACGGACCATATCTAGGTCAACTCTGCTTCTGAAACTCAAAAAACCCACTGGCCCTCTAACATCCAATGCTTGTCAGTTAAGATTAGAAACATGTGTGCTTAGTGAACGATGTAGTTCGTTTGAACTGAAAAGTGACTGCCCTTACCTGAAACGAAGTCTTGCTTGTAGGAAGACACAGAGCCTAGGATTTAACTCCATTTCTGAAGGGAAGCACATGACACAGTTCACATTAATTGTTCACACTCTGCTTTAGAGCTATAAGGACGCTCTTGCTTTCTAGAGTCTCTAATACAGCAGGAAACTTGAGCTATAAGGACGCTCTTGCTTCTTTAGAGTAAGACGCACGCTCTTGCTTTCTAGAGTCTCTAAGACTGCAGGAAACATGAGTGAGATGAGAACAAAAGAACGGTGTTTCCTACACATACGGACCATATCTAGTCTAACTTTGCTTCTGAAACTGAAAAAAACCCACCTTTCCTGAAACGAGTCTTGCTTCTAGGAAGACACAGAGCCTGGGATTTAACTCCATTTCTGAAGTGAAACACACAGCAGAGTTCTCATCCATTGTTCACGCTCTGCTTTAGAGCAAGAAGAACGCTCTTGCTTTCTAGAGTCTCTAATACAGCAGGAAACTTGAGTGTGCTCAGAACAAAAGAACAGTGTTTCCTACACATACGGACCATATCTAGTCCAAGTCTGCTTCTGAAACTGAAAAAACCCACTGGGCCTCTAACAGCCAATGCTTCTCAGTTAAGATGTGAAACGTGTGAGCTTTGTGAACGATGTAGTTCGTTTGAGCTGAAAAGTGACTGCCCTTACCTGAAACGAGTCTTGCTTGTAGGAAGACACAGAGCCTGGGATTTAACTACATTTCTTAAGGGAAACACACAGCAGAGTTCTCATCCATTGTTCATGCTCTTCTTTAGAGCAAGAAGCACGCTCTTGCTTTCTAGAGTCTCTAATACAGCAGGATAATTGAGTGTGCTGAGAACAAATGAACGGTGTTTCCTACACATACGTATCATATCTAGTCCAACTCTGCTTCTGAAAGTGATACAAAGCACTGGTCCTCTAACATCCAATGCTTATCAGTTGAGACTAGAAACGTGTGAGCTTCCTGAACGATGTAGTTCCTTTGAGCTGAAAAGTGACTGCCCTTACCTGAAAGGAATTCTTGCTTGTAGGAAGACACAGAGCCTGGGATTTAACACCATTTCTGAAGAGAAACGCACAGCAGAGTTCTCATCCATTGATCACACTCTTCTTTAGAGCAAGACGCACGCTCTTCCTTTCTAGAGGCTCTAATACAGCAGGAAACTTGAGTTTGCTCAGAACAAATGAACGGTGTTTCCTACACATACGGACCATATCTAGTCTAACTCTGCTTCTGAAACTGAAAAAACCCACTGGTCCTCTAACATCCAATGCTTGTCAGTTAAGATGAGAAACGTGTGAGCTTGGTGAACAATGTAGTTCGTTTGAGCTGAAAAGTGACTGCCCATACCTGAAAGGAATTCTTGCTTGTAGGAAGACACAGAGCCTGGGATTTAACTCCATTTCTGAAGTGAAACGCACAGCAGAGTTCTCATCCATTGTTCACGCTCTGCTTTAGAGCAAGAAGCACGCTCTTGCTTTCTAGAGTCTCTAATACAGCAGGAAACTTGAGTGTGCTGAGAACAAATGAACGGTGTTTCCTACACATACGTATCATATCTAGTCCAACTCTGCTTCTGAAACTGATACAAAGCACTGGTCCTCTAACATCCAAAGCTTATCAGTTAAGACGAGAAACGTGTGAGCTTCCTGAACGATGCAGTTCGTTTGAGCTGAAAAGTGACTGCCCGTACCTGAAAGGAATTCTTGCTTGTAGGAAGACACAGAGCCTGGGATTTAACACCATTTCTGAAGAGAAACGCAGAGCAGAGTTCTCATCCATTGATCACACTCTTCTTTAGAGCAAGAAGCATGCTCTTGCTTTCTAGAGTCCCTAATACAGCAGGAAACATGAGTGTGATAAGAACAAAAGAACGGTGTTTCCTACACATACAGACCATATCTAGTCCAACTCTGCTACTGAAACTGAAACAAGCCACAGGTCCTCTAACATCCAATGCTTGTCAGTTAAGATGAGTAACGTGTGAGCATCGTGAACGATGTAGTTCTTTTGAGCTGAAAAGTGACCGCCCTTACCTGAAACGAAGTCTTGCATGTAGGAAGACACAGAGCCTGGGATTTAACTCCATTTCTGAAGTGAAACACACAGAGGAGTTCTCATCCATTGTTCACACTCTGCTTTAGAGCAAGAAGCACGCTCTAGCTTTTGAGAATCTCTAAGACAGCAGCAAACTTGAGTGTGCTGAGAACAAAAGAACGGTGTTTCCTACACATACAGACCATATCTAGTCCAACTCTGCTTCTGAAACTGAAACAAACCACAGGTCCTCTAACATCCAATGCTTGTCAGTTAAGATGAGAAACGTGTGAGCTTAGCGAACGATGTAGTTCGTTTGAGCTGAAAAGTGACTGCCCTTACCTGAAAGGAATTCTTGCTTGTAGGAAGACACAGAGCCTGGGATTTAACTCCATTTCTGAAGTGAAACACACAGCAGAGTTCTCATCCATTGTTCACGCTCTGCTTTAGAGCAAGAAGAACGCTCTTGCTTTCTAGAGTCTCTAATACAGCAGGAAACTTGAGTGTGCTCAGAACAAAAGAACGGTGTTTCCTACACATACGGACCATATCTAGTCCAAGTCTGCTTCTGAAACTGAAAAAACCCACTGGGCCTCTAACAGCCAATGCTTGTCAGTTAAGATGAGAAACGTGTGTGCTTAGTGAACGATGTAGTTCGTTTGAGCTGAAAAGTGACTGCCCTTACCTGAAACGAAGTCTTGCTTGTAGGAAGACACAGAGCCTAGGATTTAACTCCATTTCTGAAGGGAAGCACATGACACAGTTCTCATCCATTGTTCAAGCTCTGCTTTAGAGCAAGAAGCACGCTCTTGCTTTCTAGAGTCTCTAATACAGCAGGAAACTTGAGTGTGCTGAGAACAAATGAACGGTGTTTCCTACACACACGTATCATATCTAGTCCAACTCTGCTTCTGAAAGTGATACAAAGCACTGGTCCTCTAACATCCAATGCTTATCAGTTGAGATGAGAAACGTGTGAGCTTTCTGAACGATGTAGTTCGTTTGAGCTGAAAAGTGACTGCCCGTACCTGAAAGGAATTCTTGCTTGTAGGAAGACACAGAGCCTGGGATTTAACACCATTTCTGAAGAGAAACGCACAGCAGAGTTGTCATCCATTGATCACACTCTTCTTTAGAGCAAGACGCACGCTCTTGCTTTCTAGAGTCTCTAAGACTGCAGGAAACATGAGTGAGATGAGAACAAAAGAACGGTGTTTCTTACACATACCGACCATATCTAGTCCAACTCTGCTTCTGAAACTGAAAAAACCCACTGGTCCTCTAACATCCAATGCTTGTCAGTTAAGATGAGAAACGTGTGAGCTTTGTGAACGATGTAGTTCGTTTGAGCTGAAAAGTGACTGCCCTTACCTGAAACGAGTCTTGCTTGTAGGAAGACACAGAGCCTGGGATTTAACTACATTTCTTAAGGGAAACACACAGCAGAGTTCTCATCCATTGTTCATGCTCTTCTTTAGAGCAAGAAGCACGCTCTTGCTTTCTAGAGTCTCTAATACAGCAGGATAATTGAGTGTGCTGAGAACAAATGAACGGTGTTTCCTACACATACGTATCATATCTAGTCCACCTCTGCTTCTGAAAGTGATAAAAAGCACTGGTCCTCTAACATCCAATGCTTATCAGTTGAGACTAGAAACGTGTGAGCTTCCTGAACGATGTAGTTCCTTTGAGCTGAAAAGTGACTGCCCGTACCTGAAAGGAATTCTTGCTTGTAGGAAGACACAGAGCCTGGGATTTAACACCATTTCTGAAGAGAAACGCACAGCAGAGTTCTCATCCATTGATCACACTCTTCTTTAGAGCAAGACGCACGCTCTTCCTTTCTAGAGGCTCTAATACAGCAGGAAACTTGAGTTTGCTCAGAACAAATGAACGGTGTTTCCTACACATACGGACCATATCTAGTCTAACTCTGCTTCTGAAACTGAAAAAACCCACTGGTCCTCTAACATCCAATGCTTGTCAGTTAAGATGAGAAACGTGTGAGCTTGGTGAACGATGTGGTTCGTTAGAGCTGAAAAGTGACTGCCCATACCTGAAAGGAATTCTTGCTTGTAGGAAGACACAGAGCCTGGGATTTAACTCCATTTCTGAAGTGAAACGCACAGCAGAGTTCTCATCCATTGTTCACGCTCTGCTTTAGAGCAAGAAGCACTCTCTTGCTTTCTAGAGTCTCTAATACAGCAGGAAACTTGAGTGTGCTGAGAACAAATGAACGGTGTTTCCTACACATACGTATCATGTCTAGTCCAACTCTGCTACTGAAACAGATACAAAGCACTGGTCCTCTAACATCCAAAGCTTATCAGTTAAGACGAGAAACGTGTGAGCTTCCTGAACGATGCAGTTCGTTTGAGCTGAAAAGTGACTGCCCGTACCTGAAAGGAATTCTTGCTTGTAGGAAGACACAGAGCCTGGGATTTAACACCATTTCTGAAGAGAAACGCACAGCAGAGTTCTCATCCATTGATCACACTCTTCTTTAGAGCAAGAAGCATGCTCTTGCTTTCTAGAGTCTCTAATACAGCAGGAAACATGAGTGTGATAAGAACAAAAGAACGGTGTTTCCTACACATACAGACCATATCTAGTCCAACTCTGCTACTGAAACTGAAACAAGCCACAGGTCCTCTAACATCCAATGCTTGTCAGTTAAGATGAGAAACGTGTGAGCATCGTGAACGATGTAGTTCTTTTGAGCTGAAAAGTGACCGCCCTTACCTGAAACGATTCTTGCTTGTAGGAAGACACAGAGCCTGGGATTTAACTACATTTCTTAAGGGAAACACACAGCAGAGTTCTCATCCATTGTTCATGCTCTTCTTTAGAGCAAGAAGCACGCTCTTGCTTTCTAGAGTCTCTAATACAGCAGGATAATTGAGTGTGCTGAGAACAAATGAACGGTGTTTCCTACACATACGTATCATATCTAGTCCAACTCTGCTTCTGAAAGTGATACAAAGCACTGGTCCTCTAACATCCAATGCTTATCAGTTGAGACTAGAAACGTGTGAGCTTCCTGAACGATGTAGTTCCTTTGAGCTGAAAAGTGACTGCCCGTACCTGAAAGGAATTCTTGCTTGTAGGAAGACACAGAGCCTGGGATTTAACACCATTTCTGAAGAGAAACGCACAGCAGAGTTCTCATCCATTGATCACACTCTTCTTTAGAGCAAGAAGCATGCTCTTGCTTTCTAGAGTCCCTAATACAGCAGGAAACATGAGTGTGATAAGAACAAAAGAACGGTGTTTCCTACACATACAGACCATATCTAGTCCAACTCTGCTACTGAAACTGAAACAAGCCACAGGTCCTCTAACATCCAATGCTTGTCAGTTAAGATGAGTAACGTGTGAGCATCGTGAACGATGTAGTTCTTTTGAGCTGAAAAGTGACCGCCCTTACCTGAAACGAAGTCTTGCATGTAGGAAGACACAGAGCCTGGGATTTAACTCCATTTCTGAAGTGAAACACACAGAGGAGTTCTCATCCATTGTTCACACTCTGCTTTAGAGCAAGAAGCACGCTCTAGCTTTTGAGAATCTCTAAGACAGCAGCAAACTTGAGTGTGCTGAGAACAAAAGAACGGTGTTTCCTACACATACAGACCATATCTAGTCCAACTCTGCTTCTGAAACTGAAACAAACCACAGGTCCTCAAACATCCAATGCTTGTCAGTTAAGATGAGAAACGTGTGAGCTTGGTGAACGATGTAGTTCGTTTGAGCTGAAAAGTGACTGCCCTTACCTGAAAGGAATTCTTGCTTGTAGGAAGACACAGAGCCTGGGATTTAACTCCATTTCTGAAGTGAAACACACAGCAGAGTTCTCATCCATTGTTCACGCTCTGCTTTAGAGCAAGAAGAACGCTCTTGCTTTCTAGAGTCTCTAATACAGCAGGAAACTTGAGTGTGCTCAGAACAAAAGAACGGTGTTTCCTACACATACGGACCATATCTAGTCCAAGTCTGCTTCTGAAACTGAAAAAACCCACTGGTCCTCTAACATCCAATGCTTGTCAGTTAAGATGAGAAACGTGTGTGCTTAGTGAACGATGTAGTTCGTTTGAGCTGAAAAGTGACTGCCCTTACCTGAAACGAAGTCTTGCTTGTAGGAAGACACAGAGCCTAGGATTTAACTCCATTTCTGAAGGGAAGCACATGACACAGTTCTCATCCATTGTTCAAGCTCTGCTTTAGAGCAAGAAGCACGCTCTTGCTTTCTAGAGTCTCTAATACAGCAGGAAACTTGAGTGTGCTGAGAACAAATGAACGGTGTTTCCTACACACACGTATCATATCTAGTCCAACTCTGCTTCTGAAAGTGATACAAAGCACTGGTCCTCTAATATCCAATGCTTATCAGTTGAGATGAGAAACGTGTGAGCTTTCTGAACGATGTAGTTCGTTTGAGCTGAAAAGTGACTGCCCGTACCTGAAAGGAATTCTTGCTTGTAGGAAGACACAGAGCCTGGGATTTAACACCATTTCTGAAGAGAAACGCACAGCAGAGTTCTCATCCATTGATCACACTCTTCTTTAGAGCAAGACGCACGCTCTTCCTTTCTAGAGGCTCTAATACAGCAGGAAACTTGAGTTTGCTCAGAACAAATGAACGGTGTTTCCTACACATACGGACCATATCTAGTCTAACTCTGCTTCTGAAACTGAAAAAACCCACTAGTCCTCTAACATCCAATGCTTGTCAGTTAAGATGAGAAACGTGTGAGCTTGGTGAACGATGTAGTTCGTTTGAGCTGAAAAGTGACTGCCCATACCTGAAAGGAATTCTTGCTTGTAGGAAGACACAGAGCCTGGGATTTAACTCCATTTCTGAAGTGAAACGCACAGCAGAGTTCTCATCCATTGTTCACGCTCTGCTTTAGAGCAAGAAGCACGCTCTTGCTTTCTAGAGTCTCTAATACAGCAGGAAACTTGAGTGTGCTGAGAACAAATGAACGGTGTTTCCTACACATACGTATCATATCTAGTCCAACTCTGCTACTGAAACTGATACAAAGCACTGGTCCTCTAACATCCAAAGCTTATCAGTTAAGAAGAGAAACGTGTGAGCTTCCTGAACGATGCAGTTCGTTTGAGCTGAAAAGTGACTGCCCGTACCTGAAAGGAATTCTTGCTTGTAGGAAGACACAGAGCCTGGGATTTAACACCATTTCTGAAGAGAAACGCACAGCAGAGTTCTCATCCATTGATCACACTCTTCTTTAGAGCAAGAAGCATGCTCTTGCTTTCTAGAGTCTCTAATACAGCAGGAAACATGAGTGTGATAAGAACAAAAGAACGGTGTTTCCTACACATACAGACCATATCTAGTCCAACTCTGCTACTGAAACTGAAACAAGCCACAGGTCCTCTAACATCCAATGCTTGTCAGTTAAGATGAGAAACGTGTGAGCATCGTGAACGATGTAGTTCTTTTGAGCTGAAAAGTGACCGCCCTTACCTGAAACGATTCTTGCTTGTAGGAAGACACAGAGCCTGGGATTTAACTACATTTCTTAAGGGAAACACACAGCAGAGTTCTCATCCATTGTTCATGCTCTTCTTTAGAGCAAGAAGCACGCTCTTGCTTTCTAGAGTCTCTAATACAGCAGGATAATTGAGTGTGCTGAGAACAAATGAACGGTGTTTCCTACACATACGTATCATATCTAGTCCAACTCTGCTTCTGAAAGTGATACAAAGCACTGGTCCTCTAACATCCAATGCTTATCAGTTGAGACTAGAAACGTGTGAGCTTCCTGAACGATGTAGTTCCTTTGAGCTGAAAAGTGACTGCCCGTACCTGAAAGGAATTCTTGCTTGTAGGAAGACACAGAGCCTGGGATTTAACACCATTTCTGAAGAGAAACGCACAGCAGAGTTCTCATCCATTGATCACACTCTTCTTTAGAGCAAGAAGCATGCTCTTGCTTTCTAGAGTCCCTAATACAGCAGGAAACATGAGTGTGATAAGAACAAAAGAACGGTGTTTCCTACACATACAGACCATATCTAGTCCAACTCTGCTACTGAAACTGAAACAAGCCACAGGTCCTCTAACATCCAATGCTTGTCAGTTAAGATGAGTAACGTGTGAGCATCGTGAACGATGTAGTTCTTTTGAGCTGAAAAGTGACCGCCCTTACCTGAAACGAAGTCTTGCATGTAGGAAGACACAGAGCCTGGGATTTAACTCCATTTCTGAAGTGAAATACACAGAGGAGTTCTCATCCATTGTTCACACTCTGCTTTAGAGCAAGAAGCACGCTCTAGCTTTTGAGAATCTCTAAGACAGCAGCAAACTTGAGTGTGCTGAGAACAAAAGAACGGTGTTTCCTACACATACAGACCATATCTAGTCCAACTCTGCTTCTGAAACTGAAACAAACCACAGGTCCTCAAACATCCAATGCTTGTCAGTTAAGATGAGAAACGTGTGAGCTTGGTGAACGATGTAGTTCGTTTGAGCTGAAAAGTGACTGCCCTTACCTGAAAGGAATTCTTGCTTGTAGGAAGACACAGAGCCTGGGATTT
Source organism: Onychomys leucogaster (assembly GCA_949786385.1). Taxonomy (NCBI): domain Eukaryota; kingdom Metazoa; phylum Chordata; class Mammalia; order Rodentia; family Cricetidae; genus Onychomys; species Onychomys leucogaster. The sequence continues at coordinate 213,187 of CATKUP010000123.1, forward strand.
AACTCCATTTCTGAAGTGAAACACACAGCAGAGTTCTCATCCATTGTTCACGCTCTGCTTTAGAGCAAGAAGAACGCTCTTGCTTTCTAGAGTCTCTAATACAGCAGGAAACTTGAGTGTGCTCAGAACAAAAGAACGGTGTTTCCTACACATACGGACCATATCTAGTCCAAGTCTGCTTCTGAAACTGAAAAAACCCACTGGTCCTCTAACATCCAATGCTTGTCAGTTAAGATGAGAAACGTGTGTGCTTAGTGAACGATGTAGTTCGTTTGAGCTGAAAAGTGACTGCCCTTACCTGAAACGAAGTCTTGCTTGTAGGAAGACACAGAGCCTAGGATTTAACTCCATTTCTGAAGGGAAGCACATGACACAGTTCTCATCCATTGTTCAAGCTCTGCTTTAGAGCAAGAAGCACGCTCTTGCTTTCTAGAGTCTCTAATACAGCAGGAAACTTGAGTGTGCTGAGAACAAATGAACGGTGTTTCCTACACACACGTATCATATCTAGTCCAACTCTGCTTCTGAAAGTGATACAAAGCACTGGTCCTCTAATATCCAATGCTTATCAGTTGAGATGAGAAACGTGTGAGCTTTCTGAACGATGTAGTTCGTTTGAGCTGAAAAGTGACTGCCCGTACCTGAAAGGAATTCTTGCTTGTAGGAAGACACAGAGCCTGGGATTTAACACCATTTCTGAAGAGAAACGCACAGCAGAGTTGTCATCCATTGATCACACTCTTCTTTAGAGCAAGACGCACGCTCTTGCTTTCTAGAGTCTCTAAGACTGCAGGAAACATGAGTGAGATGAGAACAAAAGAACGGTGTTTCTTACACATACCGACCATATCTAGTCCAACTCTGCTTCTGAAACTGAAAAAACCCACTGGTCCTCTAACATCCAATGCTTGTCAGTTAAGATGAGAAACGTGTGAGCTTTGTGAACGATGTAGTTCCTTTGAGCTGAAAAGTGACTGCCCTTACCTGAAACGAGTCTTGCTTGTAGGAAGACACAGAGCCTGGGATTTAACTACATTTCTTAAGGGAAACACACAGCAGAGTTCTCATCCATTGTTCATGCTCTTCTTTAGAGCAAGAAGCACGCTCTTGCTTTCTAGAGTCTCTAATACAGCAGGATAATTGAGTGTGCTGAGAACAAATGAACGGTGTTTCCTACAAATACGTATCATATCTAGTCCACCTCTGCTTCTGAAAGTGATACAAAGCACTGGTCCTCTAACATCCAATGCTTATCAGTTGAGACTAGAAACGTGTGAGCTTCCTGAACGATGTAGTTCCTTTGAGCTGAAAAGTGACTGCCCGTACCTGAAAGGAATTCTTGCTTGTAGGAAGACACAGAGCCTGGGATTTAACACCATTTCTGAAGAGAAACGCACAGCAGAGTTCTCATCCATTGATCACACTCTTCTTTAGAGCAAGACGCACGCTCTTCCTTTCTAGAGGCTCTAATACAGCAGGAAACTTGAGTTTGCTCAGAACAAATGAACGGTGTTTCCTACACATACGGACCATATCTAGTCTAACTCTGCTTCTGAAACTGAAAAAACCCACTAGTCCTCTAACATCCAATGCTTGTCAGTTAAGATGAGAAACGTGTGAGCTTGGTGAACGATGTAGTTCGTTTGAGCTGAAAAGTGACTGCCCATACCTGAAAGGAATTCTTGCTTGTAGGAAGACACAGAGCCTGGGATTTAACTCCATTTCTGAAGTGAAACGCACAGCAGAGTTCTCATCCATTGTTCACGCTCTGCTTTAGAGCAAGAAGCACGCTCTTGCTTTCTAGAGTCTCTAATACAGCAGGAAACTTGAGTGTGCTGAGAACAAATGAACGGTGTTTCCTACACATACGTATCATATCTAGTCCAACTCTGCTACTGAAACTGATACAAAGCACTGGTCCTCTAACATCCAAAGCTTATCAGTTAAGAAGAGAAACGTGTGAGCTTCCTGAACGATGCAGTTCGTTTGAGCTGAAAAGTGACTGCCCGTACCTGAAAGGAATTCTTGCTTGTAGGAAGACACAGAGCCTCGGATTTAACACCATTTCTGAAGAGAAACGCACAGCAGAGTTCTCATCCATTGATCACACTCTTCTTTAGAGCAAGAAGCATGCTCTTGCTTTCTAGAGTCTCTAATACAGCAGGAAACATGAGTGTGATAAGAACAAAAGAACGGTGTTTCCTACACATACAGACCATATCTAGTCCAACTCTGCTACTGAAACTGAAACAAGCCACAGATCCTCTAACATCCAATGCTTGTCAGTTAAGATGAGAAACGTGTGAGCATCGTGAACGATGTAGTTCTTTTGAGCTGAAAAGTGACCGCCCTTACCTGAAACGATTCTTGCTTGTAGGAAGACACAGAGCCTGGGATTTAACTACATTTCTTAAGGGAAACACAGAGCAGAGTTCTCATCCATTGTTCATGCTCTTCTTTAGAGCAAGAAGCACGCTCTTGCTTTCTAGAGTCTCTAATACAGCAGGATAATTGAGTGTGCTGAGAACAAATGAACGGTGTTTCCTACACATACGTATCATATCTAGTCCAACTCTGCTTCTGAAAGTGATACAAAGCACTGGTCCTCTAACATCCAATGCTTATCAGTTGAGACTAGAAACGTGTGAGCTTCCTGAACGATGTAGTTCCTTTGAGCTGAAAAGTGACTGCCCGTACCTGAAAGGAATTCTTGCTTGTAGGAAGACACAGAGCCTGGGATTTAACACCATTTCTGAAGAGAAACGCACAGCAGAGGTCTCATCCATTGATCACACTCTTCTTTAGAGCAAGACGCTCGCTCTTCCTTTCTAGAGGCTCTAATACAGCAGGAAACTTGAGTTTGCTCAGAACAAATGAACGGTGTTTCCTACACATACGGACCATATCTAGTCTAACTCTGCTTCTGAAACTGAAAAAACCCACTGGTCCTCTAACATCCAATGCTTGTCAGTTAAGATGAGAAACGTGTGAGCTTGGTGAACGATGTAGTTCGTTTGACCTAAAAAGTGACTGCCCATACCTGAAAGGAATTCTTGCTTGTAGGAAGACACAGAGCCTGGGATTTAACTCCATTTCTGAAGTGAAACGCACAGCAGAGTTCTCATCCATTGTTCACGCTCTGCTTTAGAGCAAGAAGCACGCTCTTGCTTTCTAGAGTCTCTAATACAGCAGGAAACTTGAGTGTGCTGAGAACAAATGAACGGTGTTTCCTACACATACGTATCATATCTAGTCCAACTCTGCTTCTGAAAGTGATAAAAAGCACTGGTCCTCTAACATCCAATGCTTATCAGTTGAGACTAGAAACGTGTGAGCTTCCTGAACGATGTAGTTCCTTTGAGCTGAAAAGTGACTGCCCGTACCTGAAAGGAATTCTTGCTTGTAGGAAGACACAGAGCCTGGGATTTAACACCATTTCTGAAGAGAAACGCACAGCAGAGTTCTCATCCATTGATCACACTCTTCTTTAGAGCAAGACGCACGCTCTTGCTTTCTAGAGTCTCTAAGACTGCAGGAAACATGAGTGAGATGAGAACAAAAGAACGGTGTTTCTTACACATACTGACCATATCTAGTCCAACTCTGCTTCTGAAACTGAAAAAACCCACTGGTCCTCTAACATCCAATGCTTGTCAGTTAAGATGAGAAACGTGTGAGCTTTGTGAACGATGTAGTTCGTTTGAGCTGAAAAGTGACTGCCCTTACCTGAAACCAGTCTTGCTTGTAGGAAGACACAGAGCCTGGGATTTAACGACATATCTGAATGGAAACACACAGCAGAGTTCTCATCCATTGTTCACGCTCTGCTTTAGAGCAAGAAGCATGCTCTTGCTTTCTAGAGTCTCTAATACAGCAGGAAACATGAGTGTGATAAGAACAAAAGAACGGTGTTTCCTACACATACAGACCTTATCTAGTCCCACTCTGCTACTGAAACTGAAACAAGCCACAGGTCCTCTAACATCCAATGCTTGTCAGTTAAGATGAGAAACGTGTGAGCATCGTGAACGATGTAGTTCGTTTGTGCTCTAATGTAACTATCCTTACCTGAAATGAAGTCTTGCTTGTAGGAATACTCCATGCCTGGGATTTAACTCCATTTCTGAAGTGAAACACACAACAGAGTTGTCATCCAATGATCACACTCTGCTTTAGAGCAAGAAGCACACTCTTGCATTCTAGATTCTCTAATACAATGGGAAAGGTGAGTGTGTTAAGAACAAAAGAATGGTGTTTCTTACACATACGGACCATATCTAGTCCAACTCTGCTTCTGAAACTGATACAAAGCACGGGTACTCTAACATCCAATGCTTGTCAGTTAAGATGAGAAACATGTGAGCTTTGCTAACGATGTAGTTCGTTTGAGCTGAAAAGTGACTACCCTTACCTGAAAGGAATTCTTGCTTGTAGGAAGACACAGAGCCTGGGATTTAACTCCATTTCTGAAGTGAAACACACAGCAGAGTTCTCATCCATTGATCACACTCTGCTTTAGAGCAAGAAGCACGCTCTTGCTTTCTAGAGTCTCTAATACACCAGGAAACTTGAGTGTGCTGAGAAATAATGAACGGTGTTTCCTACACATACGTATCATATCTAGTCCAACTCTGCTTCTGAAACTGATACAAAGCACTGGTCCTCTAACATCCAATGCTTGTCAGGTAAGACGAGAAACGTGTGAGCTTCCTGAACGATGTAGTTCCTTTGAGCTGAAAAGTGACTGCCCGTACCTGAAAGGAATTCTTGCTTGTAGGAAGACACAGAGCCTGGGATTTAACACCATTTCTGAAGAGAAACGCACAGCAGAGTTCTCATCCATTGATCACACTCTTCTTTAGAGCAAGACGCACGCTCTTGCTTTCTAGAGTCTCTAAGACTGCAGGAAACATGAGTGAGATGAGAACAAAAGAACGGTGTTTCTTACACATACTGACCATATCTAGTCCAACTCTGCTTCTGAAACTGAAAAAACCCACTGGTCCTCTAACATCCAATGCTTGTCAGTTAAGATGAGAAACGTGTGAGCTTTGTGAACGATGTAGTTCGTTTGAGCTGAAAAGTGACTGCCCTTACCTGAAACCAGTCTTGCTTGTAGGAAGACACAGAGCCTGGGATTTAACGACATATCTGAATGGAAACACACAGCAGAGTTCTCATCCATTGTTCACGCTCTGCTTTAGAGCAAGAAGCACGCTCTTGCTTTCTAGAGTCTCTAATACAGCAGGAAACTTGAGTGTGCTGAGAACAAATGAACGGTGTTTCCTACACATACGTATCATATCTAGTCCAACTCTGTTTCTGAAAGTGATACAAAGCACTGGTCCTCTAACATCCAATGCTTATCAGTTGAGACGAGAAACGTGTGAGCTTCCTGAACGATGTAGTTCCTTTGAGCTGAAAAGTGACTGCCCGTACCTGAAAGGAATTCTTGCTTGTAGGAAGACACAGAGCCTGGGATTTAACACCATTTCTGAAGAGAAACGCACAGCAGAGTTCTCATCCATTGATCACACTCTTCTTTAGAGCAAGACGCACGCTCTTGCTTTCTAGAGGCTCTAATACAGCAGGAAACTTGAGTTTGCTCAGAACAAATAAACAGTGTTTCCTACACATACGGACCATATCTAGGTCAACTCTGCTTCTGAAACTCAAAAAACCCACTGGCCCTCTAACATCCAATGCTTGTGAGTTAAGGTGAGAAACGTGTGTGCTTCGTGAACAATGTAGTTCGTTTGAACTGAAAAGTGACTGCCCTTACCTGAAACGAAGACTTGCTTTTAGGAAGACACAGAGCCTAGGATTTTACTCCTTTTCTGAACGGAAGCACATGACACAGTTCACATCCATTGTTCACACTCTGCTTTAGAGCAAGAAGGACGCTCTTGCTTTCTAGAGTCTCTAAGACTGCAGGAAATATGAGTGAGATGAGAACAAAAGAACGGTGTTTCCTACACATACGGACCATATCTAGTCTAACTCTGCTTCTGAAACTGAAAAAACCCAATGGTCCTCTAACATCCAATGCTTGTCAGTTAAGATGAGAAACGTGTGAGCTTGGTGAACGATGTAGTTCGTTTGAGCTGAAAAGTGACTGCCCATACCTGAAAGGAATTCTTGCTTGTAGGAAGACACAGAGCCTGGGATTTAACTCCATTTCTGAAGTGAAACGCACAGCAGAGTTCTCATCCATTGTTCATGCTCTGCTTTAGAGCAAGAAGCACGCTCTTGCTTTCTAGAGTCTCTAATACAGCAGGAAACTTGAGTGTGCTGAGAACAAATGAACGGTGTTTCCTACACATACGTATCATATCTAGTCCAACTCTGCTTCTGAAAGTGATACAAAGCAATGGTCCTCTAACATCCAATGCTTATCAGTTGAGACGAGAAACGTGTGAGCTTCCTGAACGATGTAGTTCCTTTGAGCTGAAAAGTGACTGCCCGTACCTGAAAGGAATTCTTGCTTGTAGGAAGACACAGAGCCTGGGATTTAACACCATTTCTGAAGAGAAACGCACAGCAGAGTTCTCATCCATTGATCACACTCTTCTTTAGAGCAAGACGCACGCTCTTGCTTTCTAGAGGCTCTAATACAGCAGGAAACTTGAGTTTGCTCAGAACAAATGAACGGTGTTTCCTACACATACGGACCATATCTAGGTCAACTCTGCTTCTGAAACTCAAAAAACCCACTGGCCCTCTAACATCCAATGCTTGTGAGTTAAGATGAGAAACGTGTGTGCTTCGTGAACAATGTAGTTCGTTTGAACTGAAAAGTGACTGCCCTTACCTGAAATGAAGACTTGCTTTTAGGAAGACACAGAGCCTAGGATTTTACTCCTTTTCTGAACGGAAGCACATGACACAGTTCACATCCATTGTTCACACTCTGCTTTAGAGCAAGAAGGACACTCTTGCTTTCTAGAGTCTCTAAGACTGCAGGAAACATGAGTGAGATGAGAACAAAAGAACGGTGTTTCCTACACATACGGACCATATCTAGTCTAACTCTGCTTCTGAAACTGAAAAAACCCACTGGTCCTCTAACATCCAATGCTTGTCAGTTAAGATGAGAAACGTGTGAGCTTGGTGAACGATGTAGTTCGTTTGAGCTGAAAAGTGACTGCCCATACCTGAAAGGAATTCTTGCTTGTAGGAAGACACAGAGCCTGGGATTTAACTCCATTTCTGAAGTGAAACGCACAGCAGAGTTCTCATCCATTGTTCACGCTCTGCTTTAGAGCAAGAAGCACGCTCTTGCTTTCTAGAGTCTCTAATACAGCAGGAAACTTGAGTGTGCTGAGAACAAATGAACGGTGTTTCCTACACATACGTATCATATCTAGTCCAACTCTGCTTCTGAAACTGATACAAAGCACTGGTCCTCTAACATCCAAAGCTTATCAGTTAAGACGAGAAACGTGTGAGCTTCCTGAACGATGCAGTTCGTTTGAGCTGAAAAGTGACTGCCCGTACCTGAAAGGAATTCTTGCTTGTAGGAAGACACAGAGCCTGGGATTTAACACCATTTCTGAAGAGAAACGCACAGCAGAGTTCTCATCCATTGATCACACTCTTCTTTAGAGCAAGACGCACGCTCTTGCTTTCTAGAGTCTCTAAGACTGCAGGAAACATGAGTGAGATGAGAACAAAAGAACGGTGTTTCTTACACATACTGACCATATCTAGTCCAACTCTGCTTCTGAAACTGAAAAAACCCACTGGTCCTCTAACATCCAATGCTTGTCAGTTAAGATGAGAAACGTGTGAGCTTTGTGAACGATGTAGTTCGTTTGAGCTGAAAAGTGACTGCCCTTACCTGAAACCAGTCTTGCTTGTAGGAAGACACAGAGCCTGGGATTTAACGACATATCTGAATGGAAACACACAGCAGAGTTCTCATCCATTGTTCACGCTCTGCTTTAGAGCAAGAAGCACGCTCTTGCTTTCTAGAGTCTCTAATACAGCAGGAAACTTGAGTGTGCTGAGAACAAATGAACGGTGTTTCCTACACATACGTATCATATCTAGTCCAACTCTGCTTCTGAAAGTGATACAAAGCACTGGTCCTCTAACATCCAATGCTTATCAGTTGAGACGAGAAACGTGTGAGCTTCCTGAACGATGTAGTTCCTTTGAGCTGAAAAGTGACTGCCCGTACCTGAAAGGAATTCTTGCTTGTAGGAAGACACAGAGCCTGGGATTTAACACCATTTCTGAAGAGAAACGCACAGCAGAGTTCTCATCCATTGATCACACTCTTCTTTAGAGCAAGACGCACGCTCTTGCTTTCTAGAGGCTCTAATACAGCAGGAAACTTGAGTTTGCTCAGAACAAATAAACAGTGTTTCCTACACATACGGACCATATCTAGGTCAACTCTGCTTCTGAAACTCAAAAAACCCACTGGCCCTCTAACATCCAATGCTTGTGAGTTAAGGTGAGAAACGTGTGTGCTTCGTGAACAATGTAGTTCGTTTGAACTGAAAAGTGACTGCCCTTACCTGAAACGAAGACTTGCTTTTAGGAAGACACAGAGCCTAGGATTTTACTCCTTTTCTGAACGGAAGCACATGACACAGTTCACATCCATTGTTCACACTCTGCTTTAGAGCAAGAAGGACGCTCTTGCTTTCTAGAGTCTCTAAGACTGCAGGAAATATGAGTGAGATGAGAACAAAAGAACGGTGTTTCCTACACATACGGACCATATCTAGTCTAACTCTGCTTCTGAAACTGAAAAAACCCAATGGTCCTCTAACATCCAATGCTTGTCAGTTAAGATGAGAAACGTGTGAGCTTGGTGAACGATGTAGTTCGTTTGAGCTGAAAAGTGACTGCCCATACCTGAAAGGAATTCTTGCTTGTAGGAAGACACAGAGCCTGGGATTTAACTCCATTTCTGAAGTGAAACGCACAGCAGAGTTCTCATCCATTGTTCATGCTCTGCTTTAGAGCAAGAAGCACGCTCTTGCTTTCTAGAGTCTCTAATACAGCAGGAAACTTGAGTGTGCTGAGAACAAATGAACGGTGTTTCCTACACATACGTATCATATCTAGTCCAACTCTGCTTCTGAAAGTGATACAAAGCAATGGTCCTCTAACATCCAATGCTTATCAGTTGAGACGAGAAACGTGTGAGCTTCCTGAACGATGTAGTTCCTTTGAGCTGAAAAGTGACTGCCCGTACCTGAAAGGAATTCTTGCTTGTAGGAAGACACAGAGCCTGGGATTTAACACCATTTCTGAAGAGAAACGCACAGCAGAGTTCTCATCCATTGATCACACTCTTCTTTAGAGCAAGACGCACGCTCTTGCTTTCTAGAGGCTCTAATACAGCAGGAAACTTGAGTTTGCTCAGAACAAATGAACGGTGTTTCCTACACATACGGACCATATCTAGGTCAACTCTGCTTCTGAAACTCAAAAAACCCACTGGCCCTCTAACATCCAATGCTTGTGAGTTAAGATGAGAAACGTGTGTGCTTCGTGAACAATGTAGTTCGTTTGAACTGAAAAGTGACTGCCCTTACCTGAAATGAAGACTTGCTTTTAGGAAGACACAGAGCCTAGGATTTTACTCCTTTTCTGAACGGAAGCACATGACACAGTTCACATCCATTGTTCACACTCTGCTTTAGAGCAAGAAGGACACTCTTGCTTTCTAGAGTCTCTAAGACTGCAGGAAACATGAGTGAGATGAGAACAAAAGAACGGTGTTTCCTACACATACGGACCATATCTAGTCTAACTCTGCTTCTGAAACTGAAAAAACCCACTGGTCCTCTAACATCCAATGCTTGTCAGTTAAGATGAGAAACGTGTGAGCTTGGTGAACGATGTAGTTCGTTTGAGCTGAAAAGTGACTGCCCATACCTGAAAGGAATTCTTGCTTGTAGGAAGACACAGAGCCTGGGATTTAACTCCATTTCTGAAGTGAAACGCACAGCAGAGTTCTCATCCATTGTTCACGCTCTGCTTTAGAGCAAGAAGCACGCTCTTGCTTTCTAGAGTCTCTAATACAGCAGGAAACTTGAGTGTGCTGAGAACAAATGAACGGTGTTTCCTACACATACGTATCATATCTAGTCCAACTCTGCTTCTGAAACTGATACAAAGCACTGGTCCTCTAACATCCAAAGCTTATCAGTTAAGACGAGAAACGTGTGAGCTTCCTGAACGATGCAGTTCGTTTGAGCTGAAAAGTGACTGCCCGTACCTGAAAGGAATTCTTGCTTGTAGGAAGACACAGAGCCTGGGATTTAACACCATTTCTGAAGAGAAACGCACAGCAGAGTTCTCATCCATTGATCACACTCTTCTTTAGAGCAAGACGCACGCTCTTGCTTTCTAGAGTCTCTAAGACTGCAGGAAACATGAGTGAGATGAGAACAAAAGAACGGTGTTTCTTACACATACTGACCATATCTAGTCCAACTCTGCTTCTGAAACTGAAAAAACCCACTGGTCCTCTAACATCCAATGCTTGTCAGTTAAGATGAGAAACGTGTGAGCTTTGTGAACGATGTAGTTCGTTTGAGCTGAAAAGTGACTGCCCTTACCTGAAACCAGTCTTGCTTGTAGGAAGACACAGAGCCTGGGATTAACTACATATCTGAAGGGAAACACACATTAGAGTTCTCATCCATTGTTCACGCTCTGCTTTAGAGCAAGAAGCATGCTCTTGCTTTCTAGAGTCTCTAATACAGCAGGAAACATGAGTGTGATAAGAACAAAAGAACGGTGTTTCCTACACATACAGACCATATCTAGTCCAACTCTGCTACTGAAACTGAAACAAGCCACAGGTCCTCTAACATCCAATGCTTGTCAGTTAAGATGAGAAACGTGTGAGCATCGTGAACGATGTAGTTCGTTTGTGCTCTAATGTAACTATCCTTACCTGAAATGAAGTCTTGCTTGTAGGAATACTCCATGCCTGGGATTTAACTCCATTTCTGAAGTGAAACACACAACAGAGTTGTCATCCAATGATCACACTCTGCTTTAGAGCAAGAAGCACACTCTTGCATTCTAGATTCTCTAATACAATGGGAAAGGTGAGTGTGTTAAGAACAAAAGAATGGTGTTTCTTACACATACGGACCATATCTAGTCCAACTCTGCTTCTGAAACTGATACAAAGCACGGGTACTCTAACATCCAATGCTTGTCAGTTAAGATGAGAAACATGTGAGCTTCGCTAACGATGTAGTTCGTTTGAGCTGAAAAGTGACTACCATTACCTGAAAGGAAGTCTTGCTTGTAGGAAGACACAGAGCCTGGGATTTAACTCCATTTCTGAAGTGAAACACACAGCAGAGTTCTCATCCATTGATCACACTCTGCTTTAGAGCAAGAAGCATGCTCTTGCTTTCTAGAGTCTCTAATACACCAGGAAACTTGAGTGTGCTGAGAAATAATGAACGGTGTTTCCTACACATACGTATCATATCTAGTCCAACTCTGCTTCTGAAACTGATACAAAGCACTGGTCCTCTAACATCCAATGCTTGTCAGGTAAGACGAGAAACGTGTGAGCTTCCTGAACGATGTAGTTCGTTTGAGCTGAAAAGTGATCGCCCTTACCTGAAACGAAGTCTTGCTTGTAGGAAGACTCAGAGCCTGGGATTTAACTGCATTTCAGAAGCGAAGCACATGACACAGTTCACATCCATTGTTCACACTCTGCTTTAGAGCGAGAAGGATGCTCTTGCGTTCTAGAGTCTCTAGGACTGCAGCAAACATGTGTGAGATGAGAACAAAAGAACGGTATTTCCTACACATACGGACCATATCTAGTCTAACTCTGCTTCTGAAACTGAAAAAACCCACTGGTCCTCTAACATCCAATGCTTGTCAGTTAAGATGAGAAACGTGTGAGCTTCGCGAACAATGTAGTTCCTTTGAGCTAAAAAGTGACTGCCCTTACCTGAAAGGAATACTTGCTTGTAGGAAGACACAGAGCCTGGGATTTAACTCCATTTCTTAAGTGAAACACACAGAGGAGTTCTCATCCATTGTTCACACTCTGCTTTAGAGCAAGAAGCACGCTCTAGCTTTCGAGAATCTCTAAGACAGCAGCAAACTTGAGTGTGCTGGGAACAAAAGAACGGTGTTTCCTACACATACAGACCATATCTAGTCCAACTCTGCTTCTGAAACTGAAACAAACCACAGGTCCTCTAACATCCAATGCTTGTCAGTTAAGATGAGAAACGTGTGAGCTTCGCGAACGATGTAGTTCGTTTGAGCTGAAAAGTGACTGCCCTTACCTGAAAGGAATTCTTGCTTGTAGGAAGACACAGAGCCTGGGATTTAACTCCATTTCTGAAGTGTAACACACAACAGAGTTCTCATCCATTGTTCACGCTCTGCTTTAGAGCAAGACGCACGCTCTTGCTTTCTAGAGTCTCTAATACAGCAGGAAACTTGAGTGTGCTCAGAACAAAAGAACGGTGTTTCCTACACATACGGACCATATTTAGTCCAAGTTTGCTTCTGAAACTGAAAAAACCCACTGGGCCTCTAACAGCCAATGCTTCTCAGTTAAGATGAGAAACGTGTGAGCTTCGCGAACAATGTAGTTCCTTTGAGCTAAAAAGTGACTGCCCTTACCTGAAAGGAATACTTGCTTGTAGGAAGACACAGAGCCTGGGATTTAACTCCATTTCTGAAGTGAAACACACAGAGGAGTTCTCATCCATTGTTCACACTCTGCTTTAGAGCAAGAAGCACGCTCTAGCTTTCGAGAATCTCTAAGACAGCAGCAAACTTGAGTGTGCTGAGAACAAAAGAACGGTGTTTCCTACACATACAGACCATATCTAGTCCAACTCTGCTTCTGAAACTGAAACAAACCACAGGTCCTCTAACATCCAATGCTTATCAGTTAAGACGAGAAACGTGTGAGCTTCCTGAACGATGTAGTTCGTTTGAGCTGAAAAGTGACTGCCCTTACCTGAAATGAAGTCTTGCTTATAGGAAGACTCAGAGTCTGTGATTTAACTGCATTTCTGAAGTGAAACACACAGCAGAGTTCTCATCCATTGTTCACGCTCTGCTTTAGAGCAAGAAGCACGCTCTTGCTTTCTAGAGTCTCTAATACAGCAGGAAACTTGAGTGTGCTCAGAACAAAAGAACGGTGTTTCCTACACATACGGACCATATCTAGTCCAAGTCTGCTTCTGAAACTGAAAAAACCCACTGGGCCTCTAACAGCCAATGCTTCTCAGTTAAGATGAGAAAAATGTGTGCTTAGTGAACGATGTAGTTCGTTTGAGCGGAAAAGTGACTGCCCTTACCTGAAACGAAGTCTTGCCTGTAGGATGACACAGAGGCTGGGATTTAACTCCATTTTTGAAGGGAAACACGCAGCATAGTTCTCATCCATGGATCACACTCTGCTTTAGAGCAAGAAGCACGCTCTTGCTTTCTAGAGTCTCTAATACAGCAGGAAACTTGAGTGTGCTGAGAACAAATGAACGGTGTTTCCTACACATACGTATCATATCTAGTCCATCTCTGCTTCTGAAAGTGATACAAAGCACTGGTCCTCTAACATCCAAAGCTTATCAGTTAAGACGAGAAACGTGTGAGCTTCCTGAACGATGCAGTTCGTTTGAGCTGAAAAGTGACTGCCCGTACCTGAAAGGAATTCTTGCTTGTAGGAAGACACAGAGCCTGGGATTTAACACCATTTCTGAAGAGAAACGCACAGCAGAGTTCTCATCCATTGATCACACTCTTCTTTAGAGCAAGACGCACGCTCTTGCTTTCTAGAGTCTCTAAGACTGCAGGAAACATGAGTGAGATGAGAACAAAAGAACGGTGTTTCTTACACATATTGACCATATCTAGTCCAACTCTGCTTCTGAAACTGAAAAAACCCACTGGTCCTCTAACATCCAATGCTTGTCAGTTAAGATGAGAAACGTGTGAGCTTTGTGAACGATGTAGTTCGTTTGAGCTGAAAAGTGACTGCCCTTACCTGAAACCAGTCTTGCTTGTAGGAAGACACAGAGCCTGGGATTTAACTACAAATCTGAAGGGAAACACACAGCAGAGTTCTCATCCATTGTTCACGCTCTGCTTTAGAGCAAGAAGCATGCTCTTGCTTTCTAGAGTCTCTAATACAGCAGGAAACATGAGTGTGATAAGAACAAAAGAACGGAGTTTCCTACACATACAGACCATATCTAGTCCAACTCTGCTACTGAAACTGAAATAAGCCACAGGTCCTCTAACATCCAATGCTTGTCAGTTAAGATGAGAAACGTGTGAGCATCGTGAACGATGTAGTTCGTTTGTGCTCTAATGTAACTATCCTTACCTGAAATGAAGTCTTGCTTGTAGGAATACTCCATGCCTGGGATTTAACTCCATTTCTGAAGTGAAACACACAACAGAGTTGTCATCCAATGATCACACTCAGCTTTAGAGGAAGAAGCACACTCTTGCATTCTAGATTCTCTAATACAACGGGAAAGGTGAGTGTGTTAAGAACAAAGGAATGGTGTTTCTTACACATACGGACCATATCTAGTCCAACTCTGCTTCTGAAACTGATACAAAGCACGGGTACTCTAACATCCAATGCTTGTCAGTTAAGATGAGAAACATGTGAGCTTCGCTAACGATGTAGTTCGTTTGAGCTGAAAAGTGACTGCCCTTACCTGAAAGGAATTCTTGCTTGTAGGAAGACACAGAGCCTGGGATTTAACTCCATTTCTGAAGTGGAACACACAGAGTTCTCATCCATTGTTCACACTCTGCTTTAGAGCAAGAAGCACGCTCTAGCTTTCGAGAATCTCTAAGACAGCAGCAAACTTGAGTGTGCTGAGAACAAAAGAACGGTGTTTCCTACACATACAGACCATATCTAGTCCAAATCTGCTTCTGAACCTGAAACAAACCACAGGTCCTCTAACATCCAATGCTTGTCAGTTAAGATGAGAAACGTGTGAGCTTCGCGAACGATGTAGTTCGTTTGAGCTGAAAAGTGACTGCCCTTACCTGAAAGGAATACTTGCTTGTAGGAAGACACAGAGCCTGGGATTTAACTCCATTTCTGAAGTGAAACACACAGAGTTCTCATCCATTGTTCACACTCTGCTTTAGAGCAAGAAGCACGCTCTAGCTTTCGAGAATCTCTAAGACAGCAGCAAACTTGAGTGTGCTGAGAACAAAAGAACGGTGTTTCCTACACATACAGACCATATCTAGTCCAAATCTGCTTCTGAACCTGAAACAAACCACAGGTCCTCTAACATCCAATGCTTGTCAGTTAAGATGAGAAACGTGTGAGCTTCGCAAACGATGTAGTTCGTTTGAGCTGAAAAGTGACTGCCCTTACCTGAAACGAATTCTTGCTTGTAGGAAGACACAGAGCCTGGGATTTAACTCCATTTCTGAACTGAAACACACAACAGAGTTCTCATCCATTGTTCACGCTCTGCTTTAGAGCAAGAAGCACGCTCTTGCTTTCTAGAGTCTCTAATACAGCAGGAAACTTGAGTGTGCTCAGAACAAAAGAACGGTGTTTCCTACACATACGGACCATATCTAGTCCAAATCTGCTTCTGAAACTGAAAAAACCCACTGGGCCTCTAACATCCAATGCTTGTCAGTTAAGATGAGAAACGTGTGAGCTTCCTGAACGATGTAGTTCGTTTGAGCTGAAAAGTGACTGCCCTTACCTGAAACGAGTCTTGCTTGTAGGAAGACACAGAGCCTGGGATTTAACTACATTTCTGAGGGAAACACACAGCAGAGTTCTCATCCATTGTTCACGCTCTGCTTTAGAGCAAGAAGCAAACTCTTGCTTTCTAGAGTCTCTAATACAGCAGGAAACATGAGTGTGATGAGAACAAAAGTACGGTGTTTCCTACACATACAGACCATATCTAGTCCAACTCTGCTCCTGAAACTGAAACAAGCCACAGGTCCTCTAACATCCAATGCTTGTCAGTTAAGATGAGAAACGTGTGAGCTTCGTGAACGATGTAGTTCGTTTGTGCTCTAATGTAACTACCCTCACCTGAAATGAAGTCTTCCTTGTAGGAAGAAACAGAGCCTGGGATTTAACACCATTTCTGAATTGAAACAAACAGCAGAGTTCTCATCCATTGATCAAACTCTTCTTTAGAGCAAGAAGCATGCTCTTGCTTTCTAGAGGCTATAATACAGCAGTAAACTTGAGTGTGCTCAGTACAAAAGAATGGTGTTTCCTACACATACGGACCATATCTAGTCCAAGTCTGCTTCTGAAACTGAAAAAACCCACTGGTCCTCTAACAGCCAATGCTTGTCAGTTAAGATGAGAAACGTGTGTGCTTTGTGAACGATGTAGTTCGTTTGAACTGAAAAGTGACTGCCCTTACCTGAAACGAAGTCTTGCTTGTAGGAAGACACAGAGCCTAGGATTTAACTCCATTTCTGAAGGGAAGCACATGACACAGTTCACATCCATTGCTAACACTCTACTTTAGAGCTATAAGGACGCTCTTGCTTTCTAGAGTCTCTAAGACTGCAGGAAACATGAGTGACATGAGAACAAAAGAACGGTGTTTCTTAAACATACGGACCATATCTAGTCCAACTCTGCTTCTGAAACTGAAAAAACCCACTGGTCCTCTAACATCCAATGCTTGTCAGTTAAGATGAGAAACGTGTGAGCTTTGTGAACGATGTAGATCATTTGAGCTGAAAAGTGACTGCCCTTACCTGAAACGAGTCTTGCTTGTAGGAAGACACAGAGCCTGGGATTTAACTACATTTCTGAAGGGAAACACACAGCAGAGTTCTCATCCATTGTTCACGCTCTGCTTTAGAGCAAGAAGGACGCTCTTGCTTTCTAGAGTCTCTAATACAGCAGGAAACATGAGTGTGATGAGAACAAAAGTACGGTGTTTCCTACACATACAGACCATATCTAGTCCAACCCTGCTACTGAAACTGAAACAAGCCACAGGTCCTCTAACATCCAATGCTTGTCAGTTAAGATGAGAAACGTGTGAGCTTCGTGAACGATGTAGTTCGTTTGTGCTCTAATGTAACTACCCTTACCTGAAATGAAGTCTTGCTTGTAGGAATACTCCGAGCCTGGGATTTAACTCCATTTCTGAAGTGAAACACACAACAGAGTTCTCATCCAATGATCACACTCTGCTTTAGAGCAAGAAGCACACTCTTGCATTCTAGAGTCTCTAATACAATGGGAAAGTTGAGTGTGCTAAGAACAAAAGAACAGTGTTTCTTACACATACAGACCATATCTAGTCCAACTCTGTTTCTGAAACTGATACAAAGCACGGGTCCTCTAACATCCAATGCTTGTCAGTTAAGGTGAGAAACATGTGAGCTTCGCGAACAATGTAGTTCGTTTGAGCTGAAAAGTGACTGCCCTTACCTGAAAGGAAGTCTTGCTTGTAGGAAGACACAGAGCCTGGGATTTAACTCCATTTCTGAAGGGAAACACACCGTAGAGTTCTCATCCATTGATCACACTCTGCTTTAGAGCAAGAAGCACGCTCTTGCTTTCTAGAATCTCTAATACAGCAGGAAACTTGAGTGTGCTGAGAACAAATGAACGGTGTTTCCTACACATACGTATCATATCTAGTCCAACTCTGCTTCTGAAACTGATACAAAGCACTGGTCCTCTAAGATCCAATGCTTATCAGTTAAGACGAGAAACGTGTGAGCTTCCTGAACGATGTAGTTCGTTTGAGCTGAAAAGTGACTGCCCTTACCTGAAAGGAACTCTTGCTTGTAGGAAGACACAGAGCCTGGGATTTAACACCATTTCTGAAGAGAAACGCACAGCAGAGTTCTCATCCATTGATCACACTCTTCTTTAGAGCAAGACACACTCTCTTGCTTTCTAGAGTCTCTAAGACTGCAGGAAACATTGGTGAGATGAGAACAAAAGAACGGTGTTTCCTACACATACGGACCATATCTAGGTCAACTCTGCTTCTGAAACTCAAAAAACCCACTGGCCCTCTAACATCCAATGCTTGTCAGTTAAGATGAGAAACGTGTGTGCTTCCTGAACGATGTAGTTCGTTGAACTGAAAAGTGACTGCCCTTACCTGAAACGAAGTCTTGCTTGTAGGAAGGCCCAGACCCTGGATTTAACTCCATTTCTGAAGGGAAGCACATGACACAGTTCACATCCATTGTTCACACTCTGCTTTGTAGCAAGAAGGACGCTCTTGCTTTCTAGAGTCTCTAAGACTGCAGAAAACATGAGTGAGATGAGAACAAAAGAACGGTGTTTCCTACACATACGGACCATATCTAGTCCAACTCTGCTTCTGAAACTGAAAAAACCCACTGGTCCTCTAACATCCAATGCTTGTCAGTTAAGATGAGAAACGTGTGAGGTTCGCGAATGATGTAGTTCGTTTGAGATGAAAAGTGACTGTCCTTACCTGAAAGGAATTCTTGCTTTTAGGAAGACACAGAGCCTGGGATTTAACACCATTTCTGAAGTGAAACGCACAGCAGAGTTCTCATCCATTGATCACACTCTTCTTTAGAGCAAGAAGCATGCTCTTGCTTTCTAGAGGCTTTAATACAGCAGGAAACTTGAGTGTGCTCAGTTCAAAAGAATGGTGTTTCCTACACATACGGACCATATCTAGTCCAAGTCTGCTTCTGAAACGGAAAAAACCCACTGGACCTCTAACATCCAATGCTTGTCAGTTAAGATGACAAACGTGTGTGCTTCGTGAACGATGTAGTTCGTTTGAACTGAGAAGTGACTGCCTTTACCTGAAAGGAATTCTTGCTTGAAGGAAGACACAGAGCCTAGGATTAAACTCCATTTCTGAAGGGAAGCACATGACACAGTTCACATCCATTGTTCACACTCTGCTTTAGGGCAAGAAGGACGCTCTTGCTTTCTAGAGTCTCTAAGACTGCAGGAAACATGAGTGAGATGAGAACAAAAGAACGGTGTTTCCTACACATACGGACCATATCTAGTCTAACTCTGCTTCTGAAACTGAAAAAACCCACTGATCCTCTAACATCCAATGCTTGTCAGTTAAGATGAGAAACGTGTGAGCTTCGTGAATGATGTAGTTCGTTTGAGCTGAAAAGTCACTGCCCTTACCTGAAAGGAATTCTTGCTTGTAGGAAGATACAGAGCCTGGGATTTAACTCCATTTCTGAAGTGAAACACACAGCAGAGTTCTCATCCATTGATCACACTCTCCTTTAGAGCAAGAAGCACGCTCTTGCTTTCTAGAGGCTCTAATACAGCAGGAAACTTGAGTGTGCTTAGAACAAAAGAACGGTGTTTCCTACACATACGGACCATATCTAGGTCAACTCTGCTTCTGAAACTCAAAAAACCCTCTGGCCCTCTATCATCCAATGCTTGTCAGTTAAGTTGAGAAACGTGTGAGCTCGTGAACGATGTAGTTCTTTTAGCTGAATAGTGACGGCCCTTACCAGAAACGAGTTCTTGCTTGTAGGAAGACACAGAGACTGGGATTTAACACAATTTCTGAAGTGAAACACACAACAGAGTTCTCATCCATTGATCACACTCTGCTCAGGAACAAGAAGCACTCTCTTGCATTCTAGAGTCTCTAATACAACGGGAAATGTGAGTGTGCTGAGAACAAAAGAACGGTGTTTCTTACACATACGGACCATATCTAGTCCAACTCTGCTTCTGAAACTGATACAAAGCACTGGTCCTCTAACATCCAATGCTTGTCATTTAAGATGAGAAACGTGTGAGCTTTGTGAACGATGTAGTTCGTTTGAGCTTAGAAGTGACTGCCCTTACCTGAAACGAGTCTTGATTGTAGGAAGACACAGAGCCTGGGATTTAACTACATTTCTGAAGGGAAACACACAGCAGAGTTCTCATCCATTGTTCACGCTCTGCTTTAGAGCAAGAAGCATGCTCTTGCTTTCTAGAGTCTCTAATACAGCAAGAAACATGAGTGTGATGAGAACAAAAGTACAGTGTTTCCTACACATACAGACCATAACTAGTCCAACTCTGCTACTGAAACTGAAACAAGCCACAGGTCCTCTAACATCCAATGCTTGTCAGTTAAGATGAGAAACGTGTGAGCTTTGTGAACGATGTAGTTCTTTTGTGCTGTAATGTAACTACCTTTACCTGAAATGAAGTCTTGCTTGTAGGAATACTCCGAGCCTGGGATTTAACTCCATTTCTGAAGTGAAACACACAACAGAGTTCTCATCCAATGATCACACTCTGATTTAGAGCAAGAAGCACAATCTTGCATTCTAGAGTCTCCAATACAACGGGAAAGGTGAGTGTGCAAAGAACAAAAGAACGGTGTTTCTTACACATACAGACCATATCTAGTCCAACTCTGCTTCTGAAACTGATACAAAGCACGGGTCCTCTAACATCCAATGCTTGTCAGTTAAGGTGAGAAACATGCGAGCTTCGCGAACGATGTAGTTCGTTTGAGCTGAAAAATGACTGCCCTTACCTGAAAGGAATTCTTGCTTGTAGGAAGACACAGAGCATGGGATTTAACTCCATTTCTGAAGGGAAACACACAGCAGAGTTCTCTTCCATTGATCACACTCTGCTTTAGAGCAAGAAGCAAACTCTTGCTTTCTAGAGTCTCTAATACAGCAGGAAACTTGAGTGTGCTGAGAACAAATGAACGGTGTTTCCTACACATACGAATCATATCTAGTCCAACTCTGCTTCTGAAACTGATACAAAGCACTGGTCCTCTAACATCCAATGCTTGTCAGTTAAGACGAGAAACGTGTGAACTTCCTGAACGATGTAGTTCGTTTGAGCTGAAAAGTGACTGCCCTTACCTGAAATGAAGTCTTGCTTGTAGGAAGACTCAGAGTCTGGGATTTAACTGCATTTCTGAAGTTAAACACACAGCAGAGTTCTCATCCATTGTTCACGGTCTGCTTTAGAGCAAGAAGCATGGTCTTGCTTTCTAGAGTCTCTAATACAGCAGGAAACATGAGTGTGCTCAGAATAAAAGAACGGTGTTTCCTACACATACGGACCATATCTAGTCCATGTCTGCTTCTGAAACTGAAAAAACCCACTGGTCCTCTAACAGCCAATGCTTGTCATTTAAGATGAGAAACGTGTGAGCTTTGTGAACGATGTAGTTCGTTTGAGCTGAAAAGTGACTGCCCTTACCTGAAACGAGTCTTGATTGTAGGAAGACACAGAGCCTGGGATTTAACTACATTTCTGAAGGGAAACACACAGCAGAGTTCTCATCCATTGTTCACGCTCTGCTTTAGAGCAAGAAGCACGCTCTTGCTTTCTAGAGTCTCTAATACAGCAAGAAACATGAGTGTGATGAGAACAAATATACAGTGTTTCCTACACATACAGACCATAACTAGTCCAACTCTGCTACTGAAACTGAAACAAGCCACAGGTCCTCTAACATCCAATGCTTGTCAGTTAAGATGAGAAACGTGTGAGCTTCGTGAACGATGTAGTTCGTTTGTGCTGTAATGTAACTACCTTTACCTGAAATGAAGTCATGCTTGTAGGAATACTCTGAGCCTGGGATTTAACTCCATTTCTGAAGTGAAACACACAACAGAGTTCTCATCCAATGATCACACTCTGATTTAGAGCAAGAAGCACAATCTTGCATTCAAGAGTCTCCAATACAACGGGAAAGGTGAGTGTGCAAAGAACAAAAGAATGGTGTTTCTTACACATACAGACCATATCTAGTCCAACTCTGCTTCTGAAACTGATACAAAGCACGGGTCCTCTAACATCCAATGCTTGTCATTTAAGGTGAGAAACATGCGAGCTTCGCGAACGATGTAGTTCGTTTGAGCTGAAAAATGACTGCCCTTACCTGAAAGGAATTCTTGCTTGTAGGAAGACACAGAGCATGGGATTTAACTCCATTTCTGAAGGGAAACACACAGCAGAGTTCTCATCCATTGATCACACTCTGCTTTAGAGCAAGAAGCAAACTCTTGCTTTCTAGAGTCTCTAATACAGCAGGAAACTTGAGTGTGCTGAGAACAAATAAACGGTGTTTCCTACACATACGAATCATATCTATTCCACCTCTGCTTCTGAAACTGATACAAAGCACTGGTCCTCTAACATCCAATGCTTGTCAGTTAAGACGAGAAACGTGTGAACTTCCTGAACGATGTAGTTCGTTTGAGCTGAAAAGTGACTGCCCTTACCTGTAATGAAGTCTTGCTTGTAGGAAGACTCAGAATCTGGGATTTATCTGCATTTCTGAAGTTAAACACACAGCAGAGTTCTCATCCATTGTTCAGGCTCTGCTTTAGAGCAAGAAGCATGCTCTTGCTTTCTAGAGTCTCTAATACAGCAGGAAACTTGAGTGTGCTCAGAATAAAAGAACGGTGTTTCCTACACATACTGACCATATCTAGTCCAAGTCTGCTTCTGAAACTGAAAGAACCCACTGGTCCTCTAACAGCCAATGCTTGTCAGTTAAGATGAGAAACGTGTGTCCTTTGTGAATGATGTAGTTCGTTTGAACTGAAAAGAGACTGCCCTTACCTGAAACGAAGTCTTGCTTGTAGGAAGACACAGAGCCTAGGATTTAACTCCATTTCTTAAGGGAAGCACATGACACAGTTCACATCCATTGTTCACACTCTGCTTTAGAGCAAGAAGGACGCTCTTGCTTTCTAGAGTCTCTAAGACTACAGGAAACATGAGTGAGATGAGAACAAAAGAACGGTGTTTCCTACACATACGGACCATATCTAGTCTAACTCTGCTTCTGAAACTGAAAAAACCCACTGGCCCTCTAACATCCAATGCTTGTCAGTTAAGATGAGAAACGTGTGAGCTTCAGAACGATGTAGATCGTTTGTGCTGTAATGTAACTACCCTTACCTGAAATGAAGTCTTGCTTGTAGGAATACTCCAAGCCTCGGATTTAACTCCATTTCTGAAGTGAAACACACAACAGAGTTCTCATCCAATGATCACACTCTGCTTTAGAGCAAGAAGCACGCTCTAGCTTTCAAGAGTCTCTAAGACTGCAGGAAACATGAGTGAGATGAGAACAAAAGTACAGTGTTTCCTACACATACAGACCATAACTAGTCCAACTCTGCTAGTGAAACTGAAACAAGCCACAGGTCCTCTAACATCCAATGCTTGTCAGTTAAGATGAGAAACGTGTGAGCTTCATGAACGATGTAGTTCGTTTGTGCTGTAATGTAACTACCTTTACCTGAAATGAAGTCTTGCTTGTAGGAATACTCCGAGCTTGGGATTTAACTCCATTTCTGAAGTGAAACACACAACAGAGTTCTCATCCAATGATCACACTCTGATTTAGAGCAAGAAGCACAATCTTGCATTCTAGAGTCTCTAATACAACGGGAAAGGTGAGTGTGCAAAGAACTAAAGAACGGTGTTTCTTACACATACAGACCATATCTAGTCCAACTCTGCTTCTGAAACTGATACAAAGCACGGGTCCTCTAACATCCAATGCTTGTCAGTTAAGGTGAAAAACATGCGAGCTTCGCGAACAATGTAGTTCGTTTGAACTGAAAAATGACTGCCCTTACCTGAAAGGAATTCTTGCTTGTAGGAAGACACAGAGCATGGGATTTAACACCATTTCTGAAGGGAAACACACAGCAGAGTTCTCATCCATTGATCACACTCTGCTTTAGAGCAAGAAGCAAACTCTTGCTTTCTAGAGTCTCTAATACAGCAGGAAACTTGAGTGTGCTGAGAACAAATGAACGGTGTTTCCTTCACATACGAATCATATCTAGTCCAACTCTGCTTCTGAAACTGATACAAAGCACTGGTCCTCTAACATCCAATGCTTGTCAGTTAAGACGAGAAACGTGTGAACTTCCTGAACGATGTAGTTCGTTTGAGCTGAAAAGTGACTGCCCTTACCTGAAATGAAGTCTTGCTTGTAGGAAGACTCAGAGTCTGGGATTTAACTGCATTTCTGAAGTTAAACACACAGCAGAGTTCTCCTCCATTGTTCAGGCTCTGCTTTAGAGCAAGAAGCATGCTCTTGCTTTCAAGAGTCTCTAACACAGCAGGAAACTTGAGTGTGCTCAGAATAAAAGAACGGTGTTTCCTACACATACGGACCATATCTAGTCCAACTCTGCTTCTGAAACTGATACAAAGCACTGGTCCTCTAACATCCAATGCTTGTCAGTTAAGATGAGAAACGTGTGAGCTTCGTGAACGATGTAGTTCATTTGAGCTGAAAAGTCACTGCCCTTACCTGAAAGGAAGTCTTGCTTGTAGGAATACTCTGAGCCTGGGATTTAACACCATTTCTGAAGTGAAACACACAACAGAGTTCTCATCCAATGATCACACTCTGCTTTAGAGCATGAAGCACACTCTTGCATTCTAGAGTCTCTAATACAACGGGAAAGGTGAGTGTGCTAAGAACAAAAGAACGGGGTTTCTTACACATACAGACCATATCTAGTACAACTCTGCTTCTGAAACTGATACAAAGCACGGGTCCTCTAACATCCAATGCTTGTCATTTAAGGTGAGAAACATGTGAGCTTCGCGAATGATGTAGTTCGTTTGAGCTGAAAAGTGACTGCCCTTACCTGAAACGAAGTCTTGCTTGTAGGAAGACACAGAGCCTGGGATTTAACTCCATTTCTGAAGTGAAACACACAGCAGAGTTCTCATCCATTGATCACACTCTGCTTTAGAGCAAGAAGCACGCTCTTGCTTTCTAGAGTCTCTAATACAGCAGGAAACTTGAGTGTGCTGACAACAAATGAACAGTGTTTCCTACACATACGGACCATATCTACGTCAACTCTGCTTCTGAAACTCAAAAAACCCACTGGCCCTCTAACATCCAATGATTGTCAGTTAAGTTGAGAAACGTGTGAGCTCGTGAACGATGTAGTTCGTTTGAACTGAAAAGTGACGGCCCTTACCAGAAACGAGGTCTTGCTTGTAGGAAGACACAGCGCCTGGGATTTAACACAATTTCCGAAGTGAAACACACAACAGAGTTCTCATCCTTTGATCACACTCTGCTTAGGAGCAAGAAGCACACTCTTGCATTCTAGAGTCTCTAATACAACGGGAAAGGTGAGTGTGCTGAGAACAAAAGAACGGTGTTTCTTACACATACGGACCATATCTAGTCCAACTCTGCTTCTGAAACTGATACAAAGCACTGGTCCTCTAACATCCAATGCTTGTCAGTTAAGCTGAGAAACGTGTGAGCTTTGTGCACGATGTAGTTCGTTTGTGCTGTAATGTAACTACCCTTATCTGAAATGAAGTCTTGCTTGTAGGAATACTCTGAGCATGGGATTTAACTCCATTTCTGAAGTGAAACACACAACAGAGTTCTCATCCAATGATCACTCTCTGCTTTAGAGCAAGAAGCACACTCTTGCATTCTAGGGTCTCAAATACAATGGGAAAGGTGACTGTGCTAAGAACAAAAGAACGGGGTTTCTTACAGATACAGACCATATCTAGTCCAACTCTGCTTCTGAAACTGATACAAAGCACTGGTCCTCTAAGATCCAATGCTTGTCAGTTAAGACGAGAAACGTGTGGGCTTCCTGAACGATGTAGTTCATTTGAGCTGAAAAGTGACTGCCCTTACCTGAAACGAAGTCTTGCTTGTAGAAAGACTCAGAGTCTGGGATTTAACTGCATTTCTGAAGTGAAACACTCAGCAGAGTTCTCATCCATTGTTCATGCTCTGCTTTAGAGCAAGAAGCACGCTCTTGCTTTCTAGATACTCTAATACTGCATGAAACATGAGTGAGATGAGAACAAAAGAAAGGTGTTTTCTACACATACGGACCATATCTAGTCTAACTCTGCTTCTGAAACTGAAAAAACCCACTGATCCTGTAACATCCAATGCTTGTCAGTTAAGATGAGAAACGTGTGAGCTCGTGAACGATGTAGTTCGTTTGTGCTGAAAAGTGACTGCCCTTACCTGAAAGGAATTCTTGCTTGTAGGAAGACACAGAGCCTGGGATTTAACTCCATTTCTGAAGGGAAACACACAGCAGAGTTCTCATCCATTGATCACACTCTTCTTTAGAGCAAGAAGCACGCTCTTGCTTTCTAGAGGCTCTAATACAGCAGGAAACTTGAGTGTGCTCAGAACAAAAGAACGGTGTTTCCTACACATACAGACCATATCTAGGTCAACTCTGCTTCTGAAACTCAAAAAACCCACTGGCCCTCTAACATCCAAGGCTTGTCAATTAAGATGAGAAACGTGTGAGCTCGTGAACGATGTAGTTCGTTTGTGCTGAAAAGTGACTGCCCTTACCTGAAAGGAATTCTTGCTTGTAGGAAGACACAGAGCCTGGGATTTAACTCCATTTCTGAAGGGAAACGCACAGCAGAGTTCTCATCCATTGATCACACTCTTCTTTAGAGCAAGACGCACGCTCTTGCTTTCTAGAGTCTCTAAGACTGCAGGAAACATGAGTGAGATGAGAACAAAAGAACGGTGTTTCCTACACATACGGACCATATCTAGTCTAACTCTGCTTCTGAAACTGAAAAAACCCACTGATCCTCTAACATCCAATGCTTGTCAGTTAAGATGAGAAACGTGTGAGCTTCGTGAACGATGTAGTTCGTTTGAGCTGAAAAGTGACTGCCCTTACCTGAAAGGAATTCTTGCTTGTAGGAAGACACAGAGCCTGGGATTTAACTCCATTTCTGAAGGGAAACACACAGCAGAGTTCTCATCCATTGATCACACTCTGCATTAGAGCATGAAGCACGCTCTTGCTTTCTAGAATCTCTAATACAGCAGGAAACTTGAGTGTGCTGAGAACAAATGAACGGTGTTTCCTACACACGTATCATATCTAGTCCAACTCTGCTTCTGAAACTGATACAAAGCACTGGTCCTCTAACATCCAATGCTTATCAGTTAAGACGAGAAACGTGTGAGCTTCCTGAATGATGTAGTTCGTTTGAGCTGAAAAGTGACTGCCCTTAACTGAAACGAAGTCTTGCTTGTAGGAAGACACAGACCCTGGATTTAACTCCATTTCTGAAGGGAAGCACATGACACAGTTCACATCCATTGCTCACACTCTGCTTTAGAGCAAGAAGGACGCTCTTGCTTTCTAGAGTCTCTAAGACTGCAGGAAACATGAGTGAGATGAGAACAAAAGAACGGTGTTTCTTACACATACGGACCATATCTAGTCCATGTCTGCTTCTGAAACTGAAAAAACCCACTGGTCCTCTAACATCCAATGCTTGTCAGTTAAGATGAGAAACGTGTGAGCTTGGTGAACGATGTAGTTCCTTTGAGCTGAAAAGTGACTGCCCTTACCTGAAAGGAATTCTTGCTTGTAGGAAGACAAAGAGCCTGGGATTTAACACCATTTCTGAAGAGAAACGCACAGCAGAGTTCTCATCCATTGATCACACCCTTCTTTAGAGCAAGACGCACGCTCTTGCTTTCTAGAGGCTCTAATACAGCAGGAAACTTGAGTTTGCTCAGAACAAATGAACGGTGATTCCTACACATACGGACCATATCTAGGTCAACTCTGCTTCTGAAACTCAAAAAACCCACTGGCCCTCTAACATCCAATGCTTGTCAGTTAAGATGAGAAACGTGTGAGCTTGGTGAACGATGTAGTTCGTTTGAGCTGAAAAGTGACTGCCCTTACCTGAAAGGAATTCTTGCTTGTAGGAAGACACAGAGCCTAGGATTTAACTCCATTTCTGAAGTGAAACGCACAGGAGAGTTCTCATCCATTGATCACACTCTTCTTTAGAGCAAGAAGCACGCTCTTGCTTTCTAGAGGCTCTAATACAGCAGGAAACTTGAGTGTGCTCAGAACAATTGAACGGTGTTTCCTACACATACGGATCATATCTAGGTCAACTGTTCTTCTGAAACTCAAAAAACCCACTGGCCCTCTAACATCCAATGCTTGTCAGTTAAGATGAGAAACGTGTGTGCTTCGTGAATGATGTAGTTCGTTTGAACTGAAAAGTGACTGCCCTTACCTGAAACGAAGTCTTGCTTGTAGGAAGACACAGAGCCTAGGATTTAACTCCATTTCTGAAGGGAAGCACATGACACAGTTCACATCAATTGTTAACACTCTGCTTTAGAGCAAGAAGGACGCTCTTGCTTTCTAGAGTCTCTAAGACTGCAGGAAACATGAGTGAGATGAGAACAAAAGAACGGTGTTTCTTACACATACGGACCATATCTAGTCCAACTCTGCTTCTGAAACTGAAAAAACCCACTGGCCCTCTAACATCCAATGCTTGTCAGTTAAGATGAGAAACGTGTGTGCTTTGTGAATGATGTAGTTCGTTTGAACTGAAAAGTGACTGCCCTTACGTGAAAGGAATTCTTGCTTGTAGGAAGACACAGAGCCTGGGATTTAACTGAATTTCTGAAGAGAAACGCACAGCAGAGTTCTCATCCATTGATCACACTCTTCTTTAGAGCAAGACACATGCTCTTGCGTTCTAGAGTCTCTAAGACTGCAGGAAACATGAGTTAGATGAGAACAAAAGAATGGTGTTTCTTACACATACGGACCATATCTAGTCCAACTCTGCTTCTGAAACTGAAAAAACCCACTGGTCCTCTAACATCCAATGCTTGTCAGTTAAGGTGAGAAACGTGTGAGCTTTGTGAACGATGTAGTTCGTTTGGGGTGAAAAGTGACTGCCCTTACCTGAAACGAGTCTTGCTTGTAGGAAGACACAGAGCCTGGGATTTAACTACATTTCTGAAGGGAAACACACAGCAGAGTTCTCATCCATTGTTCACGCTCTGCTTTAGAGCAAGAAGCATGCTCTTGCTTTCTAGAGTCTCTAGTACAGCAGGAAACTTGAGTGTGCTGAGAACAAATGAACGGTGTTTCCTACACATACGTATTATATCTAGTCCAACTCTGCTTCTGAAAGTGATACAAAGCACTGGTCCTCTAACATCCAATGCTTGTCAGTTAAGATGAGAAACGTGTGAGCTTCCTGAACGATGTAGTTCGTTTGAGCTGAAAAGTGACTGCCCTTACCTGAAAGGAATTCTTGCTTGTAGGAAGACACAGAGCCTGGGATTTAACTCCATTTCTGAAGGGAAACACACAGCAGAGTTCTCATCCATTGATCACACTCTTCTTTAGAGCAAGAAGCACGCTCTTGCTTTCTAGAGGCTCTAATACAGCAGGAAACTTGAGTGTGCTCAGAACAAAAGAACGGTGTTTCCTACACATACAGACCATATCTAGGTCAACTCTGCTTCTGAAACTCAAAAAACCCACTGGCCCTCTAACATCCAAGGCTTGTCAGTTAAGATGAGAAACGTGTGAGCTCGTGAACGATGTAGTTCGTTTGTGCTGAAAAGTGACTGCCCTTACCTGAAAGGAATTCTTGCTTGTAGGAAGACACAGAGCCTGGGATTTAACTCCATTTCTGAAGGGAAACGCACAGCAGAGTTCTCATCCATTGATCACACTCTTCTTTAGAGCAAGACGCACGCTCTTGCTTTCTAGAGTCTCTAAGACTGCAGGAAACATGAGTGAGATGAGAACAAAAGAACGGTGTTTCCTACACATACGGACCATATCTAGTCTAACTCTGCTTCTGAAACTGAAAAAACCCACTGATCCTCTAACATCCAATGCTTGTCAGTTAAGATGAGAAACGTGTGAGCTTCGTGAACGATGTAGTTCGTTTGAGCTGAAAAGTGACTGCCCTTACCTGAAAGGAATTCTTGCTTGTAGGAAGACACAGAGCCTGGGATTTAACTCCATTTCTGAAGGGAAACACACAGCAGAGTTCTCATCCATTGATCACACTCTGCTTTAGAGCATGAAGCACGCTCTTGCTTTCTAGAATCTCTAATACAGCAGGAAACTTGAGTGTGCTGAGAACAAATGAACGGTGTTTCCTACACACGTATCATATCTAGTCCAACTCTGCTTCTGAAACTGATACAAAGCACTGGTCCTCTAACATCCAATGCTTATCAGTTAAGACGAGAAACGTGTGAGCTTCCTGAATGATGTAGTTCGTTTGAGCTGAAAAGTGACTGCCCTTAACTGAAACGAAGTCTTGCTTGTAGGAAGACACAGACCCTGGATTTAACTCCATTTCTGAAGGGAAGCACATGACACAGTTCACATCCATTGCTCACACTCTGCTTTAGAGCAAGAAGGACGCTCTTGCTTTCTAGAGTCTCTAAGACTGCAGGAAACATGAGTGAGATGAGAACAAAAGAACGGTGTTTCTTACACATACGGACCATATCTAGTCCATGTCTGCTTCTGAAACTGAAAAAACCCACTGGTCCTCTAACATCCAATGCTTGTCAGTTAAGATGAGAAACG
This sequence comes from Onychomys leucogaster, assembly GCA_949786385.1. NCBI lineage: Eukaryota > Metazoa > Chordata > Mammalia > Rodentia > Cricetidae > Onychomys > Onychomys leucogaster. The sequence continues at coordinate 243,580 of CATKUP010000123.1, forward strand.
TGTGAGCTTGGTGAACGATGTAGTTCCTTTGAGCTGAAAAGTGACTGCCCTTACCTGAAAGGAATTCTTGCTTGTAGGAAGACAAAGAGCCTGGGATTTAACACCATTTCTGAAGAGAAACGCACAGCAGAGTTCTCATCCATTGATCACACCCTTCTTTAGAGCAAGACGCACGCTCTTGCTTTCTAGAGGCTCTAATACAGCAGGAAACTTGAGTTTGCTCAGAACAAATGAACGGTGATTCCTACACATACGGACCATATCTAGGTCAACTCTGCTTCTGAAACTCAAAAAACCCACTGGCCCTCTAACATCCAATGCTTGTCAGTTAAGATGAGAAACGTGTGAGCTTGGTGAACGATGTAGTTCGTTTGAGCTGAAAAGTGACTGCCCTTACCTGAAAGGAATTCTTGCTTGTAGGAAGACACAGAGCCTAGGATTTAACTCCATTTCTGAAGTGAAACGCACAGGAGAGTTCTCATCCATTGATCACACTCTTCTTTAGAGCAAGAAGCACGCTCTTGCTTTCTAGAGGCTCTAATACAGCAGGAAACTTGAGTGTGCTCAGAACAATTGAACGGTGTTTCCTACACATACGGATCATATCTAGGTCAACTGTTCTTCTGAAACTCAAAAAACCCACTGGCCCTCTAACATCCAATGCTTGTCAGTTAAGATGAGAAACGTGTGTGCTTCGTGAATGATGTAGTTCGTTTGAACTGAAAAGTGACTGCCCTTACCTGAAACGAAGTCTTGCTTGTAGGAAGACACAGAGCCTAGGATTTAACTCCATTTCTGAAGGGAAGCACATGACACAGTTCACATCAATTGTTAACACTCTGCTTTAGAGCAAGAAGGACGCTCTTGCTTTCTAGAGTCTCTAAGACTGCAGGAAACATGAGTGAGATGAGAACAAAAGAACGGTGTTTCTTACACATACGGACCATATCTAGTCCAACTCTGCTTCTGAAACTGAAAAAACCCACTGGCCCTCTAACATCCAATGCTTGTCAGTTAAGATGAGAAACGTGTGTGCTTTGTGAATGATGTAGTTCGTTTGAACTGAAAAGTGACTGCCCTTACGTGAAAGGAATTCTTGCTTGTAGGAAGACACAGAGCCTGGGATTTAACTGAATTTCTGAAGAGAAACGCACAGCAGAGTTCTCATCCATTGATCACACTCTTCTTTAGAGCAAGACACATGCTCTTGCGTTCTAGAGTCTCTAAGACTGCAGGAAACATGAGTTAGATGAGAACAAAAGAATGGTGTTTCTTACACATACGGACCATATCTAGTCCAACTCTGCTTCTGAAACTGAAAAAACCCACTGGTCCTCTAACATCCAATGCTTGTCAGTTAAGGTGAGAAACGTGTGAGCTTTGTGAACGATGTAGTTCGTTTGGGGTGAAAAGTGACTGCCCTTACCTGAAACGAGTCTTGCTTGTAGGAAGACACAGAGCCTGGGATTTAACTACATTTCTGAAGGGAAACACACAGCAGAGTTCTCATCCATTGTTCACGCTCTGCTTTAGAGCAAGAAGCATGCTCTTGCTTTCTAGAGTCTCTAGTACAGCAGGAAACTTGAGTGTGCTGAGAACAAATGAACGGTGTTTCCTACACATACGTATTATATCTAGTCCAACTCTGCTTCTGAAAGTGATACAAAGCACTGGTCCTCTAACATCCAATGCTTGTCAGTTAAGATGAGAAACGTGTGAGCTTCCTGAACGATGTAGTTCGTTTGAGCTGAAAAGTGACTGCCCGTACCTGAAAGGAATTCTTGCTTGTAGGAAGACACAGAGCCTGGGATTTAACACCATTTCTGAAGAGAAACGCACAGCAGAGTTCTCATCCATTGATCACACTCTTCTTTAGAGCAAGACGCACGCTCTTGCTTTCTAGAGTCTCTAAGACTGCAGGAAACATGAGTGAGATGAGAACAAAAGAACGGTGTTTCCTACACATACGGACCATATCTAGTCTAACTCTGCTTCTGAAACTGAAAAAACCCACTGATCCTCTAACATCCAATGCTTGTCAGTTAAGATGAGAAACGTGTGAGCTTCGTGAACGATGTAGTTCGTTTGAGCTGAAAAGTGACTGCCCTTACCTGAAAGGAATTCTTGCTTGTAGGAAGACACAGAGCCTGGGATTTAACTCCATTTCTGAAGGGAAACACACAGCAGAGTTCTCATCCATTGATCACACTCTGCTTTAGAGCATGAAGCACGCTCTTGCTTTCTAGAATCTCTAATACAGCAGGAAACTTGAGTGTGCTGAGAACAAATGAACGGTGTTTCCTACACACGTATCATATCTAGTCCAACTCTGCTTCTGAAACTGATCCAAAGCACTGGTCCTCTAACATCCAATGCTTATCAGTTAAGACGAGAAACGTGTGAGCTTCCTGAATGATGTAGTTCGTTTGAGCTGAAAAGTGACTGCCCTTACCTGAAACGAAGTCTTGCTTGTAGGAAGACACAGACCCTGGATTTAACTCCATTTCTGAAGGGAAGCACATGACACAGTTCACATCCATTGCTCACACTCTGCTTTAGAGCAAGAAGGACGCTCTTGCTTTCTAGATTCTCTAAGACTGCAGGAAACATGAGTGAGATGAGAACAAAAGAACGGTGTTTCCTACACATCCGGACCATATCTAGTCTAACTCTGCTTCTGAAACTCAAAAAACCCACTGGCCCTCTAACATCCAATGCTTGTCAGTTAAGATGAGAAACGTGTGAGCTTGGTGAACGATGTAGTTCGTTTGAGCTGAAAAGTGACTGCCCTTACCTGAAAGGAATTCTTGCTTGTAGGAAGACACAGAGCCTGGGATTTAACTCCATTTCTGAAGTGAAACGCACAGGAGAGTTCTCATCCATTGATCACACTCTTCTTTAGGGCAAGAAGCACGCTCTTGCTTTCTAGAGGCTCTAATACAGCAGGAAAGTTGAGTGTGCTCAGAACAATTGAACGGTGTTTCCTACACATACGGACCATATCTAGGTCAACTGTTCTTCTGAAACTCAAAAAACCCACTGGCCCTCTAACATCCAATGCTTGTCAGTTAAGATGAGAAACGTGTGTGCTTCGTGAATGATGTAGTTCGTTTGAACTGAAAAGTGACTGCCCTTACCTGAAACGAAGTCTTGCTTGTAGGAAGACACAGAGCCTAGGATTTAACTCCATTTCTGAAGGGAAGCACATGACACAGTTCACATCAATTGTTAACACTCTGCTTTAGAGCAAGAAGGACGCTCTTGCTTTCTAGAGTCTCTAAGACTGCAGGAAACATGAGTGAGATGAGAACAAAAGAACGGTGTTTCTTACACAAAGGGACCATATCTAGTCCAACTCTGCTTCTGAAACTGAAAAAACCCACTGGTCCTCTAACATCCAATGCTTGTCAGTTAAGATGAGAAACGTGTGAGCTTGGTGAATGATGTAGTTCCTTTGAGCTGAAAAGTGACTGCCCTTACCTGAAAGGAATTCTTGCTTGTAGGAAGACACAGAGCCTGGGATTTAACTCCATTTCTGAAGTGAAACGCACAGGAGAGTTCTCATCAATTGATCACACTCTTGTTTAGAGCAAGAAGCACGCTCTTGCTTTCTAGAGGCTCTTATACAGCAGGAAACTTGAGTGTGCTCAGAACAAATGAACGGTGTTTCCTACACATACGGACCATATCTAGGTCAACTCTGCTTCTGAAACTCAAAAAACCCACTGGCCCTCTAACATCCAATGCTTGTCAGTTAAGATGAGAAACGTGTGTGCTTCGTGAACGATGTAGTTCGTTTGAACTGAAAAGTGACTGCCCTTACCTGAAACGTAGTCTTGCTTTTAGGAAGACACAGAGCCTAGGATTTAACTCCTTTTATGAAGGGAAGCACATGACACAGTTCACATCCATTGTTCACACTCTCCTTAAGAGCAAGAAGGACGCTCTTGCTTTCTAGAGTCTCTAAGACTGCAGGAAACATGAGTGAGATGAGAACAAAAGAACGGTGTTTCCTACACATACGGACCATATCTAGTCTAACTCTGCTTCTGAAACTGAAAAAACCCACTGGTCCTCTAACATCCAATGTTTGTCAGTTAAGATGAGAAACGTGTGAGCATGGTGAACGATGTAGTTCGTTTGAGCTGAAAAGTGACTGCCCTTACCTGAAAGGAATTCTTGCTTGTAGGAAGACACAGAGCCTGGGATTTAACTCCATTTCTGAAGTGAATCGCACAGCAGAGTTCTCATCCATTGATCACACTCTTCTTTAGAGCAAGACGCACGCTCTTGCTTTCTAGAGGCTCTAATACAGCAGGAAACTTGAGTTTGCTCAGAACAAATGAACGGTGATTCCTACACATACGGACCATATCTAGGTCAACTCTGCTTCTGAAACTCAAAAAACCCACTGGCCCTCTAACATCCAATGCTTGTCAGTTAAGATGAGAAAAGTGTGTGCTTCGTGAATGATGTAGTTCGTTTGAACTGAAAAGTGACTGCCCTTACCTGAAACGAAGTCTTGCTTTTAGGAAGACAAAGAGCCTAGGATTTAACTCCTTTTCTGAAGGGAAGCACATGACACAGTTCACATCCATTGTTCACACTCTGCTGTAGAGCAAGAAAGACGCTCTTGCTTTCTTGAGTCTCTAAGACTGGAGGAAACATGAGTGAGATGAGAACAAAAGAACGGTGTTTCCTACACATACGGACCATATCTAGTCTAACTCTGCTTCTGAAACTGAAAAAACCCACTGGTCCTCTAACATCCAATGTTTGTCAGTTAAGTTGAGAAACGTGTGAGCTTGGTGAACGATGTAGTTCATTAGAGCTGAAAAGTGACTGCCCTTACCTGAAAGGAATTCTTGCTTGTAGGAAGACACAGAGCCTGGGATTTAACTCCATTTCTGAAGTGAAACGCACAGGAGAGTTCTCATCCATTGATCACACTCTGCTTTAGAGCAAGAAGCACGCTCTTGCTTTCTAGAGGCTCTAATACAGCAGGAAACTTGAGTGTGCTGAGAACAAATGAACGGTGTTTCCTACACATACTTATCATATCTAGTCCAACTCTGCTTCTGAAACTGATACAAAGCACTGGTCCTCTAACATCCAATGCTTCTCAGTTAAGACGAGAAACGTGTGAGCTTCCTGAACGATGTAGTTCGTTTGAGCTGAAAAGTAACTGCCCTTACCTGAAAGGAATTCTTGCTTGTAGGAAGACAAAGAGCCTGGGATTTAACACCATTTCTGAAGAGAAACGCACAGCAGAGTTCTCATCCATTGATCACACCCTTCTTTAGAGCAAGATGCACGCTCTTGCTTTCTAGAGGCTCTAATACAGCAGGAAACTTGAGTTTGCTCAGAAAAAATGAACTGTGATTCCTACACATACGGACCATATCTAGGTCAATTCTGCTTCTGAAACTCAAAAAACCCACTGGCCCTCTAACATCCAATGCGTGTCAGTTAAGATGAGAAACGTGTGAGCTTGGTGAACGATGTAGTTAGTTTGAGCTGAAAAGTGACTGCCCTTACCTGAAAGGAATTCTTGCTTGTAGGAAGACACACAGCCTGGGATTTAACTCCATTTCTGAAGTGAAACGCACAGGAGAGTTCTCATCCATTGATCACACTCTTCTTTAGAGCAAGAAGCACGCTCTTGCTTTCTAGAGGCTCTAATACAGCAGGAAACTTGAGTGTGCTCAGAACAATTGAACGGTGTTTCCTACACATACGGACCATATCTAGGTCAACTGTTCTTCTGAAACTCAAAAAACCCACTGGTACTCTAACATCCAATGCTTGTCAGTTAAGATGAGAAACGTGTGTGCTTCGTGAACGATGTAGTTCGTTTGAACTGAAAAGTGACTGCCCTTACCTGAAACGAAGTCTTGCTTGTAGGAAGACACAGAGCCTAGGATTTAACTCCATTTCTGAAGGGAAGCACATGACACAGTTCACATCAATTGTTCACACTCTGCTTTAGAGCTATAAGGACGCTCTTGCTTTCTAGAGTCTCTAAGACTGCAGGAAATATGAGTGAGATGAGAACAAAAGAACGGTGTTTCCTACACATACGGACCATATCTAGTCCAAGTCTGCTTCAGAAACTGAAAAAACCCACTGGTCCTCTAACATCCAATGCTTGTCAGTTAAGATGAGAAACGTGTGAGCTTTGTGAACGATGTAGTTCGTTTGAGCTGAAAAGTGACTGCCCTTACCTGAAACGAGTCTTGCTTGTAGGAAGACACAGAGCCTGGGATTTAACTACTTTTCTGAGGGAAACACACAGCAGAGTTCTCATCCATTGTTCACGCTCTGCTTTAGAGCAAGAAGCACGCTCTTGCTTTCTAGAGTCTCTAATACAGCAGGAAACATGAGTGTGATGAGAACAAAAGTACGGTGTTTCCTACACATACAGACCATATCTAGTCCAACTCTGCTCCTGAAACTGAAACAAGCCAGAGGTCCTCTAACATCCAATGCTTGTCAGTTAAGATGAGAAACGTGTGAGCTTCGTGAACGATGTAGTTCGTTTGTGCTCTAATGTAACTACCCTTACCTGAAATGAAGTCTTGCTTGTAGGAATACTCCGAGCCTGGGATTTAACTCCATTTCTGAAGTGAAACACACAACAGAGTTCTCATCCAATGATCACACTCTGCTTTAGAGCAAGAAGCACACTCTTGCATTCTAGAGTCTCTAATACAACGAGAAAGGTGAGTGTGCTAAGAACAAAAGAACGGTGATTCTTACACATACAGACCATATCTAGTCCAACTCTGCTTCTGAAACTGATACAATGCACAGGTCCTCTAACATCCAATGCTTGTCAGTTAAGGTGAGAAACATGTGAGCTTCGCGAACGATGTAGTTCGTTTGAGCTGAAAAGTGACTGCCCTTACCTGAAAGGAATTCTTGCTTGTAGGAAGACACAGAGCCTGGGATTTAACACCATTTCTGAAGTGAAACGCACAGCAGAGTTCTCATCCATTGATAACACTCTTCTTTAGAGCAAGAAGCATTCTCTTGCTTTCTAGAGGCTCTAATACAGCAGAAAACATGAGTGTGCTCAGTACAAAAGAATGGTGTTTCCTACACATACGGACGATATCTAGTCCAAGTCTGCTTCTGAAACTGAAAAATCCCACTGGTCCTCTAACATCCAATGCTTGTCAGTTAAGATGAGAAACGTGTGTGCTCCGTGAACTATGTAGTTCGTTTGAACTGAAAAGTGACTGCCCTTACCTGAAACGAAGTCTTGCTTTTAGGAAGACACAGAGACTAGGATTTAACTCCTTTTTGAAGGGAAGCACATGACACAGTTCACATCCATTGTTCACACTCTGCTTTAGAGCAAGAAGGACGCTCTTGCTTTCTAGAGTCTCTAAGACTGCAGGAAACATGAGTGAGATGAGAACAAAAGAACGGTGTTTCCTACACATACGGACCATATCTAGTCCAAGTCTGCTTCAGAAACTGAAAAAACCCACTGGTCCTCTAACATCCAATGCTTGTCAGTTAAGATGAGAAACGTGTGAGCTTGGTGAATGATGTAGTTCGTTTGAGCTGAAAAGTTACTGCCCTTACCTGAAAGGAATTCGTGCTTGTAGGAAGACACACAGCAGAGTTCTCATCCATTGATCACACTCTGCTTTAGAGCAAGAAGCAAACTCTTGCTTTCTAGAGTCTCTAATACAGCAGGAAACTTGAGTGTGCTGAGAACAAATGAACGGTGTTTCCTACACATACGAATCATATCTAGTCCAACTCTGCTTCTGAAACTGATACAAAGCACTGGTCCTCTAACATCCAATGCTTGTCAGTTAAGACGAGAAACGTGTGAACTTCCTGAACGATGTAGTTCGTTTGAGCTGAAAAGTGACTGCCCTTACCTGAAATGAAGTCTTGCTTGTAGGAAGACTCAGAGTCTGGGATTTAACTGCATTTCTGAAGTGAAACACACAGCAGAGTTCTCATCCATTGTTCACGCTCTGCTTTAGAGCAAGAAGCATGCACTTGCTTTCTAGAGTCTCTAATACAGCAGGAAACTTGAGTGTGCTCAGAACAAAAGAACGGTGTTTCCTACACATACGGACCATATCTAGGTCAACTCTGCTTCTGAAACTCAAAAAACCCACTGGTCCTCTAACAGCCAATGCTTGTCAGTTAAGATGAGAAACGTGTGTGCTTTGTGAACGATGTAGTTCGTTTGAGCTGAAAAGTCACTGCCCTTACCTGAAACGAAGTCTTGCTTGTAGGAAGACACAGAGCCTGGGATTTACCTCCATTTCTGAAGGGAAACACACAGCAGAGTTCTCATCCATTGATCACACTCTGCTTTAGAGCAGGAATGAATCTCTTGCTTTCTAGAGTCTCTAATACAGCAGGAAACTTGAGTGTGCTCAGAATAAAAGAACGGTGTTTCCTACACATTCGGACCATATCAAGTCCAAGTCTGCTTCTGAAACTGAAAAAACCCACTGGTCCTCTAACAGCCAATGCTTGTCAGTTTAGATGAGAAACGTGTGTGCTTTGTGAACGATGTAGTTCGTTTGAACTGAAAAGTGACTGCCCTTACCTGAAAAGAAGTCTTGCTTGTAGGAGGACACAGAGCCTAGGATTTAACTCCATTTCTTAAGGAAAGCACATGACACAGTTCACATCCATTGTTCACCCTCTGCTTTAGAGCAAGAAGGACGCTCTTGCTTTCTAGAGACTCTAAGACTACAGGAAACATGAGTGAGATGAGAACAAAAGAACGGTGTTTCCTACACATACGGACCATATCTAGTATAACTCTGCTTCTGAAACTGAAAAAACCCACTGGTCCTCTAACATCCAATGCTTGTCAGTTAAGATGAGAAACGTGTGAGCTTCGTGAATGATGTTGTTCGTTTGAGCTGAAAAGTCACTGACCTTACCTGAAAGGAATTCTTGCTTGTAGGAAGACACAGAGCCTGGGATTTAACTCCATTTCTGAAGTGAAACACACAGCAGAGTTCTCATCCATTGATCACACTCTTCTTTAGAGCAAGAAGCACCCTCTTGCTTTCTAGAGGCTCTAATATAGCAGGAAACTTGAGTGTGCTCAGAACAAAAGAACGGTGTTTCCTACACATACGGACCATATCTAGGTCAACTCTGCTTCTGAAACTCAAAAAACCCACTAGCCCTCTAACATCCAATGCTTGTCAGTTAAGATGAGAAACGTGTGAGCTTCGTGAACGTTGTAGATCGTTTGTGCTGTAATGTAACTACCCTTACCTGAAATGAAGTCTTGCTTGTAGGAATACTCCGAGCCTGGGATTTAACTCCATTTCTGAAGTGAAACACACAACAGAGTTCTCATCCAATGATCACACTCTGCTTTAGAGCAAGAAGCACACTCTTGCATTCTAGAGTCTCTAATAAAACGGGAAACGTGAGTGTGCTAAGAACAAAAGAACGGTGTTTCTTACACATACAGACCATATCTAGTCCAACTCTGCTTCTGAAACTGATACAAAGCACGGGTCCTCTAACATCCAATGTTTGTCAGTTAAGGTGAGAAACATGTGAGCTTCGCGAACGATGTAGTTCGTTTGAGCTGAAAAGTGACTGCCCATACCTGAAAGCAATTCTTGCTTGTAGGAAGACACAGAGCCTGGGATTTAACTCCATTTCTGAAGGGAAACACACAGCAGAGTTCTCATCCATTGATCACACTCTGCTTTAGAGCAAGAAGCACGCTGTTGCTTTCTAGAGTCTCTTATACAGCAGGAAACTTGAGTGTGCTGAGAACAAATGAACGGTGTTTCCTACACATACGGACCATATCTAGTCCAACTCTGCTTCTGAAACTGATACAAAGCACGGGACTTCTAACATCCAATGCTTGTCAGTTAAGGTGAGAAACATGTGAGCTTTGTGAACGATGTAGTTCTTTTGAGCTGAAAAGTGACTTCCCTTACCTGAAAGGAATTCTTGCTTGTAGGAAGACACAGAGCCTGGGATTTAACTCCATTTCTGAAGGGAAACACACAGCAGAGTTCTCATCCATTGATCACACTCTGCTTTAGAGCAAGAAGCACGCTCTTGCTTTCTAGATTCTCTAATACAGCAGGAAACTTGAGTGTGCTGAGAACAAATGAACGGTGTTTCCTACACACGTATCATATCTAGTCCAACTCTGCTTCTGAAACTGATACAAAGCACTGGTCCTCTAACATCCAATGCTTGTTAGTTAAGACAAGAAACCTGTGGGCTTCCTGAACGATGTAGTTCGTTTGAGCTGAAAAGTGACTGCCCTTACCTGAAACGAAGTCTTGCTTGTAGGAAGACTCAGAGTCTGGGATTTAACTCCATTTCTGAAGTGAAACAAACAGCAGAGTTCTCATCCATTGTTCACGCTCTGCTTTAGAGCAAGAAGCACGCTCTTGCTTTCTAGAGTCTCTAATACAGCAGGAAACTTGAGTGTGCTCAGAACAAAAGAACGGTGTTTCCTACACATACGGACCATATCTAGTCCAATTCTGCTTCTGAAACTGAAAAAACCCACTGGCCCTCTAACAGCCAATGCTTTTCAGTTAAGATGAGAAACGTGTGAGCTTTGTGAACAATGTAGTTCGTTTGAGCTGAAAAGTGACTGCCCTTACCTGAAACGAGTCTTGCTTGTAGGAAGACACAGAGCCTGGGATTTAACTACATTTCTGAAGGGAAACACACAGCAGAGTTCTCATCCATTGTTCACGCTCTGCTTTAGAGCAAGAAGCACGCTCTTGCTTTCTAGAGTCTCTAATACAGCAGGAAATATGAGTGTGATGAGAACAAAAGTACGGTGTTTCCTAAACATACAGACCATATCTAGTCCAACTCTGCTACTGAAACTACAACAAGCCACAGGTCCTCTAACATCCAATGCTTGTCAGTTAAGATGAGAAACGTGTGAGCTTCGTGAACGATGTAGTTCTTTTGTGCTGTAATGTAACTACCCTTACCTGAAATGAAGTCTTGCTTGTAGGAATACTCCGAGCCTGGGATTTAACTCCATTTCTGAAGTGAAACACACAGCAGAGTTCTCATCCAATGATCACACTCTGCTTTAGAGCAAGAAGCACACTCTTGCATTCTAGAGTCTCTAATAAAACGGGAATCGTGAGTGTGCTAAGAACAAAAGAACGGTGTTTCTTACACATACAGACCATATCTAGTCCAACTCTGCTTCTGAAACTGATACAAAGCACGGGTCCTTTAACATCCAATGCTTGTCAGTTAAGGTGAGAAACATGTGAGCTTCGCGAACGATGTAGTTCGTTTGAGCTGAAAAGTGACTGCCCTTACCTGAAAGGAATTCTTGCTTGTAGGAAGACACAGAGCCTGGGATTTAACTCCATTTCTGAAGGGAAACACACAGCAGAGTTCTCATCCATTGATCACACTCTGCTTTAGAGCAAGAAGCACGCTCTTGCTTTCTAGAGTCTCTTATACAGCAGGAAACTTGAGTGTGCTGAGAACAAATGAACGGTGTTTCCTACACATACGTATCATATCTAGTCCAACTCTGCTTCTGAAACTGATACAAAGCACTGGTCCTCTAACACCCAATGCTTGTCAGTTAAGACGAGAAACGTGTGAACTTCCTGAACGATTTAGTTCGTTTGAGCTGAAAAGTGACTGCCCTTACCTGAAACGAAGTCTTGCTTGTAGGAAGACTCAGAGTCTGGGATTTAACTGCATTTCTGAAGTGAAACACACAGCAGAGTTCTCATCCATTGTTCACGCTCTGCTTTAGAGCAAGAAGCACACTCTTGCTTTCTAGTGGCTCTAATATAGCAGGAAACTTGAGTGTGCTCAGAACATAAGAACGGTGTTTCCTACACATACGGAACATATTTAGGTCAACTCTGCTTCTGAAACTCAAAAAACCCACTGGCCCTCTAACATCCAATGATTGTCAGTTAAGATGAGAACCGTGTGAGCTCGTGAACTATGTAGTTCGTTTGATCTGAAAAGTGACGGACCTTACCAGAAACGAGGTCTTGCTTGTAGGAAGACACAGAGCCAGGGATTTAACACAATTTCTGAAGTGAAACAAACAACAGAGTTCTCATCCATTGATCACACTCTGCTTAGGAGCAAGAAGCACACTCTTGCATTCTAGAGTAACTAATACAACGGGAAAGGTGAGTGTGCTAAGAACAAAAGAACGGTGTTTCTTACACATACAGACCATACCTAGTTCAACTCTGCTTCTGAAACTGATACAAAGCACTGGTCCTCTAACATCCAATGCTTGTCAGTTAAGACGAGAAACGTGTGAACTTCCTCAACGATGTAGTTCGTTTGAGCTGAAAAGTGACTGCCCTTACCTGAAATGAAGTCTTGCTTGTAGGAAGACTCAGAGCCTGGGATTTTACTGCATTTCTGAAGTGAAACACACAGCAGAGTTCTCATCCATTGTTCACGCTCTGCTTTAGAGCAAGAATCACGCTCTTGCTTTCTAGAGTCTCTAATACAGCAGGAAACTTGAGTGTGCTCAGAACAAAAGAACGGTGTTTCCTACACATACGGACCATATCTAGTCCAAGTCTGCTTCTGGAACTGAAAAAACCCACTGGTCCTCTAACATCCAATGCTTGTCAGTTAAGATGAGAAACGTGTGAGCTTCGTGAACGATGTAGTTCGTTTGAGCTGAAAAGTGACTGCCCTTACCTGAAAGGAATTCTTGCTTGTAGGAAGACACAGAGCCTGGGATTTAACTCCATTTCTGAAGTGAAACACACAGCAGAGTTCTCATCCATTGATCACACTCTTCTTTAGAGCAAGAAGCACGCTCTTGCTTTCTAGAGGCTCTAATACAGCAGGAAACTTGAGTGTGCTCAGAACAAAAGAACGGTGTTTCCTACACATTACGGACCATATCTACGTCAGCTCTGCTTCTGAAACTCAAAAAACCCACAGTCCCTCTAACATCCAATGCTTGTCAGTTAAGATGAGAAACGTGTGAGCTCGTGAACGATGTAGTTCGTTTGAGCTGAAAAGTGACGGCCCTTACCAGAAACGAGGTCTTGCTTGTAGGAAGACACAGAGCCAGGGATTTAACACAATTTCTGAAGTGAAACACACAACAGAGTTCTCATCCATTGATCACACTCTGCTTAGGAGCAAGAAGCACACTCTTGCATTCTAGAGTCTCTAATACAACAGGAAAGGTGAGTGTGCTGAGAACAAAAGAACGGTGTTTCTTACACATACAGACCATATCTAGTCCAACTCTGCTTCTGAAACTGATACAAAGCACTGGTCCTCTAACATCGAATGCTTGTCAGTTAAGATGAGAAACGTGTGAGCTTGGTGAACAATGTAGTTCGTTTGAGCTTAAAAGTGACTGCCCTTACCTGAAACGAGTCTTGCTTGTAGGAAGACACAGAGCCTGGAATTTAACTACATTTCTGAAGGGAAACACACAGCAGAGTTCTCATCCATTGTTCACGCTCTGCTTTAGAGCAAGAAGCACGCACTTGCTTTCTAGAGTCTCTAATACAGCAGGAAACATGAGTGTGATGAGAACAAAAGTACGGTGTTTCCTAAACATACAGACCATATCTAGTCCAACTCTGCTACTGAAACTGAAACAAGCCACAGGTCCTCTAACATCCAATGCTTGTCAGTTAAGGTGAGAAACATGTGAGCTTCGCGAACGATGTAGTTCGTTTGAGCTGAAAAGTGACTGCCCTTACATGAAAGGAATTCTTGCTTGTAGGAAGACACAGAGCCTGGGATTTAACTCCATTTCTGAAGGGAAACACACAGCAGAGTTCTCATCCATTGATCACACTCTGCTTTAGAGCAAGAAGCACGCTCTTGCTTTCTAGAGTCTCTTATACAGCAGGAAACTTGAGTGTGCTGAGAACAAATGAACGGTGTTTCCTACACATACGTATCATATCTAGTCCAACTCTGCTTCTGAAACTGATACAAAGCACTGGTCCTCTAAGATCCAATGCTTGTCAGTTAAGATGAGAAACGTGTGAGCTTCGTGAACGATGTAGTTCGTTTGTGCTGTAATGTAACTACCCTTACCTGAAATGAAGTCTTGCTTGTAGGAATACTCCGAGCCTGGGATTTAACTCCATTTCTGAAGTGAAACACACAACAGAGTTCTCATCCAATGATCACACTCTGCTTTAGAGCAAGAATCACGCTCTTGCTTTCCAGAGTCTCTAATACAGCAGGAAACTTGAGTGTGCTCAGAACAAAAGAACGGTGTTTCCTACACATACGGACCATATCTAGTCCAAGTCTGCTTCTGAAACTGAAAAAACCCACTGGTCCTCTAACATCCAATGCTTGTCAGTTAAGATGAGAAACGTGTGAGCATCGTGAACGATGTAGTTCGTTTGAGCTGAAAAGTGACTGCCCTTACCTGACGAAGTCTTGCTTGTAGGAAGACACAGAGCCTGGGATTTAACTCCATTTCTGAAGTGAAACACACAGCAGAGTTCTCATCCAATGATCACACTCTGCTTTAGAGCAAGAAGCACACTCTTGCATTCTAGAGTCTCTAATAAAACGGGAATCGTGAGTGTGCTAAGAACAAAAGAACGGTGTTTCTTACACATACAGACCATATCTAGTCCAACTCTGCTTCTGAAACTGATACAAAGCACGGGTCCTCTAACATCCAATGCTTGTCAGTTAAGGTGAGAAACATGTGAGCTTCGCGAACGATGTAGTTCGTTTGAGCTGAAAAGTGACTGCCCTTACCTGAAAGGAATTCTTGCTTGTAGGAAGACACAGAGCCTGGGATTTAACTCCATTTCTGAAGGGAAACACACAGCAGAGTTCTCATCCATTGATCACACTCTGCTTTAGAGCAAGAAGCACGCTCTTGCTTTCTAGAGTCTCTTATACAGCAGGAAACTTGAGTGTGCTGAGAACAAATGAACGGTGTTTCCTACACATACGTATCATATCTAGTCCAACTCTGCTTCTGAAACTGATACAAAGCACTGGTCCTCTAACACCCAATGCTTGTCAGTTAAGACGAGAAACGTGTGAACTTCCTGAACGATTTAGTTCGTTTGAGCTGAAAAGTGACTGCCCTTACCTGAAACGAAGTCTTGCTTGTAGGAAGACTCAGAGTCTGGGATTTAACTGCATTTCTGAAGTGAAACACACAGCAGAGTTCTCATCCATTGTTCACGCTCTGCTTTAGAGCAAGAAGCATGCTCTTGCTTTCTAGAGTCTCTAATACAGCAGGAAACTTGAGTGTGCTCAGAACAAAAGAACGGTGTTTCCTACACATACGGACCATATCTAGGTCAACTCTGCTTCTGAAACTCAAAAAACCCACTGGTCCTCTAACAGCCAATGCTTGTCAGTTAAGATGAGAAACGTGTGTGCTTTGTGAACGATGTAGTTCGTTTGAGCTGAAAAGTCACTGCCCTTACCTGAAACGAAGTCTTGCTTGTAGGAAGACACAGAGCCTGGGATTTACTTCCATTTCTGAAGGGAAACACACAGCAGAGTTCTCATCCATTGATCACACTCTGCTTTAGAGCAGGAATGAATCTCTTGCTTTCTAGAGTCTCTAATACAGCAGGAAACTTGAGTGTGCTCAGAATAAAAGAACGGTGTTTCCTACACATTCGGACCATATCAAGTCCAAGTCTGCTTCTGAAACTGAAAAAACCCACTGGTCCTCTAACAGCCAATGCTTGTCAGTTTAGATGAGAAACGTGTGTGCTTTGTGAACGATGTAGTTCGTTTGAACTGAAAAGTGACTGCCCTTACCTGAAAAGAAGTCTTGCTTGTAGGAGGACACAGAGCCTAGGATTTAACTCCATTTCTTAAGGAAAGCACATGACACAGTTCACATCCATTGTTCACCCTCTGCTTTAGAGCAAGAAGGACGCTCTTGCTTTCTAGAGACTCTAAGACTACAGGAAACATGAGTGAGATGAGAACAAAAGAACGGTGTTTCCTACACATACGGACCATATCTAGTATAACTCTGCTTCTGAAACTGAAAAAACCCACTGGTCCTCTAACATCCAATGCTTGTCAGTTAAGATGAGAAACGTGTGAGCTTCGTGAATGATGTTGTTCGTTTGAGCTGAAAAGTCACTGACCTTACCTGAAAGGAATTCTTGCTTGTAGGAAGACACAGAGCCTGGGATTTAACTCCATTTCTGAAGTGAAACACACAGCAGAGTTCTCATCCATTGACCACACTCTTCTTTAGAGCAAGAAGCACCCTCTTGCTTTCTAGAGGCTCTAATATAGCAGGAACCTTGAGTGTGCTCAGAACAAAAGAACGGTGTTTCCTACACATACGGACCATATCTAGGTCAACTCTGCTTCTGAAACTCAAAAAACCCACTAGCCCTCTAACATCCAATGCTTGTCAGTTAAGATGAGAAACGTGTGAGCTTCGTGAACGTTGTAGATCGTTTGTGCTGTAATGTAACTACCCTTACCTGAAATGAAGTCTTGCTTGTAGGAATACTCCGAGCCTGGGATTTAACTCCATTTCTGAAGTGAAACACACAACAGAGTTCTCATCCAATGATCACACTCTGCTTTAGAGCAAGAAGCACACTCTTGCATTCTAGAGTCTCTAATAAAACGGGAAACGTGAGTGTGCTAAGAACAAAAGAACGGTGTTTCTTACACATACAGACCATATCTAGTCCAACTCTGCTTCTGAAACTGATAAAAAGCACGGGTCCTCTAACATCCAATGTTTGTCAGTTAAGGTGAGAAACATGTGAGCTTCGCGAACGATGTAGTTCGTTTGAGCTGAAAAGTGACTGCCCATACCTGAAAGGAATTCTTGCTTGTAGGAAGACACAGAGCCTGGGATTTAACTCCATTTCTGAAGGGAAACACACAGCAGAGTTCTCATCCATTGATCACACTCTGCTTTAGAGCAAGAAGCACGCTGTTGCTTTCTAGAGTCTCTTATACAGCAGGAAACTTGAGTGTGCTGAGAACAAATGAACGGTGTTTCCTACACATACGGACCATATCTAGTCCAACTCTGCTTCTGAAACTGATACAAAGCACGGGACTTCTAACATCCAATGCTTGTCAGTTAAGGTGAGAAACATGTGAGCTTTGTGAACGATGTAGTTCTTTTGAGCTGAAAAGTGACTTCCCTTACAGGAAAGGAATTCTTGCTTGTAGGAAGACACAGAGCCTGGGATTTAACTCCATTTCTGAAGGGAAACACACAGCAGAGTTCTCATCCATTGATCACACTCTGCTTTAGAGCAAGAAGCACGCTCTTGCTTTCTAGATTCTCTAATACAGCAGGAAACTTGAGTGTGCTGAGAACAAATGAACGGTGTTTCCTACACACGTATCATATCTAGTCCAACTCTGCTTCTGAAACTGATACAAAGCACTGGTCCTCTAACATCCAATGCTTGTTAGTTAAGACAAGAAACCTGTGGGCTTCCTGAACGATGTAGTTCGTTTGAGCTGAAAAGTGACTGCCCTTACCTGAAACGAAGTCTTGCTTGTAGGAAGACTCAGAGTCTGGGATTTAACTCCATTTCTGAAGTGAAACAAACAGCAGAGTTCTCATCCATTGTTCACGCTCTGCTTTAGAGCAAGAAGCACGCTCTTGCTTTCTAGAGTCTCTAATACAGCAGGAAACTTGAGTGTGCTCAGAACAAAAGAACGGTGTTTCCTACACATACGGACCATATCTAGTCCAATTCTGCTTCTGAAACTGAAAAAACCCACTGGCCCTCTAACAGCCAATGCTTTTCAGTTAAGATGAGAAACGTGTGAGCTTTGTGAACGATGTAGTTCGTTTGAGCTGAAAAGTGACTGCCCTTACCTGAAACGAGTCTTGCTTGTAGGAAGACACAGAGCCTGGGATTTAACTACATTTCTGAAGGGAAACACACAGCAGAGTTCTCATCCATTGTTCACGCTCTGCTTTAGAGCAAGAAGCACGCTCTTGCTTTCTAGAGTCTTTAATACAGCAGGAAATATGAGTGTGATGAGAACAAAAGTACGGTGTTTCCTAAACATACAGACCATATCTAGTCCAACTCTGCTACTGAAACTGAAACAAGCCACAGGTCCTCTAACATCCAATGCTTGTCAGTTAAGATGAGAAACGTGTGAGCTTCGTGAACGATGTAGTTCTTTTGTGCTGTAATGTAACTACCCTTACCTGAAATGAAGTCTTGCTTGTAGGAATACTCCGAGCCTGGGATTTAACTCCATTTCTGAAGTGAAACACACAACAGAGTTCTCATCCAATGATCACACTCTGCTTTAGAGCAAGAAGCACACTCTTGCATTCTAGAGTCTCTAATAAAACGGGAATCGTGAGTGTGCTAAGAACAAAAGAACGGTGTTTCTTACACATACAGACCATATCTAGTCCAACTCTGCTTCTGAAACTGATACAAAGCACGGGTCCTCTAACATCCAATGCTTGTCAGTTAAGGTGAGAAACATGTGAGCTTCGCGAACGATGTAGTTCGTTTGAGCTGAAAAGTGACTGCCCTTACCTGAAAGGAATTCTTGCTTGTAGGAAGACACAGAGCCTGGGATTTAACTCCATTTCTGAAGGGAAACACACAGCAGAGTTCTCATCCATTGATCACACTCTGCTTTAGAGCAAGAAGCACGCTCTTGCTTTCTAGAGTCTCTTATACAGCAGGAAACTTGAGTGTGCTGAGAACAAATGAACGGTGTTTCCTACACATACGTATCATATCTAGTCCAACTCTGCTTCTGAAACTGATACAAAGCACTGGTCCTCTAACACCCAATGCTTGTCAGTTAAGACGAGAAACGTGTGAACTTCCTGAACGATTTAGTTCGTTTGAGCTGAAAAGTGACTGCCCTTACCTGAAACGAAGTCTTGCTTGTAGGAAGACTCAGAGTCTGGGATTTAACTGCATTTCTGAAGTGAAACACACAGCAGAGTTCTCATCCATTGTTCACGCTCTGCTTTAGAGCAAGAAGCACACTCTTGCTTTCTAGTGGCTCTAATATAGCAGGAAACTTGAGTGTGCTCAGAACATAAGAACGGTGTTTCCTACACATACGGAACATATTTAGGTCAACTCTGCTTCTGAAACTCAAAAAACCCACTGGCCCTCTAACATCCAATGATTGTCAGTTAAGATGAGAACCGTGTGAGCTCGTGAACTATGTAGTTCGTTTGATCTGAAAAGTGACGGACCTTACCAGAAACGAGGTCTTGCTTGTAGGAAGACACAGAGCCAGGGATTTAACACAATTTCTGAAGTGAAACAAACAACAGAGTTCTCATCCATTGATCACACTCTGCTTAGGAGCAAGAAGCACACTCTTGCATTCTAGAGTAACTAATACAACGGGAAAGGTGAGTGTGCTAAGAACAAAAGAACGGTGTTTCTTACACATACAGACCATACCTAGTTCAACTCTGCTTCTGAAACTGATACAAAGCACTGGTCCTCTAACATCCAATGCTTGTCAGTTAAGACGAGAAACGTGTGAACTTCCTCAACGATGTAGTTCGTTTGAGCTGAAAAGTGACTGCCCTTACCTGAAATGAAGTCTTGCTTGTAGGAAGACTCAGAGCCTGGGATTTTACTGCATTTCTGAAGTGAAACACACAGCAGAGTTCTCATCCATTGTTCACGCTCTGCTTTAGAGCAAGAATCACGCTCTTGCTTTCTAGAGTCTCTAATACAGCAGGAAACTTGAGTGTGCTCAGAACAAAAGAACGGTGTTTCCTACACATACGGACCATATCTAGTCCAAGTCTGCTTCTGGAACTGAAAAAACCCACTGGTCCTCTAACATCCAATGCTTGTCAGTTAAGATGAGAAACGTGTGAGCTTCGTGAACGATGTAGTTCGTTTGAGCTGAAAAGTGACTGCCCTTACCTGAAAGGAATTCTTGCTTGTAGGAAGACACAGAGCCTGGGATTTAACTCCATTTCTGAAGTGAAACACACAGCAGAGTTCTCATCCATTGATCACACTCTTCTTTAGAGCAAGAAGCACGCTCTTGCTTTCTAGAGGCTCTAATACAGCAGGAAACTTGAGTGTGCTCAGAACAAAAGAACGGTGTTTCCTACACATTACGGACCATATCTACGTCAGCTCTGCTTCTGAAACTCAAAAAACCCACAGTCCCTCTAACATCCAATGCTTGTCAGTTAAGATGAGAAACGTGTGAGCTCGTGAACGATGTAGTTCGTTTGAGCTGAAAAGTGACGGCCCTTACCAGAAACGAGGTCTTGCTTGTAGGAAGACACAGAGCCAGGGATTTAACACAATTTCTGAAGTGAAACACACAACAGAGTTCTCATCCATTGATCACACTCTGCTTAGGAGCAAGAAGCACACTCTTGCATTCTAGAGTCTCTAATACAACAGGAAAGGTGAGTGTGCTGAGAACAAAAGAACGGTGTTTCTTACACATACAGACCATATCTAGTCCAACTCTGCTTCTGAAACTGATACAAAGCACTGGTCCTCTAACATCGAATGCTTGTCAGTTAAGATGAGAAACGTGTGAGCTTGGTGAACAATGTAGTTCGTTTGAGCTTAAAAGTGACTGCCCTTACCTGAAACGAGTCTTGCTTGTAGGAAGACACAGAGCCTGGAATTTAACTACATTTCTGAAGGGAAACACACAGCAGAGTTCTCATCCATTGTTCACGCTCTGCTTTAGAGCAAGAAGCACGCACTTGCTTTCTAGAGTCTCTAATACAGCAGGAAACATGAGTGTGATGAGAACAAAAGTACGGTGTTTCCTAAACATACAGACCATATCTAGTCCAACTCTGCTACTGAAACTGAAACAAGCCACAGGTCCTCTAACATCCAATGCTTGTCAGTTAAGGTGAGAAACATGTGAGCTTCGCGAACGATGTAGTTCGTTTGAGCTGAAAAGTGACTGCCCTTACATGAAAGGAATTCTTGCTTGTAGGAAGACACAGAGCCTGGGATTTAACTCCATTTCTGAAGGGAAACACACAGCAGAGTTCTCATCCATTGATCACACTCTGCTTTAGAGCAAGAAGCACGCTCTTGCTTTCTAGAGTCTCTTATACAGCAGGAAACTTGAGTGTGCTGAGAACAAATGAACGGTGTTTCCTACACATACGTATCATATCTAGTCCAACTCTGCTTCTGAAACTGATACAAAGCACTGGTCCTCTAAGATCCAATGCTTGTCAGTTAAGATGAGAAACGTGTGAGCTTCGTGAACGATGTAGTTCGTTTGTGCTGTAATGTAACTACCCTTACCTGAAATGAAGTCTTGCTTGTAGGAATACTCCGAGCCTGGGATTTAACTCCATTTCTGAAGTGAAACACACAACAGAGTTCTCATCCAATGATCACACTCTGCTTTAGAGCAAGAATCACGCTCTTGCTTTCCAGAGTCTCTAATACAGCAGGAAACTTGAGTGTGCTCAGAACAAAAGAACGGTGTTTCCTACACATACGGACCATATCTAGTCCAAGTCTGCTTCTGAAACTGAAAAAACCCACTGGTCCTCTAACATCCAATGCTTGTCAGTTAAGATGAGAAACGTGTGAGCATCGTGAACGATGTAGTTCGTTTGAGCTGAAAAGTGACTGCCCTTACCTGACGAAGTCTTGCTTGTAGGAAGACACAGAGCCTGGGATTTAACTCCATTTCTGAAGTGAAACACACAGCAGAGTTCTCATCCAATGATCACACTCTGCTTTAGAGCAAGAAGCACACTCTTGCATTCTAGAGTCTCTAATAAAACGGGAATCGTGAGTGTGCTAAGAACAAAAGAACGGTGTTTCTTACACATACAGACCATATCTAGTCCAACTCTGCTTCTGAAACTGATACAAAGCACGGGTCCTCTAACATCCAATGCTTGTCAGTTAAGGTGAGAAACATGTGAGCTTCGCGAACGATGTAGTTCGTTTGAGCTGAAAAGTGACTGCCCTTACCTGAAAGGAATTCTTGCTTGTAGGAAGACACAGAGCCTGGGATTTAACTCCATTTCTGAAGGGAAACACACAGCAGAGTTCTCATCCATTGATCACACTCTGCTTTAGAGCAAGAAGCACGCTCTTGCTTTCTAGAGTCTCTTATACAGCAGGAAACTTGAGTGTGCTGAGAACAAATGAACGGTGTTTCCTACACATACGTATCATATCTAGTCCAACTCTGCTTCTGAAACTGATACAAAGCACTGGTCCTCTAACACCCAATGCTTGTCAGTTAAGACGAGAAACGTGTGAACTTCCTGAACGATTTAGTTCGTTTGAGCTGAAAAGTGACTGCCCTTACCTGAAACGAAGTCTTGCTTGTAGGAAGACTCAGAGTCTGGGATTTAACTGCATTTCTGAAGTGAAACACACAGCAGAGTTCTCATCCATTGTTCACGCTCTGCTTTAGAGCAAGAAGCACACTCTTGCTTTCTAGTGGCTCTAATATAGCAGGAAACTTGAGTGTGCTCAGAACATAAGAACGGTGTTTCCTACACATACGGAACATATTTAGGTCAACTCTGCTTCTGAAACTCAAAAAACCCACTGGCCCTCTAACATCCAATGATTGTCAGTTAAGATGAGAACCGTGTGAGCTCGTGAACTATGTAGTTCGTTTGAGCTGAAAAGTGACGGACCTTACCAGAAACGAGGTCTTGCTTGTAGGAAGACACAGAGCCAGGGATTTAACACAATTTCTGAAGTGAAACACACAACAGAGTTCTCATCCATTGATCACACTCTGCTTAGGAGCAAGAAGCACACTCTTGCATTCTAGAGTCTCTAATACAACAGGAAAGGTGAGTGTGCTGAGAACAAAAGAACGGTGTTTCTTACACATACAGACCATATCTAGTCCAACTCTGCTTCTGAAACTGATACAAAGCACTGGTCCTCTAACATCGAATGCTTGTCAGTTAAGATGAGAAACGTGTGAGCTTGGTGAACAATGTAGTTCGTTTGAGCTTAAAAGTGACTGCCCTTACCTGAAACGAGTCTTGCTTGTAGGAAGACACAGAGCCTGGAATTTAACTACATTTCTGAAGGGAAACACACAGCAGAGTTCTCATCCATTGTTCACGCTCTGCTTTAGAGCAAGAAGCACGCACTTGCTTTCTAGAGTCTCTAATACAGCAGGAAACATGAGTGTGATGAGAACAAAAGTACGGTGTTTCCTAAACATACAGACCATATCTAGTCCAACTCTGCTACTGAAACTGAAACAAGCCACAGGTCCTCTAACATCCAATGCTTGTCAGTTAAGGTGAGAAACATGTGAGCTTCGCGAACGATGTAGTTCGTTTGAGCTGAAAAGTGACTGCCCTTACATGAAAGGAATTCTTGCTTGTAGGAAGACACAGAGCCTGGGATTTAACTCCATTTCTGAAGGGAAACACACAGCAGAGTTCTCATCCATTGATCACACTCTGCTTTAGAGCAAGAAGCACGCTCTTGCTTTCTAGAGTCTCTTATACAGCAGGAAACTTGAGTGTGCTGAGAACAAATGAACGGTGTTTCCTACACATACGTATCATATCTAGTCCAACTCTGCTTCTGAAACTGATACAAAGCACTGGTCCTCTAAGATCCAATGCTTGTCAGTTAAGATGAGAAACGTGTGAGCTTCGTGAACGATGTAGTTCGTTTGTGCTGTAATGTAACTACCCTTACCTGAAATGAAGTCTTGCTTGTAGGAATACTCCGAGCCTGGGATTTAACTCCATTTCTGAAGTGAAACACACAACAGAGTTCTCATCCAATGATCACACTCTGCTTTAGAGCAAGAATCACGCTCTTGCTTTCCAGAGTCTCTAATACAGCAGGAAACTTGAGTGTGCTCAGAACAAAAGAACGGTGTTTCCTACACATACGGACCATATCTAGTCCAAGTCTGCTTCTGAAACTGAAAAAACCCACTGGTCCTCTAACATCCAATGCTTGTCAGTTAAGATGAGAAACGTGTGAGCATCGTGAACGATGTAGTTCGTTTGAGCTGAAAAGTGACTGCCCTTACCTGACGAAGTCTTGCTTGTAGGAAGACACAGAGCCTGGGATTTAACTCCATTTCTGAAGTGAAACACACAGCAGAGTTCTCATCCAATGATCACACTCTGCTTTAGAGCAAGAAGCACACTCTTGCATTCTAGAGTCTCTAATAAAACGGGAATCGTGAGTGTGCTAAGAACAAAAGAACGGTGTTTCTTACACATACAGACCATATCTAGTCCAACTCTGCTTCTGAAACTGATACAAAGCACGGGTCCTCTAACATCCAATGCTTGTCAGTTAAGGTGAGAAACATGTGAGCTTCGCGAACGATGTAGTTCGTTTGAGCTGAAAAGTGACTGCCCTTACCTGAAAGGAATTCTTGCTTGTAGGAAGACACAGAGCCTGGGATTTAACTCCATTTCTGAAGGGAAACACACAGCAGAGTTCTCATCCATTGATCACACTCTGCTTTAGAGCAAGAAGCACGCTCTTGCTTTCTAGAGTCTCTTATACAGCAGGAAACTTGAGTGTGCTGAGAACAAATGAACGGTGTTTCCTACACATACGTATCATATCTAGTCCAACTCTGCTTCTGAAACTGATACAAAGCACTGGTCCTCTAACACCCAATGCTTGTCAGTTAAGACGAGAAACGTGTGAACTTCCTGAACGATTTAGTTCGTTTGAGCTGAAAAGTGACTGCCCTTACCTGAAACGAAGTCTTGCTTGTAGGAAGACTCAGAGTCTGGGATTTAACTGCATTTCTGAAGTGAAACACACAGCAGAGTTCTCATCCATTGTTCACGCTCTGCTTTAGAGCAAGAAGCACACTCTTGCTTTCTAGTGGCTCTAATATAGCAGGAAACTTGAGTGTGCTCAGAACATAAGAACGGTGTTTCCTACACATACGGAACATATTTAGGTCAACTCTGCTTCTGAAACTCAAAAAACCCACTGGCCCTCTAACATCCAATGATTGTCAGTTAAGATGAGAACCGTGTGAGCTCGTGAACTATGTAGTTCGTTTGAGCTGAAAAGTGACGGACCTTACCAGAAACGAGGTCTTGCTTGTAGGAAGACACAGAGCCAGGGATTTAACACAATTTCTGAAGTGAAACAAACAACAGAGTTCTCATCCATTGATCACACTCTGCTTAGGAGCAAGAAGCACACTCTTGCATTCTAGAGTAACTAATACAACGGGAAAGGTGAGTGTGCTAAGAACAAAAGAACGGTGTTTCTTACACATACAGACCATACCTAGTTCAACTCTGCTTCTGAAACTGATACAAAGCACTGGTCCTCTAACATCCAATGCTTGTCAGTTAAGACGAGAAACGTGTGAACTTCCTCAACGATGTAGTTCGTTTGAGCTGAAAAGTGACTGCCCTTACCTGAAATGAAGTCTTGCTTGTAGGAAGACTCAGAGCCTGGGATTTTACTGCATTTCTGAAGTGAAACACACAGCAGAGTTCTCATCCATTGTTCACGCTCTGCTTTAGAGCAAGAATCACGCTCTTGCTTTCTAGAGTCTCTAATACAGCAGGAAACTTGAGTGTGCTCAGAACAAAAGAACGGTGTTTCCTACACATACGGACCATATCTAGTCCAAGTCTGCTTCTGGAACTGAAAAAACCCACTGGTCCTCTAACATCCAATGCTTGTCAGTTAAGATGAGAAACGTGTGAGCTCGTGAACGATGTAGTTCGTTTGAGCTGAAAAGTGACGGCCCTTACCAGAAACGAGGTCTTGCTTGTAGGAAGACACAGAGCCAGGGATTTAACACAATTTCTGAAGTGAAACACACAACAGAGTTCTCATCCATTGATCACACTCTGCTTAGGAGCAAGAAGCACACTCTTGCATTCTAGAGTCTCTAATACAACAGGAAAGGTGAGTGTGCTGAGAACAAAAGAACGGTGTTTCTTACACATACAGACCATATCTAGTCCAACTCTGCTTCTGAAACTGATACAAAGCACTGGTCCTCTAACATCGAATGCTTGTCAGTTAAGATGAGAAACGTGTGAGCTTGGTGAACAATGTAGTTCGTTTGAGCTTAAAAGTGACTGCCCTTACCTGAAACGAGTCTTGCTTGTAGGAAGACACAGAGCCTGGAATTTAACTACATTTCTGAAGGGAAACACACAGCAGAGTTCTCATCCATTGTTCACGCTCTGCTTTAGAGCAAGAAGCACGCACTTGCTTTCTAGAGTCTCTAATACAGCAGGAAACATGAGTGTGATGAGAACAAAAGTACGGTGTTTCCTAAACATACAGACCATATCTAGTCCAACTCTGCTACTGAAACTGAAACAAGCCACAGGTCCTCTAACATCCAATGCTTGTCAGTTAAGGTGAGAAACATGTGAGCTTCGCGAACGATGTAGTTCGTTTGAGCTGAAAAGTGACTGCCCTTACATGAAAGGAATTCTTGCTTGTAGGAAGACACAGAGCCTGGGATTTAACTCCATTTCTGAAGGGAAACACACAGCAGAGTTCTCATCCATTGATCACACTCTGCTTTAGAGCAAGAAGCACGCTCTTGCTTTCTAGAGTCTCTTATACAGCAGGAAACTTGAGTGTGCTGAGAACAAATGAATGGTGTTTCCTACACATACGTATCATATCTAGTCCAACTCTGCTTCTGAAACTGATACAAAGCACTGGTCCTCTAAGATCCAATGCTTGTCAGTTAAGATGAGAAACGTGTGAGCTTCGTGAACGATGTAGTTCGTTTGTGCTGTAATGTAACTACCCTTACCTGAAATGAAGTCTTGCTTGTAGGAATACTCCGAGCCTGGGATTTAACTCCATTTCTGAAGTGAAACACACAACAGAGTTCTCATCCAATGATCACACTCTGCTTTAGAGCAAGAATCACGCTCTTGCTTTCTAGAGTCTCTAATACAGCAGGAAACTTGAGTGTGCTCAGAACAAAAGAACGGTGTTTCCTACACATACGGACCATATCTAGTCCAAGTCTGCTTCTGAAACTGAAAAAACCCACTGGTCCTCTAACATCCAATGCTTGTCAGTTAAGATGAGAAACGTGTGAGCATCGTGAACGATGTAGTTCGTTTGAGCTGAAAAGTGACTGCCCTTACCTGAAACGAAGTCTTGCTTGTAGGAAGACACAGAGCCTGGGATTTAACTCCATTTCTGAAGTGAAACACACAGCAGAGTTCTCATCCATTGATCACACTCTTCCTTAGAGCAAGAAGCACGCTCTTGCTTTCTAGAGGCTCTAATACAGCAGGAAACTTGAGTGTGCTCAGAACAAAAGAACGGTGTTTCCTACACATACGGACCATATCTACGTCAGCTCTGCTTCTGAAACTCAAAAAACCCACAGTCCCTCTAACATCCAATGCTTGTCAGTTAAGATGAGAAACGTGTGAGCTCGTGAACGATGTAGTTCGTTTGAGCTGAAAAGTGACGGCCCTTACCAGAAACGAGGTCTTGCTTGTAGGAAGACACAGAGCCAGGGATTTAACACAATTTCTGAAGTGAAACACACAACAGAGTTCTCATCCATTGATCACACTCTGCTTAGGAGCAAGAAGCACACTCTTGCATTCTAGAGTCTCTAATACAACAGGAAAGGTGAGTGTGCTGAGAACAAAAGAATGGTGTTTCTTACACATACAGACCATATCTAGTCCAACTCTGCTTCTGAAACTGATACAAAGCACTGGTCCTCTAACATCGAATGCTTGTCAGTTAAGATGAGAAACGTGTGAGCTTGGTGAACAATGTAGTTCTTTTGAGCTTAAAAGTGACTGCCCTTACCTGAAACGAGTCTTGCTTGTAGGAAGACACAGAGCCTGGGATTTAACTACATTTCTGAAGGGAAACACACAGCAGAGTTCTCATCCATTGTTCACGCTCTGCTTTAGAGCAAGAAGCACGCACTTGCTTTCTAGAGTCTCTAATACAGCAGGAAACATGAGTGTGATGAGAACAAAAGTACGGTGTTTCCTAAACATACAGACCATATCTAGTCCAACTCTGCTACTGAAACTGAAACAAGCCACAGGTCCTCTAACATCCAATGCTTGTCAGTTAAGGTGAGAAACATGTGAGCTTCGCGAACGATGTAGTTCGTTTGAGCTGAAAAGTGACTGCCCTTACATGAAAGGAATTCTTGCTTGTAGGAAGACACAGAGCCTGGGATTTAACTCCATTTCTGAAGGGAAACACACAGCAGAGTTCTCATCCATTGATCACACTCTGCTTTAGAGCAAGAAGCACGCTCTTGCTTTCTAGAGTCTCTTATACAGCAGGAAACTTGAGTGTGCTGAGAACAAATGAACGGTGTTTCCTACACATACGTATCATATCTAGTCCAACTCTGCTTCTGAAACTGATACAAAGCACTGGTCCTCTAAGATCCAATGCTTGTCAGTTAAGATGAGAAACGTGTGAGCTTCGTGAACGATGTAGTTCGTTTGTGCTGTAATGTAACTACCCTTACCTGAAATGAAGTCTTGCTTGTAGGAATACTCCGAGCCTGGGATTTAACTCCATTTCTGAAGTGAAACACACAACAGAGTTCTCATCCAATGATCACACTCTGCTTTAGAGCAAGAATCACGCTCTTGCTTTCTAGAGTCTCTAATACAGCAGGAAACTTGAGTGTGCTCAGAACAAAAGAACGGTGTTTCCTACACATACGGACCATATCTAGTCCAACTCTGCTTCTGAAACTGAAAAAACCCACTGGTCCTCTAACATCCAATGCTTGTCAGTTAAGATGAGAAACGTGTGAGCATCGTGAACGATGTAGTTTGTTTGAGCTGAAAAGTGCCTGCCCTTACCTGAAACGAAGTCTTGCTTGTAGGAAGACACAGAGCCTGGGATTTAACTCCATTTCTGAAGTGAAACACACAGCAGAGTTCTCATCCATTGATCACACTCTTCCTTAGAGCAAGAAGCACGCTCTTGCTTTCTAGAGGCTCTAATACAGCAGGAAACTTGAGTGTGCTCAGAACAAAAGAACGGTGTTTCCTACACATACGGACCATATCTACGTCAGCTCTGCTTCTGAAACTCAAAAAACCCACAGTCCCTCTAACATCCAATGCTTGTCAGTTAAGATGAGAAACGTGTGAGCTCGTGAACGATGTAGTTCCTTTGAGCTGAAAAGTGACGGCCCTTACCAGAAACGAGGTCTTGCTTGTAGGAAGACACAGAGCCAGGGATTTAACACAATTTCTGAAGTGAAACACACAACAGAGTTCTCATCCATTGATCACACTCTGCTTAGGAGCAAGAAGCACACTCTTGCATTCTAGAGTCTCTAATACAACAGGAAAGGTGAGTGTGCTGAGAACAAAAGAACGGTGTTTCTTACACATACAGACCATATCTAGTCCAACTCTGCTTCTGAAACTGATACAAAGCACTGGTCCTCTAACATCGAATGCTTGTCAGTTAAGATGAGAAACGTGTGAGCTTGGTGAACAATGTAGTTCTTTTGAGCTTAAAAGTGACTGCCCTTACCTGAAACGAGTCTTGCTTGTAGGAAGACACAGAGCCTGGGATTTAACTACATTTCTGAAGGGAAACACACAGCAGAGTTCTCATCCATTGTTCACGCTCTGCTTTAGAGCAAGAAGCACGCACTTGCTTTCTAGAGTCTCTAATACAGCAGGAAACATGAGTGTGATGAGAACAAAAGTACGGTGTTTCCTAAACATACAGACCATATCTAGTCCAACTCTGCTACTGAAACTGAAACAAGCCACTGGTCCTCTAACATCCAATGCTTGTCAGTTAAGATGAGAAACGTGTGAGCTTCGTGAACGATGTAGTTCGTTTGTGCTGTAATGTAACTACCCTTACCTGAAATGAAGTCTTGCTTGTAGGAATACTCTGAGCCTGGGATTTAACTCCATTTCTGAAGTGAAACACACAACAGAGTTCTCATCCAATGATCACACTCTGCTTTAGAGCAAGAATCACGCTCTTGCTTTCTAGAGTCTCTAATACAGCATGAAACTTGAGTGTGCTCAGAACAAAAGAACTGTGTTTCCTACACATACGGACCATATCTAGTCCAAGTCTGCTTCTGAAACTGAAAAAACCCACTGGTCCTCTAACAACCAATGCTTGTCAGTTAAGATGAGAAACGTGTGAGCATCGTGAACGATGTAGTTCGTTTGAGCTGAAAAGTGACTGCCCTTACCTGAATGGAATTCTTGCTTGTAGGAAGACACAGAGCCTGGGATTTAACTCCATTTCTGAAGTGAAACACACAGCAGAGTTCTCATCCATTGATCACACTCTTCCTTAGAGCAAGAAGCACGCTCTTGCTTTCTAGAGGCTCTAATATAGCAGGAAACTTGAGTGTGCTCAGAACAAAAGAACGGTGTTTCCTACACATACGGACCATATCTAGGTCAACTCTGCTTCTGAAACTCAAAAAACCCACTGGTCCTCTAACATCCAATGCTTGTCAGTTAAGATGAGACACGTGTGAGCTCATGAACGATGTAGTTCGTTTGAACTGAAAAGTGACGGCCCTTACCAGAAACGAGGTCTTGCTTGTAGGAAGACACAGCGCCTGGGATTTAACACAATTTCTGAAGTGAAACACACAACAGAGTTCTCATCCATTGATCACACTCTGCTTAGGAGCAAGAAGCACACTCTTGCATTCTAGAGTCTCTAATACAACGGGAAAGGTGAGTGTGCTGAGAACAAAAGAATGGTGTTTCCTACACATACGGACCATATCTATTCCAACTCTGCTTCTGAAACTGATACAAAGCACTGGTCCTCTAACATCGAATGCTTGTCAGTTAAGATGAGAAACGTGTGAGCTTGGTGAACAATGTAGTTCGTTTGAGCTTAAAAGTGACTGCCCTTACCTGAAACGAGTCTTGCTTGTAGGAAGACACAGAGCCTGGAATTTAACTACATTTCTGAAGGGAAACACACAGCAGAGTTCTCATCCATTGTTCACGCTCTGCTTTAGAGCAAGAAGCACGCACTTGCTTTCTAGAGTCTCTAATACAGCAGGAAACATGAGTGTGATGAGAACAAAAGTACGGTGTTTCCTAAACATACAGACCATATCTAGTCCAACTCTGCTACTGAAACTGAAACAAGCCACAGGTCCTCTAACATCCAATGCTTGTCAGTTAAGATGAGAAACGTGTGAGTTTCGTGAACGATGTAGATCGTTTGTGCTGTAATGTAACTACCCTTACCTGAAATGAAGTCTTGCTTGTAGGAATACTCTGAGCCTGGGATTTAACTCCATTTCTGAAGTGAAACACACAACAGAGTTCTCATCCAATGATCACACCCTGCTTTAGAGCAAGAAGCACACTCTTGCATTCTAGAGTCTCTAATACAACGGGAAAGGTGAGTGTGCTAAGAACAAAAGAACAGTGTTTCTTACACATACAGACCATATCTAGTCCAACTCTGCTTCTGAAACTGATACAAAGCACGGGTCCTCTAACATCCAATGCTTGTCAGTTAAGGTGAGAAACATGTGAGCTTCGCGAACGATGTAGTTCGTTTGAGCTGAAAAGTGACTGCCCTTACCTGAAAGGAATTCTTGCTTGTAGGAAGACACAGAGCCTGGGATTTAACTCCATTTCTGAAGGGAAACACACAGCAGAGTTCTCATCCATTGTTCACGCTCTGCTTTAGAGCAAGAAGCACGCTCTTGCTTTCTAGAGTCTCTAATAAAGGAGGAAACATGAGTGTGATGAGAACAAAAGTACGGTGTTTCCTACACATACAGACTATATCTAGTCCAACTCTGCTACTGAAACTGAAACATGCCACAGGTCCTCTAACATCCAATGCTTGTCAGTTAAGATGAGAAACGTGTGAGCTTCGTGAACGATGTAGATCGTTTGTGCTGTAATGTAACTACCCTTACCTGAAATGAAGTCTTGCTTGTAGGAATACTCTGAGCCTGGGATTTAACTCCATTTCTGAAGTGAAACACACAACAGAGTTCTCATCCAATGATCACACCCTGCTTTAGAGCAAGAAGCACACTCTTGCATTCTAGAGTCTCTAATACAACGAGGAAAGGTGAGTGTGCTAAGAACAAAAGAACGGTGTTTCTTACACATACAGACTATATCTAGTCCAACTCTGCTTCTGAAACTGATACAAAGCACGGGTCCTCTAACATCCAATGCTTGTCAGTTAAGGTGAGAAACATGTGAGCTTCGCGAACGATGTAGTTCGTTTGAGCTGAAAAGTGACTGCCCTTACATGAATGGAATTCTTGCTTGTAGGAAGACACAGAGCCTGGGATTTAACTCCGTTTCTGAAGGGAAACACACAGCAGAGTTCTCATCCATTGATCACACTCTGCTTTAGAGCAAGAAGCACGCTCTTGCTTTCTAGAGTCTCTAATACAGGAGGAAACTTGAGTGTGCTGAGAACAAATGAACGGTGTTTCCTACAAATACGTATCATATGTAGTCCAACTCTGCTTCTGAAACTGATACAAAGCACTGGTCCTCTAACATCCAATGCTTGTCAGTTAAGATGAGAAACGTGTGAGCTTCGTGAATGATGTAGTTCGTTTGTGCTGTAATGTAACTACCCTTACCTGAAATGAAGTCTTGCTTGTAGGAATACTCCGAGCCTGGGATTTAACTCCATTTCTGAAGTGAAACACACAGCAGAGTTCTCATCCATTGATCACACTCTTCTTTAGAGCAAGAAGCACGCTCTTGCTTTCTAGAGGCTCTAATACAGCAGGAAACTTGAGTGTGCTCAGAACAAAAGAACGGTGTTTCCTACACATACGGACCATATCTAAGACAACTCTGCTTCTGAAACTCAAAAAACGCACTGGCCCTCTAACATCCAATGCTTGTCAGTTAAGATGAGAAACGTGTGAGCTCGTGAACGATGTAGTTCGTTTGAGATGAAAAGTGACGGACCTTACCAGAAACGAGGTCTTGTTTGTAGGAAGACACAGAGCCAGGGATTTAACACAATTTCTGAAGTGAAAAACACAACAGAGTTCTCATCCATTGATCACACCCTGCTTAGGAGCAAGAAGCACACTCTTGCATTCTAGAGTCTCTAATACAACAGGAAAGGTGAGTGTGCTGAGAACAAAAGAACGGTGTTTCTCACACATACGGACCATATCTAGTCCAACTCTGCTTCTGAATCTGATACAAAGCACTGGTCCTCTAACATCAAATGCTTGTCAGTTAAGATGAGAAACGTGTGAGCTTTGTGAACAATGTAGTTCGTTTGAGCTGAAAAGTGACTGCCCTTACCTGAAACGAGTCTTGCTTGTAGGAAGACACAGAGCCTGGGATTTAACTACATTTCTGAAGGGAAACACACAGCAGAGTTCTCATCCATTGTTCACGCTCTGCTTTAGAGCAAGAAGCACGCTCTTGCTTTCTAGAGTCTCTAATAAAGCAGGAAACATGAGTGTTATGAGAACAAAAGTACGGTGTTTCCTACACATACAGACTATATCTAGTCCAACTCTGCTACTGAAACTGAAACAAGCCACAGGTCCTCTAACATCCAATGCTTGTCAGTTAAGATGAGAAACGTGTGAGTTTCGTGAACGATGTAGATCGTTTGTGCTGTAATGTAACTACCCTTACCTGAAATGAAGTCTTGCTTGTAGGAATACTCTGAGCCTGGGATTTAACTCCATTTCTGAAGGGAAAAACACAGCAGAGTTCTCATCCTTTGATCACACTCTGCTTTAGAGCAAGAAGCACACTCTTGCATTCTAGAGTCTCTAATACAACGAGAAAGGTGAGTGTGCGAAGAACAAAAGAACGGTGTTTCTTACACATACAGACCATATCTAGTCCAACTCTGCTTCTGAAACTGATACAAAGCACGGGTCCTCTAACATCCAATGCTTGTCAGTTAAGGTGAGAAACATGTGAGCTTCTGGAACGATGTAGTTTGTTTGAGCTGTAAAGTGACTGCCCTTACCTGAAAGGAATTCTTGCTTGTAGGAAGACACAGAGCCTGGGATTTAACTCCATTTCTGAAGGGAAACACACAGCAGAGTTCTCATCCATTGATCACACTCTGCTTAGGAGCAAGAAGCACACTCTTGCATTCTAGAGTCTCTAATACAACGGGAAAGTTGAGTGTGCTGAGAACAAAAGAATGGTGTTTCCTACACATACAGACCATATCTATTCCAACTCTGCTTCTGAAACTGATACAAAGCACGGGTCCTCTAACATCCAATGCTTGTCAGTTAAGGTGAGAAACATGTGACCTTTGCGAAAGATGTAGTTCGTTTGAGCTGAAAAGTGACTGCCCTTACCTGAAAGGAATTCTTGCTTGTAGGAAGACACAGAGCCTGGGATTTAACTCCATTTTTGAAGGGAAACACACAGCAGAGTTCTCATCCATTGATCACCCTCTGCTTTAGAGCAAGAAGCACGCTCTTGCTTTCTAGAGTCTCTAATACAGCAGGAAACTTGAGTGTGCTGAGAACAAATGAACGGTGTTGTCTACACATACGTATCATATCTAGTACAACTCTGCTTCTGAAACTGATACAAAGCACTGGTCCTCTAACATCCAATGCTTGTCTGTTAAGATGAGAAACGTATGAGCTTCGTGAAAGATGTTGTTCGTTTGTGCTGTAATGTAACTACCCTTACCTGAAATGAAGTCTTGCTTGTAGGAATACTCCGAGCCTGGTATTTAACTCCATTTCTGAAGTGAAACACACAACAGAGTTCTCATCCAATGATCACACTCTGCTTTAGAGCAAGAAGCACACTCTTGCATTCTAGAGTCTCTAATACAACAGGAAAGGTGAGTGTGCGAAGAACAAAAGAACGGTGTTTCTTACACATACAGACCATATCTAGTCCAACTCTGCTTCTGAAACTGATACAAAGCACGGGTCCTCTAACATCCAATGCTTGTCAGTTTAGATGAGAAACATGTGAGCTTCACGAACGATGTAGTTTGTTTGAGCTGAAAAGTGACTACCCTTACCTGAAAAGAATTCTTGCTTGTAGGAAGACACAGAGCCTGGGATTTAACTCCATTACTGAAGGGAAACACACAGCAGAGTTCTCATTCATTGATCACACTCTGCTTTAGAGCAAGAAGCAAACTCTTGCTTCCTAAAGTCTCTAATACAGCAGGAAACTTGAGTGTGCTGAGAACAAATGAACGGTGTTTCCTACACATACGGACCATATCTAGGTCAACTCTGCTTCTGAAACTCAAAAAACCCACTGGCCCTCTAACATCCAATGCGTGTCAGTTAAGATGAGAAATGTGTGAGCTTTGTGAACGATGTAGATCTTTTGTGCTGTAATGTAACTACCCTTACCTGA
Source organism: Onychomys leucogaster (assembly GCA_949786385.1). Lineage (NCBI taxonomy): Eukaryota > Metazoa > Chordata > Mammalia > Rodentia > Cricetidae > Onychomys > Onychomys leucogaster. Next base: position 278,894 of record CATKUP010000123.1, read on the forward strand.
AATGAAGTCTTGCTTGTAGGAATACTCTGAGCCTGGGATTTAACTGCATTTCTGAAGTGAAACACACAGCAGAGTTCTCATCTATTGTTCACGCTCTGCTTTAGAGCAAGAAGCACGCTCTTGCTTTCTAGAGTCTCTAATACAGCAGGAAACTTGAGTGTGCTCAGAACAAAAGAATGGTGTTTCCTACACATATGGACCATATCTAGTCCAAGTCTGCTTCTGAAACTGAATAAACCCACTGGTCCTCTAACAGCCAATGCTTTTCAGTTAAGATGAGAAACGTGTGAGCTTCGTGAACGAACTAGTTTGTTTGAGCTGAAAAGTGACTGCCCTTACCTGAAAGGAATTCTTGCTTGTAGGAAGACACAGAGCCTGAGATTTAACTCCATTTCTGAAGGGAAACACACAGCAGAGTTCTCATCCATTGATCACACTCTGCTTTAGAGCAAGAAGCACGCTCTTGCTTTCTAGAGTCTCTAATACAGCAGGAAACTTGAGTGTGCTGAGAACAAATGAACGGTGTTTCCTACACATACGTATCGTTTCTAGTCCAACTCTGCTTCTGAAACTGATACAAAGCACTGGTCCTCTAACATCCAATGCTTGTCAGTTAAGATGAGAAACGTGTGAGCTTCGTGAACGATGTAGTTCGTTCGTGCTGTAATGTAACTACCCTTACCTGAAATGAAGTCTTGCTTGTAGGAATACTCCGACCCTGGGATTTAACTCCATTTTTGAAGTGAAAAACACAGCAGAGTTCTCATCCATTGATCACACTCTTCTTTAGAGCAAGAAGCACGCTCTTGCTTTCTAGAGGCTCTAATACAGCAGGAAACTTGAGTGTGCTCAGAACAAAAGAACGGTGTTTCCTACACATACGGACCATATCTAGGACAACTCTGCTTCTGAAACTCAAAAAACCCACTGGCCCTCTAACATCCAATGCTTGTCAGTTAAGATGAGAAACGTGTGAGCTCCTGAACCATGTAGTTCGTTTGAGCTGAAAAGTGACTGACCTTACCAGAAACGAGGTCTTGTTTGTAGGAAGACACAGAGCCAGGGATTTAACACAATTTCTGAAGTGAAACACACAACAGAGTTCTCATCCATTGATCACACCCTGCTTAGGAGCAAGAAGCACACTCTTGCATTCTAGAGTCTCTAATACAACGGGAAAGGTGAGTGTGCTGAGAACAAAAGAACGGTGTTTCTCACACATACGGACCATATCTACTCCAACTCTGCTTCTGAATCTGATACAAAGCACTGGTCCTCTAACATCAAATGCTTGTCAGTTAAGACGAGAAACGTGTGAGCTTTGTGAACAATGTAGTTCGTTTGAGCTGAAAAGTGACTGCCCTTACCTTAAACGAGTCTTGCTTGTAGGAAGACACAGAGCCTGGGATTTAACTACATTTCTGAAGAGAAACACACAGCAGAGTTCTCATCCATTGTTCACGCTCTGCTTTAGAGCAAGAAGCACGCTCTTGCTTTCTAGAGTCTCTAATAAAGCAGGAAACATGAGTGTGATGAGAACAAAAGTACGGTGTTTCCTACACATACAGACTATATCTAGTCCAACTCTGCTACTGAAACTGAAACAAGCCACAGGTCCTCTCACATCCAATGCTTGTCAGTTAAGATGAGAAACGTGTGAGCTTCGTGAACGATGTAGATCGTTTGTGCTGTAATGTAACTACCCTTACCTGAAATGAAGTCTTGCTTGTAGGAAGACACAGAGCCTGGGATTTAACTCCATTTCTGAAGTGAAACACACAACAGAGTTCTCATCCAATGATCACACCCTGCTTTAGAGCAAGAAGCACACTCTTGCATTCTAGAGTCTCTAATACAACGGGAAAGGTGAGTGTGCTAAGAACAAAAGAACGGTGTTTCTTACACATACAGACTATATCTAGTCCAACTCTGCTTCTGAAACTGATACAAAGCACGGGTCCTCTAACATCCAATGCTTGTCAGTTAAGGTGAGAAACATGTGAGCTTCGCGAACGATGTAGTTCGTTTGAGCTGAAAAGTGACTGCCCTTACCTGAAAGGAATTCTTGCTTGTAGGAAGACACAGAGCCTGGGATTTAAATCCGTTTCTGAAGGGAAACACACAGCAGAGTTCTCATCCATTGATCACACTCTGCTTTAGAGCAAGAAGCACGCTCTTGCTTTCTAGAGTCTCTAATACAGCAGGAAACTTGAGTGTGCTGAGAACAAATGAACGGTGTTTCCTACACATACGTATCATATGTAGTCCAACTCTGCTTCTGAAACTGATACAAAGCACTGGTCCTCTAACATCCAATGCTTGTCAGTTAAGATGAGAAACGTGTGAGCTTCGTGAATGATGTAGTTCGTTTGTGCTGTAATGTAACTACCCTTACCTGAAATGAAGTCTTGCTTGTAGGAATACTCCGAGCCTGGGATTTAACTCCATTTCTGAAGTGAAACACACAGCAGAGTTCTCATCCATTGATCACACTCTTCTTTAGAGCAAGAAGCACGCTCTTGCTTTCTAGAGGCTCTAATACAGCAGGAAACTTGAGTGTGCTCAGAACAAAAGAACGGTGTTTCCTACACATACGGACCATATCTAGGACAACTCTGCTTCTGAAACTCAAAAAATGCACTGGCCCTCTAACATCCAATGCTTGTCAGTTAAGATGAGAAACGTGTGAGCTCGTGAACGATGTAGTTCGTTTGAGATGAAAAGTGACGGACCTTACCTGAAACGAGTCTTGCTTGTAGGAAGACACAGAGCCTGGGATTTAACTACATTTCTGAAGGGAAACACACAGCAGAGTTCTCATCCATTGTTCACGCTCTGCTTTAGAGCAAGAAGCACGCTCTTGCTTTCTAGAGTCTCTAATAAAGCAGGAAACATGAGTGTTATGAGAACAAAAGTACGGTGTTTCCTACACATACAGACTATATCTAGTCCAACTCTGCTACTGAAACTGAAACAAGCCACAGGTCCTCTCACATCCAATGCTTGTCAGTTAAGATGAGAAACGTGTGAGTTTCGTGAACGATGTAGATCGTTTGTGCTGTAATGTAACTACCCTTACCTGAAATGAAGTATTGCTTGTAGGAATACTCTGAGCCTGGGATTTAACTCCATTTCTGAAGTAAAACACACAACAGAGTTCTCATCCAATGATCACACCCTGCTTTAGAGCAAGAAGCACACTCTTGCATTCTAGAGTCTCTAATACAACGGGAAAGGTGAGTGTGCTAAGAACAAAAGAACAGTGTTTCTTACACATACAGACCATATCTAGTCCAACTCTGCTTCTGAAACTGATACAAAGCACGGGTCCTCTAACATCCAATGCTTGTCAGTTAAGGTGAGAAACATGTGAGCTTCGCGAACGATGTAGTTCGTTTGAGCTGAAAAGTGACTGCCCTTACCTGAAAGGAATTCTTGCTTGTAGGAAGACACAGAGCCTGGGATTTAACTCCATTTCTGAAGGGAAACACACAGCAGAGTTCTCATCCATAGATCACACTCTGCTTTAGAGCAAGAAGCACACTCTTGCATTCTAGAGTCTCTAATACAACGGGAATGGTGAGTGTGCGAAGAACGAAAGAACGGTGTTTCTTACACATACAGACCATATCTAGTCCAACTCTGCTTCTGAAACTGATACAAAGCACGGGTCCTCTAACATCCAATGCTTGTCAGTTAAGGTGAGAAACATGTGCGCTTCCTGAACGATGTAGTTTGTTTGAGCTGAAAAGTGACTGCCCTTACCTGAAAGGAATTCTTGCTTGTAGGAAGACACAGAGCCTGGGATTTAACTCCATTTCTGAAGGGAAAAACACAGCAGAGTTCTCATCCATTGATCACACTTGGCTTAGGAGCAAGAAGCACACTCTTGCATTCTAGAGTCTCTAATACAACGGGAAAGTTGAGTGTGCTGAGAACAAAAGAATGGTGTTTCCTACACATACAGACCATATCTATTCCAACTCTGCTTCTGAAACTGACACAAAGCACGGGTCCTGTAACATCCAATGCTTGTCAGTTAAGGTGACAAACATGTGAGCTTCTTGAACGATGTAGTTTGTTTGAGCTGAAAAGTGACTGCCCTTACCTGAAAGGAATTCTTGCTTGTAGGAAGACTCAGAGTCTGGGATTTAACTGCATTTCTGAAGTGAAACACACAGCAGAGTTCTCATCCATTGTTCACACTCTGCTTTAGAGCAAGAAGCACGCTCTTGCTTTCTAGAGTCTCTAATACAGCAGGAAACTTGAGTGTGCTCAGAACAAAAGAACGGTGTTTCCTACACATACAGACCATATCTAGTCCAAGTCTGCTTCTGAAACTGAAAAAACCCACTGGTCCTCTAACAGCCAATGCTTGTCAGTTAAGATGAGAAACGTGTGAGCTTCACGAACGATGTAGTTTGTTTGAGCTGAAAAGTGCCTGCCCTTACCTGAAAGGAATTCTTGCTTGTAGGAAGACACAGAGCCTGGGATTTAACTCCATTTCTGAAGTGAAACACACAGCAGAGTTCTCATCCATTGATCACACTCTGCTTAGGAGCAAGAAGCACACTCTTGCATTCTAGAGTCTCTAATACAACGGGAAAGGTGAGTGTGCTGAGAACAAAAGAACGGTGTTTCTCACACATACGGACCATATCTAGTCCAACTCTGCTTCTGAATCTGATACAAAGCACTGGTCCTCTAACATCCAATGCTTGTCAGTTAAGATGAGAAACGTGTGAGCTTTGTGAACGATGTAGTTCGTTTGTGCTGTAATGTAACTACCCTTACCTGAAACGAAGTCTTGCTTGTAGGAATACTCCGAGCCTGGGATTTAACTCCATTTCTGAAGTGAAACACACAGCAGAGTTCTCATCCAATGATCACACTCTTCTTTATAGCAAGAAGCACACTCTTGCATTCTAGAGTCTCTAATACAACGGGAAAGGTGAGTGTGCTAAGAACAAAAGAACGGTGTTTCTTACACATACAGACCATATCTAGTCCAACTCTGCTTCTGAAACTGATACAAAGCACGGGTCCTCTAACATCCAATGCTTGTCAGTTAAGGTGAGAATCATGTGAGCTTTGTGAATGATGTAGTTCGTTTGAGCGGAAAAGTGACTGCCCTTACCTGAAAGGAATTCTTGCTTGTAGGAAGACACAGAGCCTGGGATTTAACTCCATTTCTGAAGGGAAACACACAGCAGAGTTCTCATCCATTGATCACACTCTGCTTTAGAGCAAGAAGCACGCTCTTGCTTTCTAGAGTCTCTAATACAGCAGGAAACTTGAGTGTGCTGAGAACAAATGAACAGTGTTTCCTACACACACGTATCATATCAAGTCCAACTCTGCTTAAGAAACTGATACAAACCACTGGTCCTCTAACATCCAATACTTGTCAGTTAAGACAAGAAACGTGTGGGCTTTCTGAACGATGTAGTTCGTTTGAGCTGAAAAGTGTCTGCCCTTACCTGAAACGAAGTCTTGCTTGTAAGAAGACTCAGAGTCTGGGATTTAACTGCATTTCTGAAGTGAAACACACAGCAGAGTTCTCATCCATTGTTCACGCTCTGCTTTAGAGCAAGAAGCACGCTCTTGCTTTCTAGAGTCTCTAATACAGCAGGAAACTTGAGTGTGCTCAGAACAAAAGAACGGTGTTTCCTACACATACGGACCATATCTAGTCCAAGTCTGCTTCTGAAACTGAAAAAACCCACTGGTCCTCTAAAAGCCAATGCTTGTCAGTTAAGATGAGAAACGTGTGAGCTTCACGAACGATGTAGTTTGTTTGAGCTGAAAAGTGACTGCCCTTACCTGAAAGGAATTCTTGCTTGTAGGAAGACACAGAGCTTGGGATTTAACTCCATTTCTGAAGTGAAACACACAGCAGAGTTCTCATCCATTGATCACACTCTTCTTAGGAGCAAGAAGCACACTCTTGCATTCTAGAGTCTCTAATACAACGGGAAAGATGAGTGTCCTGAGAACAAAAGAACGGTGTTTCTCACACATACGGACCATATCTAGTCCAACTCTGCTTCTGAATCTGATACAAAGCACTGGTCCTCTAACATCAAATGCTTGTCAGTTAAGATGAGAAACGTGTGAGCTTTGTGAACAATGTAGTTTGTTTGAGCTGAAAAGTGACTGCCCTTACCTGAAACGAGTCTTGCTTGTAGGAAGACACAGAGCCTGGGATTTAACTACATTTCTGAAGGGAAACACACAGCAGAGTTCTCATCCATTGTTCACGCTCTGCTTTAGAGCAAGAAGCACGCTCTTGCTTTCAAGAGTCTCTAATAAAGCAGGAAACATGAGTGTGATGAGAACAAAAGTACGGTGTTTCCTACACATACAGACTATATCTAGTCCAACTCTGCTACTGAAACTGAAACAAGCCACAGGTCCTCTAACATCCAATGCTTGTCAGTTAAGATGAGAAACGTGTGTGCTTCGTGAACGATGTAGTTCGTTTGTGCTGTAATGTAACTACCCTTACCTGAAATGAAGTCTTGCTTGTAGGAATACTCCGAGCCTGGGATTTAACTCCATTTCTGAAGTGAAACACACAACAGAGTTCTCATCCAATGATCACACTCTCTTTAGAGCAAGAAGCACACTCTTGCATTCTAGAGTCTCTAATACAACAGGAAAGGTGAGTGTGCGAAGAACAAAAGAACGGTGTTTCTTACACATACAGACCATATCTAGTCCAACTCTGCTTCTGAAACTGATACAAAGCACGGGTCCTCTAACATCCAATGCTTGTCAGTTAAGGTGACAAACATGTGAGCTTCTTGAACAATGTAGTTTGTTTGAGCTGAAAAGTGACTGCCCTTACATGAAAGGAATTCTTGCTTGTAGGAAGACATAGAGCCTGGGATTTAACTCCATTTCTGAAGGGAAACACACAGCAGAGTTCTCTTCCATTGATCACACTGTGCTTAGGAGCAAGAATCACACTCTTGCATTCTAGAGTCTCTAATACAACGGGAAAGGTGAGTGTGCTGAGAACAAAAGAATGGTGATTCCTACACATACGGACCATATCTATTCCAAGTCTGCTTCTGACACTGATACAAAGCACTGGTCCTCTAACATCCAATGCTTGTCAGTTAAGATGAGAAACGTGTGAGCTTTGTGAACGATGTAGTTCGTTTGTGCTGTAATGTAACTACCCTTACCTGAAACGAAGTCTTGCTTGTAGGAATACTCCGAGCCTGGGATTTAACTCCATTTCTGAAGTGAAACACACAACAGAGTTCTCATCCAATGATCACACTCTTCTTTATAGCAAGAAGCACACTCTTGCATTCTAGAGTCTCTAATACAACGGGAAAGGTGAGTGTGCTAAGAACAAAAGAACGGTGTTTCTTACACATACAGACCATATCTAGTCCAACTCTGCTTCTGAATCTGATACAAAGCACTGGTCCTCTAACATCAAATGCTTGTCAGTTAAGATGAGAAACGTGTGAGCTTTGTGAACAATGTAGTTTGTTTGAGCTGAAAAGTGACTGCCCTTACCTGAAACGAGTCTTGCTTGTAGGAAGACACAGAGCCTGGGATTTAACTACATTTCTGAAGGGAAACACACAGCAGAGTTCTCATCCATTGTTCACGCTCTGCTTTAGAGCAAGAAGCACGCTCTTGCTTTCAAGATTCTCTAATAAAGCAGGAAACATGAGTGTGATGAGAACAAAAGTACGGTGTTTCCTACACATACAGACTATATCTAGTCCAACTCTGCTACTGAAACTGAAACAAGCCACAGGTCCTCTAACATCCAATGATTGTCAGTTAAGATGAGAAACGTGTGAGCTTCGTGAACGATGTAGTTCGTTTGTGCTGTAATGTAACTACCCTTACCTGAAATGAAGTCTTGCTTGTAGGAATACTCCGAGCCTGGGATTTAACTCCATTTCTGAAGTGAAACACACAACAGAGTTCTCATCCAATGATCACACTCTCTTTAGAGCAAGAAGCACACTCTTGCATTCTAGAGTCTCTAATACAACAGGAAAGGTGAGTGTGCGAAGAACAAAAGAACGGTGTTTCTTACACATACAGACCATATCTAGTCCAACTCTGCTTCTGAAACTGATACAAAGCACGGGTCCTCTAACATCCAATGCTTGTCAGTTAAGGTGACAAACATGTGAGCTTCTTGAACAATGTAGTTTGTTTGAGCTGAAAAGTGACTGCCCTTACCTGAAAGGAATTCTTGCTTGTAGGAAGACACAGAGCCTGGGATTTAACTCCATTTCTGAAGGGAAACACACAGCAGAGTTCTCATCCATTGATCACACTGTGCTTAGGAGCAAGAATCACACTCTTGCATTCTAGAGTCTCTAATACAACGGGAAAGGTGAGTGTGCTGAGAACAAAAGAATGGTGATTCCTACACATACGGACCATATCTATTCCAACTCTGCTTCTGACACTGATACAAAGCACTGGTCCTCTAACATCCAATGCTTGTCAGTTAAGATGAGAAACGTGTGAGCTTTGTGAACGATGTAGTTCGTTTGTGCTGTAATGTAACTACCCTTACCTGAAACGAAGTCTTGCTTGTAGGAATACTCCGAGCCTGGGATTTAACTCCATTTCTGAAGTGAAACACACAACAGAGTTCTCATCCAATGATCACACTCTTCTTTATAGCAAGAAGCACACTCTTGCATTCTAGAGTCTCTAATACAACGGGAAAGGTGAGTGTGCTAAGAACAAAAGAACAGTGTTTCTTACACATACAGACCATATCTAGTCCAACTCTGCTTCTGAAACTGATACAAAGCACGGGTCCTCTAACATCCAATGCTTGTCAGTTAAGGTGAGAATCATGTGAGCTTTGTGAATGATGTAGTTCGTTTGAGCGGAAAAGTGACTGCCCTTACCTGAAAGGAATTCTTGCTTGTAGGAAGACACAGAGCCTGGGATTTAACTCCATTTCTGAAGGGAAACACACAGCAGAGTTCTCATCCATTGATCACACTCTGCTTTAGAGCAAGAAGCACGCTCTTGCTTTCTAGAGTCTCTAATACAGCAGGAAACTTGAGTGTGCTGAGAACAAATGAACAGTGTTTCCTACACACACGTATCATATCAAGTCCAACTCTGCTTAAGAAACTGATACAAACCACTGGTCCTCTAACATCCAATACTTGTCAGTTAAGACAAGAAACGTGTGGGCTTTCTGAACGATGTAGTTCGTTTGAGCTGAAAAGTGACTGCCCTTACCTGAAACGAAGTCTTGCTTGTAGGAAGACTCAGAGTCTGGGATTTAACTGCATTTCTGAAGTGAAACACACAGCAGAGTTCTCATCCATTGTTCACGCTCTGCTTTAGAGCAAGAAGCACGCTCTTGCTTTCTAGAGTCTCTAATACAGCAGGAAACTTGAGTGTGCTCAGAACAAAAGAACGGTGTTTCCTACACATACGGACCATATCTAGTCCAAGTCTGCTTCTGAAACTGAAAAAACCCACTGGTCCTCTAAAAGCCAATGCTTGTCAGTTAAGATGAGAAACGTGTGAGCTTCACGAACGATGTAGTTTGTTTGAGCTGAAAAGTGACTGCCCTTACCTGAAAGGAATTCTTGCTTGTAGGAAGACACAGAGCCTGGGATTTAACTCCATTTCTGAAGTGAAACACACAGCAGAGTTCTCATCCATTGATCACACTCTTCTTTAGAGCAAGAAGCACGCTCTTGCTTTCTAGAGGCTCTAATACAGCAGGAAACTTGAGTGTGCTATGAACAAAAGAACGGTGTTTCCTACACATACGGAACATATCTACGTCAACTCTGCTTCTGAAACTCAAAAAACCCACAGGCCCTCTTACATCCAATGCTTGTCAGTTAAGATGAGAAACGTGTGAACTCGTGAACGATGTAGTTCCTTTGAGCTGAAAAGTGACGGACCTTACCAGAAACGAGGTCTTGCTTGTAGGAAGACACAGAGCCAGGGATTTAACACAATTTCTGAAGTGAAACACACAACAGAGTTCTCATCCATTGATCACACTCTGCTTAGGAGCAAGAAGCACACTCTTGCATTCTAGAGTCTCTAATACAACGGGAAAGGTGAGTGTGCTGAGAACAAAAGAACGGTGTTTCTTACACATACGGACCATATCTAGTCCAACTCTGCTTCTGAAACTGATACAAAGCACAGGTCCTCTAACATCGAATGCTTGTCAGTTAAGATGAGAAACGTGTGAGCTTTGTGAACAAAGTAGTTCGTTTGAGCTGAAAAGTGACTGCCATTACCTGAAAGGAATTCTTGCTTGTAGGAAGACACAGAGCCTGGGATTTAACTCCACTTCTGAAGGGAAACACACAGCAGAGTTCTCATCCATTGATCACACTCTGCTTTAGAGCAAGAAGCATGCTCTTGCTTTCTAGAGTCTCTAATACAGCAGGAAACTTGAGTGTGCTGAGAACAAATGAACGGTGTTTCCTACACATACGTATCATATCTAGTCCAACTCTGCTTCTGAAACTGATACAAAGCACTGGTCCTCTAACATCCAATGCTTGTCAGTTAAGATGAGAAACGTGTGAGCTTCGTGAACGATGTAGTTCTTTTGTGCTGTAATGTAACTACCCATACCTGAAATGAAGTCTTGCTTGTAGGAATACTCCGAGCCTGGGATTTAACTCCATTTCTGAAGTGAAACACACAACAGAGTTCTCATCCATTGATCACACTCTTCTTTAGAGCAAGAATCACGCTCTTGCTTTCTAGAGGCTCTAATACAGCAGGAAACTTGAGTGTGCTCAGAACAAAAGAACGGTGTTTCCTACACATACGGAACATATCTACGTCAACTCTGCTTCTGAAACTCAAAAAACCCACAGGCCCTCTTACATCCAATGCTTGTCAGTTAAGATGAGAAACGTGTGAGCTCGTGAACGATGTAGTTCGTTTGAGCTGAAAAGTGACGGACCTTACCAGAAACGAGGTCTTGCTTGTAGGAAGACACAGAGCCAGGGATTTAACACAATTTCTGAAGTGAAACACACAACAGAGTTCTCATCCATTCATCACACTCTGCTTAGGAGCAAGAAGCACACACTTGCATTCTAGAGTCTCTAATACAACGGGAAAGGTGAGTGTGCTGAGAACAAATGAACGGTGTTTCCTACACATACGTATCATATCTAGTCCAACTCTGCTTCTGAAACTGATAAAAAGCACTGGTCCTCTAACATCCAATGCTTGTCAGTTAAGATGAGAAACGTGTGAGCTTCGTGAACGATGTAGTTCGTTTGTGCTGTAATGTAACTACCCTTACCTGAAATGAAGTCTTGCTTGTAGGAATACTCCGAGCCTGGGATTTAACTCCATTTCTGAAGTGAAACACACAGCAGAGTTCTCATCCATTGATCACACTCTTCTTTAGAGCAAGAAGCACGCTCTTGCTTTCTAGAGGCTCTAATACAGCAGGAAACTTGAGTGTGCTCAGAAAAAAAGAACGGTGTTTCCTACACATACGGACCATATCTAGGACAACTCTGCTTCTGAAACTCAAAAAACCCACTGGCCCTCTAACATCCAATGCTTGTCAGTTAAGATGAGAAACGTGTGAGCTCGTGAACGATGTAGTTCGTTTGAGCTGAAAAGTGACGGACCTTACCAGAAACGAGGTCTTGCTTGTAGGAAGACACAGAGCCTGGGATTTAACTCCATTTCTGAAGTGAAACACACAGCAGAGTTCTCATCCATTGATCACACTCTTCTTTAGAGCAAGAAGCACGCTCTTGCTTTCTAGAGGCTCTAATACAGCAGGAAACTTGAGTGTGCTCAGAACAAAAGAACGGTATTTCCTACACATACGGACCATATCTATGTCAACTCTGCTTCTGAAACTGATACAAAGCACTGGTCCTCTAACATCCAATGCTTGTCAGTTAAGACGAGAAACGTGTGAACTTCCTGAATGATGTAGTTCGTTAGAGCTGAAAAGTGACTGCCCTTACCTGAAACGAAGTCTTGCTTGTAGGAAGACTCAGAGTCTGGGATTTTACTGCATTTCTGAAGGGAAACACACAGCAGAGTTCTCATCCATTGTTCACGCTCTGCTTTAGAGCAAGAAGCACGCTCTTGCTTTCTAGATTCTCTAATAAAGCAGGAAACATGAGTGTTATGAGAACAAAAGTACGGTGTTTCCTACACATACAGACTATATCTAGTCCAACTCTGCTACTGAAACTGAAACAAGCCACAGGTCCTCTAACATCCAATGCTTGTCAGTTAAGATGAGAAACGTGTGAGTTTCGTGAACGATGTAGATCGTTTGTGCTGTAATGTAACTACCCTTACCTGAAATGAAGTCTTGCTTGTAGTAATACTCTGAGCCTGGGATTTAACTCCATTTCTGAAGTGAAACACACAACAGAGTTCTCATCCAATGATCACACTCTGCTTTAGAGCAAGAAGCACACTCTTGCATTCTAGAGTCCCTAATACATCGGGAAAGGTGAGTGTGCTAAGAACAAAAGAACGGTGTTTCTTACACATACAGACCATATCTAGTCCAACTCTGCTTCTGAAACTGATACAAAGCACGGGTCCTCTAACATCCAATGCTTGTCAGTTAAGGTGAGAAACATGTGAGCTTCGGGGACGATGTAGTTCGTTTGAGGTGAAAAGTGACTGCCCTTACCTGAAAGGAATTCTTGCTTGTAGGAAGACACAGAGCCTGGGATTTAACTCCATTTCTGAAGTGAAACACACAGCAGAGTTCTCATCCATTGTTCACACTCTGCTTTAGAGCAAGAAGCACGCTCTTGCTTTCTAGAGTCTCTAATACAGCAGGAAACTTGAGTGTGCTCAGAACAAATGAACGGTGTTTCCTACACATACGGACCATATCTAGTCCAAGTCTGCTTCTGAAACTGAAAAAACCCACTGGTCCTCTAACAGCCAATGCTTGTCAGTTAAGATGAGAAACGTGTGAGCTTCACGAACGATGTAGCTTGTTTGTGCTGAAAAGTGACTGCCCTTACCTGAAAGGAATTCTTGCTTGTAGGAAGACACAGAGCCTGGGATTTAACTCCATTTCTGAAGTGAAACACACAACAGAGTTCTCATCCAATGATCACACACTGCTTTAGAGCAAGACGCACACTCTTGCATTCTAGAGTCCCTAATACAACGGGAAAGGTGAGTGTGCTAAGAACAAAAGAACGGTGTTTCTTACACATACGGACCATATCTAGTCCAAGTCTGCTTCTGAAACTGAAAAAACCCACTGGTCCTCTAACAGCCAATGCTTGTCAGTTAAGATGAGAAACGTGTGAGCTTCACGAACGATGTAGTTTGTTTGAGCTGAAAAGTGACTGCCCTTACCTGAAAGGAATTCTTGCTTGTAGGAAGACACAGAGCCTGGGATTTAACTCCATTTCTGAAGTGAAACACACAGCAGAGTTCTCATCCATTGATCACACTCTTCTTTAGAGCAAGAAGCACGCTCTTGCTTTCTTGAGGCTCTAATACAGCAGGAAACTTGAGTGTGCTCAGAACAAAAGAACGGTATTTCCTACACATACGGACCATATCTATGTCAACTCTGCTTCTGAAACTGATACAAAGCACTGGTCCTCTAACATCCAATGCTTGTCAGTTAAGACGAGAAACGTGTGAACTTCCTGAATGATGTAGTTCGTTAGAGCTGAAAAGTGACTGCCCTTACCTGAAACGAAGTCTTGCTTGTAGGAAGACTCAGAGTCTGGGATTTTACTGCATTTCTGAAGGGAAACACACAGCAGAGTTCTCATCCATTGTTCACGCTCTGCTTTAGAGCAAGAAGCACGCTCTTGCTTTCTAGATTCTCTAATAAAGCAGGAAACATGAGTGTTATGAGAACAAAAGTACGGTGTTTCCTACACATACAGACTATATCTAGTCCAATTCTGCTACTGAAACTGAAACAAGCCACAGGTCCTCTAACATCCAATGCTTGTCAGTTAAGATGAGAAACGTGTGAGTTTCGTGAACGATGTAGATCGTTTGTGCTGTAATGTAACTACCCTTACCTGAAATGAAGTCTTGCTTGTAGGAATACTCTGAGCCTGGGATTTAACTCCATTTCTGAAGTGAAACACACAACAGAGTTCTCATCCAATGATCACACTCTGCTTTAGAGCAAGAAGCACACTCTTGCATTCTAGAGTCCCTAATATATCGGGAAAGGTGAGTGTGCTAAGAACAAAAGAACGGTGTTTCTTACACATACAGACCTTATCTAGTCCAACTCTGCTTCTGAAACTGATACAAAGCACGGGTCCTCTAACATCCAATGCTTGTCAGTTAAGGTGAGAAACATGTGAGCTTCGGGGACGATGTAGTTCGTTTGAGGTGAAAAGTGCCTGCCCTTACCTGAAAGAAATTCTTGCTTGTAGGAAGACACAGAGCCTGGGATTTAACTCCATTTCTGAAGTGAAACACACAGCAGAGTTCTCATCCATTGTTCACGCTCTGCTTTAGAGCAAGAAGCACGCTCTTGCTTTCTAGAGTCTCTAATACAGCAGGAAACTTGAGTGTGCTCAGAACAAAAGAACGGTATTTCCTACACATACGGACCATATCTATGTCAACTCTGCTTCTGAAACTGATACAAAACACTGGTCCTCTAACATCCAATGCTTGTCAGTTAAGACGAGAAACGTGTGAACTTCCTGAATGATGTAGTTCGTTAGAGCTGAAAAGTGACTGCCCTTACCTGAAACGAAGTCTTGCTTGTAGGAAGACTCAGAGTCTGGGATTTTACTGCATTTCTGAAGGGAAACACACAGCAGAGTTCTCATCCATTGTTCACGCTCTGCTTTAGAGCAAGAAGCACGCTCTTGCTTTCTAGATTCTCTAATAAAGCAGGAAACATGAGTGTTATGAGAACAAAAGTACGGTGTTTCCTACACATACAGACTATATCTAGTCCAACTCTGCTACTGAAACTGAAACAAGCCACAGGTCCTCTAACATCCAATGCTTGTCAGTTAAGATGAGAAACGTGTGAGTTTCGTGAACGATGTAGATCGTTTGTGCTGTAATGTAACTACCCTTACCTGAAATGAAGTCTTGCTTGTAGGAATATTCTGAGCCTGGGATTTAACTCCATTTCTGAAGTGAAACACACAACAGAGTTCTCATCCAATGATCACACTCTGCTTTAGAGCAAGAAGCACACTCTTGCATTCTAGAGTCCCTAATACATCGGGAAAGGTGAGTGTGCTAAGAACAAAAGAACAGTGTTTCTTACACATACAGACCATATCTAGTCCAACTCTGCTTCTGAAACTGATACAAAGCACGGGTCCTCTAATATCCAATGCTTGTCAGTTAAGGTGAGAAACATGTGAGCTTCGGGGACGATGTAGTTCGTTTGAGGTGAAAAGTGACTGCCCTTACCTGAAAGGAATTCTTGCTTGTAGGAAGACACAGAGCCTGGGATTTAACTCCATTTCTGAAGTGAAACACACAACAGAGTTCTCATCCAATGATCACACTCTGCTTTAGAGCAAGAAGCACACTCTTGCATTCTAGAGTCCCTAATACAACGGGAAAGGTGAGTGTGCTAAGAACAAAAGAACGGTGTTTCTTACACATACGGACCATATCTAGTCCAAGTCTGCTTCTGAAACTGAAAAAACCCACTGGTCCTCTAACAGCCAATGCTTGTCAGTTAAGATGAGAAACGTGTGAGCTTCACGAACGATGTAGTTTGTTTGAGCTGAAAAGTGACTGCCCTTACCTGAAAGGAATTCTTGCTTGTAGGAAGACACAGAGCCTGGGATTTAACTCCATTTCTGAAGTGAAACACACAGCAGAGTTCTCATCCATTGATCACACTCTTCTTTAGAGCAAGAAGCACGCTCTTGCTTTCTAGAGGCTCTAATACAGCAGGAAACTTGAGTGTGCTCAGAACAAAAGAACGGTATTTCCTACACATACGGACCATATCTATGTCAACTCTGCTTCTGAAACTGATACAAAGCACTGGTCCTCTAACATCCAATGCTTGTCAGTTAAGACGAGAAACGTGTGAACTTCCTGAATGATGTAGTTCGTTAGAGCTGAAAAGTGACTGCCCTTACCTGAAACGAAGTCTTGCTTGTAGGAAGACTCAGAGTCTGGGATTTTACTGCATTTCTGAAGGGAAACACACAGCAGAGTTCTCATCCATTGTTCACGCTCTGCTTTAGAGCAAGAAGCACGCTCTTGCTTTCTAGATTCTCTAATAAAGCAGGAAACATGAGTGTTATGAGAACAAAAGTACGGTGTTTCCTACACATACAGACTATATCTAGTCCAACTCTGCTACTGAAACTGAAACAAGCCACAGGTCCTCTAACATCCAATGCTTGTCAGTTAAGATGAGAAACGTGTGAGTTTCGTGAACGATGTAGATCGTTTGTGCTGTAATGTAACTACCCTTACCTGAAATGAAGTCTTGCTTGTAGGAATACTCTGAGGCTGGGATTTAACTCCATTTCTGAAGTGAAACACACAACAGAGTTCTCATCCAATGATCACACTCTGCTTTAGAGCAAGAAGCACACTCTTGCATTCTAGAGTCCCTAATACATCGGGAAAGGTGAGTGTGCTAAGAACAAAAGAACGGTGTTTCTTACACATACAGACCATATCTAGTCCAACTCTGCTTCTCAAACTGATACAAAGCACGGGTCCTCTAACATCCAATGCTTGTCAGTTAAGGTGAGAAACATGTGAGCTTCGGGGACGATGTAGTTCGTTTGAGGTGAAAAGTGACTGCCCTTACCTGAAAGGAATTCTTGCTTGTAGGAAGACACAGAGCCTGGGATTTAACTCCATTTCTGAAGTGAAACACACAGCAGAGTTCTCATCCATTGTTCACACTCTGCTTTAGAGCAAGAAGCACGCTCTTGCTTTCTAGAGTCTCTAATACAGCAGGAAACTTGAGTGTGCTCAGAACAAATGAACGGTGTTTCCTACACATACGGACCATATCTAGTCCAAGTCTGCTTCTGAAACTGAAAAAACCCACTGGTCCTCTAACAGCCAATGCTTGTCAGTTAAGATGAGAAACGTGTGAGCTTCACGAACGATGTAGTTTGTTTGAGCTGAAAAGTGACTGCCCTTACCTGAAAGGAATTCTTGCTTGTAGGAAGACACAGAGCCTGGGATTTAACTCCATTTCTGAAGTGAAACACACAGCAGAGTTCTCATCCATTGATCACACTCTTCTTTAGAGCAAGAAGCACGCTCTTGCTTTCTAGAGGCTCTAATACAGCAGGAAACTTGAGTGTGCTCAGAACAAAAGAACGGTATTTCCTACACATACGGACCATATCTATGTCAACTCTGCTTCTGAAACTGATACAAAGCACTGGTCCTCTAACATCCAATGCTTGTCAGTTAAGACGAGAAACGTGTGAACTTCCTGAATGATGTAGTTCGTTAGAGCTGAAAAGTGACTGCCCTTACCTGAAACGAAGTCTTGCTTGTAGGAAGACTCAGAGTCTGGGATTTTACTGCATTTCTGAAGGGAAACACACAGCAGAGTTCTCATCCATTGTTCACGCTCTGCTTTAGAGCAAGAAGCACGCTCTTGCTTTCTAGATTCTCTAATAAAGCAGGAAACATGAGTGTTATGAGAACAAAAGTACGGTGTTTCCTACACATACAGACTATATCTAGTCCAACTCTGCTACTGAAACTGAAACAAGCCACAGGTCCTCTAACATCCAATGCTTGTCAGTTAAGATGAGAAACGTGTGAGTTTCGTGAACGATGTAGATCGTTTGTGCTGTAATGTAACTACCCTTACCTGAAATGAAGTCTTGCTTGTAGGAATACTCTGAGCCTGGGATTTAACTCCATTTCTGAAGTGAAACACACAACAGAGTTCTCATCCAATGATCACACTCTGCTTTAGAGCAAGAAGCACACTCTTGCATTCTAGAGTCCCTAATACATCGGGAAAGGTGAGTGTGCTAAGAACAAAAGAACGGTGTTTCTTACACATACAGACCATATCTAGTCCAACTCTGCTTCTGAAACTGATACAAAGCACGGGTCCTCTAACATCCAATGCTTGTCAGTTAAGGTGAGAAACATGTGAGCTTCGGGGACGATGTAGTTCGTTTGAGGTGAAAAGTGACTGCCCTTACCTGAAAGGAATTCTTGCTTGTAGGAAGACACAGAGCCTGGGATTTAACTCCATTTCTGAAGTGAAACACACAGCAGAGTTCTCATCCATTGTTCACGCTCTGCTTTAGAGCAAGAAGCACGCTCTTGCTTTCTAGAGTCTCTAATACAGCAGGAAACTTGAGTGTGCTCAGAACAAAAGAACGGTATTTCCTACACATACGGACCATATCTATGTCAACTCTGCTTCTGAAACTGATACAAAGCACTGGTCCTCTAACATCCAATGCTTGTCAGTTAAGACGAGAAACGTGTGAACTTCCTGAATGATGTAGTTCGTTAGAGCTGAAAAGTGACTGCCCTTACCTGAAACGAAGTCTTGCTTGTAGGAAGACTCAGAGTCTGGGATTTTACTGCATTTCTGAAGGGAAACACACAGCAGAGTTCTCATCCATTGTTCACGCTCTGCTTTAGAGCAAGAAGCACGCTCTTGCTTTCTAGATTCTCTAATAAAGCAGGAAACATGAGTGTTATGAGAACAAAAGTACGGTGTTTCCTACACATACAGACTATATCTAGTCCAACTCTGCTACTGAAACTGAAACAAGCCACAGGTCCTCTAACATCCAATTCTTGTCAGTTAAGATGAGAAACGTGTGAGTTTTGTGAACGATGTAGATCGTTTGTGCTGTAATGTAACTACCCTTACCTGAAATGAAGTCTTGCTTGTAGGAATACTCTGAGCCTGGGATTTAACTCCATTTCTGAAGTGAAACACACAACAGAGTTCTCATCCAATGATCACACTCTGCTTTAGAGCAAGAAGCACACACTTGCATTCTAGAGTCCCTAATACATCGGGAAAGGTGAGTGTGCTAAGAACAAAAGAACGGTGTTTCTTACACAAACAGACCATATCTAGTCCAACTCTGCTTCTGAAACTGATACAAAGCACGGGTCCTCTAACATCCAATGCTTGTCAGTTAAGGTGAGAAACATGTGAGCTTCGGGGACGATGTAGTTCGTTTGAGGTGAAAAGTGACTGCCCTTACCTGAAAGGAATTCTTGCTTGTAGGAAGACACAGAGCCTGGGATTTAACTCCATTTCTGAAGTGAAACACACAGCAGAGTTCTCATCCATTGTTCACACTCTTCTTTAGAGCAAGAAGCACGCTCTTGCTTTCTAGAGTCTCTAATACAGCAGGAAACTTGAGTGTGCTCAGTACAAATGAACGGTGTTTCCTAGACATACGGACCCTATCTAGTCCAAGTCTGCTTCTGAAACTGAAAAAACCCACTGGTCCTCTAACAGCCAATGCTTGTCAGTTAAGATGAGAAACGTGTGAGCTTCACGAACGATGTAGTTTGTTTGAGCTGAAAAGTGACTGCCCTTACCTGAAAGGAATTCTTGCTTGTAGGAAGACACAGAGCCTGGGATTTAACTCCATTTCTGAAGTGAAACACACAGCAGAGTTCTCATCCATTGATCACACTCTTCTTTAGAGCAAGAAGCACGCTCTTGCTTTCTAGAGGCTCTAATACAGCAGGAAACTTGAGTGTGCTCAGAACAAAAGAACGGTATTTCCTACACATACGGACCATATCTATGTCAACTCTGCTTCTGAAACTGATACAAAGCACTGGTCCTCTAACATCCAATGCTTGTCAGTTAAGACGAGAAACGTGTGAACTTCCTGAATGATGTAGTTCGTTAGAGCTGAAAAGTGACTGCCCTTACCTGAAACGAAGTCTTGCATGTAGGAAGACTCAGAGTCTGGGATTTTACTGCATTTCTGAAGGGAAACACACAGCAGAGTTCTCATCCATTGTTCACGCTCTGCTTTAGAGCAAGAAGCACGCTCTTGCTTTCTAGATTCTCTAATAAAGCAGGAAACATGAGTGTTATGAGAACAAAAGTACGGTGTTTCCTACACATACAGACTATATCTAGTCCAACTCTGCTACTGAAACTGAAACAAGCCACAGGTCCTCTAACATCCAATGCTTGTCAGTTAAGATGAGAAACGTGTGAGTTTCGTGAACGATGTAGATCGTTTGTGCTGTAATGTAACTACCCTTACCTGAAATGAAGTCTTGCTTGTAGGAATACTCTGAGCCTGGGATTTAACTCCATTTCTGAAGTGAAACACACAACAGAGTTCTCATCCAATGATCACACTCTGCTTTAGAGCAAGAAGCACACTCTTGCATTCTAGAGTCCCTAATACATCGGGAAAGGTGAGTGTGCTAAGAACAAAAGAACGGTGTTTCTTACACATACAGACCATATCTAGTCCAACTCTGCTTCTGAAACTGATACAAAGCACGGGTCCTCTAACATCCAATGCTTGTCAGTTAAGGTGAGAAACATGTGAGCTTCGGGGACGATGTAGTTCGTTTGAGGTGAAAAGTGACTGCCCTTACCTGAAAGGAATTCTTGCTTGTAGGAAGACACAGAGCCTGGGATTTAACTCCATTTCTGAAGTGAAACACACAGCAGAGTTCTCATCCATTGTTCACACTCTGCTTTAGAGCAAGAAGCACGCTCTTGCTTTCTAGAGTCTCTAATACAGCAGGAAACTTGAGTGTGCTCAGAACAAATGAACGGTGTTTCCTACACATACGGACCATATCTAGTCCAAGTCTGCTTCTGAAACTGAAAAAACCCACTGGTCCTCTAACAGCCAATGCTTGTCAGTTAAGATGAGAAACGTGTGAGCTTCACGAACGATGTAGTTTGTTTGAGCTGAAAAGTGACTGCCCTTACCTGAAAGGAATTCTTGCTTGTAGGAAGACACAGAGCCTGGGATTTAACTCCATTTCTGAAGTGAAACACACAGCAGAGTTCTCATCCATTGATCACACTCTTCTTTAGAGCAAGAAGCACGCTCTTGCTTTCTAGAGGCTCTAATACAGCAGGAAACTTGAGTGTGCTCAGAACAAAAGAACGGTATTTCCTACACATACGGACCATATCTATGTCAACTCTGCTTCTGAAACTGATACAAAGCACTGGTCTTCTAACATCCAATGCTTGTCAGTTAAGACGAGAAACGTGTGAACTTCCTGAATGATGTAGTTCGTTAGAGCTGAAAAGTGACTGCCCTTACCTGAAACGAAGTCTTGCTTGTAGGAAGACTCAGAGTCTGGGATTTTACTGCATTTCTGAAGGGAAACACACAGCAGAGTTCTCATCCATTGTTCACGCTCTGCTTTAGAGCAAGAAGCACGCTCTTGCTTTCTAGATTCTCTAATAAAGCAGGAAACATGAGTGTTATGAGAACAAAAGTACGGTGTTTCCTACACATACAGACTATATCTAGTCCAACTCTGCTACTGAAACTGAAACAAGCCACAGGTCCTCTAACATCCAATGCTTGTCAGTTAAGATGAGAAACGTGTGAGTTTCGTGAACGATGTAGATCGTTTGTGCTGTAATGTAACTACCCTTACCTGAAATGAAGTCTTGCTTGTAGGAATACTCTGAGCCTGGGATTTAACTCCATTTCTGAAGTGAAACACACAACAGAGTTCTCATCCAATGATCACACTCTGCTTTAGAGCAAGAAGCACACTCTTGCATTCTAGAGTCCCTAATACATCGGGAAAGGTGAGTGTGCTAAGAACAAAAGAACGGTGTTTCTTACACATACAGACCATATCTAGTCCAACTCTGCTTCTGAAACTGATACAAAGCACGGGTCCTCTAACATCCAATGCTTGTCAGTTAAGGTGAGAAACATGTGAGCTTCGGGGACGATGTAGTTCGTTTGAGGTGAAAAGTGACTGCCCTTACCTGAAAGGAATTCTTGCTTGTAGGAAGACACAGAGCCTGGGATTTAACTCCATTTCTGAAGTGAAACACACAGCAGAGTTCTCATCCATTGTTCACACTCTGCTTTAGAGCAAGAAGCACGCTCTTGCTTTCTAGAGTCTCTAATACAGCAGGAAACTTGAGTGTGCTCAGAACAAATGAACGGTGTTTCCTACACATACGGACCATATCTAGTCCAAGTCTGCTTCTGAAACTGAAAAAACCCACTGGTCCTCTAACAGCCAATGCTTGTCAGTTAAGATGAGAAACGTGTGAGCTTCACGAACGATGTAGTTTGTTTGAGCTGAAAAGTGACTGCCCTTACCTGAAAGGAATTCTTGCTTGTAGGAAGACACAGAGCCTGGGATTTAACTCCATTTCTGAAGTGAAACACACAGCAGAGTTCTCATCCATTGATCACACTCTTCTTTAGAGCAAGAAGCACGCTCTTGCTTTCTAGAGGCTCTAATATAGCAGGAAACTTGAGTGTGCTCAGAACAAAAGTACGGTATTTCCTACACATACGGACCATATCTATGTCAACTCTGCTTCTGAAACTGATACAAAGCACTGGTCCTCTAACATCCAATGCTTGTCAGTTAAGACGAGAAACGTGTGAACTTCCTGAATGATGTAGTTCGTTAGAGCTGAAAAGTGACTGCCCTTACCTGAAACGAAGTCTTGCTTGTAGGAAGACTCAGAGTCTGGGATTTTACTGCATTTCTGAAGGGAAACACACAGCAGAGTTTTCATCCATTGTTCACGCTCTGCTTTAGAGCAAGAAGCACGCTCTTGCTTTCTAGATTCTCTAATAAAGCAGGAAACATGAGTGTTATGAGAACAAAAGTACGGTGTTTCCTACACATACAGACTATATCTAGTCCAACTCTGCTACTGAAACTGAAACAAGCCACAGGTCCTCTAACATCCAATGCTTGTCAGTTAAGATGAGAAACGTGTGAGTTTCGTGAACGATGTAGATCGTTTGTGCTGTAATGTAACTACCCTTACCTGAAATGAAGTCTTGCTTGTAGGAATACTCTGAGCCTGGGATTTAACTCCATTTCTGAAGTGAAACACACAACAGAGTTCTCATCCAATGATCACACTCTGCTTTAGAGCAAGAAGCACACTCTTGCATTCTAGAGTCCCTAATACATCGGGAAAGGTGAGTGTGCTAAGAACAAAAGAACGGTGTTTCTTACACATACAGACCATATCTAGTCCAACTCTGCTTCTGAAACTGATACAAAGCACGGGTCCTCTAACATCCAATGCTTGTCAGTTAAGGTGAGAAACATGTGAGCTTCGGGGACGATGTAGTTCGTTTGAGGTGAAAAGTGACTGCCCTTACCTGAAAGGAATTCTTGCTTGTAGGAAGACATAGAGCCTGGGATTTAACTCCATTTCTGAAGTGAAACACACAGCAGAGTTCTCATCCATTGTTCACGCTCTGCTTTAGAGCAAGAAGCACGCTCTTGCTTTCTAGAGTCTCTAATACAGCAGGAAACTTGAGTGTGCTCAGAACAAAAGAACGGTATTTCCTACACATACGGACCATATCTATGTCAACTCTGCTTCTGAAACTGATACAAAGCACTGGTCCTCTAACATCCAATGCTTGTCAGTTAAGACGAGAAACGTGTGAACTTCCTGAATGTTGTAGTTCGTTAGAGCTGAAAAGTGACTGCCCTTACCTGAAACGAAGTCTTGCTTGTAGGAAGACTCAGAGTCTGGGATTTTACTGCATTTCTGAAGGGAAACACACAGCAGAGTTCTCATCCATTGTTCACGCTCTACTTTAGAGCAAGAAGCACGCTCTTGCTTTCTAGATTCTCTAATAAAGCAGGAAACATGAGTGTTATGAGAACAAAAGTACGGTGTTTCCTACACATACAGACTATATCTAGTCCAACTCTGCTACTGAAACTGAAACAAGCCACAGGTCCTCTATCATCCAATGCTTGTCAGTTAAGATGAGAAACGTGTGAGTTTCGTGAACGATGTAGATCGTTT
Organism: Onychomys leucogaster; assembly: GCA_949786385.1. Lineage (NCBI taxonomy): Eukaryota > Metazoa > Chordata > Mammalia > Rodentia > Cricetidae > Onychomys > Onychomys leucogaster. The sequence continues at coordinate 302,865 of CATKUP010000123.1, forward strand.
GTGCTGTAATGTAACTACCCTTACCTGAAATGAAGTCTTGCTTGTAGGAATATTCTGAGCCTGGGATTTAACTCCATTTCTGAAGTGAAACACACAACAGAGTTCTCATCCAATGATCACACTCTGCTTTAGAGCAAGAAGCACACTCTTGCATTCTAGAGTCCCTAATACATCGGGAAAGGTGAGTGTGCTAAGAACAAAAGAACGGTGTTTCTTACACATACAGACCATATCTAGTCCAACTCTGCTTCTGAAACTGATACAAAGCACGGGTCCTCTAACATCCAATGCTTGTCAGTTAAGGTGAGAAACATGTGAGCTTCGGGGACGATGTAGTTCGTTTGAGGTGAAAAGTGACTGCCCTTACCTGAAAGGAATTCTTGCTTGTAGGAAGACACAGAGCCTGGGATTTAACTCCATTTCTGAAGTGAAACACACAACAGAGTTCTCATCCAATGATCACACTCTGCTTTAGAGCAAGAAGCACACTCTTGCATTCTAGAGTCCCTAATAAAACGGGAAAGGTGAGTGTGCTAAGAACAAAAGAAAGGTGTTTCTTACACATACGGACCATATCTAGTCCAAGTCTGCTTCTGAAACTGAAAAAACCCACTGGTCCTCTAACAGCCAATGCTTGTCAGTTAAGATGAGAAACGTGTGAGCTTCACGAACGATGTAGTTTGTTTGAGCTGAAAAGTGACTGCCCTTACCTGAAAGGAATTCTTGCTTGTAGGAAGACACAGAGCCTGGGATTTAACTCCATTTCTGAAGTGAAACACACAGCAGAGTTCTCATCCATTGATCACACTCTTCTTTAGAGCAAGAAGCACGCTCTTGCTTTCTAGAGGCTCTAATACAGCAGGAAACTTGAGTGTGCTCAGAACAAAAGAACGGTATTTCCTACACATACGGACCATATCTATGTCAACTCTGCTTCTGAAACTGATACAAAGCACTGGTCCTCTAACATCCAATGCTTGTCAGTTAAGACGAGAAACGTGTGAACTTCCTGAATGATGTAGTTCGTTAGAGCTGAAAAGTGACTGCCCTTACCTGAAACGAAGTCTTGCATGTAGGAAGACTCAGAGTCTGGGATTTTACTGCATTTCTGAAGGGAAACACACAGCAGAGTTCTCATCCATTGTTCACGCTCTGCTTTAGAGCAAGAAGCACGCTCTTGCTTTCTAGATTCTCTAATAAAGCAGGAAACATGAGTGTTATGAGAACAAAAGTACGGTGTTTCCTACACATACAGACTATATCTAGTCCAACTCTGCTACTGAAACTGAAACAAGCCACAGGTCCTCTATCATCCAATGCTTGTCAGTTAAGATGAGAAACGTGTGAGTTTCGTGAACGATGTAGATCGTTTGTGCTGTAATGTAACTACCCTTACCTGAAATGAAGTCTTGCTTGTAGGAATACTCTGAGCCTGGGATTTAACTCCATTTCTGAAGTGAAACACACAACAGAGTTCTCATCCAATGATCACACTCTGCTTTAGAGCAAGAAGCACACTCTTGCATTCTAGAGTCCCTAATATATCGGGAAAGGTGAGTGTGCTAAGAACAAAAGAATGGTGTTTCTTACACATACAGACCATATCTAGTCCAACTCTGCTTCTGAAACTGATACAAAGCACGGGTCCTCTAACATCCAATGCTTGTCAGTTAAGGTGAGAAACATGTGAGCTTCAGGGACGATGTAGTTCGTTTGAGGTGAAAAGTGACTGCCCTTACCTGAAAGGAATTCTTGCTTGTAGGAACACACAGAGCCTGGGATTTAACTCCATTTCTGAAGTGAAACACACAGCAGAGTTCTCATCCATTGTTCACACTCTGCTTTAGAGCAAGAAGCACGCTCTTGCTTTCTAGAGTCTCTAATACAGCAGGAAACTTGAGTGTGCTCAGAACAAATGAACGGTGTTTCCTACACATACGGACCATATCTAGTCCAAGTCTGCTTCTGAAACTGAAAAAACCCACTGGTCCTCTAACAGCCAATGCTTGTCAGTTAAGATGAGAAACGTGTGAGCTTCACGAACGATGTAGTTTGTTTGAGCTGAAAAGTGACTGCCCTTACCTGAAAGGAATTCTTGCTTGTAGGAAGACACAGAGCCTGGGATTTAACTCCATTTCTGAAGTGAAACACACAGCAGAGTTCTCATCCATTGATCACACTCTTCTTTAGAGCAAGAAGCACGCTCTTGCTTTCTAGAGGCTCTAATACAGCAGGAAACTTGAGTGTGCTCAGAACAAAAGAACGGTATTTCCTACACATACGGACCATATCTATGTCAACTCTGCTTCTGAAACTGATACAAAGCACTGGTTTTCTAACATCCAATGCTTGTCAGTTAAGACGAGAAACGTGTGAACTTCCTGAATGATGTAGTTCGTTAGAGCTGAAAAGTGACTGCCCTTACCTGAAACGAAGTCTTGCTTGTAGGAAGACTCAGAGTCTGGGATTTTACTGCATTTCTGAAGGGAAACACACAGCAGAGTTCTCATCCATTGTTCACGCTCTGCTTTAGAGCAAGAAGCACGCTCTTGCTTTCTAGATTCTCTAATAAAGCAGGAAACATGAGTGTTATGAGAACAAAAGTACGGTGTTTCCTACACATACAGACTATATCTAGTCCAACTCTGCTACTGAAACTGAAACAAGCCACAGGTCCTCTAACATCCAATGCTTGTCAGTTAAGATGAGAAACGTGTGAGTTTCGTGAACGATGTAGATCGTTTGTGCTGTAATGTAACTACCCTTACCTGAAATGAAGTCTTGCTTGTAGGAATACTCTGAGCCTGGGATTTAACTCCATTTCTGAAGTGAAACACACAACAGAGTTCTCATCCAATGATCACACTCTGCTTTAGAGCAAGAAGCACACTCTTGCATTCTAGAGTCCCTAATACATCGGGAAAGGTGAGTGTGCTAAGAACAAAAGAACGGTGTTTCTTACACATACAGACCATATCTAGTCCAACTCTGCTTCTGAAACTGATACAAAGCACGGGTCCTCTAACATCCAATGCTTGTCAGTTAAGGTGAGAAACATGTGAGCTTCGGGGACGATGTAGTTCGTTTGAGGTGAAAAGTGACTGCCCTTACCTGAAAGGAATTCTTGCTTGTAGGAAGACACAGAGCCTGGGATTTAACTCCATTTCTGAAGTGAAACACACAGCAGAGTTCTCATCCATTGTTCACACTCTGCTTTAGAGCAAGAAGCACGCTCTTGCTTTCTAGAGTCTCTAATACAGCAGGAAACTTGAGTGTGCTCAGAACAAATGAACGGTGTTTCCTACACATACGGACCATATCTAGTCCAAGTCTGCTTCTGAAACTGAAAAAACCCACTGGTCCTCTAACAGCCAATGCTTGTCAGTTAAGATGAGAAACGTGTGAGCTTCACGAACGATGTAGTTTGTTTGAGCTGAAAAGTGACTGCCCTTACCTGAAAGGAATTCTTGCTTGTAGGAAGACACAGAGCCTGGGATTTAACTCCATTTCTGAAGTGAAACACACAGCAGAGTTCTCATCCATTGATCACACTCTTCTTTAGAGCAAGAAGCACGCTCTTGCTTTCTAGAGGCTCTAATAGAGCAGGAAACTTGAGTGTGCTCAGAACAAAAGAACGGTATTTCCTACACATACGGACCATATCTATGTCAACTCTGCTTCTGAAACTGATACAAAGCACTGGTCCTCTAACATCCAATGCTTGTCAGTTAAGACGAGAAACGTGTGAACTTCCTGAATGATGTAGTTCGTTAGAGCTGAAAAGTGACTGCCCTTACCTGAAACGAAGTCTTGCTTGTAGGAAGACTCAGAGTCTGGGATTTTACTGCATTTCTGAAGGGAAACACACAGCAGAGTTCTCATCCATTGTTCACGCTCTGCTTTAGAGCAAGAAGCACGCTCTTGCTTTCTAGATTCTCTAATAAAGCAGGAAACATGAGTGTTATGAGAACAAAAGTACGGTGTTTCCTACACATACAGACTATATCTAGTCCAACTCTGCTACTGAAACTGAAACAAGCCACAGGTCCTCTAACATCCAATGCTTGTCAGTTAAGATGAGAAACGTGTGAGTTTCGTGAACGATGTAGATCGTTTGTGCTGTAATGTAACTACCCTTACCTGAAATGAAGTCTTGCTTGTAGGAATACTCTGAGCCTGGGATTTAACTCCATTTCTGAAGTGAAACACACAACAGAGTTCTCATCCAATGATCACACTCTGCTTTAGAGCAAGAAGCACACTCTTGCATTCTAGAGTCCCTAATACATCGGGAAAGGTGAGTGTGCCAAGAACAAAAGAACGGTGTTTCTTACACATACAGACCATATCTAGTCCAACTCTGCTTCTGAAACTGATACAAAGCACGGGTCCTCTAACATCCAATGCTTGTCAGTTAAGGTGAGAAACATGTGAGCTTCGGGGACGATGTAGTTCGTTTGAGGTGAAAAGTGACTGCCCTTACCTGAAAGGAATTCTTGCTTGTAGGAAGACATAGAGCCTGGGATTTAACTCCATTTCTGAAGTGAAACACACAGCAGAGTTCTCATCCATTGTTCACGCTCTGCTTTAGAGCAAGAAGCACGCTCTTGCTTTCTAGAGTCTCTAATACAGCAGGAAACTTGAGTGTGCTCAGAACAAAAGAACGGTATTTCCTACACATACGGACCATATCTATGTCAACTCTGCTTCTGAAACTGATACAAAGCACTGGTCCTCTAACATCCAATGCTTGTCAGTTAAGACGAGAAACGTGTGAACTTCCTGAATGTTGTAGTTCGTTAGAGCTGAAAAGTGACTGCCCTTACCTGAAACGAAGTCTTGCTTGTAGGAAGACTCAGAGTCTGGGATTTTACTGCATTTCTGAAGGGAAACACACAGCAGAGTTCTCATCCATTGTTCACGCTCTACTTTAGAGCAAGAAGCACGCTCTTGCTTTCTAGATTCTCTAATAAAGCAGGAAACATGAGTGTTATGAGAACAAAAGTACGGTGTTTCCTACACATACAGACTATATCTAGTCCAACTCTGCTACTGAAACTGAAACAAGCCACAGGTCCTCTATCATCCAATGCTTGTCAGTTAAGATGAGAAACGTGTGAGTTTCGTGAACGATGTAGATCGTTTGTGCTGTAATGTAACTACCCTTACCTGAAATGAAGTCTTGCTTGTAGGAATACTCTGAGCCTGGGATTTAACTCCATTTCTGAAGTGAAACACACAACAGAGTTCTCATCCAATGATCACACTCTGCTTTAGAGCAAGAAGCACACTCTTGCATTCTAGAGTCCCTAATACATCGGGAAAGGTGAGTGTGCTAAGAACAAAAGAACGGTGTTTCTTACACATACAGACCATATCTAGTCCAACTCTGCTTCTGAAACTGATACAAAGCACGGGTCCTCTAACATCCAATGCTTGTCAGTTAAGGTGAGAAACATGTGAGCTTCGGGGACGATGTAGTTCGTTTGAGGTGAAAAGTGACTGCCCTTACCTGAAAGGAATTCTTGCTTGTAGGAAGACACAGAGCCTGGGATTTAACTCCATTTCTGAAGTGAAACACACAACAGAGTTCTCATCCAATGATCACACTCTGCTTTAGAGCAAGAAGCACACTCTTGCATTCTAGAGTCCCTAATAAAACGGGAAAGGTGAGTGTGCTAAGAACAAAAGAAAGGTGTTTCTTACACATACGGACCATATCTAGTCCAAGTCTGCTTCTGAAACTGAAAAAACCCACTGGTCCTCTAACAGCCAATGCTTGTCAGTTAAGATGAGAAACGTGTGAGCTTCACGAACGATGTAGTTTGTTTGAGCTGAAAAGTGACTGCCCTTACCTGAAAGGAATTCTTGCTTGTAGGAAGACACAGAGCCTGGGATTTAACTCCATTTCTGAAGTGAAACACACAGCAGAGTTCTCATCCATTGATCACACTCTTCTTTAGAGCAAGAAGCACGCTCTTGCTTTCTAGAGGCTCTAATACAGCAGGAAACTTGAGTGTGCTCAGAACAAAAGAACGGTATTTCCTACACATACGGACCATATCTATGTCAACTCTGCTTCTGAAACTGATACAAAGCACTGGTCCTCTAACATCCAATGCTTGTCAGTTAAGACGAGAAACGTGTGAACTTCCTGAATGATGTAGTTCGTTAGAGCTGAAAAGTGACTGCCCTTACCTGAAACGAAGTCTTGCATGTAGGAAGACTCAGAGTCTGGGATTTTACTGCATTTCTGAAGGGAAACACACAGCAGAGTTCTCATCCATTGTTCACGCTCTGCTTTAGAGCAAGAAGCACGCTCTTGCTTTCTAGATTCTCTAATAAAGCAGGAAACATGAGTGTTATGAGAACAAAAGTACGGTGTTTCCTACACATACAGACTATATCTAGTCCAACTCTGCTACTGAAACTGAAACAAGCCACAGGTCCTCTATCATCCAATGCTTGTCAGTTAAGATGAGAAACGTGTGAGTTTCGTGAACGATGTAGATCGTTTGTGCTGTAATGTAACTACCCTTACCTGAAATGAAGTCTTGCTTGTAGGAATACTCTGAGCCTGGGATTTAACTCCATTTCTGAAGTGAAACACACAACAGAGTTCTCATCCAATGATCACACTCTGCTTTAGAGCAAGAAGCACACTCTTGCATTCTAGAGTCCCTAATATATCGGGAAAGGTGAGTGTGCTAAGAACAAAAGAATGGTGTTTCTTACACATACAGACCATATCTAGTCCAACTCTGCTTCTGAAACTGATACAAAGCACGGGTCCTCTAACATCCAATGCTTGTCAGTTAAGGTGAGAAACATGTGAGCTTCAGGGACGATGTAGTTCGTTTGAGGTGAAAAGTGACTGCCCTTACCTGAAAGGAATTCTTGCTTGTAGGAACACACAGAGCCTGGGATTTAACTCCATTTCTGAAGTGAAACACACAGCAGAGTTCTCATCCATTGTTCACACTCTGCTTTAGAGCAAGAAGCACGCTCTTGCTTTCTAGAGTCTCTAATACAGCAGGAAACTTGAGTGTGCTCAGAACAAATGAACGGTGTTTCCTACACATACGGACCATATCTAGTCCAAGTCTGCTTCTGAAACTGAAAAAACCCACTGGTCCTCTAACAGCCAATGCTTGTCAGTTAAGATGAGAAACGTGTGAGCTTCACGAACGATGTAGTTTGTTTGAGCTGAAAAGTGACTGCCCTTACCTGAAAGGAATTCTTGCTTGTAGGAAGACACAGAGCCTGGGATTTAACTCCATTTCTGAAGTGAAACACACAGCAGAGTTCTCATCCATTGATCACACTCTTCTTTAGAGCAAGAAGCACGCTCTTGCTTTCTAGAGGCTCTAATACAGCAGGAAACTTGAGTGTGCTCAGAACAAAAGAACGGTATTTCCTACACATACGGACCATATCTATGTCAACTCTGCTTCTGAAACTGATACAAAGCACTGGTTTTCTAACATCCAATGCTTGTCAGTTAAGACGAGAAACGTGTGAACTTCCTGAATGATGTAGTTCGTTAGAGCTGAAAAGTGACTGCCCTTACCTGAAACGAAGTCTTGCTTGTAGGAAGACTCAGAGTCTGGGATTTTACTGCATTTCTGAAGGGAAACACACAGCAGAGTTCTCATCCATTGTTCACGCTCTGCTTTAGAGCAAGAAGCACGCTCTTGCTTTCTAGATTCTCTAATAAAGCAGGAAACATGAGTGTTATGAGAACAAAAGTACGGTGTTTCCTACACATACAGACTATATCTAGTCCAACTCTGCTACTGAAACTGAAACAAGCCACAGGTCCTCTAACATCCAATGCTTGTCAGTTAAGATGAGAAACGTGTGAGTTTCGTGAACGATGTAGATCGTTTGTGCTGTAATGTAACTACCCTTACCTGAAATGAAGTCTTGCTTGTAGGAATACTCTGAGCCTGGGATTTAACTCCATTTCTGAAGTGAAACACACAACAGAGTTCTCATCCAATGATCACACTCTGCTTTAGAGCAAGAAGCACACTCTTGCATTCTAGAGTCCCTAATACATCGGGAAAGGTGAGTGTGCTAAGAACAAAAGAACGGTGTTTCTTACACATACAGACCATATCTAGTCCAACTCTGCTTCTGAAACTGATACAAAGCACGGGTCCTCTAACATCCAATGCTTGTCAGTTAAGGTGAGAAACATGTGAGCTTCGGGGACGATGTAGTTCGTTTGAGGTGAAAAGTGACTGCCCTTACCTGAAAGGAATTCTTGCTTGTAGGAAGACACAGAGCCTGGGATTTAACTCCATTTCTGAAGTGAAACACACAGCAGAGTTCTCATCCATTGTTCACACTCTGCTTTAGAGCAAGAAGCACGCTCTTGCTTTCTAGAGTCTCTAATACAGCAGGAAACTTGAGTGTGCTCAGAACAAATGAACGGTGTTTCCTACACATACGGACCATATCTAGTCCAAGTCTGCTTCTGAAACTGAAAAAACCCACTGGTCCTCTAACAGCCAATGCTTGTCAGTTAAGATGAGAAACGTGTGAGCTTCACGAACGATGTAGTTTGTTTGAGCTGAAAAGTGACTGCCCTTACCTGAAAGGAATTCTTGCTTGTAGGAAGACACAGAGCCTGGGATTTAACTCCATTTCTGAAGTGAAACACACAGCAGAGTTCTCATCCATTGATCACACTCTTCTTTAGAGCAAGAAGCACGCTCTTGCTTTCTAGAGGCTCTAATAGAGCAGGAAACTTGAGTGTGCTCAGAACAAAAGAACGGTATTTCCTACACATACGGACCATATCTATGTCAACTCTGCTTCTGAAACTGATACAAAGCACTGGTCCTCTAACATCCAATGCTTGTCAGTTAAGACGAGAAACGTGTGAACTTCCTGAATGATGTAGTTCGTTAGAGCTGAAAAGTGACTGCCCTTACCTGAAACGAAGTCTTGCTTGTAGGAAGACTCAGAGTCTGGGATTTTACTGCATTTCTGAAGGGAAACACACAGCAGAGTTCTCATCCATTGTTCACGCTCTGCTTTAGAGCAAGAAGCACGCTCTTGCTTTCTAGATTCTCTAATAAAGCAGGAAACATGAGTGTTATGAGAACAAAAGTACGGTGTTTCCTACACATACAGACTATATCTAGTCCAACTCTGCTACTGAAACTGAAACAAGCCACAGGTCCTCTAACATCCAATGCTTGTCAGTTAAGATGAGAAACGTGTGAGTTTCGTGAACGATGTAGATCGTTTGTGCTGTAATGTAACTACCCTTACCTGAAATGAAGTCTTGCTTGTAGGAATACTCTGAGCCTGGGATTTAACTCCATTTCTGAAGTGAAACACACAACAGAGTTCTCATCCAATGATCACACTCTGCTTTAGAGCAAGAAGCACACTCTTGCATTCTAGAGTCCCTAATACATCGGGAAAGGTGAGTGTGCCAAGAACAAAAGAACGGTGTTTCTTACACATACAGACCATATCTAGTCCAACTCTGCTTCTGAAACTGATACAAAGCACGGGTCCTCTAACATCCAATGCTTGTCAGTTAAGGTGAGAAACATGTGAGCTTCGGGGACGATGTAGTTCGTTTGAGGTGAAAAGTGACTGCCCTTACCTGAAAGGAATTCTTGCTTGTAGGAAGACACAGAGCCTGGGATTTAACTCCATTTCTGAAGTGAAACACACAGCAGAGTTCTCTTCCATTGTTCACACTCTGCTTTAGAGCAAGAAGCACGCTCTTGCTTTCTAGAGTCTCTAATACAGCAGGAAACTTGAGTGTGCTCAGAACAAATGAACGGTGTTTCCTACACATACGGACCATATCTAGTCCAAGTCTGCTTCTGAAACTGAAAAAACCCACTGGTCCTCTAACAGCCAATGCTTGTCAGTTAAGATGAGAAACGTGTGAGCTTCACGAACGATGTAGTTTGTTTGAGCTGAAAAGTGACTGCCCTTACCTGAAAGGAATTCTTGCTTGTAGGAAGACACAGAGCCTGGGATTTAACTCCATTTCTGAAGTGAAACACACAGCAGAGTTCTCATCCATTGATCACACTCTTCTTTAGAGCAAGAAGCACGCTCTTGCTTTCTAGAGGCTCTAATACAGCAGGAAACTTGAGTGTGCTCAGAACAAAAGAACGGTATTTCCTACACATACGGACCATATCTATGTCAACTCTGCTTCTGAAACTGATACAAAGCACTGGTCCTCTAACATCCAATGCTTGTCAGTTAAGACGAGAAACGTGTGAACTTCCTGAATGATGTAGTTCGTTAGAGCTGAAAAGTGACTGCCCTTACCTGAAACGAAGTCTTGCTTGTAGGAAGACTCAGAGTCTGGGATTTTACTGCATTTCTGAAGGGAAACACACAGCAGAGTTCTCATCCATTGTTCACGCTCTGCTTTAGAGCAAGAAGCACGCTCTTGCTTTCTAGATTCTCTAATAAAGCAGGAAACATGAGTGTTATGAGAACAAAAGTACGGTGTTTCCTACACATACAGACTATATCTAGTCCAACTCTGCTACTGAATCTGAAACAAGCCACAGGTCCTCTAACATCCAATGCTTGTCAGTTAAGATGAGAAACGTGTGAGTTTCGTGAACGATGTAGATCGTTTGTGCTGTAATGTAACTACCCTTACCTGAAATGAAGTCTTGCTTGTAGGAATACTCTGAGCCTGGGATTTAACTCCATTTCTGAAGTGAAACACACAACAGAGTTCTCATCCAATGATCACACTCTGCTTTAGAGCAAGAAGCACACTCTTGCATTCTAGAGTCCCTAATACATCGGGAAAGGTGAGTGTGCTAAGAACAAAAGAACGGTGTTTCTTACACATACAGACCATATCTAGTCCAACTCTGCTTCTGAAACTGATACAAAGCACGGGTCCTCTAACATCCAATGCTTGTCAGTTAAGGTGAGAAACATGTGAGCTTCGGGGACGATGTAGTTCGTTTGAGGTGAAAAGTGACTGCCCTTACCTGAAAGGAATTCTTGCTTGTAGGAAGACACAGAGCCTGGGATTTAACTCCATTTCTGAAGTGAAACACACAGCAGAGTTCTCATCCATTGTTCACACTCTGCTTTAGAGCAAGAAGCACGCTCTTGCTTTCTAGAGTCTCTAATACAGCAGGAAACTTGAGTGTGCTCAGAACAAATGAACGGTGTTTCCTACACATACGGACCATATCTAGTCCAAGTCTGCTTCTGAAACTGAAAAAACCCACTGGTCCTCTAACAGCCAATGCTTGTCAGTTAAGATGAGAAACGTGTGAGCTTCACGAACGATGTAGTTTGTTTGAGCTGAAAAGTGACTGCCCTTACCTGAAAGGAATTCTTGCTTGTAGGAAGACACAGAGCCTGGGATTTAACTCCATTTCTGAAGTGAAACACACAGCAGAGTTCTCATCCATTGATCACACTCTTCTTTAGAGCAAGAAGCACGCTCTTGCTTTCTAGAGGCTCTAATATAGCAGGAAACTTGAGTGTGCTCAGAACAAAAGTACGGTATTTCCTACACATACGGACCATATCTATGTCAACTCTGCTTCTGAAACTGATACAAAGCACTGGTCCTCTAACATCCAATGCTTGTCAGTTAAGACGAGAAACGTGTGAACTTCCTGAATGATGTAGTTCGTTAGAGCTGAAAAGTGACTGCCCTTACCTGAAACGAAGTCTTGCTTGTAGGAAGACTCAGAGTCTGGGATTTTACTGCATTTCTGAAGGGAAACACACAGCAGAGTTCTCATCCATTGTTCACGCTCTGCTTTAGAGCAAGAAGCACGCTCTTGCTTTCTAGATTCTCTAATAAAGCAGGAAACATGAGTGTTATGAGAACAAAAGTACGGTGTTTCCTACACATACAGACTATATCTAGTCCAACTCTGCTACTGAAACTGAAACAAGCCACAGGTCCTCTAACATCCAATGCTTGTCAGTTAAGATGAGAAACGTGTGAGTTTCGTGAACGATGTAGATCGTTTGTGCTGTAATGTAACTACCCTTACCTGAAATGAAGTCTTGCTTGTAGGAATACTCTGAGCCTCGGATTTAACTCCATTTCTGAAGTGAAACACACAACAGAGTTCTCATCCAATGATCACACTCTGCTTTAGAGCAAGAAGCACACTCTTGCATTCTAGAGTCCCTAATACATCGGGAAAGGTGAGTGTGCTAAGAACAAAAGAACGGTGTTTCTTACACATACAGACCATATCTAGTCCAACTCTGCTTCTGAAACTGATACAAAGCACGGGTCCTCTAACATCCAATGCTTGTCAGTTAAGGTGAGAAACATGTGAGCTTCGGGGACGATGTAGTTCGTTTGAGGTGAAAAGTGACTGCCCTTACCTGAAAGGAATTCTTGCTTGTAGGAAGACATAGAGCCTGGGATTTAACTCCATTTCTGAAGTGAAACACACAGCAGAGTTCTCATCCATTGTTCACGCTCTGCTTTAGAGCAAGAAGCACGCTCTTGCTTTCTAGAGTCTCTAATACAGCAGGAAACTTGAGTGTGCTCAGAACAAAAGAACGGTATTTCCTACACATACGGACCATATCTATGTCAACTCTGCTTCTGAAACTGATACAAAGCACTGGTCCTCTAACATCCAATGCTTGTCAGTTAAGACGAGAAACGTGTGAACTTCCTGAATGTTGTAGTTCGTTAGAGCTGAAAAGTGACTGCCCTTACCTGAAACGAAGTCTTGCTTGTAGGAAGACTCAGAGTCTGGGATTTTACTGCATTTCTGAAGGGAAACACACAGCAGAGTTCTCATCCATTGTTCACGCTCTGCTTTAGAGCAAGAAGCACGCTCTTGCTTTCTAGATTCTCTAATAAAGCAGGAAACATGAGTGTTATGAGAACAAAAGTACGGTGTTTCCTACACATACAGACTATATCTAGTCCAACTCTGCTACTGAAACTGAAACAAGCCACAGGTCCTCTATCATCCAATGCTTGTCAGTTAAGATGAGAAACGTGTGAGTTTCGTGAACGATGTAGATCGTTTGTGCTGTAATGTAACTACCCTTACCTGAAATGAAGTCTTGCTTGTAGGAATACTCTGAGCCTGGGATTTAACTCCATTTCTGAAGTGAAACACACAACAGAGTTCTCATCCAATGATCACACTCTGCTTTAGAGCAAGAAGCACACTCTTGCATTCTAGAGTCCCTAATACATCGGGAAAGGTGAGTGTGCTAAGAACAAAAGAACGGTGTTTCTTACACATACAGACCATATCTAGTCCAACTCTGCTTCTGAAACTGATACAAAGCACGGGTCCTCTAACATCCAATGCTTGTCAGTTAAGGTGAGAAACATGTGAGCTTCGGGGACGATGTAGTTCGTTTGAGGTGAAAAGTGACTGCCCTTACCTGAAAGGAATTCTTGCTTGTAGGAAGACACAGAGCCTGGGATTTAACTCCATTTCTGAAGTGAAACACACAGCAGAGTTCTCATCCATTGTTCACACTCTGCTTTAGAGCAAGAAGCACGCTCTTGCTTTCTAGAGTCTCTAATACAGCAGGAAACTTGAGTGTGCTCAGAACAAATGAACGGTGTTTCCTACACATACGGACCATATCTAGTCCAAGTCTGCTTCTGAAACTGAAAAAACCCACTGGTCCTCTAACAGCCAATGCTTGTCAGTTAAGATGAGAAACGTGTGAGCTTCACGAACGATGTAGTTTGTTTGAGCTGAAAAGTGACTGCCCTTACCTGAAAGGAATTCTTGCTTGTAGGAAGACACAGAGCCTGGGATTTAACTCCATTTCTGAAGTGAAACACACAGCAGAGTTCTCATCCATTGATCACACTCTTCTTTAGAGCAAGAAGCACGCTCTTGCTTTCTAGAGGCTCTAATATAGCAGGAAACTTGAGTGTGCTCAGAACAAAAGTACGGTATTTCCTACACATACGGACCATATCTATGTCAACTCTGCTTCTGAAACTGATACAAAGCACTGGTCCTCTAACATCCAATGCTTGTCAGTTAAGACGAGAAACGTGTGAACTTCCTGAATGATGTAGTTCGTTAGAGCTGAAAAGTGACTGCCCTTACCTGAAACGAAGTCTTGCTTGTAGGAAGACTCAGAGTCTGGGATTTTACTGCATTTCTGAAGGGAAACACACAGCAGAGTTCTCATCCATTGTTCACGCTCTGCTTTAGAGCAAGAAGCACGCTCTTGCTTTCTAGATTCTCTAATAAAGCAGGAAACATGAGTGTTATGAGAACAAAAGTACGGTGTTTCCTACACATACAGACTATATCTAGTCCAACTCTGCTACTGAAACTGAAACAAGCCACAGGTCCTCTAACATCCAATGCTTGTCAGTTAAGATGAGAAACGTGTGAGTTTCGTGAACGATGTAGATCGTTTGTGCTGTAATGTAACTACCCTTACCTGAAATGAAGTCTTGCTTGTAGGAATACTCTGAGCCTCGGATTTAACTCCATTTCTGAAGTGAAACACACAACAGAGTTCTCATCCAATGATCACACTCTGCTTTAGAGCAAGAAGCACACTCTTGCATTCTAGAGTCCCTAATACATCGGGAAAGGTGAGTGTGCTAAGAACAAAAGAACGGTGTTTCTTACACATACAGACCATATCTAGTCCAACTCTGCTTCTGAAACTGATACAAAGCACGGGTCCTCTAACATCCAATGCTTGTCAGTTAAGGTGAGAAACATGTGAGCTTCGGGGACGATGTAGTTCGTTTGAGGTGAAAAGTGACTGCCCTTACCTGAAAGGAATTCTTGCTTGTAGGAAGACATAGAGCCTGGGATTTAACTCCATTTCTGAAGTGAAACACACAGCAGAGTTCTCATCCATTGTTCACGCTCTGCTTTAGAGCAAGAAGCACGCTCTTGCTTTCTAGAGTCTCTAATACAGCAGGAAACTTGAGTGTGCTCAGAACAAAAGAACGGTATTTCCTACACATACGGACCATATCTATGTCAACTCTGCTTCTGAAACTGATACAAAGCACTGGTCCTCTAACATCCAATGCTTGTCAGTTAAGACGAGAAACGTGTGAACTTCCTGAATGTTGTAGTTTGTTAGAGCTGAAAAGTGACTGCCCTTACCTGAAACGAAGTCTTGCTTGTAGGAAGACTCAGAGTCTGGGATTTTACTGCATTTCTGAAGGGAAACACACAGCAGAGTTCTCATCCATTGTTCACGCTCTGCTTTAGAGCAAGAAGCACGCTCTTGCTTTCTAGATTCTCTAATAAAGCAGGAAACATGAGTGTTATGAGAACAAAAGTACGGTGTTTCCTACACATACAGACTATATCTAGTCCAACTCTGCTACTGAAACTGAAACAAGCCACAGGTCCTCTATCATCCAATGCTTGTCAGTTAAGATGAGAAACGTGTGAGTTTCGTGAACGATGTAGATCGTTTGTGCTGTAATGTAACTACCCTTACCTGAAATGAAGTCTTGCTTGTAGGAATACTCTGAGCCTGGGATTTAACTCCATTTCTGAAGTGAAACACACAACAGAGTTCTCATCCAATGATCACACTCTGCTTTAGAGCAAGAAGCACACTCTTGCATTCTAGAGTCCCTAATACATCGGGAAAGGTGAGTGTGCTAAGAACAAAAGAACGGTGTTTCTTACACATACAGACCATATCTAGTCCAACTCTGCTTCTGAAACTGATACAAAGCACGGGTCCTCTAACATCCAATGCTTGTCAGTTAAGGTGAGAAACATGTGAGCTTCGGGGACGATGTAGTTCGTTTGAGGTGAAAAGTGACTGCCCTTACCTGAAAGGAATTCTTGCTTGTAGGAAGACACAGAGCCTGGGATTTAACTCCATTTCTGAAGTGAAACACACAACAGAGTTCTCATCCAATGATCACACTCTGCTTTAGAGCAAGAAGCACACTCTTGCATTCTAGAGTCCCTAATACAACGGGAAAGGTGAGTGTGCTAAGAACAAAAGAAAGGTGTTTCTTACACATACGGACCATATCTAGTCCAAGTCTGCTTCTGAAACTGAAAAAACCCACTGGTCCTCTAACAGCCAATGCTTGTCAGTTAAGATGAGAAACGTGTGAGCTTCACGAACGATGTAGTTTGTTTGAGCTGAAAAGTGACTGCCCTTACCTGAAAGGAATTCTTGCTTGTAGGAAGACACAGAGCCTGGGATTTAACTCCATTTCTGAAGTGAAACACACAGCAGAGTTCTCATCCATTGATCACACTCTTCTTTAGAGCAAGAAGCACGCTCTTGCTTTCTAGAGGCTCTAATACAGCAGGAAACTTGAGTGTGCTCAGAACAAAAGAACGGTATTTCCTACACATACGGACCATATCTATGTCAACTCTGCTTCTGAAACTGATACAAAGCACTGGTCCTCTAACATCCAATGCTTGTCAGTTAAGACGAGAAACGTGTGAACTTCCTGAATGATGTAGTTCGTTAGAGCTGAAAAGTGACTGCCCTTACCTGAAACGAAGTCTTGCTTGTAGGAAGACTCAGAGTCTGGGATTTTACTGCATTTCTGAAGTGAAACACACGGCAGAGTTCTCATCCATTGTTCACGGTCTGCTTTAGAGCAAGAAGCACGCTCTTGCTTTCTAGAGGCCCTAATATAGCAGGAAACTTGAGTGTGCTCAGAACAAAAGAACGGTGTTTACTGCACATACGGACCATATCTAGGTCAACTCTGCTTCTGAAACTCAAAAAACCCACTGGCCCTCTAACATCCAATGCTTGTCAGTTAAGATGAGAAACGTGTGAGATTCGTGAACGATGTAGATCGTTTGTGCTGTAATGTAACTACCCTTACCTGAAATGAAGTCTTGCTTGTAGGAATACTCCGAGCCTGGGATTTAACTCCATTTCTGAAGTGAAACACACAACAGAGTTCTCATCCAATGATCACACTCTGCTTTAGAGCAAGAAGCACGCTCTTGCTTTCTAGAGTCTCTAATACAGCAGGAAACTTGAGTGTGCTCAGAACAAATGAACGGTGTTTCCTACACATACGGACCATATCTAGTCCAAGTCTGCTTCTGAAACTGAAAAAACCCACTGGTCCTCTAACAGCCAATGCTTGTCAGTTAAGATGAGAAACGTGTGAGCTTCACGAACGATGTAGTTTGTTTGAGCTGAAAAGTGACTGCCCTTACCTGAAAGGAATTCTTGCTTGTAGGAAGACACAGAGCCTGGGATTTAACTCCATTTCTGAAGTGAAACACACAGCAGAGTTCTCATCCATTGATCACACTCTTCTTTAGAGCAAGAAGCACGCTCTTGCTTTCTAGAGGCTCTAATAGAGCAGGAAACTTGAGTGTGCTCAGAACAAAAGAACGGTATTTCCTACACATACGGACCATATCTATGTCAACTCTGCTTCTGAAACTGATACAAAGCACTGGTCCTCTAACATCCAATGCTTGTCAGTTAAGACGAGAAACGTGTGAACTTCCTGAATGATGTAGTTCGTTAGAGCTGAAAAGTGACTGCCCTTACCTGAAACGAAGTCTTGCTTGTAGGAAGACTCAGAGTCTGGGATTTTACTGCATTTCTGAAGGGAAACACACAGCAGAGTTCTCATCCATTGTTCACGCTCTGCTTTAGAGCAAGAAGCACGCTCTTGCTTTCTAGATTCTCTAATAAAGCAGGAAACATGAGTGTTATGAGAACAAAAGTACGGTGTTTCCTACACATACAGACTATATCTAGTCCAACTCTGCTACTGAAACTGAAACAAGCCACAGGTCCTCTAACATCCAATGCTTGTCAGTTAAGATGAGAAACGTGTGAGTTTCGTGAACGATGTAGATCGTTTGTGCTGTAATGTAACTACCCTTACCTGAAATGAAGTCTTGCTTGTAGGAATACTCTGAGCCTGGGATTTAACTCCATTTCTGAAGTGAAACACACAACAGAGTTCTCATCCAATGATCACACTCTGCTTTAGAGCAAGAAGCACACTCTTGCATTCTAGAGTCCCTAATACATCGGGAAAGGTGAGTGTGCCAAGAACAAAAGAACGGTGTTTCTTACACATACAGACCATATCTAGTCCAACTCTGCTTCTGAAACTGATACAAAGCACGGGTCCTCTAACATCCAATGCTTGTCAGTTAAGGTGAGAAACATGTGAGCTTCGGGGACGATGTAGTTCGTTTGAGGTGAAAAGTGACTGCCCTTACCTGAAAGGAATTCTTGCTTGTAGGAAGACACAGAGCCTGGGATTTAACTCCATTTCTGAAGTGAAACACACAGCAGAGTTCTCTTCCATTGTTCACACTCTGCTTTAGAGCAAGAAGCACGCTCTTGCTTTCTAGAGTCTCTAATACAGCAGGAAACTTGAGTGTGCTCAGAACAAATGAACGGTGTTTCCTACACATACGGACCATATCTAGTCCAAGTCTGCTTCTGAAACTGAAAAAACCCACTGGTCCTCTAACAGCCAATGCTTGTCAGTTAAGATGAGAAACGTGTGAGCTTCACGAACGATGTAGTTTGTTTGAGCTGAAAAGTGACTGCCCTTACCTGAAAGGAATTCTTGCTTGTAGGAAGACACAGAGCCTGGGATTTAACTCCATTTCTGAAGTGAAACACACAGCAGAGTTCTCATCCATTGATCACACTCTTCTTTAGAGCAAGAAGCACGCTCTTGCTTTCTAGAGGCTCTAATACAGCAGGAAACTTGAGTGTGCTCAGAACAAAAGAACGGTATTTCCTACACATACGGACCATATCTATGTCAACTCTGCTTCTGAAACTGATACAAAGCACTGGTCCTCTAACATCCAATGCTTGTCAGTTAAGACGAGAAACGTGTGAACTTCCTGAATGATGTAGTTCGTTAGAGCTGAAAAGTGACTGCCCTTACCTGAAACGAAGTCTTGCTTGTAGGAAGACTCAGAGTCTGGGATTTTACTGCATTTCTGAAGGGAAACACACAGCAGAGTTCTCATCCATTGTTCACGCTCTGCTTTAGAGCAAGAAGCACGCTCTTGCTTTCTAGATTCTCTAATAAAGCAGGAAACATGAGTGTTATGAGAACAAAAGTACGGTGTTTCCTACACATACAGACTATATCTAGTCCAACTCTGCTACTGAAACTGAAACAAGCCACAGGTCCTCTAACATCCAATGCTTGTCAGTTAAGATGAGAAACGTGTGAGTTTCGTGAACGATGTAGATCGTTTGTGCTGTAATGTAACTACCCTTACCTGAAATGAAGTCTTGCTTGTAGGAATACTCTGAGCCTGGGATTTAACTCCATTTCTGAAGTGAAACACACAACAGAGTTCTCATCCAATGATCACACTCTGCTTTAGAGCAAGAAGCACACTCTTGCATTCTAGAGTCCCTAATACATCGGGAAAGGTGAGTGTGCTAAGAACAAAAGAACGGTGTTTCTTACACATACAGACCATATCTAGTCCAACTCTGCTTCTGAAACTGATACAAAGCACGGGTCCTCTAACATCCAATGCTTGTCAGTTAAGGTGAGAAACATGTGAGCTTCGGGGACGATGTAGTTCGTTTGAGGTGAAAAGTGACTGCCCTTACCTGAAAGGAATTCTTGCTTGTAGGAAGACACAGAGCCTGGGATTTAACTCCATTTCTGAAGTGAAACACACAGCAGAGTTCTCATCCATTGTTCACGCTCTGCTTTAGAGCAAGAAGCACGCTCTTGCTTTCTAGAGTCTCTAATACAGCAGGAAACTTGAGTGTGCTCAGAACAAAAGAACGGTATTTCCTACACATACGGACCATATCTATGTCAACTCTGCTTCTGAAACTGATACAAAGCACTGGTCCTCTAACATCCAATGCTTGTCAGTTAAGACGAGAAACGTGTGAACTTCCTGAATGATGTAGTTCGTTAGATCTGAAAAGTGACTGCCCTTACCTGAAACGAAGTCTTGCTTGTAGGAAGACTCAGAGTCTGGGATTTTACTGCATTTCTGAAGGGAAACACACAGCAGAGTTCTCATCCATTGTTCACGCTCTGCTTTAGAGCAAGAAGCACGCTCTTGCTTTCTAGATTCTCTAATAAAGCAGGAAACATGAGTGTTATGAGAACAAAAGTACGGTGTTTCCTACACATACAGACTATATCTAGTCCAACTCTGCTACTGAAACTGAAACAAGCCACAGGTCCTCTAACATCCAATGCTTGTCAGTTAAGATGAGAAACGTGTGAGTTTCGTGAACGATGTAGATCGTTTGTGCTGTAATGTAACTACCCTTACCTGAAATGAAGTCTTGCTTGTAGGAATACTCTGAGCCTGGGATTTAACTCCATTTCTGAAGTGAAACACACAACAGAGTTCTCATCCAATGATCACACTCTGCTTTAGAGCAAGAAGCACACTCTTGCATTCTAGAGTCCCTAATACATCGGGAAAGGTGAGTGTGCTAAGAACAAAAGAACGGTGTTTCTTACACATACAGACCATATCTAGTCCAACTCTGTTTCTGACACTGATACAAAGCACGGGTCCTCTAACATCCAATGCTTGTCAGTTAAGGTGAGAAACATGTGAGCTTCGGGGAAGATGTAGTTCGTTTGAGGTGAAAAGTGACTGCCCTTACCTGAAAGGAATTCTTGCTTGTAGGAAGACACAGAGCCTGGGATTTAACTCCATTTCTGAAGTGAAACACACAACAGAGTTCTCATCCAATGATCACACTCTGCTTTAGAGCAAGAAGCACACTCTTGCATTCTAGAGTCCCTAATACAACGGGAAAGGTGAGTGTGCTAAGAACAAAAGAACGGTGTTTCTTACACATACGGACCATATCTAGTCCAAGTCTGCTTCTGAAACTGAAAAAACCCACTGGTCCTCTAACAGCCAATGCTTGTCAGTTAAGATGAGAAACGTGTGAGCTTCACGAACGATGTAGTTTGTTTGAGCTGAAAAGTGACTGCCCTTACCTGAAAGGAATTCTTGCTTGTAGGAAGACACAGAGCCTGGGATTTAACTCCATTTCTGAAGTGAAACACACAGCAGAGTTCTCATCCATTGATCACACTCTTCTTTAGAGCAAGAAGCACGCTCTTGCTTTCTAGAGGCTCTAATACAGCAGGAAACTTGAGTGTGCTCAGAACAAAAGAACGGTATTTCCTACACATACGGACCATATCTATGTCAACTCTGCTTCTGAAACTGATACAAAGCACTGGTCCTCTAACATCCAATGCTTGTCAGTTAAGACGAGAAACGTGTGAACTTCCTGAATGATGTAGTTCGTTAGAGCTGAAAAGTGACTGCCCTTACCTGAAACGAAGTCTTGCTTGTAGGAAGACTCAGAGTCTGGGATTTTACTGCATTTCTGAAGGGAAACACACAGCAGAGTTCTCATCCATTGTTCACGCTCTGCTTTAGAGCAAGAAGCACGCTCTTGCTTTCTAGATTCTCTAATAAAGCAGGAAACATGAGTGTTATGAGAACAAAAGTACGGTGTTTCCTACACATACAGACTATATCTAGTCCAACTCTGCTACTGAAACTGAAACAAGCCACAGGTCCTCTAACATCCAATGCTTGTCAGTTAAGATGAGAAACGTGTGAGTTTCGTGAACGATGTAGATCGTTTGTGCTGTAATGTAACTACCCTTACCTGAAATGAAGTCTTGCTTGTAGGAATACTCTGAGCCTGGGATTTAACTCCATTTCTGAAGTGAAACACACAACAGAGTTCTCATCCAATGATCACACTCTGCTTTAGAGCAAGAAGCACACTCTTGCATTCTAGAGTCCCTAATACATCGGGAAAGGTGAGTGTGCTAAGAACAAAAGAACGGTGTTTCTTACACATACAGACCATATCTAGTCCAACTCTGCTTCTGAAACTGATACAAAGCACGGGTCCTCTAACATCCAATGCTTGTCAGTTAAGGTGAGAAACATGTGAGCTTCGGGGACGATGTAGTTCGTTTGAGGTGAAAAGTGACTGCCCTTACCTGAAAGGAATTCTTGCTTGTAGGAAGACACAGAGCCTGGGATTTAACTCCATTTCTGAAGTGAAACACACAGCAGAGTTCTCATCCATTGTTCACGCTCTGCTTTAGAGCAAGAAGCACGCTCTTGCTTTCTAGAGTCTCTAATACAGCAGGAAACTTGAGTGTGCTCAGAACAAAAGAACGGTATTTCCTACACATACGGACCATATCTATGTCAACTCTGCTTCTGAAACTGATACAAAGCACTGGTCCTCTAACATCCAATGCTTGTCAGTTAAGACGAGAAACGTGTGAACTTCCTGAATGTTGTAGTTCGTTAGAGCTGAAAAGTGACTGCCCTTACCTGAAACGAAGTCTTGCTTGTAGGAAGACTCAGAGTCTGGGATTTTACTGCATTTCTGAAGGGAAACACACAGCAGAGTTCTCATCCATTGTTCACGCTCTGCTTTAGAGCAAGAAGCACGCTCTTGCTTTCTAGATTCTCTAATAAAGCAGGAAACATGAGTGTTATGAGAACAAAAGTACGGTGTTTCCTACACATACAGACTATATCTAGTCCAACTCTGCTACTGAAACTGAAACAAGCCACAGGTCCTCTATCATCCAATGCTTGTCAGTTAAGATGAGAAACGTGTGAGTTTCGTGAACGATGTAGATCGTTTGTGCTGTAATGTAACTACCCTTACCTGAAATGAAGTCTTGCTTGTAGGAATACTCTGAGCCTGGGATTTAACTCCATTTCTGAAGTGAAACACACAACAGAGTTCTCATCCAATGATCACACTCTGCTTTAGAGCAAGAAGCACACTCTTGCATTCTAGAGTCCCTAATACATCGGGAAAGGTGAGTGTGCTAAGAACAAAAGAACGGTGTTTCTTACACATACAGACCATATCTAGTCCAACTCTGCTTCTGAAACTGATACAAAGCATGGGTCCTCTAACATCCAATGCTTGTCAGTTAAGGTGAGAAACATGTGAGCTTCGGGGACGATGTAGTTCGTTTGAGGTGAAAAGTGACTGCCCTTACCTGAAAGGAATTCTTGCTTGTAGGAAGACACAGAGCCTGGGATTTAACTCCATTTCTGAAGTGAAACACACAACAGAGTTCTCATCCAATGATCACACTCTGCTTTAGAGCAAGAAGCACACTCTTGCATTCTAGAGTCCTTAATACAACGGGAAAGGTGAGTGTGCTAAGAACAAAAGAAAGGTGTTTCTTACACATACGGACCATATCTAGTCCAAGTCTGCTTCTGAAACTGAAAAAACCCACTGGTCCTCTAACAGCCAATGCTTGTCAGTTAAGATGAGAAACGTGTGAGCTTCACGACCGATGTAGTTTGTTTGAGCTGAAAAGTGACTGCCCTTACCTGAAAGGAATTCTTGCTTGTAGGAAGACACAGAGCCTGGGATTTAACTCCATTTCTGAAGTGAAACACACAGCAGAGTTCTCATCCATTGATCACACTCTTCTTTAGAGCAAGAAGCACGCTCTTGCTTTCTAGAGGCTCTAATACAGCAGGAAACTTGAGTGTGCTCAGAACAAAAGAACTGTATTTCCTACACATACGGACCATATCTATGTCAACTCTGCTTCTGAAACTGATACAAAGCACTGGTCCTCTAACATCCAATGCTTGTCAGTTAAGACGAGAAACGTGTGAACTTCCTGAATGATGTAGTTCGTTAGAGCTGAAAAGTGACTGCCCTTACCTGAAACGAAGTCTTGCTTGTAGGAAGACTCAGAGTCTGGGATTTTACTGCATTTCTGAAGGGAAACACACAGCAGAGTTCTCATCCATTGTTCACGCTCTGCTTTAGAGCAAGAAGCACGCTCTTGCTTTCTAGATTCTCTAATAAAGCAGGAAACATGAGTGTTATGAGAACAAAAGTACGGTGTTTCCTACACATACAGACTATATCTAGTCCAACTCTGCTACTGAAACTGAAACAAGCCACAGGTCCTCTAACATCCAATGCTTGTCAGTTAAGATGAGAAACGTGTGAGTTTCGTGAACGATGTAGATCGTTTGTGCTGTAATGTAACTACCCTTACCTGAAATGAAGTCTTGCTTGTAGGAATACTCTGAGCCTGGGATTTAACTCCATTTCTGAAGTGAAACACACAACAGAGTTCTCATCCAATGATCACACTCTGCTTTAGAGCAAGAAGCACACTCTTGCATTCTAGAGTCCCTAATACATCGGGAAAGGTGAGTGTGCTAAGAACAAAAGAACGGTGTTTCTTACACATACAGACCATATCTAGTCCAACTCTGCTTCTGAAACTGATACAAAGCACGGGTCCTCTAACATCCAATGCTTGTCAGTTAAGGTGAGAAACATGTGAGCTTCGGGGACGATGTAGTTCGTTTGAGGTGAAAAGTGACTGCCCTTACCTGAAAGGAATTCTTGCTTGTAGGAAGACACAGAGCCTGGGATTTAACTCCATTTCTGAAGTGAAACACACAGCAGAGTTCTCATCCATTGTTCACGCTCTGCTTTAGAGCAAGAAGCACGCTCTTGCTTTCTAGAGTCTCTAATACAGCAGGAAACTTGAGTGTGCTCAGAACAAAAGAACGGTATTTCCTACACATACGGACCATATCTATGTCAACTCTGCTTCTGAAACTGATACAAAGCACTGGTCCTCTAACATCCAATGCTTGTCAGTTAAGACGAGAAACGTGTGAACTTCCTGAATGATGTAGTTCGTTAGATCTGAAAAGTGACTGCCCTTACCTGAAACGAAGTCTTGCTTGTAGGAAGACTCAGAGTCTGGGATTTTACTGCATTTCTGAAGGGAAACACACAGCAGAGTTCTCATCCATTGTTCACGCTCTGCTTTAGAGCAAGAAGCACGCTCTTGCTTTCTAGATTCTCTAATAAAGCAGGAAACATGAGTGTTATGAGAACAAAAGTACGGTGTTTCCTACACATACAGACTATATCTAGTCCAACTCTGCTACTGAAACTGAAACAAGCCACAGGTCCTCTAACATCCAATGCTTGTCAGTTAAGATGAGAAACGTGTGAGTTTCGTGAACGATGTAGATCGTTTGTGCTGTAATGTAACTACCCTTACCTGAAATGAAGTCTTGCTTGTAGGAATACTCTGAGCCTGGGATTTAACTCCATTTCTGAAGTGAAACACACAACAGAGTTCTCATCCAATGATCACACTCTGCTTTAGAGCAAGAAGCACACTCTTGCATTCTAGAGTCCCTAATACATCGGGAAAGGTGAGTGTGCTAAGAACAAAAGAACGGTGTTTCTTACACATACAGACCATATCTAGTCCAACTCTGTTTCTGACACTGATACAAAGCACGGGTCCTCTAACATCCAATGCTTGTCAGTTAAGGTGAGAAACATGTGAGCTTCGGGGAAGATGTAGTTCGTTTGAGGTGAAAAGTGACTGCCCTTACCTGAAAGGAATTCTTGCTTGTAGGAAGACACAGAGCCTGGGATTTAACTCCATTTCTGAAGTGAAACACACAACAGAGTTCTCATCCAATGATCACACTCTGCTTTAGAGCAAGAAGCACACTCTTGCATTCTAGAGTCCCTAATACAACGGGAAAGGTGAGTGTGCTAAGAACAAAAGAACGGTGTTTCTTACACATACGGACCATATCTAGTCCAAGTCTGCTTCTGAAACTGAAAAAACCCACTGGTCCTCTAACAGCCAATGCTTGTCAGTTAAGATGAGAAACGTGTGAGCTTCACGAACGATGTAGTTTGTTTGAGCTGAAAAGTGACTGCCCTTACCTGAAAGGAATTCTTGCTTGTAGGAAGACACAGAGCCTGGGATTTAACTCCATTTCTGAAGTGAAACACACAGCAGAGTTCTCATCCATTGATCACACTCTTCTTTAGAGCAAGAAGCACGCTCTTGCTTTCTAGAGGCTCTAATACAGCAGGAAACTTGAGTGTGCTCAGAACAAAAGAACGGTATTTCCTACACATACGGACCATATCTATGTCAACTCTGCTTCTGAAACTGATACAAAGCACTGGTCCTCTAACATCCAATGCTTGTCAGTTAAGACGAGAAACGTGTGAACTTCCTGAATGATGTAGTTCGTTAGAGCTGAAAAGTGACTGCCCTTACCTGAAACGAAGTCTTGCTTGTAGGAAGACTCAGAGTCTGGGATTTTACTGCATTTCTGAAGGGAAACACACAGCAGAGTTCTCATCCATTGTTCACGCTCTGCTTTAGAGCAAGAAGCACGCTCTTGCTTTCTAGATTCTCTAATAAAGCAGGAAACATGAGTGTTATGAGAACAAAAGTACGGTGTTTCCTACACATACAGACTATATCTAGTCCAACTCTGCTACTGAAACTGAAACAAGCCACAGGTCCTCTAACATCCAATGCTTGTCAGTTAAGATGAGAAACGTGTGAGTTTCGTGAACGATGTAGATCGTTTGTGCTGTAATGTAACTACCCTTACCTGAAATGAAGTCTTGCTTGTAGGAATACTCTGAGCCTGGGATTTAACTCCATTTCTGAAGTGAAACACACAACAGAGTTCTCATCCAATGATCACACTCTGCTTTAGAGCAAGAAGCACACTCTTGCATTCTAGAGTCCCTAATACATCGGGAAAGGTGAGTGTGCTAAGAACAAAAGAACGGTGTTTCTTACACATACAGACCATATC
This sequence comes from Onychomys leucogaster, assembly GCA_949786385.1. Lineage (NCBI taxonomy): Eukaryota > Metazoa > Chordata > Mammalia > Rodentia > Cricetidae > Onychomys > Onychomys leucogaster. Next base: position 329,510 of record CATKUP010000123.1, read on the forward strand.
TAGTCCAACTCTGCTTCTGAAACTGATACAAAGCACGGGTCCTCTAACATCCAATGCTTGTCAGTTAAGGTGAGAAACATGTGAGCTTCGGGGACGATGTAGTTCGTTTGAGGTGAAAAGTGACTGCCCTTACCTGAAAGGAATTCTTGCTTGTAGGAAGACACAGAGCCTGGGATTTAACTCCATTTCTGAAGTGAAACACACAGCAGAGTTCTCATCCATTGTTCACGCTCTGCTTTAGAGCAAGAAGCACGCTCTTGCTTTCTAGAGTCTCTAATACAGCAGGAAACTTGAGTGTGCTCAGAACAAAAGAACGGTATTTCCTACACATACGGACCATATCTATGTCAACTCTGCTTCTGAAACTGATACAAAGCACTGGTCCTCTAACATCCAATGCTTGTCAGTTAAGACGAGAAACGTGTGAACTTCCTGAATGTTGTAGTTCGTTAGAGCTGAAAAGTGACTGCCCTTACCTGAAACGAAGTCTTGCTTGTAGGAAGACTCAGAGTCTGGGATTTTACTGCATTTCTGAAGGGAAACACACAGCAGAGTTCTCATCCATTGTTCACGCTCTGCTTTAGAGCAAGAAGCACGCTCTTGCTTTCTAGATTCTCTAATAAAGCAGGAAACATGAGTGTTATGAGAACAAAAGTACGGTGTTTCCTACACATACAGACTATATCTAGTCCAACTCTGCTACTGAAACTGAAACAAGCCACAGGTCCTCTATCATCCAATGCTTGTCAGTTAAGATGAGAAACGTGTGAGTTTCGTGAACGATGTAGATCGTTTGTGCTGTAATGTAACTACCCTTACCTGAAATGAAGTCTTGCTTGTAGGAATACTCTGAGCCTGGGATTTAACTCCATTTCTGAAGTGAAACACACAACAGAGTTCTCATCCAATGATCACACTCTGCTTTAGAGCAAGAAGCACACTCTTGCATTCTAGAGTCCCTAATACATCGGGAAAGGTGAGTGTGCTAAGAACAAAAGAACGGTGTTTCTTACACATACAGACCATATCTAGTCCAACTCTGCTTCTGAAACTGATACAAAGCATGGGTCCTCTAACATCCAATGCTTGTCAGTTAAGGTGAGAAACATGTGAGCTTCGGGGACGATGTAGTTCGTTTGAGGTGAAAAGTGACTGCCCTTACCTGAAAGGAATTCTTGCTTGTAGGAAGACACAGAGCCTGGGATTTAACTCCATTTCTGAAGTGAAACACACAACAGAGTTCTCATCCAATGATCACACTCTGCTTTAGAGCAAGAAGCACACTCTTGCATTCTAGAGTCCTTAATACAACGGGAAAGGTGAGTGTGCTAAGAACAAAAGAAAGGTGTTTCTTACACATACGGACCATATCTAGTCCAAGTCTGCTTCTGAAACTGAAAAAACCCACTGGTCCTCTAACAGCCAATGCTTGTCAGTTAAGATGAGAAACGTGTGAGCTTCACGACCGATGTAGTTTGTTTGAGCTGAAAAGTGACTGCCCTTACCTGAAAGGAATTCTTGCTTGTAGGAAGACACAGAGCCTGGGATTTAACTCCATTTCTGAAGTGAAACACACAGCAGAGTTCTCATCCATTGATCACACTCTTCTTTAGAGCAAGAAGCACGCTCTTGCTTTCTAGAGGCTCTAATACAGCAGGAAACTTGAGTGTGCTCAGAACAAAAGAACTGTATTTCCTACACATACGGACCATATCTATGTCAACTCTGCTTCTGAAACTGATACAAAGCACTGGTCCTCTAACATCCAATGCTTGTCAGTTAAGACGAGAAACGTGTGAACTTCCTGAATGATGTAGTTCGTTAGAGCTGAAAAGTGACTGCCCTTACCTGAAACGAAGTCTTGCTTGTAGGAAGACTCAGAGTCTGGGATTTTACTGCATTTCTGAAGGGAAACACACAGCAGAGTTCTCATCCATTGTTCACGCTCTGCTTTAGAGCAAGAAGCACGCTCTTGCTTTCTAGATTCTCTAATAAAGCAGGAAACATGAGTGTTATGAGAACAAAAGTACGGTGTTTCCTACACATACAGACTATATCTAGTCCAACTCTGCTACTGAAACTGAAACAAGCCACAGGTCCTCTAACATCCAATGCTTGTCAGTTAAGATGAGAAACGTGTGAGTTTCGTGAACGATGTAGATCGTTTGTGCTGTAATGTAACTACCCTTACCTGAAATGAAGTCTTGCTTGTAGGAATACTCTGAGCCTGGGATTTAACTCCATTTCTGAAGTGAAACACACAACAGAGTTCTCATCCAATGATCACACTCTGCTTTAGAGCAAGAAGCACACTCTTGCATTCTAGAGTCCCTAATACATCGGGAAAGGTGAGTGTGCTAAGAACAAAAGAACGGTGTTTCTTACACATACAGACCATATCTAGTCCAACTCTGCTTCTGAAACTGATACAAAGCACGGGTCCTCTAACATCCAATGCTTGTCAGTTAAGGTGAGAAACATGTGAGCTTCGGGGACGATGTAGTTCGTTTGAGGTGAAAAGTGACTGCCCTTACCTGAAAGGAATTCTTGCTTGTAGGAAGACACAGAGCCTGGGATTTAACTCCATTTCTGAAGTGAAACACACAGCAGAGTTCTCATCCATTGTTCACGCTCTGCTTTAGAGCAAGAAGCACGCTCTTGCTTTCTAGAGTCTCTAATACAGCAGGAAACTTGAGTGTGCTCAGAACAAAAGAACGGTATTTCCTACACATACGGACCATATCTATGTCAACTCTGCTTCTGAAACTGATACAAAGCACTGGTCCTCTAACATCCAATGCTTGTCAGTTAAGACGAGAAACGTGTGAACTTCCTGAATGTTGTAGTTCGTTAGAGCTGAAAAGTGACTGCCCTTACCTGAAACGAAGTCTTGCTTGTAGGAAGACTCAGAGTCTGGGATTTTACTGCATTTCTGAAGGGAAACACACAGCAGAGTTCTCATCCATTGTTCACGCTCTGCTTTAGAGCAAGAAGCACGCTCTTGCTTTCTAGATTCTCTAATAAAGCAGGAAACATGAGTGTTATGAGAACAAAAGTACGGTGTTTCCTACACATACAGACTATATCTAGTCCAACTCTGCTACTGAAACTGAAACAAGCCACAGGTCCTCTATCATCCAATGCTTGTCAGTTAAGATGAGAAACGTGTGAGTTTCGTGAACGATGTAGATCGTTTGTGCTGTAATGTAACTACCCTTACCTGAAATGAAGTCTTGCTTGTAGGAATACTCTGAGCCTGGGATTTAACTCCATTTCTGAAGTGAAACACACAACAGAGTTCTCATCCAATGATCACACTCTGCTTTAGAGCAAGAAGCACACTCTTGCATTCTAGAGTCCCTAATACATCGGGAAAGGTGAGTGTGCTAAGAACAAAAGAACGGTGTTTCTTACACATACAGACCATATCTAGTCCAACTCTGCTTCTGAAACTGATACAAAGCATGGGTCCTCTAACATCCAATGCTTGTCAGTTAAGGTGAGAAACATGTGAGCTTCGGGGACGATGTAGTTCGTTTGAGGTGAAAAGTGACTGCCCTTACCTGAAAGGAATTCTTGCTTGTAGGAAGACACAGAGCCTGGGATTTAACTCCATTTCTGAAGTGAAACACACAACAGAGTTCTCATCCAATGATCACACTCTGCTTTAGAGCAAGAAGCACACTCTTGCATTCTAGAGTCCTTAATACAACGGGAAAGGTGAGTGTGCTAAGAACAAAAGAAAGGTGTTTCTTACACATACGGACCATATCTAGTCCAAGTCTGCTTCTGAAACTGAAAAAACCCACTGGTCCTCTAACAGCCAATGCTTGTCAGTTAAGATGAGAAACGTGTGAGCTTCACGACCGATGTAGTTTGTTTGAGCTGAAAAGTGACTGCCCTTACCTGAAAGGAATTCTTGCTTGTAGGAAGACACAGAGCCTGGGATTTAACTCCATTTCTGAAGTGAAACACACAGCAGAGTTCTCATCCATTGATCACACTCTTCTTTAGAGCAAGAAGCACGCTCTTGCTTTCTAGAGGCTCTAATACAGCAGGAAACTTGAGTGTGCTCAGAACAAAAGAACTGTATTTCCTACACATACGGACCATATCTATGTCAACTCTGCTTCTGAAACTGATACAAAGCACTGGTCCTCTAACATCCAATGCTTGTCAGTTAAGACGAGAAACGTGTGAACTTCCTGAATGATGTAGTTCGTTAGAGCTGAAAAGTGACTGCCCTTACCTGAAACGAAGTCTTGCTTGTAGGAAGACTCAGAGTCTGGGATTTTACTGCATTTCTGAAGGGAAACACACAGCAGAGTTCTCATCCATTGTTCACGCTCTGCTTTAGAGCAAGAAGCACGCTCTTGCTTTCTAGATTCTCTAATAAAGCAGGAAACATGAGTGTTATGAGAACAAAAGTACGGTGTTTCCTACACATACAGACTATATCTAGTCCAACTCTGCTACTGAAACTGAAACAAGCCACAGGTCCTCTAACATCCAATGCTTGTCAGTTAAGATGAGAAACGTGTGAGTTTCGTGAACGATGTAGATCGTTTGTGCTGTAATGTAACTACCCTTACCTGAAATGAAGTCTTGCTTGTAGGAATACTCTGAGCCTGGGATTTAACTCCATTTCTGAAGTGAAACACACAACAGAGTTCTCATCCAATGATCACACTCTGCTTTAGAGCAAGAAGCACACTCTTGCATTCTAGAGTCCCTAATACATCGGGAAAGGTGAGTGTGCTAAGAACAAAAGAACGGTGTTTCTTACACATACAGACCATATCTAGTCCAACTCTGCTTCTGAAACTGATACAAAGCACGGGTCCTCTAACATCCAATGCTTGTCTGTTAAGGTGAGAAACATGTGAGCTTCGGGGACGATGTAGTTCGTTTGAGGTGAAAAGTGACTGCCCTTACCTGAAAGGAATTCTTGCTTGTAGGAAGACACAGAGCCTGGGATTTAACTCCATTTCTGAAGTGAAACACACAGCAGAGTTCTCATCCATTGTTCACACTCTGCTTTAGAGCAAGAAGCACGCTCTTGCTTTCTAGAGTCTCTAATACAGCAGGAAACTTGAGTGTGCTCAGAACAAATGAACGGTGTTTCCTACACATACGGACCATATCTAGTCCAAGTCTGCTTCTGAAACTGAAAAAACCCACTGGTCCTCTAACAGCCAATGCTTGTCAGTTAAGATGAGAAACGTGTGAGCTTCACGAACGATGTAGTTTGTTTGAGCTGAAAAGTGACTGCCCTTACCTGAAAGGAATTCTTGCTTGTAGGAAGACACAGAGCCTGGGATTTAACTCCATTTCTGAAGTGAAACACACAGCAGAGTTCTCATCCATTGATCACACTCTTCTTTAGAGCAAGATGCACGCTCTTGCTTTCTAGAGGCTCTAATACAGCAGGAAACTTGAGTGTGCTCAGAACAAAAGAACGGTATTTCCTACACATACGGACCATATCTATGTCAACTCTGCTTCTGAAACTGATACAAAGCACTGGTCCTCTAACATCCAATGCTTGTCAGTTAAGACGAGAAACGTGTGAACTTCCTGAATGATGTAGTTCGTTAGAGCTGAAAAGTGACTGCCCTTACCTGAAACGAAGTCTTGCTTGTAGGAAGACTCAGAGTCTGGGATTTTACTGCATTTCTGAAGGGAAACACACAGCAGAGTTCTCATCCATTGTTCACGCTCTGCTTTAGAGCAAGAAGCACGCTCTTGCTTTCTAGATTCTCTAATAAAGCAGGAAACATGAGTGTTATGAGAACAAAAGTACGGTGTTTCCTACACATACAGACTATATCTAGTCCAACTCTGCTACTGAAACTGAAACAAGCCACAGGTCCTCTAACATCCAATGCTTGTCAGTTAAGATGAGAAACGTGTGAGCTTCACGAACGATGTAGTTTGTTTGAGCTGAAAAGTGACTGCCCTTACCTGAAAGGAATTCTTGCTTGTAGGAAGACACAGAGCCTGGGATTTAACTCCATTTCTGAAGTGAAACACACAACAGAGTTCTCATCCAATGATCACACTCTGCTTTAGAGCAAGAAGCACACTCTTGCATTCTAGAGTCCCTAATACATCGGGAAAGGTGAGTGTGCTAAGAACAAAAGAACGGTGTTTCTTACACATACAGACCATATCTAGTCCAACTCTGCTTCTGAAACTGATACAAAGCACGGGTCCTCTAACATCCAATGCTTGTCAGTTAAGGTGAGAAACATGTGAGCTTCGGGGACGATGTAGTTCGTTTGAGGTGAAAAGTGACTGCCCTTACCTGAAAGGAATTCTTGCTTGTAGGAAGACACAGAGCCTGGGATTTAACTCCATTTCTGAAGTGAAACACACAACAGAGTTCTCATCCAATGATCACACTCTGCTTTAGAGCAAGAAGCACACTCTTGCATTCTAGAGTCCCTAATACAACGGGAAAGGTGAGTGTGCTAAGAACAAAAGAACGGTGTTTCTTACACATACGGACCATATCTAGTCCAACTCTGCTTCTGAAACTGAAAAAACCCACTGGTCCTCTAACAGCCAATGCTTGTCAGTTAAGATGAGAAACGTGTGAGCTTCACGAACGATGTAGTTTGTTTGAGCTGAAAAGTGACTGCCCTTACCTGAAAGGAATTCTTGCTTGTAGGAAGACACAGAGCCTGGGATTTAACTCCATTTCTGAAGTGAAACACACAGCAGAGTTCTCATCCATTGTTCACACTCTTCTTTAGAGCAAGAAGCACGCTCTTGCTTTCTAGAGGCTCTAATACAGCAGGAAACTTGAGTGTGCTCAGAACAAAAGAACGGTATTTCCTACACATACGGACCATATCTATGTCAACTCTGCTTCTGAAACTGATACAAAGCACTGGTCCTCTAACATCCAATGCTTGTCAGTTAAGACGAGAAACGTGTGAACTTCCTGAATGTTGTAGTTCGTTAGAGCTGAAAAGTGACTGCCCTTACCTGAAACGAAGTCTTGCTTGTAGGAAGACTCAGAGTCTGGGATTTTACTGCATTTCTGAAGGGAAACACACAGCAGAGTTCTCATCCATTGTTCACGCTCTGCTTTAGAGCAAGAAGCACGCTCTTGCTTTCTAGATTCTCTAATAAAGCAGGAAACATGAGTGTTATGAGAACAAAAGTACGGTGTTTCCTACACATACAGACTATATCTAGTCCAACTCTGCTACTGAAACTGAAACAAGCCACAGGTCCTCTATCATCCAATGCTTGTCAGTTAAGATGAGAAACGTGTGAGTTTCGTGAACGATGTAGATCGTTTGTGCTGTAATGTAACTACCCTTACCTGAAATGAAGTCTTGCTTGTAGGAATACTCTGAGCCTGGGATTTAACTCCATTTCTGAAGTGAAACACACAACAGAGTTCTCATCCAATGATCACACTCTGCTTTAGAGCAAGAAGCACACTCTTGCATTCTAGAGTCCCTAATACATCGGGAAAGGTGAGTGTGCTAAGAACAAAAGAACGGTGTTTCTTACACATACAGACCATATCTAGTCCAACTCTGCTTCTGAAACTGATACAAAGCACGGGTCCTCTAACATCCAATGCTTGTCAGTTAAGGTGAGAAACATGTGAGCTTCGGGGACGATGTAGTTCGTTTGAGGTGAAAAGTGACTGCCCTTACCTGAAAGGAATTCTTGCTTGTAGGAAGACACAGAGCCTGGGATTTAACTCCATTTCTGAAGTGAAACACACAACAGAGTTCTCATCCAATGATCACACTCTGCTTTAGAGCAAGAAGCACACTCTTGCATTCTAGAGTCCCTAATACAACGGGAAAGGTGAGTGTGCTAAGAACAAAAGAAAGGTGTTTCTTACACATACGGACCATATCTAGTCCAAGTCTGCTTCTGAAACTGAAAAAACCCACTGGTCCTCTAACAGCCAATGCTTGTCAGTTAAGATGAGAAACGTGTGAGCTTCACGAACGATGTAGTTTGTTTGAGCTGAAAAGTGACTGCCCTTACCTGAAAGGAATTCTTGCTTGTAGGAAGACACAGAGCCTGGGATTTAACTCCATTTCTGAAGTGAAACACACAGCAGAGTTCTCATCCATTGATCACACTCTTCTTTAGAGCAAGAAGCACGCTCTTGCTTTCTAGAGGCTCTAATACAGCAGGAAACTTGAGTGTGCTCAGAACAAAAGAACTGTATTTCCTACACATACGGACCATATCTATGTCAACTCTGCTTCTGAAACTGATACAAAGCACTGGTCCTCTAACATCCAATGCTTGTCAGTTAAGACGAGAAACGTGTGAACTTCCTGAATGATGTAGTTCGTTAGAGCTGAAAAGTGACTGCCCTTACCTGAAACGAAGTCTTGCTTGTAGGAAGACTCAGAGTCTGGGATTTTACTGCATTTCTGAAGGGAAACACACAGCAGAGTTCTCATCCATTGTTCACGCTCTGCTTTAGAGCAAGAAGCACGCTCTTGCTTTCTAGATTCTCTAATAAAGCAGGAAACATGAGTGTTATGAGAACAAAAGTACGGTGTTTCCTACACATACAGACTATATCTAGTCCAACTCTGCTACTGAAACTGAAACAAGCCACAGGTCCTCTAACATCCAATGCTTGTCAGTTAAGATGAGAAACGTGTGAGTTTCGTGAACGATGTAGATCGTTTGTGCTGTAATGTAACTACCCTTACCTGAAATGAAGTCTTGCTTGTAGGAATACTCTGAGCCTGGGATTTAACTCCATTTCTGAAGTGAAACACACAACAGAGTTCTCATCCAATGATCACACTCTGCTTTAGAGCAAGAAGCACACTCTTGCATTCTAGAGTCCCTAATACATCGGGAAAGGTGAGTGTGCTAAGAACAAAAGAACGGTGTTTCTTACACATACAGACCATATCTAGTCCAACTCTGCTTCTGAAACTGATACAAAGCACGGGTCCTCTAACATCCAATGCTTGTCTGTTAAGGTGAGAAACATGTGAGCTTCGGGGACGATGTAGTTCGTTTGAGGTGAAAAGTGACTGCCCTTACCTGAAAGGAATTCTTGCTTGTAGGAAGACACAGAGCCTGGGATTTAACTCCATTTCTGAAGTGAAACACACAACAGAGTTCTCATCCAATGATCACACTCTGCTTTAGAGCAAGAAGCACACTCTTGCATTCTAGAGTCCCTAATACAACGGGAAAGGTGAGTGTGCTAAGAACAAAAGAACGGTGTTTCTTACACATATGGACCATATCTAGTCCAAGTCTGCTTCTGAAACTGAAAAAACCCACTGGTCCTCTAACAGCCAATGCTTGTCAGTTAAGATGAGAAACGTGTGAGCTTCACGAACGATGTAGTTTGTTTGAGCTGAAAAGTGACTGCCCTTACCTGAAAGGAATTCTTGCTTGTAGGAAGACACAGAGCCTGGGATTTAACTCCATTTCTGAAGTGAAACACACAGCAGAGTTCTCATCCATTGATCACACTCTTCTTTAGAGCAAGAAGCACGCTCTTGCTTTCTAGAGGCTCTAATACAGCAGGAAACTTGAGTGTGCTCAGAACAAAAGAACGGTATTTCCTACACATACGGACCATATCTATGTCAACTCTGCTTCTGAAACTGATACAAAGCACTGGTCCTCTAACATCCAATGCTTGTCAGTTAAGACGAGAAACGTGTGAACTTCCTGAATGATGTAGTTCGTTAGAGCTGAAAAGTGACTGCCCTTACCTGAAACGAAGTCTTGCTTGTAGGAAGACTCAGAGTCTGGGATTTTACTGCATTTCTGAAGGGAAACACACAGCAGAGTTCTCATCCATTGTTCACGCTCTGCTTTAGAGCAAGAAGCACGCTCTTGCTTTCTAGATTCTCTAATAAAGCAGGAAACATGAGTGTTATGAGAACAAAAGTACGGTGTTTCCTACACATACAGACTATATCTAGTCCAACTCTGCTACTGAAACTGAAACAAGCCACAGGTCCTCTAACATCCAATGCTTGTCAGTTAAGATGAGAAACGTGTGAGTTTCGTGAACGATGTAGATCGTTTGTGCTGTAATGTAACTACCCTTACCTGAAATGAAGTCTTGCTTGTAGGAATACTCTGAGCCTGGGATTTAACTCCATTTCTGAAGTGAAACACACAACAGAGTTCTCATCCAATGATCACACTCTGCTTTAGAGCAAGAAGCACACTCTTGCATTCTAGAGTCCCTAATACATCGGGAAAGGTGAGTGTGCTAAGAACAAAAGAACGGTGTTTCTTACACATACAGACCATATCTAGTCCAACTCTGCTTCTGAAACTGATACAAAGCACGGGTCCTCTAACATCCAATGCTTGTCAGTTAAGGTGAGAAACATGTGAGCTTCGGGGACGATGTAGTTCGTTTGAGGTGAAAAGTGACTGCCCTTACCTGAAAGGAATTCTTGCTTGTAGGAAGACACAGAGCCTGGGATTTAACTCCATTTCTGAAGTGAAACACACAGCAGAGTTCTCATCCATTGTTCACACTCTGCTTTAGAGCAAGAAGCACGCTCTTGCTTTCTAGAGTCTCTAATACAGCAGGAAACTTGAGTGTGCTCAGAACAAATGAACGGTGTTTCCTACACATACGGACCATATCTAGTCCAAGTCTGCTTCTGAAACTGAAAAAACCCACTGGTCCTCTAACAGCCAATGCTTGTCAGTTAAGATGAGAAACGTGTGAGCTTCACGAACGATGTAGTTTGTTTGAGCTGAAAAGTGACTGCCCTTACCTGAAAGGAATTCTTGCTTGTAGGAAGACACAGAGCCTGGGATTTAACTCCATTTCTGAAGTGAAACACACAGCAGAGTTCTCATCCATTGATCACACTCTTCTTTAGAGCAAGAAGCACGCTCTTGCTTTCTAGAGGCTCTAATATAGCAGGAAACTTGAGTGTGCTCAGAACAAAAGTACGGTATTTCCTACACATACGGACCATATCTATGTCAACTCTGCTTCGGAAACTGATACAAAGCACTGGTCCTCTAACATCCAATGCTTGTCAGTTAAGACGAGAAACGTGTGAACTTCCTGAATGATGTAGTTCGTTAGAGCTGAAAAGTGACTGCCCTTACCTGAAACGAAGTCTTGCTTGTAGGAAGACTCAGAGTCTGGGATTTTACTGCATTTCTGAAGGGAAACACACAGCAGAGTTCTCATCCATTGTTCACGCTCTGCTTTAGAGCAAGAAGCACGCTCTTGCTTTCTAGATTCTCTAATAAAGCAGGAAACATGAGTGTTATGAGAACAAAAGTACGGTGTTTCCTACACATACAGACTATATCTAGTCCAACTCTGCTACTGAAACTGAAACAAGCCACAGGTCCTCTAACATCCAATGCTTGTCAGTTAAGATGAGAAACGTGTGAGTTTCGTGAACGATGTAGATCGTTTGTGCTGTAATGTAACTACCCTTACCTGAAATGAAGTCTTGCTTGTAGGAATACTCTGAGCCTGGGATTTAACTCCATTTCTGAAGTGAAACACACAACAGAGTTCTCATCCAATGATCACACTCTGCTTTAGAGCAAGAAGCACACTCTTGCATTCTAGAGTCCCTAATACATCGGGAAAGGTGAGTGTGCTAAGAACAAAAGAATGGTGTTTCTTACACATACAGACCATATCTAGTCCAACTCTGCTTCTGAAACTGATACAAAGCACGGGTCCTCTAACATCCAATGCTTGTCAGTTAAGGTGAGAAACATGTGAGCTTCGGGGACGATGTAGTTCGTTTGAGGTGAAAAGTGACTGCCCTTACCTGAAAGGAATTCTTGCTTGTAGGAAGACACAGAGCCTGGGATTTAACTCCATTTCTGAAGTGAAACACACAACAGAGTTCTCATCCAATGATCACACTCTGCTTTAGAGCAAGAAGCACACTCTTGCATTCTAGAGTCCCTAATACAACGGGAAAGGTGAGTGTGCTAAGAACAAAAGAAAGGTGTTTCTTACACATACGGACCATATCTAGTCCAAGTCTGCTTCTGAAACTGAAAAAACCCACTGGTCCTCTAACAGCCAATGCTTGTCAGTTAAGATGAGAAACGTGTGAGCTTCACGAACGATGTAGTTTGTTTGAGCTGAAAAGTGACTGCCCTTACCTGAAAGGAATTCTTGCTTGTAGGAAGACACAGAGCCTGGGATTTAACTCCATTTCTGAAGTGAAACACACAGCAGAGTTCTCATCCATTGATCACACTCTTCTTTAGAGCAAGAAGCACGCTCTTGCTTTCTAGAGTCTCTAATACAGCAGGAAACTTGAGTGTGCTCAGAACAAAAGAACGGTATTTCCTACACATACGGACCATATCTATGTCAACTCTGCTTCTGAAACTGATACAAAGCACTGGTCCTCTAACATCCAATGCTTGTCAGTTAAGACGAGAAACGTGTGAACTTCCTGAATGTTGTAGTTCGTTAGAGCTGAAAAGTGACTGCCCTTACCTGAAACGAAGTCTTGCTTGTAGGAAGACTCAGAGTCTGGGATTTTACTGCATTTCTGAAGGGAAACACACAGCAGAGTTCTCATCCATTGTTCACGCTCTGCTTTAGAGCAAGAAGCACGCTCTTGCTTTCTAGATTCTCTAATAAAGCAGGAAACATGAGTGTTATGAGAACAAAAGTACGGTGTTTCCTACACATACAGACTATATCTAGTCCAACTCTGCTACTGAAACTGAAACAAGCCACAGGTCCTCTATCATCCAATGCTTGTCAGTTAAGATGAGAAACGTGTGAGTTTCGTGAACGATGTAGATCGTTTGTGCTGTAATGTAACTACCCTTACCTGAAATGAAGTCTTGCTTGTAGGAATACTCTGAGCCTGGGATTTAACTCCATTTCTGAAGTGAAACACACAACAGAGTTCTCATCCAATGATCACACTCTGCTTTAGAGCAAGAAGCACACTCTTGCATTCTAGAGTCCCTAATACATCGGGAAAGGTGAGTGTGCTAAGAACAAAAGAACGGTGTTTCTTACACATACAGACCATATCTAGTCCAACTCTGCTTCTGAAACTGATACAAAGCACGGGTCCTCTAACATCCAATGCTTGTCAGTTAAGGTGAGAAACATGTGAGTTTCGGGGACGATGAAGTTCGTTTGAGGTGAAAAGTGACTGCCCTTACCTGAAAGGAATTCTTGCTTGTAGGAAGACACAAAGCCTGGGATTTAACTCCATTTCTGAAGTGAAACACACAACAGAGTTCTCATCCAATGATCACACTCTGCTTTAGAGCAAGAAGCACACTCTTGCATTCTAGAGTCCCTAATACAACGGGAAAGGTGAGTGTGCTAAGAACAAAAGAAAGGTGTTTCTTACACATACGGACCATATCTAGTCCAAGTCTGCTTCTGAAACTGAAAAAACCCACTGGTCCTCTAACAGCCAATGCTTGTCAGTTAAGATGAGAAACGTGTGAGCTTCACGAACGATGTAGTTTGTTTGAGCTGAAAAGTGACTGCCCTTACCTGAAAGGAATTCTTGCTTGTAGGAAGACACAGAGCCTGGGATTTAACTCCATTTCTGAAGTGAAACACACAGCAGAGTTCTCATCCATTGATCACACTCTTCTTTAGAGCAAGAAGCACGCTCTTGCTTTCTAGAGGCTCTAATACAGCAGGAAACTTGAGTGTGCTCAGAACAAAAGAACTGTATTTCCTACACATACGGACCATATCTATGTCAACTCTGCTTCTGAAACTGATACAAAGCACTGGTCCTCTAACATCCAATGCTTGTCAGTTAAGACGAGAAACGTGTGAACTTCCTGAATGATGTAGTTCGTTAGAGCTGAAAAGTGACTGCCCTTACCTGAAACGAAGTCTTGCTTGTAGGAAGACTCAGAGTCTGGGATTTTACTGCATTTCTGAAGGGAAACACACAGCAGAGTTCTCATCCATTGTTCACGCTCTGCTTTAGAGCAAGAAGCACGCTCTTGCTTTCTAGATTCTCTAATAAAGCAGGAAACATGAGTGTTATGAGAACAAAAGTACGGTGTTTCCTACACATACAGACTATATCTAGTCCAACTCTGCTACTGAAACTGAAACAAGCCACAGGTCCTCTAACATCCAATGCTTGTCAGTTAAGATGAGAAACGTGTGAGTTTCGTGAACGATGTAGATCGTTTGTGCTGTAATGTAACTACCCTTACCTGAAATGAAGTCTTGCTTGTAGGAATACTCTGAGCCTGGGATTTAACTCCATTTCTGAAGTGAAACACACAACAGAGTTCTCATCCAATGATCACACTCTGCTTTAGAGCAAGAAGCACACTCTTGCATTCTAGAGTCCCTAATACATCGGGAAAGGTGAGTGTGCTAAGAACAAAAGAATGGTGTTTCTTACACATACAGACCATATCTAGTCCAACTCTGCTTCTGAAACTGATACAAAGCACGGGTCCTCTAACATCCAATGCTTGTCAGTTAAGGTGAGAAACATGTGAGCTTCGGGGACGATGTAGTTCGTTTGAGGTGAAAAGTGACTGCCCTTACCTGAAAGGAATTCTTGCTTGTAGGAAGACACAGAGCCTGGGATTTAACTCCATTTCTGAAGTGAAACACACAACAGAGTTCTCATCCAATGATCACACTCTGCTTTAGAGCAAGAAGCACACTCTTGCATTCTAGAGTCCCTAATACAACGGGAAAGGTGAGTGTGCTAAGAACAAAAGAAAGGTGTTTCTTACACATACGGACCATATCTAGTCCAAGTCTGCTTCTGAAACTGAAAAAACCCACTGGTCCTCTAACAGCCAATGCTTGTCAGTTAAGATGAGAAACGTGTGAGCTTCACGAACGATGTAGTTTGTTTGAGCTGAAAAGTGACTGCCCTTACCTGAAAGGAATTCTTGCTTGTAGGAAGACACAGAGCCTGGGATTTAACTCCATTTCTGAAGTGAAACACACAGCAGAGTTCTCATCCATTGATCACACTCTTCTTTAGAGCAAGAAGCACGCTCTTGCTTTCTAGAGTCTCTAATACAGCAGGAAACTTGAGTGTGCTCAGAACAAAAGAACGGTATTTCCTACACATACGGACCATATCTATGTCAACTCTGCTTCTGAAACTGATACAAAGCACTGGTCCTCTAACATCCAATGCTTGTCAGTTAAGACGAGAAACGTGTGAACTTCCTGAATGTTGTAGTTCGTTAGAGCTGAAAAGTGACTGCCCTTACCTGAAACGAAGTCTTGCTTGTAGGAAGACTCAGAGTCTGGGATTTTACTGCATTTCTGAAGGGAAACACACAGCAGAGTTCTCATCCATTGTTCACGCTCTGCTTTAGAGCAAGAAGCACGCTCTTGCTTTCTAGATTCTCTAATAAAGCAGGAAACATGAGTGTTATGAGAACAAAAGTACGGTGTTTCCTACACATACAGACTATATCTAGTCCAACTCTGCTACTGAAACTGAAACAAGCCACAGGTCCTCTATCATCCAATGCTTGTCAGTTAAGATGAGAAACGTGTGAGTTTCGTGAACGATGTAGATCGTTTGTGCTGTAATGTAACTACCCTTACCTGAAATGAAGTCTTGCTTGTAGGAATACTCTGAGCCTGGGATTTAACTCCATTTCTGAAGTGAAACACACAACAGAGTTCTCATCCAATGATCACACTCTGCTTTAGAGCAAGAAGCACACTCTTGCATTCTAGAGTCCCTAATACATCGGGAAAGGTGAGTGTGCTAAGAACAAAAGAACGGTGTTTCTTACACATACAGACCATATCTAGTCCAACTCTGCTTCTGAAACTGATACAAAGCACGGGTCCTCTAACATCCAATGCTTGTCAGTTAAGGTGAGAAACATGTGAGCTTCGGGGACGATGTAGTTCGTTTGAGGTGAAAAGTGACTGCCCTTACCTGAAAGGAATTCTTGCTTGTAGGAAGACACAGAGCCTGGGATTTAACTCCATTTCTGAAGTGAAACACACAACAGAGTTCTCATCCAATGATCACACTCTGCTTTAGAGCAAGAAGCACACTCTTGCATTCTAGAGTCCCTAATACAACGGGAAAGGTGAGTGTGCTAAGAACAAAAGAAAGGTGTTTCTTACACATACGGACCATATCTAGTCCAAGTCTGCTTCTGAAACTGAAAAAACCCACTGGTCCTCTAACAGCCAATGCTTGTCAGTTAAGATGAGAAACGTGTGAGCTTCACGAACGATGTAGTTTGTTTGAGCTGAAAAGTGACTGCCCTTACCTGAAAGGAATTCTTGCTTGTAGGAAGACACAGAGCCTGGGATTTAACTCCATTTCTGAAGTGAAACACACAGCAGAGTTCTCATCCATTGATCACACTCTTCTTTAGAGCAAGAAGCACGCTCTTGCTTTCTAGAGGCTCTAATACAGCAGGAAACTTGAGTGTGCTCAGAACAAAAGAACTGTATTTCCTACACATACGGACCATATCTATGTCAACTCTGCTTCTGAAACTGATACAAAGCACTGGTCCTCTAACATCCAATGCTTGTCAGTTAAGACGAGAAACGTGTGAACTTCCTGAATGATGTAGTTCGTTAGAGCTGAAAAGTGACTGCCCTTACCTGAAACGAAGTCTTGCTTGTAGGAAGACTCAGAGTCTGGGATTTTACTGCATTTCTGAAGGGAAACACACAGCAGAGTTCTCATCCATTGTTCACGCTCTGCTTTAGAGCAAGAAGCACGCTCTTGCTTTCTAGATTCTCTAATAAAGCAGGAAACATGAGTGTTATGAGAACAAAAGTACGGTGTTTCCTACACATACAGACTATATCTAGTCCAACTCTGCTACTGAAACTGAAACAAGCCACAGGTCCTCTAACATCCAATGCTTGTCAGTTAAGATGAGAAACGTGTGAGTTTCGTGAACGATGTAGATCGTTTGTGCTGTAATGTAACTACCCTTACCTGAAATGAAGTCTTGCTTGTAGGAATACTCTGAGCCTGGGATTTAACTCCATTTCTGAAGTGAAACACACAACAGAGTTCTCATCCAATGATCACACTCTGCTTTAGAGCAAGAAGCACACTCTTGCATTCTAGAGTCCCTAATACATCGGGAAAGGTGAGTGTGCTAAGAACAAAAGAACGGTGTTTCTTACACATACAGACCATATCTAGTCCAACTCTGCTTCTGAAACTGATACAAAGCACGGGTCCTCTAACATCCAATGCTTGTCTGTTAAGGTGAGAAACATGTGAGCTTCGGGGACGATGTAGTTCGTTTGAGGTGAAAAGTGACTGCCCTTACCTGAAAGGAATTCTTGCTTGTAGGAAGACACAGAGCCTGGGATTTAACTCCATTTCTGAAGTGAAACACACAGCAGAGTTCTCATCCATTGTTCACACTCTGCTTTAGAGCAAGAAGCACGCTCTTGCTTTCTAGAGTCTCTAATACAGCAGGAAACTTGAGTGTGCTCAGAACAAATGAACGGTGTTTCCTACACATACGGACCATATCTAGTCCAAGTCTGCTTCTGAAACTGAAAAAACCCACTGGTCCTCTAACAGCCAATGCTTGTCAGTTAAGATGAGAAACGTGTGAGCTTCACGAACGATGTAGTTTGTTTGAGCTGAAAAGTGACTGCCCTTACCTGAAAGGAATTCTTGCTTGTAGGAAGACACAGAGCCTGGGATTTAACTCCATTTCTGAAGTGAAACACACAGCAGAGTTCTCATCCATTGATCACACTCTTCTTTAGAGCAAGAAGCACGCTCTTGCTTTCTAGAGGCTCTAATACAGCAGGAAACTTGAGTGTGCTCAGAACAAAAGAACGGTATTTCCTACACATACGGACCATATCTATGTCAACTCTGCTTCTGAAACTGATACAAAGCACTGGTCCTCTAACATCCAATGCTTGTCAGTTAAGACGAGAAACGTGTGAACTTCCTGAATGATGTAGTTCGTTAGAGCTGAAAAGTGACTGCCCTTACCTGAAACGAAGTCTTGCTTGTAGGAAGACTCAGAGTCTGGGATTTTACTGCATTTCTGAAGGGAAACACACAGCAGAGTTCTCATCCATTGTTCACGCTCTGCTTTAGAGCAAGAAGCACGCTCTTGCTTTCTAGATTCTCTAATAAAGCAGGAAACATGAGTGTTATGAGAACAAAAGTACGGTGTTTCCTACACATACAGACTATATCTAGTCCAACTCTGCTACTGAAACTGAAACAAGCCACAGGTCCTCTATCATCCAATGCTTGTCAGTTAAGATGAGAAACGTGTGAGTTTCGTGAACGATGTAGATCGTTTGTGCTGTAATGTAACTACCCTTACCTGAAATGAAGTCTTGCTTGTAGGAATACTCTGAGCCTGGGATTTAACTCCATTTCTGAAGTGAAACACACAACAGAGTTCTCATCCAATGATCACACTCTGCTTTAGAGCAAGAAGCACACTCTTGCATTCTAGAGTCCCTAATACATCGGGAAAGGTGAGTGTGCTAAGAACAAAAGAACGGTGTTTCTTACACATACAGACCATATCTAGTCCAACTCTGCTTCTGAAACTGATACAAAGCACGGGTCCTCTAACATCCAATGCTTGTCAGTTAAGGTGAGAAACATGTGAGCTTCGGGGACGATGTAGTTCGTTTGAGGTGAAAAGTGACTGCCCTTACCTGAAAGGAATTCTTGCTTGTAGGAAGACACAGAGCCTGGGATTTAACTCCATTTCTGAAGTGAAACACACAACAGAGTTCTCATCCAATGATCACACTCTGCTTTAGAGCAAGAAGCACACTCTTGCATTCTAGAGTCCCTAATACAACGGGAAAGGTGAGTGTGCTAAGAACAAAAGAAAGGTGTTTCTTACACATACGGACCATATCTAGTCCAAGTCTGCTTCTGAAACTGAAAAAACCCACTGGTCCTCTAACAGCCAATGCTTGTCAGTTAAGATGAGAAACGTGTGAGCTTCACGAACGATGTAGTTTGTTTGAGCTGAAAAGTGACTGCCCTTACCTGAAAGGAATTCTTGCTTGTAGGAAGACACAGAGCCTGGGATTTAACTCCATTTCTGAAGTGAAACACACAGCAGAGTTCTCATCCATTGATCACACTCTGCTTTAGAGCAAGAAGCACGCTCTTGCTTTCTAGAGGCTCTAATACAGCAGGAAACTTGAGTGTGCTCAGAACAAAAGAACTGTATTTCCTACACATACGGACCATATCTATGTCAACTCTGCTTCTGAAACTGATACAAAGCACTGGTCCTCTAACATCCAATGCTTGTCAGTTAAGACGAGAAACGTGTGAACTTCCTGAATGATGTAGTTCGTTAGAGCTGAAAAGTGACTGCCCTTACCTGAAACGAAGTCTTGCTTGTAGGAAGACTCAGAGTCTGGGATTTTACTGCATTTCTGAAGGGAAACACACAGCAGAGTTCTCATCCATTGTTCACGCTCTGCTTTAGAGCAAGAAGCACGCTCTTGCTTTCTAGATTCTCTAATAAAGCAGGAAACATGAGTGTTATGAGAACAAAAGTACGGTGTTTCCTACACATACAGACTATATCTAGTCCAACTCTGCTACTGAAACTGAAACAAGCCACAGGTCCTCTAACATCCAATGCTTGTCAGTTAAGATGAGAAACGTGTGAGTTTCGTGAACGATGTAGATCGTTTGTGCTGTAATGTAACTACCCTTACCTGAAATGAAGTCTTGCTTGTAGGAATACTCTGAGCCTGGGATTTAACTCCATTTCTGAAGTGAAACACACAACAGAGTTCTCATCCAATGATCACACTCTGCTTTAGAGCAAGAAGCACACTCTTGCATTCTAGAGTCCCTAATACATCGGGAAAGGTGAGTGTGCTAAGAACAAAAGAACGGTGTTTCTTACACATACAGACCATATCTAGTCCAACTCTGCTTCTGAAACTGATACAAAGCACGGGTCCTCTAACATCCAATGCTTGTCTGTTAAGGTGAGAAACATGTGAGCTTCGGGGACGATGTAGTTCGTTTGAGGTGAAAAGTGACTGCCCTTACCTGAAAGGAATTCTTGCTTGTAGGAAGACACAGAGCCTGGGATTTAACTCCATTTCTGAAGTGAAACACACAGCAGAGTTCTCATCCATTGTTCACACTCTGCTTTAGAGCAAGAAGCACGCTCTTGCTTTCTAGAGTCTCTAATACAGCAGGAAACTTGAGTGTGCTCAGAACAAATGAACGGTGTTTCCTACACATACGGACCATATCTAGTCCAAGTCTGCTTCTGAAACTGAAAAAACCCACTGGTCCTCTAACAGCCAATGCTTGTCAGTTAAGATGAGAAACGTGTGAGCTTCACGAACGATGTAGTTTGTTTGAGCTGAAAAGTGACTGCCCTTACCTGAAAGGAATTCTTGCTTGTAGGAAGACACAGAGCCTGGGATTTAACTCCATTTCTGAAGTGAAACACACAGCAGAGTTCTCATCCATTGATCACACTCTTCTTTAGAGCAAGAAGCACGCTCTTGCTTTCTAGAGGCTCTAATACAGCAGGAAACTTGAGTGTGCTCAGAACAAAAGAACGGTATTTCCTACACATACGGACCATATCTATGTCAACTCTGCTTCTGAAACTGATACAAAGCACTGGTCCTCTAACATCCAATGCTTGTCAGTTAAGACGAGAAACGTGTGAACTTCCTGAATGATGTAGTTCGTTAGAGCTGAAAAGTGACTGCCCTTACCTGAAACGAAGTCTTGCTTGTAGGAAGACTCAGAGTCTGGGATTTTACTGCATTTCTGAAGGGAAACACACAGCAGAGTTCTCATCCATTGTTCACGCTCTGCTTTAGAGCAAGAAGCACGCTCTTGCTTTCTAGATTCTCTAATAAAGCAGGAAACATGAGTGTTATGAGAACAAAAGTACGGTGTTTCCTACACATACAGACTATATCTAGTCCAACTCTGCTACTGAAACTGAAACAAGCCACAGGTCCTCTAACATCCAATGCTTGTCAGTTAAGATGAGAAACGTGTGAGTTTCGTGAACGATGTAGATCGTTTGTGCTGTAATGTAACTACCCTTACCTGAAATGAAGTCTTGCTTGTAGGAATACTCTGAGCCTGGGATTTAACTCCATTTCTGAAGTGAAACACACAACAGAGTTCTCATCCAATGATCACACTCTGCTTTAGAGCAAGAAGCACACTCTTGCATTCTAGAGTCCCTAATACATCGGGAAAGGTGAGTGTGCTAAGAACAAAAGAACGGTGTTTCTTACACATACAGACCATATCTAGTCCAACTCTGCTTCTGAAACTGATACAAAGCACGGGTCCTCTAACATCCAATGCTTGTCAGTTAAGGTGAGAAACATGTGAGCTTCGGGGACGATGTAGTTCGTTTGAGGTGAAAAGTGACTGCCCTTACCTGAAAGGAATTCTTGCTTGTAGGAAGACACAGAGCCTGGGATTTAACTCCATTTCTGAAGTGAAACACACAGCAGAGTTCTCATCCATTGTTCACGCTCTGCTTTAGAGCAAGAAGCACGCTCTTGCTTTCTAGAGTCTCTAATACAGCAGGAAACTTGAGTGTGCTCAGAACAAAAGAACGGTATTTCCTACACATACGGACCATATCTATGTCAACTCTGCTTCTGAAACTGATACAAAGCACTGGTCCTCTAACATCCAATGCTTGTCAGTTAAGACGAGAAACGTGTGAACTTCCTGAATGATGTAGTTCGTTAGAGCTGAAAAGTGACTGCCCTTACCTGAAACGAAGTCTTGCTTGTAGGAAGACTCAGAGTCTGGGATTTTACTGCATTTCTGAAGGGAAACACACAGCAGAGTTCTCATCCATTGTTCACGCTCTGCTTTAGAGCAAGAAGCACGCTCTTGCTTTCTAGATTCTCTAATAAAGCAGGAAACATGAGTGTTATGAGAACAAAAGTACGGTGTTTCCTACACATACAGACTATATCTAGTCCAACTCTGCTACTGAAACTGAAACAAGCCACAGGTCCTCTAACATCCAATGCTTGTCAGTTAAGATGAGAAACGTGTGAGTTTCGTGAACGATGTAGATCGTTTGTGCTGTAATGTAACTACCCTTACCTGAAATGAAGTCTTGCTTGTAGGAATACTCTGAGCCTGGGATTTAACTCCATTTCTGAAGTGAAACACACAACAGAGTTCTCATCCAATGATCACACTCTGCTTTAGAGCAAGAAGCACACTCTTGCATTCTAGAGTCCCTAATACATCGGGAAAGGTGAGTGTGCTAAGAACAAAAGAACTTTTTTCTTACACATACAGACCATATCTAGTCCAACTCTGCTTCTGAAACTGATACAAAGCACGGGTCCTCTAACATCCAATGCTTGTCAGTTAAGGTGAGAAACATGTGAGCTTCGGGGACGATGTAGTTCGTTTGAGGTGAAAAGTGACTGCCCTTACCTGAAAGGAATTCTTGCTTGTAGGAAGACACAGAGCCTGGGATTTAACTCCATTTCTGAAGTGAAACACACAGCAGAGTTCTCATCCATTGTTCACACTCTGCTTTAGAGCAAGAAGCACGCTCTTGCTTTCTAGAGTCTCTAATACAGCAGGAAACTTGAGTGTGCTCAGAACAAAAGAACGGTGTTTCCTACACATACGGACCATATCTAGTCCAAGTCTGCTTCTGAAACTGAAAAAACCCACTGGTCCTCTAACAGCCAATGCTTGTCAGTTAAGATGAGAAACGTGTGAGCTTCACGAACGATGTAGCTTGTTTGTGCTGAAAAGTGACTGCCCTTACCTGAAAGGAATTCTTGCTTGTAGGAAGACACAGAGCCTGGGATTTAACTCCATTTCTGAAGTGAAACACACAGCAGAATTCTCATCCATTGATCACACTCTTCTTTAGAGCAAGAAGCACGCTCTTGCTTTCTAGAGGCTCTAATACAGCAGGAAACTTGAGTGTGCTCAGAACAAAAGAACGGTGTTTCCTACACATACGGAACATATCTACGTCAACTCTGCTTCTGAAACTCAAAAAACCCACAGGCCCTCTTACATCAAATGCTTGTCAGTTAAGATGAGAAACGTGTGAGCTCGTGAACGATGTAGTTCGTTTGAGCTGAAAAGTGACGGACCTTACCAGAAACGAGGTCTTGCTTGTAGGAAGACACAGAGCCAGGGATTTAACATAATTTCTGAAGTGAAACACACAACAGAGTTCTCATCCATTCATCACACTCTGCTTAGGAGCAAGAAGCACACTCTTGCATTCTAGAGTCTCTAATACAACGGGAAAGGTGAGTGTGCTGAGAACAAATGAACGGTGTTTCCTACACATACGTATCATATCTAGTCCAACTCTGCTTCTGAAACTGATACAAAGCACTGGTCCTCTAACATCCAATGCTTGTCAGTTAAGATGAGAAACGTGTGAGCTTCGTGAACGATGTAGTTCGTTTGTGCTGTAATGTAACTACCCTTACCTGAAACGAAGTCTTGCTTGTAGGAAGACTCAGAGTCTGGGATTTTACTGCATTTCTGAAGTGAAACACACGGCAGAGTTCTCATCCATTGTTCACGGTCTGCTTTAGAGCAAGAAGCACGCTCTTGCTTTCTAGAGGCTCTAATATAGCAGGAAACTTGAGTGTGCTCAGAACAAAGAACGGTGTTTACTGCACATACGGACCATATCTAGGTCAACTCTGCTTCTGAAACTCAAAAAACCCACTGGCCCTCTAACATCCAATGCTTGTCAGTTAAGATGAGAAACGTGTGAGATTCGTGAACGATGTAGATCGTTTGTGCTGTAATGTAACTACCCTTACCTGAAATGAAGTCTTGCTTGTAGGAATACTCCGAGCCTGGGATTTAACTCCATTTCTGAAGTGAAACACACAACAGAGTTCTCATCCAATGATCACACTCTGCTTTAGAGCAAGAAGCACGCTCTTGCTTTCTAGAGTCTCTAATACAGCAGGAAACTTGAGTGTGCTGAGAACAAATGAACGGTGTTTCCTACACATACGTATCATATCTAGTCCAACTCTGCTTCTGAAACTGATACAAAGCACTGGTCCTCTAACATCCAATGCTTGTCAGTTAAGATGAGAAATGTGTGAGCTTCGTGAACGATGTAGTTCTTTTGTGCTGTAATGTAACTACCCTTACCTGAAATGAAGTCTTGCTTGTAGGAATACTCCGAGCCTGGGATTTAACTCCATTTCTGAAGTGAAACACACAACAGAGTTCTCATCCAATGATCACACTCTGCTTTAGAGCAAGAAGCACACTCTTGCATTCTAGAGTCCCTAATACAACGGGAAAGGTGAGTGTGCTAAGAACAAAAGAACGGTGTTTCTTACACATACGGACCATATCTAGTCCAAGTCTGCTTCTGAAACTGAAAAAACCCACTGGTCCTCTAACAGCCAATGCTTGTCAGTTAAGATGAGAAACGTGTGAGCTTCACGAACGATGTAGTTTGTTTGAGCTGAAAAGTGACTGCCCTTACCTGAAAGGAATTCTTGCTTGTAGGAAGACACAGAGCCTGGGATTTAACTCCATTTCTGAAGTGAAACACACAGCAGAGTTCTCATCCATTGATCACACTCTTCTTTAGAGCAAGAAGCACGCTCTTGCTTTCTAGAGGCTCTAATACAGCAGGAAACTTGAGTGTGCTCAGAACAAAAGAACGGTATTTCCTACACATACGGACCATATCTATGTCAACTCTGCTTCTGAAACTGATACAAAGCACTGGTCCTCTAACATCCAATGCTTGTCAGTTAAGACGAGAAACGTGTGAACTTCCTGAATGATGTAGTTCGTTAGAGCTGAAAAGTGACTGCCCTTACCTGAAACGAAGTCTTGCTTGTAGGAAGACTCAGAGTCTGGGATTTTACTGCATTTCTGAAGGGAAACACACAGCAGAGTTCTCATCCATTGTTCACGCTCTGCTTTAGAGCAAGAAGCACGCTCTTGCTTTCTAGATTCTCTAATAAAGCAGGAAACATGAGTGTTATGAGAACAAAAGTACGGTGTTTCCTACACATACAGACTATATCTAGTCCAACTCTGCTACTGAAACTGAAACAAGCCACAGGTCCTCTAACATCCAATGCTTGTCAGTTAAGATGAGAAACGTGTGAGTTTCGTGAACGATGTAGATCGTTTGTGCTGTAATGTAACTACCCTTACCTGAAATGAAGTCTTGCTTGTAGGAATACTCTGAGCCTGGGATTTAACTCCATTTCTGAAGGGAAACACACAACAGAGTTCTCATCCAATGATCACACTCTGCTTTAGAGCAAGAAGCACACTCTTGCATTCTAGAGTCCCTAATACATCGGGAAAGGTGAGTGTGCTAAGAACAAAAGAACGGTGTTTCTTACACATACAGACCATATCTAGTCCAACTCTGCTTCTGAAACTGATACAAAACACGGGTCCTCTAACATCCAATGCTTGTCAGTTAAGGTGAGAAACATGTGAGCTTCGGGGACGATGTAGTTCGTTTGAGGTGAAAAGTGACTGCCCTTACCTGAAAGGAATTCTTGCTTGTAGGAAGACACAGAGCCTGGGATTTAACTCCATTTCTGAAGTGAAACACACAGCAGAGTTCTCATCCATTGTTCACACTCTGCTTTAGAGCAAGAAGCACGCTCTTGCTTTCTAGAGTCTCTAATACAGCAGGAAACTTGAGTGTGCTCAGAACAAATGAACGGTGTTTCCTACACATACGGACCATATCTAGTCCAAGTCTGCTTCTGAAACTGAAAAAACCCACTGGTCCTCTAACAGCCAATGCTTGTCAGTTAAGATGAGAAACGTGTGAGCTTCACGAATGATGTAGCTTGTTTGTGCTGAAAAGTGACTGCCCTTACCTGAAAGGAATTCTTGCTTGTAGGAAGACACAGAGCCTGGGATTTAACTCCATTTCTGAAGTGAAACACACAACAGAGTTCTCATCCAATGATCACACTCTGCTTTAGAGCAAGAAGCACACTCTTGCATTCTAGAGTCCCTAATACAACGGGAAAGGTGAGTGTGCTAAGAACAAAAGAACGGTGTTTCTTACACATACGGACCATATCTAGTCCAAGTCTGCTTCTGAAACTGAAAAAACCCACTGGTCCTCTAACAGCCAATGCTTGTCAGTTAAGATGAGAAACGTGTGAGCTTCACGAACGATGTAGTTTGTTTGAGCTGAAAAGTGACTGCCCTTACCTGAAAGGAATTCTTGCTTGTAGGAAGACACAGAGCCTGGGATTTAACTCCATTTCTGAAGTGAAACACACAGCAGAGTTCTCATCCATTGATCACACTCTTCTTTAGAGCAAGAAGCACGCTCTTGCTTTCTAGAGGCTCTAATACAGCAGGAAACTTGAGTGTGCTCAGAACAAAAGAACGGTATTTCCTACACATACGGACCATATCTATGTCAACTCTGCTTCTGAAACTGATACAAAGCACTGGTCCTCTAACATCCAATGCTTGTCAGTTAAGACGAGAAACGTGTGAACTTCCTGAATGATGTAGTTCGTTAGAGCTGAAAAGTGACTGCCCTTACTTGAAACGAAGTCTTGCTTGTAGGAAGACTCAGAGTCTGGGATTTTACTGCATTTCTGAAGGGAAACACACAGCAGAGTTCTCATCCATTGTTCACGCTCTGCTTTAGAGCAAGAAGCACGCTCTTGCTTTCTAGATTCTCTAATAAAGCAGGAAACATGAGTGTTATGAGAACAAAAGTACGGTGTTTCCTACACATACAGACTATATCTAGTCCAACTCTGCTACTGAAACTGAAACAAGCCACAGGTCCTCTAACATCCAATGCTTGTCAGTTAAGATGAGAAACGTGTGAGTTTCGTGAACGATGTGGATCGTTTGTGCTGTAATGTAACTACCCTTACCTGAAATGAAGTCTTGCTTGTAGGAATACTCTGAGCCTGGGATTTAACTCCATTTCTGAAGTGAAACACACAACAGAGTTCTCATCCAATGATCACACTCTGCTTTAGAGCAAGAAGCACACTCTTGCATTCTAGAGTCCCTAATACATCGGGAAAGGTGAGTGTGCTAAGAACAAAAGAACGGTGTTTCTTACACATACAGACCATATCTAGTCCAACTCTGCTTCTGAATCTGATACAAAGCACGGGTCCTCTAACATCCAATGCTTGTCAGTTAAGGTGAGAAACATGTGAGCTTCGGGGACGATGTAGTTCGTTTGAGGTGAAAAGTGACTGCCCTTACCTGAAAGGAATTCTTGCTTGTAGGAAGACACAGAGCCTGGGATTTAACTCCATTTCTGAAGTGAAACACACAGCAGAGTTCTCATCCATTGTTCACACTCTGCTTTAGAGCAAGAAGCACGCTCTTGCTTTCTAGAGTCTCTAATACAGCAGGAAACTTTAGTGTGCTCAGAACAAATGAACGGTGTTTCCTACACATACGGACCATATCTAGTCCAAGTCTGCTTCTGAAACTGAAAAAACCCACTGGTCCTCTAACAGCCAATGCTTGTCAGTTAAGATGAGAAACGTGTGAGCTTCACGAATGATGTAGCTTGTTTGTGCTGAAAAGTGACTGCCCTTACCTGAAAGGAATTCTTGCTTGTAGGAAGACACAGAGCCTGGGATTTAACTCCATTTCTGAAGTGAAACACACAACAGAGTTCTCATCCAATGATCACACTCTGCTTTAGAGCAAGAAGCACACTCTTGCATTCTAGAGTCCCTAATACAACGGGAAAGGTGAGTGTGCTAAGAACAAAAGAACGGTGTTTCTTACACATACGGACCATATCTAGTCCAAGTCTGCTTCTGAAACTGAAAAAACCCACTGGTCCTCTAACAGCCAATGCTTGTCAGTTAAGATGAGAAACGTGTGAGCTTCACGAACGATGTAGTTTGTTTGAGCTGAAAAGTGACTGCCCTTACCTGAAAGGAATTCTTGCTTGTAGGAAGACACAGAGCCTGGGATTTAACTCCATTTCTGAAGTGAAACACACAGCAGAGTTCTCATCCATTGATCACACTCTTCTTTAGAGCAAGAAGCACGCTCTTGCTTTCTAGAGTCTCTAATACAGCAGGAAACTTGAGTGTGCTCAGAACAAAAGAACGGTATTTCCTACACATACGGACCATATCTATGTCAACTCTGCTTCTGAAACTGATACAAAGCACTGGTCCTCTAACATCCAATGCTTGTCAGTTAAGACGAGAAACGTGTGAACTTCCTGAATGATGTAGTTCGTTAGAGCTGAAAAGTGACTGCCCTTACCTGAAACGAAGTCTTGCTTGTAGGAAGACTCAGAGTCTGGGATTTTACTGCATTTCTGAAGGGAAACACACAGCAGAGTTCTCATCCATTGTTCACGCTCTGCTTTAGAGCAAGAAGCACGCTCTTGCTTTCTAGATTCTCTAATAAAGCAGGAAACATGAGTGTTATGAGAACAAAAGTACGGTGTTTCCTACACATACAGACTATATCTAGTCCAACTCTGCTACTGAAACTGAAACAAGCCACAGGTCCTCTAACATCCAATGCTTGTCAGTTAAGATGAGAAACGTGTGAGTTTCGTGAACGATGTAGATCGTTTGTGCTGTAATGTAACTACCCTTACCTGAAATGAAGTCTTGCTTGTAGGAATACTCTGAGCCTGGGATTTAACTCCATTTCTGAAGTGAAACACACAACAGAGTTCTCATCCAATGATCACACTCTGCTTTAGAGCAAGAAGCACACTCTTGCATTCTAGAGTCCCTAATACATCGGGAAAGGTGAGTGTGCTAAGAACAAAAGAACGGTGTTTCTTACACATACAGACCATATCTAGTCCAACTCTGCTTCTGAAACTGATACAAAGCACGGGTCCTCTAACATCCAATGCTTGTCAGTTAAGGTGAGAAACATGTGAGCTTCGGGGACGATGTAGTTCGTTTGAGGTGAAAAGTGACTGCCCTTACCTGAAAGGAATTCTTGCTTGTAGGAAGACACAGAGCCTGGGATTTAACTCCATTTCTGAAGTGAAACACACAGCAGAGTTCTCATCCATTGTTCACACTCTGCTTTAGAGCAAGAAGCACGCTCTTGCTTTCTAGAGTCTCTAATACAGCAGGAAACTTGAGTGTGCTCAGAACAAAAGAACGGTGTTTCCTACACATACGGACCATATCTAGTCCAAGTCTGCTTCTGAAACTGAAAAAACCCACTGGTCCTCTAACAGCCAATGCTTGTCAGTTAAGATGAGAAATGTGTGAGCTTCACGAACGATGTAGCTTGTTTGTGCTGAAAAGTGACTGCCCTTACCTGAAAGGAATTCTTGCTTGTAGGAAGACACAGAGCCTGGGATTTAACTCCATTTCTGAAGTGAAACACACAGCAGAGTTCTCATCCATTGATCACACTCTTCTTTAGAGCAAGAAGCACGCTCTTGCTTTCTAGAGGCTCTAATACAGCAGGAAACTTGAGTGTGCTCAGAACAAAAGAACGGTGTTTCCTACACATACGGAACATATCTACGTCAACTCTGCTTCTGAAACTCAAAAAACCCACAGGCCCTCTTACATCAAATGCTTGTCAGTTAAGATGAGAAACGTGTGAGCTCGTGAACGATGTAGTTCGTTTGAGCTGAAAAGTGACGGACCTTACCAGAAACGAGGTCTTGCTTGTAGGAAGACACAGAGCCAGGGATTTAACATAATTTCTGAAGTGAAACACACAACAGAGTTCTCATCCATTCATCACACTCTGCTTAGGAGCAAGAAGCACACTCTTGCATTCTGGAGTCTCTAATACAACGGGAAATGTGAGTGTGCTGAGAACAAATTAACGGTGTTTCCTACACATACGTATCATATCTAGTCCAACTCTGCTTCTGAAACTGATACAAAGCACTGGTCCTCTAACATCCAATGCTTGTCAGTTAAGATGAGAAACGTGTGAGCTTCGTGAACGATGTAGTTCGTTTGTGCTGTAATGTAACTACCCTTACCTGAAATGAAGTCTTGCTTGTAGGAATACTCCGAGCCTGGAATTTAACTCCATTTCTGAAGTGAAACACACAACAGAGTTCTCATCCAATGATCACACTCTGCTTTAGAGCAATAAGCACACTCTTTCATTCTAGAGTCTCTAATACAACGGGAAAGGTGAGTGTGCAAAGAACAAAAGAACGGTGTTTCTTACACATACAGACCATATCTAGTCCAACTCTGCTTCTGAAACTGATACAAAGCAAGGGTCCTCTAACATCCAATGCTTGTCAGTTAAGGTGAGAAACATGTGAGCTTCTGGAACGATGTAGTTTGTTTGAGCTGAAAAGTGACTGCCCTTACCTGAAAGGAATTCTTGCTTGTAGGAAGACACAGAGCCTGGGATTTAACTCCATTTCTGAAGGGAAACACACAGCAGAGTTCTCATCCATTGATCACACTCTGCTTAGGAGTAAGAAGCACACTCTTGCATTCTAGAGTCTCTAATACAACGGGAAAGTTGAGTGTGCTGAGAACAAAAGAATGGTGTTTCCTACACATACGGACCATATCTATTCCAAATCTGCTTCTGAAACTGATACAAAGCACTGGTCCTCTAACATCCAATGCTTGTCATTTAAGATGAGAAACGTGTGAGCTTCGTGAACGATGTAGTTCGTTTGTGCTGTAATGTAACTACCCTTACCTGAAATGAAGTCTTGCTTGTAGGAATACTCCGAGCCTGGGATTTAACTCCATTTCTGAAGTGAAACACACAACAGAGTTCTCATCCAATGATCACACTCTCTTTAGAGCAAGAAGCACACTCTTGCATTCTAGAGTCTCTAATACAACGGGAAAGGTGAGTGTGCGAAGAACAAAAGAACGGTGTTTCTTACACATACAGACCATATCTAGTCCAACTCTGCTTCTGAAACTGATACAAAGCACGGGTCCTCTAACATCCAATGCTTGTCAGTTAAGGTGACAAACATGTGAGCTTCTTGAACGATGTAGTTTGTTTGAGCTGAAAAGTGACTGCCCTTACCTGAAAGGAATTCTTGCTTGTAGGAAGACACAGAGCCTGGGATTTAACTCCATTTCTGAAGTGAAACAGACAGCAGAGTTCTCATCCATTGATCACACTCTGCTTAGGAGCAAGAATCACACTCTTGCATTCTAGAGTCTCTAATACAACGGGAAAGGTGAGTGTGCTGAGAACAAAAGAATGGTGATTCCTACACATACGGACCATATCTATTCCAACTCTGCTTCTGACACTGATACAAAGCACTGGTCCTCTAACATCCAATGCTTGTCAGTTAAGATGAGAAACGTGTGAGCTTTGTGAACGATGTAGTTCGTTTGTGCTGTAATGTAAATACCCTTACCTGAAATGAAGTCTTGCTTGTAGGAATACTCCGAGCCTGGGATTTAACTCCATTTCTGAAGTGAAACACACAACAGAGTTCTCATCCAATGATCACACTCTTCTTTATAGCAAGAAGCACACTCTTGCATTCTAGAGTCTCTAATACAACGGGAAAGGTGAGTGTGCTAAGAACAAAAGAACGGTGTTTCTTACACATACAGACCATATCTAGTCCAACTCTGCTTCTGAAACTTATACAAAGCACGGGTCCTCTAACATTCAATGCTTGTCAGTTAAGGTGAAAAACATGTGAGCTTTGTGAATGATGTAGTTCGTTTGAGGTGAAAAGTGACTGCCCTTACCTGAAAGGAATTCTTGCTTGTAGGAAGACTCAGAGTCTGGGATTTAACTCCATTTCTGAAGTGAAACACACAGCAGAGTTCTCATCCATTGTTCACGCTCTGCTTTAGAGCAAGAAGCACGCTCTTGCTTTCTAGAGTCTCTAATACAGCAGGAAACTTGAGTGTGCTCAGAACAAAGAACGGTGTTTCCTACACATACGGACCATATCTAGTCCAAGTCTGCTTCTGAAACTGAAAAAACCCACTGGTCCTCTAACAGCCAATGCTTGTCAGTTAAGATGAGAAACGTGTGAGCTTCACGAACGATGTAGTTTGTTTGAGCTGAAAAGTGACTGCCCTTACCTGAAAGGAATTCTTGCTTGTAGGAAGACACAGAGCCTGGGATTTAACTCCATTTCTGAAGTGAAACACACAGCAGAGTTCTCATCCATTGATCACACTCTTCTTTAGAGCAAGAAGCACGCTCTTGCTTTCTAGAGGCTCTAATACAGCAGGAAACTTGAGTGTGCTCAGAACAAAAGAACGGTGTTTCCTACACATACGGACCATACCTATGTCAACTCTGCTTCTGAGACTGATACAAAGCACTGGTCCTCTAACATCCAATGCTTGTCAGTTAAGACGAGAAACGTGTGAACTTCCTGAATGATGTAGTTCGTTAGAGCTGAAAAGTGACTGCCCTTACCTGAAACGAAGTCTTGCTTGTAGGAAGACTCAGAGTCTGGGATTTTACTGCATTTCTGAAGTGAAACACACGGCAGAGTTCTCATCCATTGTTCACGGTCTGCTTTAGAGCAAGAAGCACGCTCTTGCTTTCTAGAGGCTCTAATATAGCAGGAAACTTGAGTGTGCTCAGAACAAAAGAACGGTGTTTACTGCACATACGGACCATATCTAGGTCAACTCTGCTTCTGAAACTCAAAAAACCCACTGGCCCTCTAACATCCAATGCTTGTCAGTTAAGATGAGAAACGTGTGAGATTCGTGAACGATGTAGATCGTTTGTGCTGTAATGTAACTACCCTTACCTGAAATGAAGTCTTGCTTGTAGGAATACTCCGAGCCTGGGATTTAACTCCATTTCTGAAGTGAAACACACAACAGAGTTCTCATCCAATGATCACACTCTGCTTTAGAGCAAGAAGCACGCTCTTGCTTTCTAGAGTCTCTAATACAGCAGGAAACTTGAGTGTGCTGAGAACAAATGAACGGTGTTTCCCTCACATACGTATCATATCTAGTCCAACTCTGCTTCTGAAACTGATACAAAGCACTGGTCCTCTAACATCCAATGCTTGTCAGTTAAGATGATAAACGTGTGAGCTTCGTGAACGATGTAGTTCTTTTGTGCTGTAATGTAACTACCTTTACCTGAAATGAAGTCTTGCTTGTAGGAATACTCCGAGCCTGGGATTTAACTCCATTTCTGAAGTGAAACACACAACAGAGTTCTCATCCAATGATCACACTCTGCTTTAGAGCAAGAAGCACACTCTTGCATTCTAGAGTCCCTAATACAACGGGAATGGTGAGTGTGCTAAGAACAAAAGAACGGTGTTTCTTACACATACGGACCATATCTAGTCCAAGTCTGCTTCTGAAACTGAAAAAACCCACTGGTCCTCTAACAGCCAATGCTTGTCAGTTAAGATGAGAAACGTGTGAGCTTCACGAACGATGTAGTTTGTTTGAGCTGAAAAGTGACTGCCCTTACCTGAAAGGAATTCTTGCTTGTAGGAAGACACAGAGCCTGGGATTTAACTCCATTTCTGAAGTGAAACACACAGCAGAGTTCTCATCCATTGATCACACTCTTCTTTAGAGCAAGAAGCACGCTCTTGCTTTCTAGAGGCTCTAATACAGCAGGAAACTTGAGTGTGCTCAGAACAAAAGAACGGTATTTCCTACACATACGGACCATATCTATGTCAACTCTGCTTCTGAAACTGATACAAAGCACTGGTCCTCTAACATCCAATGCTTGTCAGTTAAGACGAGAAACGTGTGAACTTCCTGAATGATGTAGTTCGTTAGAGCTGAAAAGTGACTGCCCTTACCTGAAACGAAGTCTTGCTTGTAGGAAGACTCAGAGTCTGGGATTTTACTGCATTTCTGAAGTGAAACACACGGCAGAGTTCTCATCCATTGTTCACGGTCTGCTTTAGAGCAAGAAGCACGCTCTTGCTTTCTAGAGGCCCTAATATAGCAGGAAACTTGAGTGTGCTCAGAACAAAAGAACGGTGTTTACTGCACATACGGACCATATCTAGGTCAACTCTGCTTCTGAAACTCAAAAAACCCACTGGCCCTCTAACATCCAATGCTTGTCAGTTAAGATGAGAAACGTGTGAGATTCGTGAACGATGTAGATCGTTTGTGCTGTAATGTAACTACCCTTACCTGAAATGAAGTCTTGCTTGTAGGAATACTCCGAGCCTGGGATTTAACTCCATTTCTGAAGTGAAACACACAACAGAGTTCTCATCCAATGATCACACTCTGCTTTAGAGCAAGAAGCACGCTCTTGCTTTCTAGAGTCTCTAATACAGCAGGAAACTTGAGTGTGCTGAGAACAAATGAACGGTGTTTCCTACACATACGTATCATATCTAGTCCAACTCTGCTTCTGAAACTGATACAAAGCACTGGTCCTCTAACATCCAATGCTTGTCAGTTAAGATGAGAAACGTGTGAGCTTCGTGAACGATGTAGTTCTTTTGTGCTGTAATGTAACTACCCTTACCTGAAATGAAGTCTTGCTTGTAGGAATACTCCGAGCCTGGGATTTAACTCCATTTCTGAAGTGAAACACACAACAGAGTTCTCATCCAATGATCACACTCTGCTTTAGAGCAAGAAGCACACTCTTGCATTCTAGAGTCCCTAATACAACGGGAAAGGTGAGTGTGCTAAGAACAAAAGAACAGTGTTTCTTACACATACAGACCATATCTAGTCCAACTCTGCTTCTGAAACTGATACAAAGCACGGGTCCTCTAACATCCAATGCTTGTCAGTTAAGGTGAGAAAGATGTGAGCTTCGCGAAGGATGTAGTTCGTTTGAGGTGAAAAGTGACTGCCCTTACCTGAAAGGAATTCTTGCTTGTAGGAAGACACAGAGCCTGGGATTTAACTCCATTTCTGAAGGGAAACACACAGCAGAGTTCTCATCCATTGATCACACTCTACTTTAGAGCAAGAAGCATGTTCTTGCTTTTTAGAGTCTCTAATAAAGCAGGAAACATGAGTGTGCTCAGAACAAAAGAACGGTGTTTCCTACACATACGGACCATATCTAGGTCAACTCTGCTTCTGAAACTCAAAAAACCCATTGGCGCTCTAACATCCAATGCTTGTCAGTTAAGATGAGAAACGTGTGAGATTCGTGAACGATGTAGATCGTTTGTGCTGTAATGTAACTTCCCTTACCTGAAATGAAGTCTTGCTTGTAGGAATACTCCGAGCCTGGGATTTAACTCCATTTCTGAAGTGAAACACACAACAGAGTTCTCATCCAATGATCACACTCTGCTTTAGAGCAAGAAGCACACTCTTGCATTCTAGAGTCTCTAATACAACGGGAAAGGTGAGTGTGCTAAGAACAAAAGAACGGTGTTTCTTACACATACAGACCATATCTAGTCCAACTCTGCTTCTGAAACTGATACAAAGTACGGGTCCTCTAACATCCAATGCTTGTCAGTTAAGATGAGAAACGTGTGAGCTTCGTGAATGATGTAGTTCGTTTGTGCTGTAATGTAACTACCCTTACCTGAAATGAAGTCTTGCTTGTAGGAATACTCCGAGCCTGGGATTTAACTCCATTTCTGAAGTGAAACACACAACAGAGTTCTCATCCAATGATCACAGTCTGCTTTAGAGCAAGAAGCACACTCTTGCATTCTAGAGTCTCTAATACAACGGGAAATGTGAGTGTGCTGAGAACAAAAGAACGGTGTTTCTCACACATACGGACCATATCTAGTCCACCTCTGGTTCTGAAACTGATACAAAGCACTGGTCCTCTAACATCAAATGCTTGTCAGTTAAGATGAGAAACGTGTGAGCTTTGTGAACAATGTAGTTTGTTTGAGCTGAAAAGTGACTGCCCTTACCTGAAACGAGTCTTGCTTGTAGGAAGACACAGAGCCTGGGATTTAACTACATTTCTGAAGGGAAACACACAGCAGAGTTCTCATCCATTGTTCACGCTCTGCTTTAGAGCAAGAAGCACGCTCTTGCTTTCTAGAGTCTCTAATAAAGCAGGAAACATGAGTGTGAAGAGAACAAAAGTACGGTGTTTCCTACACATACAGACTATATCTAGTCCAACTCTGCTAACGAAAGTGAAACAAGCCACAGGTCTTCTAACATCCAATGCTTGTCAGTTAAGATGAGAAACGCGTGAGCTTCGTGAATGATGTAGATCGTTTGTGCTGTAATGTAACTACCCTTACCTGAAATGAAGTCTTGCTTGTAGGAATACTCTGAGCCTGGGATTTAACTACATTTCTGAAGTGAAACACACAACAGAGTTCTCATCCAATGATCACACTCTGCTTTAGAGCAAGAAGCACACTCTTGCATTCTAGAGTCCCTAATACAACGGGAAATGTGAGTGTGCTAAGAACAAAAGAACGGTGTTTCTTACACATACAGACCATATCTAGTCCAACTCTGCTTCTGAAACTGATACAAAGCACGGGTCCTCTAACATCCAATGCTTGTCAGTTAAGGTGAGAAACATGTGAGCTTCGCGAATGATGTAGTTCGTTTGAGGTGAAAAGTGACTGCCCTTACCTGAAAGGAATTCTTGCTTGTAGGAAGACACTGAGCCTGGGATTTAACTCCATTTCTGAAGGGAAACACACAGCAGAGTTCTCATCCATTGATCACACTCTACTTTAGAGCAAGAAGCACGCTCTTGCTTTCTAGAGTCTCTAATAAAGCAGGAAACATGAGTGTGCTCAGAACAAAAGAACGGTGTTTCCTACACATACGGACCATATCTAGGTCAACTCTGCTTCCGAAACTCAAAAAACCCATTGGCGCTCTAACATCCAATGCTTGTCAGTTAAGATGAGAAACGTGTGAGCTTCGTGAATGATGTAGTTCGTTTGTGCTGTAATGTAACTACCCTTACCTGAAATGAAGTCTTGCTTGTAGGAATACTCCGAGCCTGGGATTTAACTCCATTTCTGAAGTGAAACACACAACAGAGTTCTCATCCAATGATCACACTCTGCTTTAGAGCAAGAAGCACACTCTTGCATTCTAGAGTCTCTAATACAATGGGAAAGGTGAGTGTGCGAAGAACAAAAGAACGGTGTTTCTTACACATACAGACCATATCTAGTCCAACTCTGCTTCTGAAACTGATACAAAGCACGGGTCCTCTAACATCCAATGCTTGTCAGTTAAGGTGAGAAACATGTGAGCTTCGCGAACGATGTAGTTTGTTTGTGCTGAAAAGTGACTGCCCTTACCTGAAAGGAATTCTTGCTTGTAGGAAGACACAGAGCCTGGGATTTAACTCCATTTCTGAAGGGAAACACACAGCAGAGTTCTCATCCATTGATCACACTCTGCTTTAGAACAAGAAGCACGCTCTTGCTTTCTAGAGTCTCTAAGACAGCAGAAAATTTGAGTGTGCCAAGAAGAATAGAACGGTGTTTCCTACACATATGGACCATATCCAGTCCAAATCTGCTTCTAAAACTGATATAAAGCATTGACCCTCTAAAATCCAATGCTTGTCAGATAAGATGAGAAAAGTGTGAGCTTCATGAACGATGTAGTTCGTTTGAGCAAAAATGTGACTGCCCTTACCTTAAACGAAGTCTTGCTTGTACGGAGACTCAGAGCCTGGGATTTAACTCCATTTCTGAATTGAAACACACAGCAGTGTTCTCATCCATTGATCACACTCTGCTTTAGAATAAGAAGCACGCTCTTGCTTTTTAGAGTCTTTAAGACAGGAGGAAACGTGATTTTGCTGAGAACAAAAGAACAGAGTTTCCTACACATACGGACCATATCTAGTCCAAATCTGCTTCTGAAACTGATACAATGCACTGGTCCTCTAACATCCAATGCTTGTCAGTTAAGATGAGAAACGTGTGAGCTTTGAGAATGATGTAGTTCCTTTGAACTGAAAAGTGACTGCCCTTACCTGTAATGAAGTCTTGCTTGTAGTAAGACACAGGGCCTGGGATTTAACTCCATCTCTGAAGGGAAACACACAGCAGAGTTCTCATCCATGGATCACACTCTGCTTTAGAGCCAGAATCACGCTCTTGCTTTCTGGAGTCTCTAACACAGCAGGAAACGTGAGTGTGCTGAGAACAAAAGAACGGTGTTTCCTACACATACGGACCATATCTAGTCCAAATCTGCTTCTGAAACTGATACAAAGCACTGGTCCTCTAACATCCAATGCTTGTCAGTTAAGATGGGAAACGTGTGAGCTTCGTGAACGATGTAGTTCGTTTGAGCAGAAAAGTGACTGCCCTTACCCGAAACGAAGTCTTGCTTGTAGGAAGACTCAGAGCCTGGGATTTAACTCCATTTCTAATGTGAAACACACAGCAGTGTTCTCATCCATTGATCACACTCTGCTTTAGAACAAGAAGCACGCTCTTGCTTTCTAGAGTCTCTAAGACAGCAGGAAACGTGAGTGCACTGAGAAGAAAAGAACAGTGTTTCCTACACATACGGACCATATCTAGTCCAACTCCGTTTCTGTAAGTGACACAAAGCACTGGTCCTCTAACATCCAATGCTTGTCAGTTAAGATGAGAAACGTGTGATCTTCGTGAATGATGTAGTTCGTTTGAGCAGAAAAGTGACTGCCCTTACCTTAAACGAAGTCTTGCTTGTAGGAAGACACAGAGTCTGGGATTTAACTCCATTTCTGAAGGGAAACACACAGCATAGTTCTCATCCATGGATCACAATCTGCTTTAGAGCGAGAAGCACGCTCTTGCTTTCTAAATTCTCTAAGACAGCAGGAAACGTGAGTGCGCTGAGAAAAAAAGTATGTTGTTTCCTACACATATGGACCATATCTAGTACAACTCTGTTTCTGAAACTGACACAAAGCACTGGTCGTCTAACATCCAATGCTTGTCAGTTAAGA
The DNA here is from genome assembly GCA_949786385.1 of Onychomys leucogaster. NCBI lineage: Eukaryota > Metazoa > Chordata > Mammalia > Rodentia > Cricetidae > Onychomys > Onychomys leucogaster. The sequence goes on from CATKUP010000123.1 coordinate 368,332, forward strand.
TGAGAAACGTGTGATCTTCGTGAACGATGTAGTTCGTTTGAGCAGAAAAGTGACTGCCCTTATCTTAAACGAAGTCTTGCTTGTAGGAAGACTCAGAGCCTGGGATTTAACTCCATTTCTGAAGTGAAACACACAGCAGTGTTCTCATGCACTGATGACACTCTGCTTTAGAACAAGAAGCACGCTCTTGCTTTCTAGAGTCTCTAAGACAGCAGGAAACGTGAGTGTGCTGAGAACAAAAGAATGGTGTTTCCTACACATACGGACCATATCTAGTCTAAATCTGCTTCTGAAACTGATACAAAGCACTGATCCTCTAACATCCAATGTTTGTCTGTTAAGATGAGAAACGCGTGAGCTTCATGAACGATGTAGTTCGTTTGAGCAGAAAAGTGACTGCCCTTACCTGAATTGAAGTCTTGCCTGTAGGAAGACTCAGAGCCTGGGATTTAACTCCATTTCTGAAGGCAAACACACAGCATAGTTCTCATCCATGGATCACACTCTGCTTTAGAGCGAGAAGCACGCTCTTGCTTTCTAGTGTCTCTAAGAAGCAGGAAACGTGAGTGTGCTGAGAACAAAAGAATGGTGTTTCCTACACATATGGACCATATCCAGTCCAAATCTGCTTCTGAAACTGATATAAAGCATTGACCCTCTAAAATCCAATGCTTGTCAGATAAGATGAGAAAAGTGTGAGCTTCATGAACGATGTAGTTCGTTTGAGCAAAAATGTGACTGCCCTTACCTTAAACGAAGTCTTGCTTGTACGGAGACTCAGAGCCAGGGATTTAACTCCATTTCTGAATTGAAACACACAGCAGTGTTCTCATCCATTGATCACACTGTGCTTTAGAATAAGAAGCACGCTCTTGCTTTTTAGAGTCTTTAAGACAGGAGGAAACGTGATTTTGCTGAGAACAAAAGAACAGAGTTTCCTACACATACGGACCATATCTAGTCCAAATCTGCTTCTGAAACTGATACAATGCACTGGTCCTCTAACATCCAATGCTTGTCAGTTAAGATGAGAAACGTGTGATCTTCGTGAACGATGTAGTTCGTTTGAGCAGAAAAGTGACTGCCCTTACCAGAAACGAAGTCTTGCTTGTAGGAAGACTCAGAGCCTGGGATTCAACTCCATTTCTGAAGTGAAACACACAGCAGTGTTCTCATCCATTGATCACACTCTGCTTTAGAACAAGAAGCACGCTCTTGCTTTCTAGAGTCTCTAAGACAGCAGGAAACGTGAGTGTGCTGAGAACAAAAGAACGGTGTTTCCTACACATACGGACCATATCTAGTCCAACTCTGTTTCTGTAAGTGACACAAAGCACTGGTCCTCTAACATCCAATGCTTGTCAGTTAAGATGAGAAACGTGTGAGCTTTGAGAATGATGTAGTTCCTTTGAACTGAAAAGTGACTGCCCTTACCTGTAATGAAGTCTTGCTTGTAGTAAGACACAGGGCCTGGGATTTAACTCCATCTCTGAAGGGAAACACACAGCAGAGTTCTCATCCATGGATCACACTCTGCTTTAGAGCCAGAATCACGCTCTTGCTTTCTGGAGTCTCTAACACAGCAGGAAACGTGAGTGTGCTGAGAACAAAAGAACGGTGTTTCCTACACATATGGACCATATCTAGTCCAAATCTGCTTCTGAAACTGATACAAAGCACTGGTCCTCTAACATCCAATGATTGTCAGTTAAGATGGGAAACGTGTGAGCTTCGTGAACGATGTAGTTCGTTTGAGCAGAAAAGTGACTGCCCTTACCCGAAACGAAGTCTTGCTTGTAGGAAGACTCAGAGCCTGGGATTTAACTCCATTTCTAATGTGAAACACACAGCAGTGTTCTCATCCATTGATCACACTCTGCTTTAGAGCGAGAAGCACGCTCTTGCTTTCTAGTGTCTCTAAGAAGCAGGAAACGTGAGTGTGCTGAGAACAAAAGAATGGTGTTTCCTACACATACGTACCATATCTAGTCCAAATCTGCTTCTTAAACTGATACAAAGCACTGATCCTCTAACATCCAATGCTTGTCTGTTAAGATGAGAAACGTGTGAGCTTCGTGAACGATGTAGTTCGTTTGAGCGGAAAATTGACTGCCCTTACCTGAATTGAAGTCTTGCCTGTAGGAAGACTCAGAGCCTGGGATTTAACTCCATTTCTGAAGTTAAACACACAGCAGTGTAATCATCCATTCATCACACTCTGCTTTATAACAAGAAGCACGCTCTTGCTTTCTAGAGTCTCTAAGACAGCAGGAAACGTGATTTTGCTGAGAACAAAAGAACGGTGTTTCCTACACATACGGACCATATCTAGTTCAACTCTGCTTCTGAAACTGATACAAAGCACTGGTCCTCTAACGTCCAATGCTTGTCAGTTAAGATGAGAAACGTGTGAGCTTTGTGAATGATGTTGTTCCTTTGAACTGAAAAGTGACTGCCCTTACCTGAAATGAAGTCTTGCTTGTAGTAAGACACAGAGCCTGGGATTTAACTCCATTTCTTAAGAGAAACACACAGCATAGTTCTCATCCATGGATCACACTCTGCTTTAGAGCGAGAAGCACGCTCTTGCTATTAGATTCTCTAATATAGCAGGAAATCTGAGTGTGCCCAGAACAAAAGAACGGTGTTTCCTACATATACGGACCATATGTAGTCCAAATCTGCTTCTGAAACTGATACAATGCACTGGTCCTCTAACATCCAATGCTTGTCAGTTAAGATGAGAATCGTGTGATCTTCGTTAACGATGTAGTTCGTTTGAGCAGAAAAGTGACTGCCCTTACCTGAAATGAAGTCTTGCTTGTAGGAAGACTCAGAGCCTGGGATTTAACTCCATTTCTGAAGTAAAACACACAGCAGTGTAATCATCCATTGATCACACTCTGCTTTATAACAAGAAGCACGCTCTTGCTTTCTAGAATCTCTAAGACAGCAGGAAACGTGAGTGTGCTGAGAATAAAAGAATGGTATTTCCTACACATACGGACCATATCTAGTCCAACTCTACTTCTTAAACTGATACAAAGCCCTGGTCCTCTAACATCCAATGCTTGTCTGTTAAGATGAGAAATGTGTGAGCTCAGTGAACGATGTAGTTCGTTTGAGCTGATAAGTGACTGCCCTTACCTGAATTGAAGTCTTGATTGTAGGAAGACACAGAGATTGGGATTTAACTCCATTTCTGAAGGGAAACACACAGCACAGTTCTCATCCATGGATCACAATCTGCTTTAGAGCGAGAAGCACGCTCTTGCTTTCTAGAGTCTCTAACACAGCAGGAAACATGAGTGTGCTGAGAACAAAAGAACGGTGTTTCCTACACATATGGACCATATCTAGTCCAACTCTGCTTCTGAAACTCATACAAAGCACTGTCCTCTAACATCCAATGCTTGTCAGTTAAGATGGGAAACGGGTGAGCTTCATGAACGATGTAGTTCGTTTGAGCAGAAAAGTGACTGCCCTTACCTGAAACGAAGTCTTTCTTGTAGGAAGACACAGAACCTGGGATTTAACTCCATTTCTGAAGGGAAACACACAGCATAGTATTCATCCATGGATCACACTGTGGTTAGAGCGAGAAGCACACTCTTGCTTTCTAGAGTCTCTAAGACAGCAGGAAATTTGAGTGTGCCCAGAAGAATAGAACGGTGTTTCCTACACATATGGACCATATCCAGTCCAAATCTGCTTCTGAAACTGATATAAAGCATTGACCCTCTAAAATCCAATGCTTGTCAGATAAGATGAGAAAAGTGTGAGCTTCATGAACGATGTAGTTCGTTTGAGCAAAAAAGTGACTGCCCTTACCTTAAACGAAGTCTTGCTTGTACAGAGACTCAGAGGCTGGGATTTAACTCCATTTCTGAATTGAAACACACAGCAGTGTTCTCATCCATTGATCACACTCTGCTTTAGAATAAGAAGCACGCTCTTGCTTTTTAGAGTCTTTAAGACAGGAGGAAACGTGATTTTGCTGAGAACAAAAGAACAGAGTTTCCTACACATACGGACCATATCTAGTCCAAATCTGCTTCTGAAACTGATACAATGCACTGGTCCTCTAACATCCAATGCTTGTCAGTTAAGATGAGAAACGTGTGATCTTCGTGAACGATGTAGTTCGTTTGAGCAGAAAAGTGACTGCCCTTACCTGAAACGAAGTCTTGCTTGTAGGAAGATTCAGAGCCTGGGATTCAACTCCATTTCTGAAGTGAAACACACAGCAGTGTTCTCATCCATTGATCACACTCTGCTTTAGAACAAGAAGCACGCTCTTGCTTTCTAGAGTCTCTAAGACAGCAGGAAACGTGAGTGTGCTGAGAACAAAAGAACGGTGTTTCCTACACATACGGACCATATCTAGTCCAACTCTGTTTCTGTAAGTGACACAAAGCACTGGTCCTCTAACATCCAATGCTTGTCAGTTAAGATGAGAAACGTGTGAGCTTTGAGAATGATGTAGTTCCTTTGAACTGAAAAGTGACTGCCCTTACCTGTAATGAAGTCTTGCTTGTAGTAAGACACAGGGCCTGGGATTTAACTCCATCTCTGAGGGAAACACACAGCAGAGTTCTCATCCATGGATCACACTCTGCTTTAGAGCCAGAATCACGCTCTTGCTTTCTGGAGTCTGTAACACAGCAGGAAACGTGAGTGTGCTGAGAACAAAAGAACGGTGTTTCCTACACATACGGACCATATCTAGTCCAAATCTGCTTCTGAAACTGATACAAATCACTGGTCCGCTAACATCCAATGCTTGTCTGTTAAGATGAGAAACGTGTGAGCTTCGTGAACGATGTAGTTCATTTGAGATGACAAGTGACTGCCCTTACCTGAAACGAAGTCTTGCTTATAGGAAGACACAGAGCCTGGGATTTAGCTCCATTTCTGAAGGGAAACACACAGCATAGTTCTCACCCATGGATCACACTCTGCTTTAATGCGAGAAGCACGCTCTTGCTTTCTAGAGTCTCTAATAAAGCAGGTAATCTGAGTGTGCCCAGAACGAAAGAACGGTGTTTCCTACACATACAGACCATATGTAGTCCAAATCTGCTTCTGAAACTGATACAATGTACTGGTTCTCTAACATCCAATGCTTGTCAGTTAAGATGAGAAACGTGTGATCTTCGTGAACGATGTAGTTCGTTTGAGCAGAAAAGTGACTGCCCTTACCCGAAACGAAGTCTTGCTTGTAGGAAGACTCAGAGCCTGGGATTTAACTCCATTTCTAATGTGAAACACACAGCAGTGTTCTCATCCATTGATCACACTCTGCTTTAGAACAAGAAGCACGCTCTTGCTTTCTAGAGGCTCTAAGACAGCAGGAAACGTGAGTGTGCTGAGAACAAAAGAACGGTGTTTCCTACACATACGTACCATATCTAGTCCAAATCTGCTTCTTAAACTGATACAAAGCACTGATACTCTAACATCCAATGCTTGTCTGTTAAGATGAGAAACGTGTGATCTTCATGAATGATGTAGTTCGTTTGAGCGGAAAATTGACTGCCCTTACCTGAATTGAAGTCTTGCCTGTAGGAAGACTCAGAGCCTGGGATTTAACTCCATTTCTGAAGTTAAACACACAGCAGTGTAATCATCCATTCATCACACTCTGCTTTATAACAAGAAGCACGCTCTTGCTTTCTAGAGTCTCTAAGAGAGCAGGAAACGTGATTTTGCTGAGAACAAAAGAACGGTGTTTCCTACACATACGGACCATATCTAGGTCAACTCTGCTTCTGAAACTCAAAAAACCCACTGGCCCTCTAACATCCAATGCTTGTCAGTTAAGATGAGAAATGTGTGAGCTTGGTGAACGATGTAGTTCGTTTGAGCTGAAAAGTGACTGCCCTTACCTGAAATGAAGTCTTGCTTGTAGTAAGACACAGAGCCTGGGATTTAACTCCATTTCTTAAGAGAAACACACAGCATAGTTCTCATCCATGGATCACACTCTGCTTTAGAGCGAGAAGCACGCTCTTGCTATTAGATTCTCTAATATAGCAGGAAATCTGAGTGTGCCCAGAACAAAAGAACGGTGTTTCCTACATATACGGACCATATGTAGTCCAAATCTGCTTCTGAAACTGATACAATGCACTGGTCCTCTAACATCCAATGCTTGTCAGTTAAGATGAGAATCGTGTGATCTCCGTTAACGATGTAGTTCGTTTGAGCAGAAAAGTGACTGCCCTTACCTGAAATGAAGTCTTGCTTGTAGGAAGACTCAGAGCCTGGGATTTAACTCCATTTCTGAAGTAAAACACACAGCAGTGTAATCATCCATTGATCACACTCTGCTTTATAACAAGAAGCACGCTCTTGCTTTCTAGAATCTCTAAGACAGCAGGAAACGTGAGTGTGCTGAGAATAAAAGAACGGTATTTCCTACACATACGGACCATATCTAGTCCCACTCTACTTCTTAAACTGATACAAAGCACTGGTCCTCTAACATCCAATGCTTGTCTGTTAAGATGAGAAATGTGTGAGCTCAGTGAACGATATAGTTCTTTTGAGGTGATAAGTGACTGCCCTTACCTGAATTGAAGTCTTGATTGTAGGAAGACACAGAGATTGGGATTTAACTCCATTTCTGAAGGGAAACACACAGCATAGTTCTCATCCATGGATCACAATCTGCTTTAGAGCGAGAAGCACGCTCTTGCTTTCTAGAGTCTCTAACACAGCAGGAAACATGAGTGTGCTGAGAACAAAAGAACGGTGTTTCCTACACATACGGACCATATCTAGTTCAACTCTGCTTCTGAAACTGATACAAAGCACTGGTCCTCTAACATCCAATGCTTGTCAGTTAAGATGAGAAATGTGTGAGCTTTTTGAATGATGTTGTTCCTTTGAACTGAAAAGTGACTGCCCTTACCTGAAATGAAGTCTTGCTTGTAGTAAGACACAGAGCCTGGGATTTAACTCCATTTCTTAAGAGAAACACACAGCATAGTTCTCATCCATGGATCACACTCTGCTTTAGAGCGAGAAGCACGCTCTTGCTATTAGATTCTCTAATATAGCAGGAAATCTGAGTGTGCCCAGAACAAAAGAACGGTGTTTCCTACATATACGGACCATATGTAGTCCAAATCTGCTTCTGAAACTGATACAATGCACTGGTCCTCTAACATCCAATGCTTGTCAGTTAAGATGAGAATCGTGTGATCTCCGTTAACGATGTAGTTCGTTTGAGCAGAAAAGTGACTGCCCTTACCTGAAACGAAGTCTTTCTTGTAGGAAGACACAGAACCTGGGATTTAACTCCATTTCTGAAGGGAAACACACAGCATAGTATTCATCCATGGATCACACTGTGGTTAGAGCGAGAAGCACACTCTTGCTTTTATGAGTCTCTAAGACAGCAGGAAATTTGAGTGTGCCCAGAAGAATAGAACGGTGTTTCCTACACATATGGACCATATCCAGTCCAAATCTGCTTCTGAAACTGATATAAAGCATTGACCCTCTAAAATCCAATGCTTGTCAGATAAGATGATAAAAGTGTGAGCTTCATGAACGATGTAGTTCGTTTGAGCAAAAAAGTGACTGCCCTTACCTTAAACGAAGTCTTGCTTGTACAGAGACTCAGAGCCTGGGATTTAACTCCATTTCTGAATTGAAACACACAGCAGTGTTCTCATCCATTGATCACACTCTGCTTTAGAATAAGAAGCACGCTCTTGCTTTTTAGAGTCTTTAAGACAGGAGGAAACGTGATTTTGCTGAGAACAAAAGAACAGAGTTTCCTACACATACGGACCATATCTAGTCCAAATCTGCTTCTGAAACTGATACAATGCACTGGTCCTCTAACATCCAATGCTTGTCAGTTAAGATGAGAAACGTGTGATCTTCGTGAACGATGTAGTTCGTTTGAGCAGAAAATTGACTGCCCTTACCTGAAACGAAGTCTTGCTTGTAGGAAGACTCAGAGCCTGGTATTCAACTCCATTTCTGAAGTGAAACACACAGCAGTGTTCTCATCCATTGATCACACTCTGCTTTACAACAAGAAGCACGCTCTTGCTTTCTAGAATCTCTAAGACAGCAGGAAACGTGAGTGTGCTGAGAACAAAAGAACGGTGTTTCCTACACATACGGACCATATCTAGTCCAACTCTGTTTCTGTAAGTGACACAAAGCACTGGTCCTCTAACATCCAATGCTTGTCAGTTAAGATGAGAAACGTGTAGCTTTGAGAATGATGTAGTTCCTTTGAACTGAAAAGTGACTGCCCTTACCTGTAATGAAGTCTTGCTTGTAGTAAGACACAGGGCCTGGGATTTAACTCCATCTCTGAAGGGAAACACACAGCAGAGTTCTCACCCATGGATCACACTCTGCTTTAATGCGAGAAGCACGCTCTTGCTTTCTAGATTCTCTAATAAAGCAGGTAATCTGAGTGTGCCCAGAACAAAAGAACGGTGTTTCCTACACATACAGACCATATGTAGTCCAAATCTGCTTCTGAAACTGATACAATGTACTGGTTCTCTAACATCCAATGCTTGTCAGTTAAGATGAGAAACGTGTGATCTTCGTGAACGATGTAGTTCGTTTGAGCAGAAAAGTGACTGCCCTTACCCGAAACGAAGTCTTGCTTGTAGGAAGACTCAGAGCCTGGGATTTAACTCCATTTCTTAAGAGAAACACACAGCATAGTTCTCATCCATGGATCACACTCTGCTTTAGAGCGAGAAGCACGCTCTTGCTATTAGATTCTCTAATATAGCAGGAAATCTGAGTGTGCCCAGAACAAAAGAACGGTGTTTCCTACATATACGGACCATATGTAGTCCAAATCTGCTTCTGAAACTGATACAATGCACTGGTCCTCTAACATCCAATGCTTGTCAGTTAAGATGAGAATCGTGTGATCTTCGTTAACGATGTAGTTCGTTTGAGCAGAAAAGTGACTGCCCTTACCTGAAATGAAGTCTTGCTTGTAGGAAGACTCAGAGCCTGGGATTTAACTCCATTTCTGAAGTAAAACACACAGCAGTGTAATCATCCATTGATCACACTCTGCTTTATAACAAGAAGCACGCTCTTGCTTTCTAGAATCTCTAAGACAGCAGGAAACGTGAGTGTGCTGAGAATAAAAGAATGGTATTTCCTACACATACGGACCATATCTAGTCCAACTCTACTTCTTAAACTGATACAAAGCCCTGGTCCTCTAACATCCAATGCTTGTCTGTTAAGATGAGAAATGTGTGAGCTCAGTGAACGATGTAGTTCGTTTGAGCTGATAAGTGACTGCCCTTACCTGAATTGAAGTCTTGATTGTAGGAAGACACAGAGATTGGGATTTAACTCCATTTCTGAAGGGAAACACACAGCACAGTTCTCATCCATGGATCACAATCTGCTTTAGAGCGAGAAGCACGCTCTTGCTTTCTAGAGTCTCTAACACAGCAGGAAACATGAGTGTGCTGAGAACAAAAGAACGGTGTTTCCTACACATATGGACCATATCTAGTCCAACTCTGCTTCTGAAACTCATACAAAGCACTGTCCTCTAACATCCAATGCTTGTCAGTTAAGATGGGAAACGGGTGAGCTTCATGAACGATGTAGTTCGTTTGAGCAGAAAAGTGACTGCCCTTACCTGAAACGAAGTCTTTCTTGTAGGAAGACACAGAACCTGGGATTTAACTCCATTTCTGAAGGGAAACACACAGCATAGTATTCATCCATGGATCACACTGTGGTTAGAGCGAGAAGCACACTCTTGCTTTCTAGAGTCTCTAAGACAGCAGGAAATTTGAGTGTGCCCAGAAGAATAGAACGGTGTTTCCTACACATATGGACCATATCCAGTCCAAATCTGCTTCTGAAACTGATATAAAGCATTGACCCTCTAAAATCCAATGCTTGTCAGATAAGATGAGAAAAGTGTGAGCTTCATGAACGATGTAGTTCGTTTGAGCAAAAAAGTGACTGCCCTTACCTTAAACGAAGTCTTGCTTGTACAGAGACTCAGAGGCTGGGATTTAACTCCATTTCTGAATTGAAACACACAGCAGTGTTCTCATCCATTGATCACACTCTGCTTTAGAATAAGAAGCACGCTCTTGCTTTTTAGAGTCTTTAAGACAGGAGGAAACGTGATTTTGCTGAGAACAAAAGAACAGAGTTTCCTACACATACGGACCATATCTAGTCCAAATCTGCTTCTGAAACTGATACAATGCACTGGTCCTCTAACATCCAATGCTTGTCAGTTAAGATGAGAAACGTGTGATCTTCGTGAACGATGTAGTTCGTTTGAGCAGAAAAGTGACTGCCCTTACCTGAAACGAAGTCTTGCTTGTAGGAAGATTCAGAGCCTGGGATTCAACTCCATTTCTGAAGTGAAACACACAGCAGTGTTCTCATCCATTGATCACACTCTGCTTTAGAACAAGAAGCACGCTCTTGCTTTCTAGAGTCTCTAAGACAGCAGGAAACGTGAGTGTGCTGAGAACAAAAGAACGGTGTTTCCTACACATACGGACCATATCTAGTCCAACTCTGTTTCTGTAAGTGACACAAAGCACTGGTCCTCTAACATCCAATGCTTGTCAGTTAAGATGAGAAACGTGTGAGCTTTGAGAATGATGTAGTTCCTTTGAACTGAAAAGTGACTGCCCTTACCTGTAATGAAGTCTTGCTTGTAGTAAGACACAGGGCCTGGGATTTAACTCCATCTCTGAGGGAAACACACAGCAGAGTTCTCATCCATGGATCACACTCTGCTTTAGAGCCAGAATCACGCTCTTGCTTTCTGGAGTCTGTAACACAGCAGGAAACGTGAGTGTGCTGAGAACAAAAGAACGGTGTTTCCTACACATACGGACCATATCTAGTCCAAATCTGCTTCTGAAACTGATACAAATCACTGGTCCGCTAACATCCAATGCTTGTCTGTTAAGATGAGAAACGTGTGAGCTTCGTGAACGATGTAGTTCATTTGAGATGACAAGTGACTGCCCTTACCTGAAACGAAGTCTTGCTTATAGGAAGACACAGAGCCTGGGATTTAGCTCCATTTCTGAAGGGAAACACACAGCATAGTTCTCACCCATGGATCACACTCTGCTTTAATGCGAGAAGCACGCTCTTGCTTTCTAGAGTCTCTAATAAAGCAGGTAATCTGAGTGTGCCCAGAACGAAAGAACGGTGTTTCCTACACATACAGACCATATGTAGTCCAAATCTGCTTCTGAAACTGATACAATGTACTGGTTCTCTAACATCCAATGCTTGTCAGTTAAGATGAGAAACGTGTGATCTTCGTGAACGATGTAGTTCGTTTGAGCAGAAAAGTGACTGCCCTTACCCGAAACGAAGTCTTGCTTGTAGGAAGACTCAGAGCCTGGGATTTAACTCCATTTCTAATGTGAAACACACAGCAGTGTTCTCATCCATTGATCACACTCTGCTTTAGAACAAGAAGCACGCTCTTGCTTTCTAGAGGCTCTAAGACAGCAGGAAACGTGAGTGTGCTGAGAACAAAAGAACGGTGTTTCCTACACATACGTACCATATCTAGTCCAAATCTGCTTCTTAAACTGATACAAAGCACTGATACTCTAACATCCAATGCTTGTCTGTTAAGATGAGAAACGTGTGATCTTCATGAATGATGTAGTTCGTTTGAGCGGAAAATTGACTGCCCTTACCTGAATTGAAGTCTTGCCTGTAGGAAGACTCAGAGCCTGGGATTTAACTCCATTTCTGAAGTTAAACACACAGCAGTGTAATCATCCATTCATCACACTCTGCTTTATAACAAGAAGCACGCTCTTGCTTTCTAGAGTCTCTAAGAGAGCAGGAAACGTGATTTTGCTGAGAACAAAAGAACGGTGTTTCCTACACATACGGACCATATCTAGGTCAACTCTGCTTCTGAAACTCAAAAAACCCACTGGCCCTCTAACATCCAATGCTTGTCAGTTAAGATGAGAAATGTGTGAGCTTGGTGAACGATGTAGTTCGTTTGAGCTGAAAAGTGACTGCCCTTACCTGAAATGAAGTCTTGCTTGTAGTAAGACACAGAGCCTGGGATTTAACTCCATTTCTTAAGAGAAACACACAGCATAGTTCTCATCCATGGATCACACTCTGCTTTAGAGCGAGAAGCACGCTCTTGCTATTAGATTCTCTAATATAGCAGGAAATCTGAGTGTGCCCAGAACAAAAGAACGGTGTTTCCTACATATACGGACCATATGTAGTCCAAATCTGCTTCTGAAACTGATACAATGCACTGGTCCTCTAACATCCAATGCTTGTCAGTTAAGATGAGAATCGTGTGATCTCCGTTAACGATGTAGTTCGTTTGAGCAGAAAAGTGACTGCCCTTACCTGAAATGAAGTCTTGCTTGTAGGAAGACTCAGAGCCTGGGATTTAACTCCATTTCTGAAGTAAAACACACAGCAGTGTAATCATCCATTGATCACACTCTGCTTTATAACAAGAAGCACGCTCTTGCTTTCTAGAATCTCTAAGACAGCAGGAAACGTGAGTGTGCTGAGAATAAAAGAACGGTATTTCCTACACATACGGACCATATCTAGTCCCACTCTACTTCTTAAACTGATACAAAGCACTGGTCCTCTAACATCCAATGCTTGTCTGTTAAGATGAGAAATGTGTGAGCTCAGTGAACGATATAGTTCTTTTGAGGTGATAAGTGACTGCCCTTACCTGAATTGAAGTCTTGATTGTAGGAAGACACAGAGATTGGGATTTAACTCCATTTCTGAAGGGAAACACACAGCATAGTTCTCATCCATGGATCACAATCTGCTTTAGAGCGAGAAGCACGCTCTTGCTTTCTAGAGTCTCTAACACAGCAGGAAACATGAGTGTGCTGAGAACAAAAGAACGGTGTTTCCTACACATACGGACCATATCTAGTTCAACTCTGCTTCTGAAACTGATACAAAGCACTGGTCCTCTAACATCCAATGCTTGTCAGTTAAGATGAGAAATGTGTGAGCTTTTTGAATGATGTTGTTCCTTTGAACTGAAAAGTGACTGCCCTTACCTGAAATGAAGTCTTGCTTGTAGTAAGACACAGAGCCTGGGATTTAACTCCATTTCTTAAGAGAAACACACAGCATAGTTCTCATCCATGGATCACACTCTGCTTTAGAGCGAGAAGCACGCTCTTGCTATTAGATTCTCTAATATAGCAGGAAATCTGAGTGTGCCCAGAACAAAAGAACGGTGTTTCCTACATATACGGACCATATGTAGTCCAAATCTGCTTCTGAAACTGATACAATGCACTGGTCCTCTAACATCCAATGCTTGTCAGTTAAGATGAGAATCGTGTGATCTCCGTTAACGATGTAGTTCGTTTGAGCAGAAAAGTGACTGCCCTTACCTGAAACGAAGTCTTTCTTGTAGGAAGACACAGAACCTGGGATTTAACTCCATTTCTGAAGGGAAACACACAGCATAGTATTCATCCATGGATCACACTGTGGTTAGAGCGAGAAGCACACTCTTGCTTTTATGAGTCTCTAAGACAGCAGGAAATTTGAGTGTGCCCAGAAGAATAGAACGGTGTTTCCTACACATATGGACCATATCCAGTCCAAATCTGCTTCTGAAACTGATATAAAGCATTGACCCTCTAAAATCCAATGCTTGTCAGATAAGATGATAAAAGTGTGAGCTTCATGAACGATGTAGTTCGTTTGAGCAAAAAAGTGACTGCCCTTACCTTAAACGAAGTCTTGCTTGTACAGAGACTCAGAGCCTGGGATTTAACTCCATTTCTGAATTGAAACACACAGCAGTGTTCTCATCCATTGATCACACTCTGCTTTAGAATAAGAAGCACGCTCTTGCTTTTTAGAGTCTTTAAGACAGGAGGAAACGTGATTTTGCTGAGAACAAAAGAACAGAGTTTCCTACACATACGGACCATATCTAGTCCAAATCTGCTTCTGAAACTGATACAATGCACTGGTCCTCTAACATCCAATGCTTGTCAGTTAAGATGAGAAACGTGTGATCTTCGTGAACGATGTAGTTCGTTTGAGCAGAAAATTGACTGCCCTTACCTGAAACGAAGTCTTGCTTGTAGGAAGACTCAGAGCCTGGTATTCAACTCCATTTCTGAAGTGAAACACACAGCAGTGTTCTCATCCATTGATCACACTCTGCTTTACAACAAGAAGCACGCTCTTGCTTTCTAGAATCTCTAAGACAGCAGGAAACGTGAGTGTGCTGAGAACAAAAGAACGGTGTTTCCTACACATACGGACCATATCTAGTCCAACTCTGTTTCTGTAAGTGACACAAAGCACTGGTCCTCTAACATCCAATGCTTGTCAGTTAAGATGAGAAACGTGTAGCTTTGAGAATGATGTAGTTCCTTTGAACTGAAAAGTGACTGCCCTTACCTGTAATGAAGTCTTGCTTGTAGTAAGACACAGGGCCTGGGATTTAACTCCATCTCTGAAGGGAAACACACAGCAGAGTTCTCACCCATGGATCACACTCTGCTTTAATGCGAGAAGCACGCTCTTGCTTTCTAGATTCTCTAATAAAGCAGGTAATCTGAGTGTGCCCAGAACAAAAGAACGGTGTTTCCTACACATACAGACCATATGTAGTCCAAATCTGCTTCTGAAACTGATACAATGTACTGGTTCTCTAACATCCAATGCTTGTCAGTTAAGATGAGAAACGTGTGATCTTCGTGAACGATGTAGTTCGTTTGAGCAGAAAAGTGACTGCCCTTACCCGAAACGAAGTCTTGCTTGTAGGAAGACTCAGAGCCTGGGATTTAACTCCATTTCTAATGTGAAACACACAGCAGTGTTCTCATCCATTGATCACACTCTGCTTTAGAACAAGAAGCACGCTCTTGCTTTCTAGAGTCTCTAAGACAGCAGGAAATGTGAGTGTGCTGAGAACAAAAGAACGGTGTTTCCTACACATACGTACCATATCTAGTCCAAATCTGCTTCTTAAACTGATACAAAGCACTGATCCTCTAACATCCAATGCTTGTCTGTTAAGATGAGAAACGTGTGATCTTCATGAACGATGTAGTTCGTTTGAGCGGAAAATTGACTGCCCTTACCTGAATTGAAGTCTTGCCTGTAGGAAGACTCAGAGCCTGGGATTTAACTCCATTTCTGAAGTTAAACACACAGCAGTGTAATCATCCATTCATCACACTCTGCTTTATAACAAGAAGCACGCTCTTGCTTTCTAGAGTCTCTAAGACAGCAGGAAACGTGATTTTCCTGAGAACAAAAGAACGGTGTTTCCTACACATACGGACCATATCTAGTTCAACTCTGCTTCTGAAACTGATACAAAGCACTGGTCCTCTAACATCCAATGCTTGTCAGTTAAGATGAGAAATGTGTGAGCTTTGTGAATGATGTTGTTCCTTTGAACTGAAAAGTGACTGCCATTACCTGAAATGAAGTCTTGCTTGTAGTAAGACACAGAGCCTGGGATTTAACTCCATTTCTTAAGAGAAACACACAGCATAGTTCTCATCCATTGATCACACTCTGCTTTAGAGCGAGAAGCACGCTCTTGCTATTAGATTCTGTAATATAGCAGGAAATCTGAGTGTGCCCAGAACAAAAGAACGGTGTTTCCTACATATACGGACCATATGTAGTCCAAATCTGCTTCTGAAACTGATACAATGCACTGGTCCTCTAACATCCAATGCTTGTCAGTTAAGATGAGAATCGTGTGATCTTCGTTAAAGATGTAGTTCGTTTGAGCAGAAAAGTGACTGCCCTTACCTGAAATGAAGTCTTGCTTGTAGGAAGACTCAGAGCCTGGGATTTAACTCCATTTCTGAAGTAAAACACACAGCAGTGTAATCATCCATTGATCACACTCTGCTTTATAACAAGAAGCACGCTCTTGCTTTCTAGAGTCTCTAAGACAGCAGGAAACGTGAGTGTGCTGAGAATAAAAGAACGGTATTTCCTACACATACGGACCATATCTAGTCCAACTCTACTTCTTAAACTGATACAAAGCACTGGTCCTCTAACATCCAATGCTTGTCTGTTAAGATGAGAAATGTGTGAGCTCAGTGAACGATGTAGTTCGTTTGAGCAAAAAAGTGACTGCCCTTACCTTAAACGAAGTCTTGCTTGTACAGAGACTCAGAGCCTGGGATTTAACTCCATTTCTGAAGGGAAACACACAGCATAGTATTCATCCATGGATCACACTGTGGTTAGAGCGAGAAGCACACTCTTGCTTTTATGAGTCTCTAAGACAGCAGGAAATTTGAGTGTGCCCAGAAGAATAGAACGGTGTTTCCTACACATATGGACCATATCCAGTCCAAATCTGCTTCTGAAACTGATATAAAGCATTGACCCTCTAAAATCCAATGCTTGTCAGATAAGATGAGAAAAGTGTGAGCTTCATGAACGATGTAGTTCGTTTGAGCAAAAAAGTGACTGCCCTTACCTTAAACGAAGTCTTGCTTGTACAGAGACTCAGAGGCTGGGATTTAACTCCATTTCTGAATTGAAACACACAGCAGTGTTCTCATCCATTGATCACACTCTGCTTTAGAATAAGAAGCACGCTCTTGCTTTTTAGAGTCTTTAAGACAGGAGGAAACGTGATTTTGCTGAGAACAAAAGAACAGAGTTTCCTACACATACGGACCATATCTAGTCCAAATCTGCTTCTGAAACTGATACAATGCACTGGTCCTCTAACATCCAATGCTTGTCAGTTAAGATGAGAAACGTGTGATCTTCGTGAACGATGTAGTTCGTTTGAGCAGAAAATTGACTGCCCTTACCTGAAACGAAGTCTTGCTTGTAGGAAGACTCAGAGCCTGGTATTCAACTCCATTTCTGAAGTGAAACACACAGCAGTGTTCTCATCCAATGATCACACTCTGCTTTACAACAAGAAGCACGCTCTTGCTTTCTAGAGTCTCTAAGACAGCAGGAAACGTGAGTGTGCTGAGAACAAAAGAACGGTGTTTCCTACACATACGGACCATATCTAGTCCAACTCTGTTTCTGTAAGTGACACAAAGCACTGGTCCTCTAACATCCAATGCTTGTCAGTTAAGATGAGAAACGTGTAGCTTTGAGAATGATGTAGTTCCTTTGAACTGAAAAGTGACTGCCCTTACCTGTAATGAAGTCTTGCTTGTAGTAAGACACAGGGCCTGGGATTTAACTCCATCTCTGAAGGGAAACACACAGCAGAGTTCTCACCCATGGATCACACTCTGCTTTAATGCGAGAAGCACGCTCTTGCTTTCTAGATTCTCTAATAAAGCAGGTAATCTGAGTGTGCCCAGAACAAAAGAACGGTGTTTCCTACACATACAGACCATATGTAGTCCAAATCTGCTTCTGAAACTGATACAATGTACTGGTTCTCTAACATCCAATGCTTGTCAGTTAAGATGAGAAACGTGTGATCTTCGTGAACGATGTAGTTCGTTTGAGCAGAAAAGTGACTGCCCTTACCCGAAACGAAGTCTTGCTTGTAGGAAGACTCAGAGCCTGGGATTTAACTCCATTTCTAATGTGAAACACACAGCAGTGTTCTCATCCATTGATCACACTCTGCTTTAGAACAAGAAGCACGCTCTTGCTTTCTAGAGTCTCTAAGACAGCAGGAAATGTGAGTGTGCTGAGAACAAAAGAACGGTGTTTCCTACACATACGTACCATATCTAGTCCAAATCTGCTTCTTAAACTGATACAAAGCACTGATCCTCTAACATCCAATGCTTGTCTGCTAAGATGAGAAACGTGTGATCTTCATGAACGATGTAGTTCGTTTGAGCGGAAAATTGACTGCCCTTACCTGAATTGAAGTCTTGCCTGTAGGAAGACTCAGAGCCTGGGATTTAACTCCATTTCTGAAGTTAAACACACAGCAGTGTAATCATCCATTCATCACACTCTGCTTTATAACAAGAAGCACGCTCTTGCTTTCTAGAGTCTCTAAGACAGCAGGAAACGTGATTTTCCTGAGAACAAAAGAACGGTGTTTCCTACACATACGGACCATATCTAGTTCAACTCTGCTTCTGAAACTGATACAAAGCACTGGTCCTCTAACATCCAATGCTTGTCAGTTAAGATGAGAAATGTGTGAGCTTTGTGAATGATGTTGTTCCTTTGAACTGAAAAGTGACTGCCATTACCTGAAATGAAGTCTTGCTTGTAGTAAGACACAGAGCCTGGGATTTAACTCCATTTCTTAAGAGAAACACACAGCATAGTTCTCATCCATTGATCACACTCTGCTTTAGAGCGAGAAGCACGCTCTTGCTATTAGATTCTGTAATATAGCAGGAAATCTGAGTGTGCCCAGAACAAAAGAACGGTGTTTCCTACATATACGGACCATATGTAGTCCAAATCTGCTTCTGAAACTGATACAATGCACTGGTCCTCTAACATCCAATGCTTGTCAGTTAAGATGAGAATCGTGTGATCTTCGTTAAAGATGTAGTTCGTTTGAGCAGAAAAGTGACTGCCCTTACCTGAAATGAAGTCTTGCTTGTAGGAAGACTCAGAGCCTGGGATTTAACTCCATTTCTGAAGTAAAACACACAGCAGTGTAATCATCCATTGATCACACTCTGCTTTATAACAAGAAGCACGCTCTTGCTTTCTAGAGTCTCTAAGACAGCAGGAAACGTGAGTGTGCTGAGAATAAAAGAACGGTATTTCCTACACATACGGACCATATCTAGTCCAACTCTACTTCTTAAACTGATACAAAGCACTGGTCCTCTAACATCCAATGCTTGTCTGTTAAGATGAGAAATGTGTGAGCTCAGTGAACGATGTAGTTCGTTTGAGCTGATAAGTGACTGCCCTTACCTGAATTGAAGTCTTGATTGTAGGAAGACACAGAGATTGGGATTTAACTCCATTTCTGAAGGGAAACACACAGCATAGTTCTCATCCATGGATCACAATCTGCTTTAGAGCGAGAAGCACGCTCTTGCTTTCTAGAGTCTCTAACACAGCAGGAAACATGAGTGTGCTGAGAACAAAAGAACGGTGTTTCCTACACATATGGACCATATCTAGTCCAACTCTGCTTCTGAAACTCATACAAAGCACTGGTCCTCTAACATCCAATGCTTGTCAGTTAAGATGAGAATCGTGGGATCTTCGTTAACGATGTAGATCGTTTGAGCGGAAAAGTGACTGCCCTTACCTGAATTGAAGTCTTGCTTGTAGGAAGACACAGAACCTGGGATTTAACTCCATTTCTGAAGGGAAACACACAGCATAGTATTCATCCATGGATCACACTGTGGTTAGAGCGAGAAGCACACTCTTGCTTTCTAGAGTCTCTAAGACAGCAGGAAATTTGAGTGTGCCCAGAAGAATAGAACGGTGTTTCCTACAAATATGGACCATATCCAGTCCAAATCTGATTCTGAAACTGATATAAAGCATTGACCCTCTAAAATCCAATGCTTGTCAGATAAGATGAGAAAAGTGTGAGCTTCATGAACGATGTAGTTCGTTTGAGCAAAAAAGTGACTGCCCTTACCTTAAACGAAGTCTTGCTTGTACAGAGACTCAGAGCCTGGGATTTAACTCCATTTCTGAATTGAAACACACAGCAGTGTTCTCATCCATTGATCACACTCTGCTTTAGAATAAGAAGCACGCTCTTGCTTTTTAGAGTCTTTAAGACAGGAGGAAACATGATTTTGCTGAGAACAAAAGAACAGAGTTTCCTACACATACGGACCATATCTAGTCCAAATCTGCTTCTGAAACTGATACAATGCACTGGTCCTCTAACATCCAATGCTTGTCAGTTAAGATGAGAAACGTGTGATCTTCATGAACGATGTAGTTCCTTTGAGCAGAAAAGTGACTGCCCTTACCTGAAACGAAGTCTTGCTTGTAGGAAGACTCAGAGCCTGGGATTCAACTCCATTTCTGAAGTGAAACACACAGCAGTGTTCTCATCCATTGATCACACTCTGCTTTACAACAAGAAGCACGCTCTTGCTTTCTAGAGTCTCTAAGACAGCAGGAAACGTGAGTGTGCTGAGAACAAAAGAACGGTGTTTCCTACACATACGGACCATATCTAGTCCAACTCTGTTTCTGTAAGTGACACAAAGCACTGGTCCTCTAACATCCAATGCTTGTCAGTTAAGATGAGAAACGTGTGAGCTTTGAGAATGATGTAGTTCCTTTGAACTGAAAAGTGACTGCCCTTACCTGTAATGAAGTCTTGCTTGTAGTAAGACACAGGGCCTGGGATTTAACTCCATCTCTGAAGGGAAACACACAGCAGAGTTCTCATCCATGGATCACACTCTGCTTTAGAGCCAGAATCACTCTCTTGCTTTCTGGAGTCTCTAACACAGCAGGAAACGTGAGTGTGCTGAGAACAAAAGAACGGTGTTTCCTACACATACGGACCATATCTAGTCCAAATCTGCTTCTGAAACTGATACAAAGCACTGGTCCTCTAACATCCAATGCTTGTCTGTTAAGATGAGAAACATGTGAGCTTCGTGAACGATGTCGTTCGTTTGAGATGACAAGTGACTGCCCTTACCTGAAACGAAGTCTTGCTTATAGGAAGACACAGAGCCTGGGATTTAGCTCCATTTCTGAAGGGAAACACACAGCATAGTTCTCACCCATGGATCACACTCTGCTTTAATGCGAGAAGCACGCTCTTGCTTTCTAGAGTCTCTAATAAAGCAGGTAATCTGAGTGTGCCCAGAACAAAAGAACGGTGTTTCCTACACATACAGACCATATGTAGTCCAAATCTGCTTCTGAAACTGATACAATGTACTGGTTCTCTAACATCCAATGCTTGTCAGTTAAGATGAGAAACGTGTGATCTTCGTGAACGATGTAGTTCGTTTGAGCAGAAAAGTGACTGCCCTTACCCGAAACGAAGTCTTGCTTGTAGGAAGACTCAGAGCCTGGGATTTAACTCCATTTCTAATGTGAAACACACAGCAGTGTAATCATCCATTCATCACACTCTGCTCTATAACAAGAAGCACGCTCTTGCTTTCTAGAGTCTCTAAGAGAGCAGGAAACGTGATTTTGCTGAAAACAAAAGAACGGTGTTTCCTACACATACGGACCATATCTAGTTCAACTCTGCTTCTGAAACTGATACAAAGCACTGGTCCTCTAACATCCAATGCTTGTCAGTTAAGATGAGAAATGTGTGAGCTTTTTGAATGATGTTGTTCCTTTGAACTGAAAAGTGACTGCCCTTACCTGAAATGAAGTCTTGCTTGTAGTAAGACACAGAGCCTGGGATTTAACTCCATTTCTTAAGAGAAACACACAGCATAGTTCTCATCCATGGATCACACTCTGCTTTAGAGCGAGAAGCACGCTCTTGCTATTAGATTCTCTAATATAGCAGGAAATCTGAGTGTGCCCAGAACAAAAGAACGGTGTTTCCTACATATACGGACCATATGTAGTCCAAATCTGCTTCTGAAACTGATACAATGCACTGGTCCTCTAACATCCAATGCTTGTCAGTTAAGATGAGAATCGTGTGATCTCCGTTAACGATGTAGTTCGTTTGAGCAGAAAAGTGACTGCCCTTACCTGAAATGAAGTCTTGCTTGTAGGAAGACTCAGAGCCTGGGATTTAACTCCATTTCTGAAGTAAAACACACAGCAGTGTAATCATCCATTGATCACACACTGCTTTATAACAAGAAGCACGCTCTTGCTTTCTAGAATCTCTAAGACAGCAGGAAACGTGAGTGTGCTGAGAATAAAAGAACGGTATTTCCTACACATACGGACCATATTAGTCCCACTCTACTTCTTAAACTGATACAAAGCACTGGTCCTCTAACATCCAATGCTTGTCTGTTAAGATGAGAAATGTGTGAGCTCAGTGAACGATGTAGTTCTTTTGAGCTGATAAGTGACTGCCCTTACCTGAATTGAAGTCTTGATTGTAGGAAGACACAGAGATTGGGATTTAACTCCATTTCTGAAGGGAAACACACAGCATAGTTCTCATCCATGGATCACAATCTGCTTTAGAGCGAGAAGCACGCTCTTGCTTTCTAGAGTCTCTAACACAGCAGGAAACATGAGTGTGCTGAGAACAAAAGAACGGTGTTTCCTACACATATGGACCATATCTAGTCCAACTCTGCTTCTGAAACTCATACAAAGCACTGGTCCTCTAACATCCAATGCTTGTCAGTTAAGATGGGAAACGGGTGAGCTTCATGAACGATGTAGATCGTTTGAGCAGAAAAGTGACTGCCCTTACCTGAAATGAAGTCTTTCTTGTAGGAAGACACAGAACCTGGGATTTAACTCCATTTCTGAAGGGAAACACACAGCATAGTATTCATCCATGGATCACACTGTGGTTAGAGCGAGAAGCACACTCTTGCTTTCTAGAGTCTCTAAGACAGCAGGAAATTTGAGTGTGCCCAGAAGAATAGAACGGTGTTTCCTACACATATGGACCATATCCAGTCCAAATCTGCTTCTGAAACTGATATAAAGCATTGACCCTCTAAAATCCAATGCTTGTCAGATAAGATGAGAAAAGTGTGAGCTTCATGAACAATGTAGTTCGTTTGAGCAAAAAAGTGACTGCCCTTACCTTAAACGAAGTCTTGCTTGTACAGAGACTCAGAGGCTGGGATTTAACTCCATTTCTGAATTGAAACACACAGCAGTGTTCTCATCCATTGATCACACTCTGCTTTAGAATAAGAAGCACGCTCTTGCTTTTTAGAGTCTTTAAGACAGGAGGAAACGTGATTTTGCTGAGAACAAAAGAACAGAGTTTCCTACACATACGGACCATATCTAGTCCAAATCTGCTTCTGAAACTGATACAATGCACTGGTCCTCTAACATCCAATGCTTGTCAGTTAAGATGAGAAACGTGTGATCTTCGTGAACGATGTAGTTCGTTTGAGCAGAAAAGTGACTGCCCTTACCCGAAACGAAGTCTTGCTTGTAGGAAGACTCAGAGCCTGGGATTTAACTCCATTTCTAATGTGAAACACACAGCAGTGTAATCATCCATTCATCACACTCTGCTCTATAACAAGAAGCACGCTCTTGCTTTCTAGAGTCTCTAAGAGAGCAGGAAACGTGATTTTGCTGAAAACAAAAGAACGGTGTTTCCTACACATACGGACCATATCTAGTTCAACTCTGCTTCTGAAACTGATACAAAGCACTGGTCCTCTAACATCCAATGCTTGTCAGTTAAGATGAGAAATGTGTGAGCTTTTTGAATGATGTTGTTCCTTTGAACTGAAAAGTGACTGCCCTTACCTGAAATGAAGTCTTGCTTGTAGTAAGACACAGAGCCTGGGATTTAACTCCATTTCTTAAGAGAAACACACAGCATAGTTCTCATCCATGGATCACACTCTGCTTTAGAGCGAGAAGCACGCTCTTGCTATTAGATTCTCTAATATAGCAGGAAATCTGAGTGTGCCCAGAACAAAAGAACGGTGTTTCCTACATATACGGACCATATGTAGTCCAAATCTGCTTCTGAAACTGATACAATGCACTGGTCCTCTAACATCCAATGCTTGTCAGTTAAGATGAGAATCGTGTGATCTCCGTTAACGATGTAGTTCGTTTGAGCAGAAAATTGACTGCCCTTACCTGAAATGAAGTCTTGCTTGTAGGAAGACTCAGAGCCTGGGATTTAACTCCATTTCTGAAGTAAAATACACAGCAGTGTAATCATCCATTGATCACACTCTGCTTTATAACAAGAAGCACGCTCTTGCTTTCTAGAATCTCTAAGACAGCAGGAAACGTGAGTGTGCTGAGAATAAAAGAACGGTATTTCCTACACATACGGACCATATCTAGTCCCACTCTACTTCTTAAACTGATACAAAGCACTGGTCCTCTAACATCCAATGCTTGTCTGTTAAGATGAGAAATGTGTGAGCTCAGTGAACGATGTAGTTCTTTTGAGCTGATAAGTGACTGCCCTTACCTGAATTGAAGTCTTGATTGTAGGAAGACACAGAGATTGGGATTTAACTCCATTTCTGAAGGGAAACACACAGCATAGTTCTCATCCATGGATCACAATCTGCTTTAGAGCGAGAAGCACGCTCTTGCTTTCTAGAGTCTCTAACACAGCAGGAAACATGAGTGTGCTGAGAACAAAGAACGGTGTTTCCTGCACATATGGACCATATCTAGTCCAACTCTGCTTCTGAAACTCATACAAAGCACTGGTCCTCTAACATCCAATGCTTGTCAGTTAAGATGGGAAACGGGTGAGCTTCATGAACGATGTAGATCGTTTGAGCAGAAAAGTGACTGCCCTTACCTGAAATGAAGTCTTTCTTGTAGGAAGACACAGAACCTGGGATTTAACTCCATTTCTGAAGGGAAACACACAGCATAGTATTCATCCATGGATCACACTGTGGTTAGAGCGAGAAGCACACTCTTGCTTTCTAGAGTCTCTAAGACAGCAGGAAATTTGAGTGTGCCCAGAAGAATAGAACGGTGTTTCCTACACATATGGACCATATCCAGTCCAAATCTGCTTCTGAAACTGATATAAAGCATTGACCCTCTAAAATCCAATGCTTGTCAGATAAGATGAGAAAAGTGTGAGCTTCATGAACAATGTAGTTCGTTTGAGCAAAAAAGTGACTGCCCTTACCTTAAACGAAGTCTTGCTTGTACAGAGACTCAGAGGCTGGGATTTAACTCCATTTCTGAATTGAAACACACAGCAGTGTTCTCATCCATTGATCACACTCTGCTTTAGAATAAGAAGCACGCTCTTGCTTTTTAGAGTCTTTAAGACAGGAGGAAACGTGATTTTGCTGAGAACAAAAGAACAGAGTTTCCTACACATACGGACCATATCTAGTCCAAATCTGCTTCTGAAACTGATACAATGCACTGGTCCTCTAACATCCAATGCTTGTCAGTTAAGATGAGAAACGTGTGATCTTCGTGAACGATGTAGTTCGTTTGAGCAGAAAAGTGACTGCCCTTACCCGAAACGAAGTCTTGCTTGTAGGAAGACTCAGAGCCTGGGATTTAACTCCATTTCTAATGTGAAACACACAGCAGTGTAATCATCCATTCATCACACTCTGCTCTATAACAAGAAGCACGCTCTTGCTTTCTAGAGTCTCTAAGAGAGCAGGAAACGTGATTTTGCTGAAAACAAAAGAACGGTGTTTCCTACACATACGGACCATATCTAGTTCAACTCTGCTTCTGAAACTGATACAAAGCACTGGTCCTCTAACATCCAATGCTTGTCAGTTAAGATGAGAAATGTGTGAGCTTTTTGAATGATGTTGTTCCTTTGAACTGAAAAGTGACTGCCCTTACCTGAAATGAAGTCTTGCTTGTAGTAAGACACAGAGCCTGGGATTTAACTCCATTTCTTAAGAGAAACACACAGCATAGTTCTCATCCATGGATCACACTCTGCTTTAGAGCGAGAAGCACGCTCTTGCTATTAGATTCTCTAATATAGCAGGAAATCTGAGTGTGCCCAGAACAAAAGAACGGTGTTTCCTACATATACGGACCATATGTAGTCCAAATCTGCTTCTGAAACTGATACAATGCACTGGTCCTCTAACATCCAATGCTTGTCAGTTAAGATGAGAATCGTGTGATCTCCGTTAACGATGTAGTTCGTTTGAGCAGAAAATTGACTGCCCTTACCTGAAATGAAGTCTTGCTTGTAGGAAGACTCAGAGCCTGGGATTTAACTCCATTTCTGAAGTAAAATACACAGCAGTGTAATCATCCATTGATCACACTCTGCTTTATAACAAGAAGCACGCTCTTGCTTTCTAGAATCTCTAAGACAGCAGGAAACGTGAGTGTGCTGAGAATAAAAGAACGGTATTTCCTACACATACGGACCATATCTAGTCCCACTCTACTTCTTAAACTGATACAAAGCACTGGTCCTCTAACATCCAATGCTTGTCTGTTAAGATGAGAAATGTGTGAGCTCAGTGAACGATGTAGTTCTTTTGAGCTGATAAGTGACTGCCCTTACCTGAATTGAAGTCTTGATTGTAGGAAGACACAGAGATTGGGATTTAACTCCATTTCTGAAGGGAAACACACAGCATAGTTCTCATCCATGGATCACAATCTGCTTTAGAGCGAGAAGCACGCTCTTGCTTTCTAGAGTCTCTAACACAGCAGGAAACATGAGTGTGCTGAGAACAAAGAACGGTGTTTCCTGCACATATGGACCATATCTAGTCCAACTCTGCTTCTGAAACTCATACAAAGCACTGGTCCTCTAACATCCAATGCTTGTCAGTTAAGATGGGAAACGGGTGAGCTTCATGAACGATGTAGATCGTTTGAGCAGAAAAGTGACTGCCCTTACCTGAAATGAAGTCTTTCTTGTAGGAAGACACAGAACCTGGGATTTAACTCCATTTCTGAAGGGAAACACACAGCATAGTATTCATCCATGGATCACACTGTGGTTAGAGCGAGAAGCACACTCTTGCTTTCTAGAGTCTCTAAGACAGCAAGAAATTTGAGTGTGCCCAGAAGAATAGAACGGTGTTTCCTACACATATGGACCATTTCCAGTCCAAATCTGCTTCTGAAACTGATATAAAGCATTGACCCTCTAAAATCCAATGCTTGTCAGATAAGATGAGAAAAGTGTGAGCTTCATGAACGATGTAGTTCGTTTGAGCAAAAAAGTGACTGCCCTTACCTTAAACGAAGTCTTGCTTGTACAGAGACTCAGAGGCTGGGATTTAACTCCATTTCTGAATTGAAACACACAGCAGTGTTCTCATCCATTGATCACACTCTGCTTTAGAATAAGAAGCACGCTCTTGCTTTTTAGAGTCTTTAAGACAGGAGGAAACGTGATTTTGCTGAGAACAAAAGAACAGAGTTTCCTACACATACGGACCATATCTAGTCCAAATCTGCTTCTGAAACTGATACAATGCACTGGTCCTCTAACATCCAATGCTTGTCAGTTAAGATGAGAAACGTGTGATCTTCGTGAACGATGTAGTTCGTTTGAGCAGAAAAGTGACTGCCCTTACCTGAAACGAAGTTTTGCTTGTAGGAAGACTCAGAGCCTGGGATTCAACTCCATTTCTGAAGTGAAACACACAGCAGTGTTCTCATCCATTGATCACACTCTGCTTTAGAACAAGAAGCACGCTCTTGCTTTCTAGAGTCTCTAAGACAGCAGGAAACGTGAGTGTGCTGAGAACAAAAGAACGGTGTTTCCTACACATACGGACCATATCTAGTCCAACTCTGTTTCTGTAAGTGACACAAAGCACTGGTCCTCTAACATCCAATGCTTGTCAGTTAAGATGAGAAACGTGTGAGCTTTGAGAATGATGTAGTTCCTTTGAACTGAAAAGTGACTGCCCTTACCTGTAATGAAGTCTTGCTTGTAGTAAGACACAGGGCCTGGGATTTAACTCCATCTCTGAAGGGAAACACACAGCAGAGTTCTCATCCATGGATCACACTCTGCTTTAGAGCCAGAATCACGCTCTTGCTTTCTGGAGTCTCTAACACAGCAGGAAACGTGAGTGTGCTGAGAACAAAAGAACGGTGTTTCCTACACATACGGACCATATCTAGTCCAAATCTGCTTCTGAAACTGATACAAAGCACTGGTCCTCTAACATCCAATGCTTGTCTGTTAAGATGAGAAACGTGTGAGCTTCGTGAACGATGTAGTTCGTTTGAGATGACAAGTGACTGCCCTTACCTGAAACGAAGTCTTGCTTATAGGAAGACACAGAGCCTGGGATTTAGCTCCATTTCTGAAGGGAAACACACAGCATAGTTCTCACCCATGGATCACACTCTGCTTTAATGCGAGAAGCACGCTCTTGCTTTCTAGAGTCTCTAATAAAGCAGGTAATCTGAGTGTGCCCAGAACAAAAGAACGGTGTTTCCTACACATACAGACCATATGTAGTCCAAATCTGCTTCTGAAACTGATACAATGTACTGGTTCTCTAACATCCAATGCTTGTCAGTTAAGATGAGAAACGTGTGATCTTCGTGAACGATGTAGTTCGTTTGAGCAGAAAAGTGACTGCCCTTACCCGAAACGAAGTCTTGCTTGTAGGAAGACTCAGAGCCTGGGATTTAACTCCATTTCTAATGTGAAACACACAGCAGTGTTCTCATCCATTGATCACACTCTGCTTTAGAACAAGAAGCACGCTCTTGCTTTCTAGAGTCTCTAAGACAGCAGGAAACGTGAGTGTGCTGAGAACAAAAGAACGGTGTTTCCTACACATACGTACCATATCTAGTCCAAATCTGCTTCTTAAACTGATACAAAGCACTGATCCTCTAACATCCAATGCTTGTCTGTTAAGATGAGAAACGTGTGATCTTCATGAACGATGTAGTTCGTTTGAGCGGAAAATTGACTGCCCTTACCTGAATTGAAGTCTTGCCTGTAGGAAGACTCAGAGCCTGGGATTTAACTCCATTTCTGAAGTTAAACACACAGCAGTGTAATCATCCATTCATCACACTCTGCTTTATAACAAGAAGCACGCTCTTGCTTTCTAGAGTCTCTAACACAGCAGGAAACATGAGTGTGCTGAGAACAAAAGAACGGTGTTTCCTACACATATGGACCATATCTAGTCCAACTCTGCTTCTGAAACTCATACAAAGCACTGGTCCTCTAACATCCAATGCTTGTCAGTTAAGATGGGAAACGGGTGAGCTTCATGAACGATGTAGATCGTTTGAGCAGAAAAGTGACTGCCCTTACCTGAAATGAAGTCTTTCTTGTAGGAAGACACAGAACCTGGGATTTAACTCCATTTCTGAAAGGAAACACACAGCATAGTATTCATCCATGGATCACACTGTGGTTAGAGCGAGAAGCACACTCTTGCTTTCTAGAGTCTCTAAGACAGCAGGAAATTTGAGTGTGCCCAGAAGAATAGAACGGTGTTTCCTACACATATGGACCATATCCAGTCCAAATCTGCTTCTGAAACTGATATAAAGCATTGACCCTCTAAAATCCAATGCTTGTCAGATAAGATGAGAAAAGTGTGAGCTTCATGAACGATGTAGTTCGTTTGAGCAAAAAAGTGACTGCCCTTACCTTAAACGAAGTCTTGCTTGTACAGAGACTCAGAGGCTGGGATTTAACTCCATTTCTGAATTGAAACACACAGCAGTGTTCTCATCCATTGATCACACTCTGCTTTAGAATAAGAAGCACGCTCTTGCTTTTTAGAGTCTTTAAGACAGGAGGAAACGTGATTTTGCTGAGAACAAAAGAACAGAGTTTCCTACACATACGGACCATATCTAGTCCAAATCTGCTTCTGAAACTGATACAATGCACTGGTCCTCTAACATCCAATGCTTGTCAGTTAAGATGAGAAACGTGTGATCTTCGTGAACGATGTAGTTCGTTTGAGCAGAAAAGTGACTGCCCTTACCTGAAACGAAGTCTTGCTTGTAGGAAGACTCAGAGCCTGGGATTCAACTCCATTTCTGAAGTGAAACACACAGCAGTGTTCTCATCCATTGATCACACTCTGCTTTAGAACAAGAAGCACGCTCTTGCTTTCTAGAGTCTCTAAGACAGCAGGAAACGTGAGTGTGCTTAGAACAAAAGAACGGTGTTTCCTACACATACGGACCATATCTAGTCCAACTCTGTTTCTGTAAGTGACACAAAGCACTGGTCCTCTAACATCCAATGCTTGTCAGTTAAGATGAGAAACGTGTGAGCTTTGAGAATGATGTAGTTCCTTTGAACTGAAAAGTGACTGCCCTTACCTGTAATGAAGTCTTGCTTGTAGTAAGACACAGGGCCTGGGATTTAACTCCATCTCTGAAGGGAAACACACAGCAGAGTTTTCATCCATGGATCACACTCTGCTTTAGAGCCAGAATCACGCTCTTGCTTTCTGGAGTCTCTAACACAGCAGGAAACGTGAGTGTGCTGAGAACAAAAGAACGGTGTTTCCTACACATACGGACCATATCTAGTCCAAATCTGCTTCTGAAACTGATACAAAGCACTGGTCCTCTAACATCCAATGCTTGTCTGTTAAGATGAGAAACGTGTGAGCTTTGTGAACGATGTAGTTCGTTTGAGATGACAAGTGACTGCCCTTACCTGAAACGAAGTCTTGCTTATAGGAAGACACAGAGCCTGGGATTTAGCTCCATTTCTGAAGGGAAACACACAGCATAGTTCTCACCCATGGATCACACTCTGCTTTAATGCGAGAAGCACGCTCTTGCTTTCTAGAGTCTCTAATAAAGCAGGTAATCTGAGTGTGCCCAGAACAAAAGAACGGTGTTTCCTACACATACAGACCATATGTAGTCCAAATCTGCTTCTGAAACTGATACAATGTACTGGTTCTCTAACATCCAATGCTTGTCAGTTAAGATGAGAAACGTGTGATCTTCGTGAACGATGTAGTTCGTTTGAGCAGAAAAGTGACTGCCCTTACCCGAAACGAAGTCTTGCTTGTAGGAAGACTCAGAGCCTGGGATTTAACTCCATTTCTAATGTGAAACACACTGCAGTGTTCTCATCCATTGATCACACTCTGCTTTAGAACAAGAAGCACGCTCTTGCTTTCTAGAGTCTCTAAGACAGCAGGAAACGTGAGTGTGCTGAGAACAAAAGAACGGTGTTTCCTACACATACGTACCATATCTAGTCCAAATCTGCTTCTTAAACTGATACAAAGCACTGATCCTCTAACATCCAATGCTTGTCTGTAAAGATGAGAAACGTGTGATCTTCATGAACGATGTAGTTCGTTTGAGCGGAAAATTGACTGCCCTTACCTGAATTGAAGTCTTGCCTGTAGGAAGACTCAGAGCCTGGGATTTAACTCCATTTCTGAAGTTAAACACACAGCAGTGTAATCATCCATTCATCACACTCTGCTTTATAACAAGAAGCACGCTCTTGCTTTCTAGAGTCTCTAAGACAACAGGAAACGTGATTTTGCTGAGAACAAAAGAACGGTGTTTCCTACACATACGGACCATATCTAGTTCAACTCTGCTTCTGAAACTGATACAAAGCACTGGTCCTCTAACATCCAATGCTTGTCAGTTAAGATGAGAAATGTGTGAGCTTTGTGAATGATGTTGTTCCTTTGAACTGAAAAGTGACTGCCATTACCTGAAATGAAGTCTTGCTTGTAGTAAGACACAGAGCCTAGGATTTAACTCCATTTCTTAAGAGAAACACACAGCATAGTTCTCATCCATTGATCATACTCTGCTTTAGAGCGAGAAGCACGCTCTTGCTATTAGATTCTCTAATATAGCAGGAAATCTGAGTGTGCCCAGAACAAAAGAACAGTGTTTCCTACATATACGGACCATATGTAGTCCAAATCTGCTTCTGACACTGATACAATGCACTGGTCCTCTAACATCCAATGCTTGTCAGTTAAGATGAGAATCGTGTGATCTTCGTTAATGATGTAGTTCGTTTGAGCAGAAAAGTGACTGCCCTTACCTGAAATGAAGTCTTGCTTGTAGGAAGACTCAGAGCCTGGGATTTAACTCCATTTCTGAAGGGAAACACACAGCAGTGTAATCATCCATTGATCACACTCTGCTTTATAACAAGAAGCACGCTCTTGCTTTCTAGAATCTCTAAGACAGCAGGAAACGTGAGTGTGCTGAGAATAAAAGAACGGTGTTTCCTACACATACGGACCATATCTAGTCCAACTCTACTTCTTAAACTGATACAAAGCACTGGTCCTCTAACATCCAATGCTTGTCTGTTAAGATGAGAAATGTGTGAGCTCAGTGAACGATGTAGTTCGTTTGAGCTGATAAGTGACTGCCCTTACCTGAATCGAAGTCTTGATTGTAGGAAGACACAGAGATTGGGATTTAACTCCATTTCTGAAGGGAAACACACAGCATAGTTCTCATCCATGGATCACAATCTGCTTTAGAGCGAGAAGCATGCTCTTGCCTTCTAGAGTCTCTAACACAGCAGGAAACATGAGTGTGCTGAGAACAAAAGAACGGTGTTTCCTACACATACGGACCATATCTAGTCCAACTCTGCTTCTGAAACTCATACAAAGCACTGGTCCTCTAACATCCAATGCTTGTCAGTTAAGATGGGAAACGGGTGAGCTTCATGAACGATGTAGTTCGTTTGAGCAGAAAAGTGACTGCCCTTACCTTAAACGAAGTCTTTCTTGTAGGAAGACACAGAACCTGGGATTTAACTCCATTTCTGAATTGAAACACACAGCAGTGTTCTCATCCATTGATCACACTCTGCTTTAGAATAAGAAGCACGCTCTTGCTTTTTAGAGTCTTTAAGACAGGAGGAAACGTGATTTTGCTGAGAACAAAAGAACAGAGTTTCCTACACATACGGACCATATCTAGTCCAAATCTGCTTCTGAAACTGATACAAAGCACTGGTCCTCTAACATCCAATGCTTGTCTGTTAAGATGAGAAACGTGTGAGCTTCGTGAACGATGTAGTTCGTTTGAGATGACAAGTGACTGCCCTTACCTGAAACGAAGTCTTGCTTATAGGAAGACACAGAGCTTGGGATTTAGCTCCATTTCTGAAGGGAAACACACAGCATAGTTCTCATCCATGGATCACAATCTGCTTTAGAGCGAGAAGCACGCTCTTGCTTTCTAGAGTCTCTAACACAGCAGGAAACATGAGTGTGCTGAGAACAAAAGAACGGTGTTTCCTACACATATGGACCATATCTAGTCCAACTCTTCTTCTGAAACTGATACAAAGCACTGGTCCTCTAACATCCAATGCTTGTCAGTTAAGATGGGAAACGGGTGAGCTTCATGAACGATGTAGATCGTTTGAGCAGAAAAGTGACTGCCCTTACCTGAAATGAAGTCTTTCTTGTAGGAAGACACAGAACTTGGGATTTAACTCCATTTCTGAAGGGAAACACACAGCATAGTATTCATCCATGGATCACACTGTGGTTAGAGCGAGAAGCACACTCTTGCTTTCTAGAGTCTCTAAGACAGCAGGAAATTTGAGTGTGCCCAGAAGAATAGAACGGTGTTTCCTACACATATGGACCATATCCAGTCCAAATCTGCTTCTGAAACTGATATAAAGCATTGACCCTCTAAAATCCAATGCTTGTCAGATAAGATGAGAAAAGTGTGAGCTTCATGAACGATGTAGTTCGTTTGAGCAAAAAAGTGACTGCCCTTACCTTAAACGAAGTCTTGCTTGTACAGAGACTCAGAGGCTGGGATTTAACTCCATTTCTGAATTGAAACACACAGCAGTGTTGTCATCCATTGATCACACTCTGCTTTAGAATAAGAAGCACGCTCTTGCTTTTTAGAGACTTTAAGACAGGAGGAAACGTGATTTTGCTGAGAACAAAAGAACAGAGTTTCCTACACATACGGACCATATCTAGTCCAAATCTGCTTCTGAAACTGATACAATGCACTGGTCCTCTAACATCCAATGCTTGTCAGTTAAGATGAGAAACGTGTGATCTTCGTGAACGATGTAGTTCGTTTGAGCAGAAAAGTGACTGCCCTTACCTGAAACGAAGTCTTGCTTGTAGGAAGACTCAGAGCCTGGGATTCAACTCCATTTCTGAAGTGAAACACACAGCAGTGTTCTCATCCATTGATCACACTCTGCTTTAGAACAAGAAGCACGCTCTTGCTTTCTAGAGTCTCTAAGACAGCAGGAAACGTGAGTGTGCTGAGAACAAAAGAACGGTGTTTCCTACACATACGGACCATATCTAGTCCAATTCTGTTTCTGTAAGTGACACAAAGCACTGGTCCTCTAACATCCAATGCTTGTCAGTTAAGATGAGAAACGTGTGAGCTTTGAGAATGATGTAGTTCCTTTGAACTGAAAAGTGACTGCCCTTACCTGTAATGAAGTCTTGCTTGTAGTAAGACACAGGGCCTGGGATTTAACTCCATCTCTGAAGGGAAACACACAGCAGAGTTCTCATCCATGGATCACACTCTGCTTTAGAGCCAGAATCACGCTCTTGCTTTCTGGAGTCTCTAACACAGCAGGAAACGTGAGTGTGCTGAGAACAAAAGAACGGTGTTTCCTACACATACGGACCATATCTAGTCCAAATCTGCTTCTGAAACTGATACAAAGCACTGGTCCTCTAACATCCAATGCTTGTCTGTTAAGATGAGAAACGTGTGAGCTTCGTGAACGATGTAGTTCGTTTGAGATGACAAGTGACTGCCCTTACCTGAAACGAAGTCTTGCTTATAGGAAGACACAGAGCCTGGGATTTAGCTCCATTTCTGAAGGGAAACACACAGCATAGTTCTCACCCATGGATCACACTCTGCTTTAATGCGAGAAGCACGCTCTTGCTTTCTAGAGTCTCTAATAAAGCAGGTAATCTGAGTGTGCCCAGAACAAAAGAACGGTGTTTCCTACACATACAGACCATATGTAGTCCAAATCTGCTTCTGAAACTGATACAATGTACTGGTTCTCTAACATCCAATGCTTGTCAGTTAAGATGAGAAACGTGTGATCTTCGTGAACGATGTAGTTCGTTTGAGCAGAAAAGTGACTGCCCTTACCCGAAACGAAGTCTTGCTTGTAGGAAGACTCAGAGCCTGGGATTTAACTCCATTTCTAATGTGAAACACACAGCAGTGTTCTCATCCATTGATCACACTCTGCTTTAGAACAAGAAGCACGCTCTTGCTTTCTAGAGTCTCTAAGACAGCAGGAAACGTGAGTGTGCTGAGAACAAAAGAACGGTGTTTCCTACACATACGTACCATATCTAGTCCAAATCTGCTTCTTAAACTGATACAAAGCACTGATCCTCTAACATCCAATGCTTGTCTGTTAAGATGAGAAACGTGTGATCTTCATGAACGATGTAGTTCGTTTGAGCGGAAAAATGACTGCCCTTACCTGAATTGAAGTCTTGCCTGTAGGAAGACTCAGAGCCTGGGATTTAACTCCATTTCTGAAGTTAAACACACAGCAGTGTAATCATCCATTCATCACACTCTGCTTTATAACAAGAAGCACGCTCTTGCTTTCTAGAGTCTCTAAGACAGCAGGAAACGTGATTTTGCTGAGAACAAAAGAACGGTGTTTCCTACACATACGGACCATATCTAGTTCAACTCTGCTTCTGAAACTGATACAAAGCACTGGTCCTCTAACATCCAATGCTTGTCAGTTAAGATGAGAAATGTGTGATCTTTGTGAATGATGTTGTTCCTTTGAACTGAAAAGTGACTGCCATTACCTGAAATGAAGTCTTGCTTGTAGTAAGACACAGAGCCTGGGATTTAACTCCATTTCTTAAGAGAAACACACAGCATAGTTCTCATCCATTGATCACACTCTGCTTTAGAGCGAGAAGCACGCTCTTGCTATTAGATTCTCTAATATAGCAGGAAATCTGAGTGTGCCCAGAACAAAAGAACGGTGTTTCCTACATGTATGGACCATATGTAGTCCAAATCTGCTTCTGAAACTGATACAATGCACTGGTCCTCTAACATCCAATGCTTGTCAGTTAAGATGAGAATCGTGTGATCTTCGTTAATGATGTAGTTCGTTTGAGCAGAAAAGTGACTGCCCTTACCTGAAATGAAGTCTTGCTTGTAGGAAGACTCAGAGCCTGGGATTTAACTCCATTTCTGAAGTAAAACACACAGCAGTGTAATCATCCATTGATCACACTCTGCTTTATAACAAGAAGCACGCTCTTGCTTTCTAGAATCTCTAAGACAGCAGGAAACGTGAGTGTGCTGAGAATAAAAGAACGGTATTTCCTACACATACGGACCATATCTAGTCCAACTCTACTTCTTAAACTGATACAAAGCACTGGTCCTCTAACATCCAATGCTTGTCTGTTAAGATGAGAAATGTGTGAGCTCAGAGAACGATGTAGTTCGTTTGAGCTGATAAGTGACTGCCCTTACCTGAATTGAAGTCTTGATTGTAGGAAGACACAGAGATTGGGATTTAACTCCATTTCTGAAGGGAAACACACAGCATAGTTCTCATCCATGGATCACAATCTGCTTTAGAGCGAGAAGCATGCTCTTGCTTTCTAGATTCTCTAACACAGCAGGAAACATGAGTGTGCTGAGAACAAAAGAACGGTGTTTCCTACACATACGGACCATATCTAGTCCAAATCTGCTTCTGAAACTGATACAAAGCACTGGTCCTCTAACATGCAATGCTTGTCTGTTAAGATGAGAAACGTGTGAGCTTCGTGAACGATGTAGTTCGTTTGAGATGACAAGTGACTGCCCTTACCTGAAACGAAGTCTTGCTTATAGGAAGACACAGAGCCTGGGATTTAGCTCCATTTCTGAAGGGAAACACACAGCATAGTTCTCATCCATGGATCACACTCTGCTTTAGAGCGAGAAGCACGCTCTTGCTATCTAGAGTCTCTAAGACAGCAGGAAACGTGAGTGGGCTGAGAACAAAAGAACGGTGTTTCCTACACATACGGACAATATCTAGTCCAACTCTGCTTCTGAAACTCATACAAAGCACTGGTCCTCTAACATCCAATGTTTGTCTGTTAAGATGAGAACCGTGTGAGCTTCATGAACGATGTAGATCGTTTGAGCGGAAAAGTGACTGCCCTTACCTGAATTGAAGTCTTGCCTGTAGGAAGACTCAGAGCCTGGGATTTAACTCCATTTCTGAAGGCAAACACACAGCATAGTTCTCATCCATGGATCACACTCTGCTTTAGAGCGAGAACACGCTCTTGCTTTCTAGAGATTCTAAGACAGCAGGAAACGTGAGTGTGCTGAGAACAAAAGAACGGTGTTTCCTACACATACGTACCATATCTAGTCCAAATCTGCTTCTTAAACTGATACAAAGCACTGATCCTCTAACATCCAATGCTTGTCTGTTAAGATGAGAAACGTGTGAGCTTCATGAACGATGTAGTTCGTTTGAGCGGAAAATTGACTGCCCTTACCTGAATTGAAGTCTTGCCTGTAGGAAGACTCAGAGCCTGGGATTTAACTCCATTTCTGAAGTAAAACACACAGCAGTGTAATCATCCATTCATCACACTCTGCTTTAGAACAAGAAGCACGCTCTTGCTTTCTAGAGTCTCTAAGGCAGCAGGAAACGTGATTTTGCTGAGAACAAAAGAACGGTGTTTCCTACACATATGGACCATATCTAGTTCAACTCTGCTTCTGAAACTGATACAAAGCACTGGTCCTCTAACCTCCAATGCTTGTCAGTTAAGATGAGAAACGTGTGAGCT
The DNA here is from genome assembly GCA_949786385.1 of Onychomys leucogaster. Taxonomy (NCBI): domain Eukaryota; kingdom Metazoa; phylum Chordata; class Mammalia; order Rodentia; family Cricetidae; genus Onychomys; species Onychomys leucogaster. The sequence continues at coordinate 405,699 of CATKUP010000123.1, forward strand.
TCGTGAACGATGTAGTTCGTTTGAGATGACAAGTGACTGCCCTTACCTGAAACGAAGTCTTGCTTATAGGAAGACACAGAGCCTGGGATTTAGCTCCATTTCTGAAGGGAAACACACAGCATAGTTCTCACCCATGGATCACACTCTGCTTTAATGCGAGAAGCACGCTCTTGCTTTCTAGAGTCTCTAATAAAGCAGGTAATCTGAGTGTGCCCAGAACAAAAGAACGGTGTTTCCTACACATACAGACCATATGTAGTCCAAATCTGCTTCTGAAACTGATACAATGTACTGGTTCTCTAACATCCAATGCTTGTCAGTTAAGATGAGAAACGTGTGATCTTCGTGAACGATGTAGTTCGTTTGAGCAGAAAAGTGACTGCCCTTACCCGAAACGAAGTCTTGCTTGTAGGAAGACTCAGAGCCTGGGATTTAACTCCATTTCTAATGTGAAACACACAGCAGTGTTCTCATCCATTGATCACACTCTGCTTTAGAACAAGAAGCACGCTCTTGCTTTCTAGAGTCTCTAAGACAGCAGGAAACGTGAGTGTGCTGAGAACAAAAGAACGGTGTTTCCTACACATACGTACCATATCTAGTCCAAATCTGCTTCTTAAACTGATACAAAGCACTGATCCTCTAACATCCAATGCTTGTCTGTTAAGATGAGAAACGTGTGATCTTCATGAACGATGTAGTTCGTTTGAGCGGAAAAATGACTGCCCTTACCTGAATTGAAGTCTTGCCTGTAGGAAGACTCAGAGCCTGGGATTTAACTCCATTTCTGAAGTTAAACACACAGCAGTGTAATCATCCATTCATCACACTCTGCTTTATAACAAGAAGCACGCTCTTGCTTTCTAGAGTCTCTAAGACAGCAGGAAACGTGATTTTGCTGAGAACAAAAGAACGGTGTTTCCTACACATACGGACCATATCTAGTTCAACTCTGCTTCTGAAACTGATACAAAGCACTGGTCCTCTAACATCCAATGCTTGTCAGTTAAGATGAGAAATGTGTGATCTTTGTGAATGATGTTGTTCCTTTGAACTGAAAAGTGACTGCCATTACCTGAAATGAAGTCTTGCTTGTAGTAAGACACAGAGCCTGGGATTTAACTCCATTTCTTAAGAGAAACACACAGCATAGTTCTCATCCATTGATCACACTCTGCTTTAGAGCGAGAAGCACGCTCTTGCTATTAGATTCTCTAATATAGCAGGAAATCTGAGTGTGCCCAGAACAAAAGAACGGTGTTTCCTACATGTATGGACCATATGTAGTCCAAATCTGCTTCTGAAACTGATACAATGCACTGGTCCTCTAACATCCAATGCTTGTCAGTTAAGATGAGAATCGTGTGATCTTCGTTAATGATGTAGTTCGTTTGAGCAGAAAAGTGACTGCCCTTACCTGAAATGAAGTCTTGCTTGTAGGAAGACTCAGAGCCTGGGATTTAACTCCATTTCTGAAGTAAAACACACAGCAGTGTAATCATCCATTGATCACACTCTGCTTTATAACAAGAAGCACGCTCTTGCTTTCTAGAATCTCTAAGACAGCAGGAAACGTGAGTGTGCTGAGAATAAAAGAACGGTATTTCCTACACATACGGACCATATCTAGTCCAACTCTACTTCTTAAACTGATACAAAGCACTGGTCCTCTAACATCCAATGCTTGTCTGTTAAGATGAGAAATGTGTGAGCTCAGAGAACGATGTAGTTCGTTTGAGCTGATAAGTGACTGCCCTTACCTGAATTGAAGTCTTGATTGTAGGAAGACACAGAGATTGGGATTTAACTCCATTTCTGAAGGGAAACACACAGCATAGTTCTCATCCATGGATCACAATCTGCTTTAGAGCGAGAAGCATGCTCTTGCTTTCTAGATTCTCTAACACAGCAGGAAACATGAGTGTGCTGAGAACAAAAGAACGGTGTTTCCTACACATACGGACCATATCTAGTCCAAATCTGCTTCTGAAACTGATACAAAGCACTGGTCCTCTAACATGCAATGCTTGTCTGTTAAGATGAGAAACGTGTGAGCTTCGTGAACGATGTAGTTCGTTTGAGATGACAAGTGACTGCCCTTACCTGAAACGAAGTCTTGCTTATAGGAAGACACAGAGCCTGGGATTTAGCTCCATTTCTGAAGGGAAACACACAGCATAGTTCTCATCCATGGATCACACTCTGCTTTAGAGCGAGAAGCACGCTCTTGCTATCTAGAGTCTCTAAGACAGCAGGAAACGTGAGTGGGCTGAGAACAAAAGAACGGTGTTTCCTACACATACGGACAATATCTAGTCCAACTCTGCTTCTGAAACTCATACAAAGCACTGGTCCTCTAACATCCAATGTTTGTCTGTTAAGATGAGAACCGTGTGAGCTTCATGAACGATGTAGATCGTTTGAGCGGAAAAGTGACTGCCCTTACCTGAATTGAAGTCTTGCCTGTAGGAAGACTCAGAGCCTGGGATTTAACTCCATTTCTGAAGGCAAACACACAGCATAGTTCTCATCCATGGATCACACTCTGCTTTAGAGCGAGAACACGCTCTTGCTTTCTAGAGATTCTAAGACAGCAGGAAACGTGAGTGTGCTGAGAACAAAAGAACGGTGTTTCCTACACATACGTACCATATCTAGTCCAAATCTGCTTCTTAAACTGATACAAAGCACTGATCCTCTAACATCCAATGCTTGTCTGTTAAGATGAGAAACGTGTGAGCTTCATGAACGATGTAGTTCGTTTGAGCGGAAAATTGACTGCCCTTACCTGAATTGAAGTCTTGCCTGTAGGAAGACTCAGAGCCTGGGATTTAACTCCATTTCTGAAGTAAAACACACAGCAGTGTAATCATCCATTCATCACACTCTGCTTTAGAACAAGAAGCACGCTCTTGCTTTCTAGAGTCTCTAAGGCAGCAGGAAACGTGATTTTGCTGAGAACAAAAGAACGGTGTTTCCTACACATATGGACCATATCTAGTTCAACTCTGCTTCTGAAACTGATACAAAGCACTGGTCCTCTAACCTCCAATGCTTGTCAGTTAAGATGAGAAACGTGTGAGCTTCGTGAACGATGTAGTTCGTTTGAGATGACAAGTGACTGCCCTTACCTGAAACGAAGTCTTGCTTATAGGAAGACACAGAGCCTGGGATTTAGCTCCATTTCTTAAGAGAAACACACAGCATAGTTCTCATCCATGGATCACACTCTGCTTTAGAGCGAGAAGCACGCTCTTGCTATTAGATTCTCTAATATCGCAGGAAATCTGAGTGTGCCCAGAACAAAAGAACGGTGTTTCCTACATATACGGACCATATGTAGTCCAAATCTGCTTCTGAAACTGATACAATTTACTGGTTCTCTAACATCCAATGCTTGTCAGTTAAGATGAGAAACGTGTGATCTTCGTGAACGATGTAGTTCGTTTGAGCAGAAAAGTGACTGCCCTTACCCGAAACGAAGTCTTGCTTGTAGGAAGACTCAGAGCCTGGGATTTAACTCCATTTCTAATGTGAAACACAGCAGTGTTCTCATCCATTGATCACACTCTGCTTTAGAACAAGAAGCACGCTCTTGCTTTCTAGAGTCTCTAAGACAGCAGGAAACGTGAGTGTGCTGAGAACAAAAGAACGGTGTTTCCTACACATACGTACCATATCTAGTCCAAATCTGCTTCTTAAACTGATACAAAGCACTGATCCTCTAAAATCCAATGCTTGTCAGATAAGATGAGAAAAGTGTGAGCTTCATGAACGATGTAGTTCGTTTGAGCAAAAAAGTGACTGCCCTTACCTTAAACGAAGTCTTGCTTGTACAGAGACTCAGAGCCTGGGATTTAACTCCATTTCTGAATTGAAACACACAGCAGTGTTCTCATCCATTGATCACACTCTGCTTTCGAATAAGAAGCACGCTCTTGCTTTTTAGAGTCTTTAAGACATGAGGAAACGTGATTTTGCTGAGAACAAAAGAACAGAGTTTCCTACACATACGGACCATATCTAGTCCAAATCTGCTTCTGAAACTGATACAAAGCACTGATCCTCTAACATCCAATGCTTGTCTGTTAAGATGAAAACGTGTGAGCTTCATGAACGATGTAGTTCGTTTGAGCGGAAAATTGACTGCCCTTACCTGAATTGAAGTCTTGCCTGTAGGAAGACTCAGAGCCTGGGATTTAACTCCATTTCTGAAGTAAAACACACAGCAGTGTAATCATCCATTCATCACACTCTGCTTTATAACAAGAAGCACGCTCTTGCTTTCTAGAGTCTCTAAGGCAGCAGGAAACGTGATTTTGCTGAGAACAAAAGAACGGTGTTTCCTACACATATGGACCATATCTAGTTCAACTCTGCTTCTGAAACTGATACAAAGCACTGGTCCTCTAACCTCCAATGCTTGTCAGTTAAGATGAGAAACGTGTGAGCTTCGTGAACGATGTAGTTCGTTTGAGATGACAAGTGACTGCCCTTACCTGAAACGAAGTCTTGCTTATAGGAAGACACAGAGCCTGGGATTTAGCTCCATTTCTTAAGAGAAACACACAGCATAGTTCTCATCCATGGATCACACTCTGCTTTAGAGCGAGAAGCACGCTCTTGCTATTAGATTCTCTAATATCGCAGGAAATCTGAGTGTGCCCAGAACAAAAGAACGGTGTTTCCTACATATACGGACCATATGTAGTCCAAATCTGCTTCTGAAACTGATACAATTTACTGGTTCTCTAACATCCAATGCTTGTCAGTTAAGATGAGAAACGTGTGATCTTCGTGAACGATGTAGTTCGTTTGAGCAGAAAAGTGACTGCCCTTACCCGAAACGAAGTCTTGCTTGTAGGAAGACTCAGAGCCTGGGATTTAACTCCATTTCTAATGTGAAACACAGCAGTGTTCTCATCCATTGATCACACTCTGCTTTAGAACAAGAAGCACGCTCTTGCTTTCTAGAGTCTCTAAGACAGCAGGAAACGTGAGTGTGCTGAGAACAAAAGAACGGTGTTTCCTACACATACGTACCATATCTAGTCCAAATCTGCTTCTTAAACTGATACAAAGCACTGATCCTCTAAAATCCAATGCTTGTCAGATAAGATGAGAAAAGTGTGAGCTTCATGAACGATGTAGTTCGTTTGAGCAAAAAAGTGACTGCCCTTACCTTAAACGAAGTCTTGCTTGTACAGAGACTCAGAGCCTGGGATTTAACTCCATTTCTGAATTGAAACACACAGCAGTGTTCTCATCCATTGATCACACTCTGCTTTCGAATAAGAAGCACGCTCTTGCTTTCTGGAGTCTCTAACACAGCAGGAAACGTGAGTGTGCTGAGAACAAAAGAACGGTGTTTCCTACACATACGGACCATATCTAGTCCAAATCTGCTTCTGAAACTGATACAAAGCACTGGTCCTCTAACATGCAATGCTTGTCTGTTAAGATGAGAAACGTGTGAGCTTCGTGAACGATGTAGTTCGTTTGAGATGACAAGTGACTGCCCTTACCTGAAACGAAGTCTTGCTTATAGGAAGACACAGAGCCTGGGATTTAGCTCCATTTCTGAAGGGAAACACACAGCATAGTTCTCATCCATGGATCACACTCTGCTTTAGAGCGAGAAGCACGCTCTTGCTATCTAGAGTCTCTAAGACAGCAGGAAACGTGAGTGTGCTTAGAACAAAAGAACGGTGTTTCCTACACATACGGACAATATCTAGTCCAACTCTGCTTCTGAAACTGATACAATGCACTGGTCCTCTAACATCCAATGCTTGTCAGTTAAGATGAGAATCGTGGGATCTTCGTTAACGATGTAGATCGTTTGAGCGGAAAAGTGACTGCCCTTACCTGAATTGAAGTCTTGCTTGTAGGAAGACACAGAACCTGGGATTTAACTCCATTTCTGAAGGGAAACACACAGCATAGTATTCATCCATGGATCACACTGTGGTTAGAGCGAGAAGCACACTCTTGCTTTCTAGAGTCTCTAAGACAGCAGGAAATTTGAGTGTGCCCAGAAGAATAGAACGGTGTCTCCTACACATAAGGACCATATCCAGTCCAAATCTGCTTCTGAAACTGATATAAAGCATTGACCCTCTAAAATCCAATGCTTGTCAGATAAGATGAGAAAAGTGTGAGCTTCATGAACGATGTAGTTCGTTTGAGCAAAAAAGTGACTGCCCTTACCTTAAACGAAGTCTTGCTTGTACGGAGACTCAGAGCCTTGGATTTAACTCCATTTCTGAATTGAAACACACAGCAGTGTTCTCATCCATTGATCACACTCTGCATTAGAATAAGAAGCACGCTCTTGCTTTTTAGAGTCTTTAAGACAGGAGGAAACGTGATTTTGCTGAGAACAAAAGAACAGAGTTTCCTACACATACGGACCATATCTAGTCCAAATCTGCTTCTGAAACTGATACAAAGCACTGACCCTCTAACATCCAATGCTTGTCAGTTAAGATGGGAAACGTGTGAGCTTCATGAACGATGTAGTCCGTTTGAGCAGAAAAGTGACTGCCCTTACCTGAAACGAAGTCTTGCTTGTAGGAAGACTCAGAGCCTGGGATTTAACTCCATTTCTGAAGTGAAACACACAGCAGTGTTCTCATGCACTGATGATACTCTGCTTTAGAACAAGAAGCACACTCTTGCTTTCTAGAGTCTCTAAGACAGCAGGAAACGTGAGTGGGCTGAGAACAAAAGAACGGTGTTTCCTACACATACGGACCATATCTAGTCCAACTCTGCTTCTGAAACTGATACAAAGCACTGGTCCACTAACATCTAATGTTTGTCAGTTAAGATGAGAAACGTGTGAGCTTTGTGAATGATGTAGTTCCTTTGAACTGAAAAGTGACTACCCTTACCTGAAACGCACTCTTGCATGTAGGAAGACACAGAGCCTGGGATTTAACACAATTTCTGAAGGTAAACACACAGCATAGTTTTCATCCATGGATCACACTCTGCTTTAGAGCGAGAAGCACGCACTTGCTTTCTAGAGTCTCTAAGACAGCAGGAAACGTGAGTGTGCTGAGAACAAAAGAACGGTGTTTCCTACACATACGGACATTATATAGTCCAACTCTGCTTCTGAAACTGATACAAAGCACTGGTCCTCTAACATCCAATGCTTGTCTGTTAAGATGAGAAATGTGTTGAGCTCAGTGAACGATGTAGTTCATTTGAGCTGAAAAGTGACTTCCCTTACCTGAAACGAAGTCTTGCTTGTAGGAAGACACAGAGATTGGGATTTAACTCCATTTCTAATGTGAAACACACAGCAGTGTTGTCATCCATTGATCACACTCTGCTTTAGAACAAGAAGCACGCACTTGCTTTCTAGAGTCTCTAAAACAGCAGGAAACGTGAGTGCCCTGAGAACAAAAGAACGGTGTTTCCTACACATACGGACCATATCTAGTCCAACTCTGTTTCTGTAAGTGACACAAAGCACTGGTCCTCTAAAATCCAATGCTTGTCAGTTAAGATGAGAAACGTGTGATCTTCGTGAATGATGTAGTTCGTTTGAGCAGAAAAGTGACTGCCCTTACCTTAAACGAAGTCTTGCTTGTAGGAAGACACAGAGTCTGGGATATAACTCCATTTCTGAAGGGAAACACACAGCATAGTTCTCATCCATGGATCACAATCTGCTTTAGAGCGAGAAGCACGCTCTTGCTTTCTAGAGTCTCTAACACAGCAGGAAACATGAGTGTGCTGAGAACAAAAGAACGGTGTTTCCTACACATATGGACCATATCTAGTCCAACTCTGCTTCTGAAACTCATACAAAGCAATGGTCCTCTAACATCCAATGCTTGTCAGTTAAGATGGGAAACGGGTGAGCTTCATGAACGATGTAGTTCGTTTGAGCAGAAAAGTGACTGCCCTTACCTGAAACGAAGTCTTTCTTGTAGGAAGACACAGAACCTGGGATTTAACTCCATTTCTGAAGGGAAACACACAGCATAGTATTCATCCATGGATCACACTGTGGTTAGAGCGAGAAGCACATTCTTGCTTTCTAGAGTCTCTAAGACAGCAGGAAATTTGAGTGTGCCCAGAAGAATAGAACGGTGTTTCCTACACATATGGACCATATCCAGTCCAAATCTGCTTCTGAAACTGATATAAAGCATTGACCCTCTAAAATCCAATGCTTGTCAGATAAGATGAGAAAAGTGTGAGCTTCATGAACGATGTAGTTCGTTTGAGCAAAAAAGTGACTGCCCTTACCTTAAACGAAGTCTTGCTTGTACGGAGACTCAGAGCCTGGGATTTAACTCCATTTCTGTATTGAAACACACAGCAGTGTTCTCATCCATTGATCACACTCTGCTTTAGAATAAGAAGCACGCTCTTGTTTTTTAGAGTCTTTAAGACAGGAGGAAACGTGATTTTGCTGAGAACAAAAGAATGGTGTTTCCTACACATACGGACCATATCTAGTTCAACTGTGCTTCTGAAACTGATACAAAGCACTGGTCCTCTAACATCCAATGCTTGTCATTTAAGATGAGAAACGAGTGAGCTTTGTGAATGATGTAGTTCCTTTGAACTGAAAAGTGACTGCCCTTACCTGAAATGAAGTCTTGCTTGTAGTAAGACACAGAGCCTGGGATTTAACTCCATTTCTTAAGAGAAACACACAGCATAGTTCTCATCCATGGATCACACTCGGCTTTATAGCGAGAAGCACGCTCTTGCTATTAGATTCTGTAATATAGCAGGAAATCTGAGTGTGCCCAGAACAAAAGAACGGTGTTTACTACATATACGGACCATATGTAGTCCAAATCTGCTTCTGAAACTGATACAATGCACTGGTCCTCTAACATCCAATGCTTGTCAGTTAAGATGAGAATCGTGTGATCTTCATTAACGATGTAGTTCGTTTGAGCAGAAAAATGACTGCCCTTACCTGAAATGAAGTCTTGCTTGTAGGAAGACTCAGAACCTGGGATTTAACTCCATTTCTGAAGTGAAACACACAGCAGTGTTCTCATCCACTGATGACACTCTGGTTTAGAACAAGAAGCACGCTCTTGCTTTCTAGAGTCTCTAAGACAGCAGGAAACGTGAGTGTGCTGAGAACAAAAGAACGGTGTTTCCAACACATACGGACCATATCTAGTCCAACTCTGCTTCTGAAACTCATACAAAGCACTGGTCCTCTAACATCCAATGTTTGTCAGTTAAGATGAGAAACGTGTGAGCTTTGTGAATGATGTAGTTCCTTTGAACCGAAAAGTGACTACCCTTACCTGAAACGAAGTCTTGCATGTAGGAAGACACAGAGCCTGGGATTTTACTCCATTTCTGAAGGGAAACACACAGCATAGTATTCATCCATGGATCACACTGTGGATACAGCGAGAAGCACACTCTTGTTTTCTAGAGTCTCTAAGACAGCAGGAAATTTGAGTGTGCCCAGAACAATAGAACGGTGTTTCCTACACATATGGACCATATCCAGTCCAAATCTGCTTCTGAAACTGATATAAAGCATTGAGCCTCTAACATCCAATGCTTGTCAGTTTAGATGAGAAATGTGTGAGCTCTGTGAACGATGTAGTTCGTTTGAGCATAAAAGTGACTGTCCTTACCTGAAACGAAGTCTTGCTTGTAGGAAGACTCAGAGCCTGGGATTTAACTCCATTTCTGAAGGCAAACATACAGCATAGTTCTCATCCATGGATCACACTCTGCTTTAGAGCGAGAAGCACGCTCTTGCTTTCTAGAGTCTCTAAGACAGCAGGAAACCTGAGTGTGCTGAGAACAAAAGAACGGTGTTTCCTACACATACGGACCATATCTAGTCCAACTCATCTTCTGAAACTGATAGAAAGCACTGGTCCTCTAACATCCAATGCTTGTCTGTTAAGATGAGAAACGTGTGAGCTTCATGAACGATGTAGTTCGTTTGAGCAGAAAATTGACTGCCCTTACCTGAATTGAAGTCTTGCCTGTAGGAAGACTCAGAGCCTGGTATTTAACTCCATTTCTGAAGTAAAACACACAACAGTGTAATCATCCATTGATCACACTCTGCTTTATAACAAGAAGCACGCTCTTGCGTTCTAGAGTCTCTAAGACAGCAGGAAACGTGATTTTGCTGAGAACAAAAGAACGGTGTTTCCTACACATAAGGACCATATCTAGTTCAACTGTGCTTCTGAAACCGATACAAAGCACTGGTCCTCTAACATCCAATGCTTGTCAGTTAAGATGAGAAACGTGTGAGCTTTGTGAATGATGTAGTTCCTTTGAACTGAAAAGTGACTGCCCTTACCTGAAATGAAGTCTTGCTTGTAGTAAGACACAGAGCCTGGGATTTAACTCCATTTCTTAAGAGAAACACACAGCATAGTTCTCATCCATGGATCACACTCGGCTTTAGAGCGAGAAGCACGCTCTTGCTATTAGATTCTGTAATATAGCAGGAAATCTGAGTGTTCCCAGAACAAAAGAATGGTGTTTCCTACATATACGGACCATATGTAGTCCAAATCTGCTTCTGAAACTGATACAATGCACTGGTCCTCTAACATCCAATGCTTGTCAGTTAAGATGAGAATCGTGTGATCTTCGTTAACGATGTAGTTCGATTGAGCAGAACAGTGACTGCCCTTACCTGAATTGAAGTCTTAATTGTAGGAAGACTCAGAGCCTGGGATTTAACTCCATTTCTGAAGGGAAACACACAGCATAGTTCTCATCCATGGATCACAATCTGCTTTAGAGCGAGAAGCACGCTCTTGCTTTCTAGATTCTCTAACACAGCAGGAAACGTGAGTGTGCTGAGAACAAAAGAACGGTGTTTCCTACACATACGGACCATATCTAGTCCAACTCTGCGTCTGAATCTCATAAAAGCACTGGTCCTCTAACATCCAATGCTTGTCAGTTAAGATGGGAAAAGTGTGAGCTTCATGAACGATGTAGTTCGTTTGAGCAGAAAAATGACTGCCCTTACCTGAATTGAAGTCTTACTTGTAGGAAGACTCAGAGCCTGGGATTTAACTCCATTTCTGAAGTAAAACACACAGCAGTGTAATCATCCATTGATCACACTCTGCTTTAGAACAAGAAGCACCCTCTTGCTTTCTAGAGTCTCTAAGACAGCAGGAAACGTGATTTTGCTGAGAACAAAAGAACGGTGTTTCCTACACATACGGACATTATATAGTCCAACTCTGCTTCTGAAACTGATACAAAGCACTGGTCCTCTAACATCCAATGCTTGTCTGTTAAGATGAGAAATGTGTTGAGCTCAGTGAACGATGTAGTTCATTTGAGCTGAAAAGTGACTGCCCTTACCTGAAACGAAGTCTTGCTTGTAGGAAGACACAGAGATTGGGATTTAACTCCATTTCTGAAGGGAAACACACAGCATAGTTCTCATCCATGGATCACAATCTGCTTTAGAGGGAGAAGCATGCTCTTGCTTTCTAGAGTCTCTAACACAGCAGGAAACATGAGTGTGCCCAGAAGAATAGAACGGTGTTTCCTACACATATGGACCATATCCAGTCCAAATCTGCTTCTGAAACTGATATAAAGGATTGACCCTCTAAAATCCAATGCTTGTCAGATAAGATGAGAAAAGTGTGAGCTTCATGAACGATGTAGTTCGTTTGAGCAAAAAAGTGACTGCCCTTACCTTAAAAGAAGTCTTGCTTGTACGGAGACTCAGAGCCTGGGATTTAACTCCATTTCTGAATTGAAAAACACAGCAGTGTTCTCATCCATTGATCAAACTCTGCTTTAGAATAAGAAGCACGCTCTTGCTTTTTAGAGTCTTTAAGACAGGAGGAAACGTGATTTTGCTGAGAACAAAAGAACAGAGTTTCCTACACATACGGACCATATCTAGTCCAAATCTGCTTCTGAAACTGATACAAAGCACTGACCCTCTAACATCCAATGCTTGTCAGTTAAGATGGGAAACGTGTGAGCTTCATGAACGATGTAGTTCGTTTGAGCAGAAAAGTGACTGCCCTTACCTGAAACGAAGTCTTGCTTGTAGGAAGACTCAGAGCCTGGGATTTAACTCCATTTCTGAAGTGAAACACACAGCAGTGTTCTCATGCACTGATGACACTCTGCTTTAGAACAAGAAGCACACTCTTGCTTTCTAGAGTCTCTAAGACAGCAGGAAACGTGAGTGGGCTGAGAACAAAAGAACGGTGTTTCCTACACATACGGACCATATCTAGTCCAACTCTGCTTCTGAAACTGATACAAAGCACTGGTCCTCTAACATCTAATGTTTGTCAGTTAAGATGAGAAACGTGTGAGCTTTGTGAATGATGTAGTTCCTTTGAACTGAAAAGTGACTACCCTTACCTGAAACGAAGTCTTGCATGTAGGAAGACACAGAGCCTGGGATTTAACTCCATTTCTGAAGGGAAACACACAGCATAGTATTCATCCATGGATCACACTGTGGTTAGAGCGAGAAGCACACTCTTGTTTTCTACAGTCTCTAAGACAGCAGGAAATTTGAGTGTGCCCAGAACAATAGAACGGTGTTTCCTACACATACGGACCATATCTAGTCCAACTCTGCTTCTGAAACTCATACAAAGCACTGGTCCTCTAACATCCAATGTTTGTCTGTTAAGATGAGAACCGTGTGAGCTTCATGAACGATGTAGATCGTTTGAGCAGAAAAGTGACTGCCCTTACCTGAATTGAAGTCTTGCCTGTAGGAAGACTCAGAGCCTGGGATTTAACTCCATTTCTGAAGGCAAACACACAGCATAGTTCTCATCCATGGATCACACTCTGCTTTAGAGCGAGAAGCACGCTCTTGCTTTCTAGAGACTCTAAGACAGCAAGAAACGTGAGTGTGCTGAGAACAAAAGAACGGTGTTTCCTACACATACGTACCATATCTAGTCCAAATCTGCTTCTTAAACTGATACAAAGCACTGATCCTCTAACATCCAATGCTTGTCTGTTAAGATGAGAAACGTGTGAGCTTCATGAACGATGTAGTTCGTTTGAGCGGAAAATTGACTGCCCTTACCTGAATTGAAGTCTTGCCTGTAGGATGACTCAGAGCCTGGGATTTAACTCCATTTCTGAATTAAAACACACGGCAGTGTAATCATCCATTCATCACACTCTGCTTTATAACAAGAAGCAAGCTCTTGCTTTCTAGAGTCTCTAAGACAGCAGGAAACGTGATTTTGCTGAGAACAAAAGAACGGTGTTTCCTACACATACGGACCATATCTAGTTCAACTCTGCTTCTGAAACTGATACAAAACACTGGTCCTCTAACATCCAATGCTTGTCAGTTAAGATGAGAAACGTGTGAGCTTTGTGAATGATGTAGTTCCTTTGAACTGAAAAGTGACTGCCCTTACCTGAAATGAAGTCTTGCTTGTAGTAAGACACAGAGCCTGGGATTTAACTCCATTTCTTCAGAGAAACACACAGCATAGTTCTCATCCATGGATCACACTCTGCTTTAGAGCGAGAAGCACGCTCTTGCTATTAGATTCTCTAATATAGCAGGAAATCTGAGTGTGCCCAGAACAAAAGAACGGTGTTTCCTACATATACGGACCATATGTAGTCCAAATCTGCTTCTGAAACTGATACAATGCACTGGTCCTCTAACATCCAATGCTTGTCAGTTAAGATGAGAATCGTGTGATCTTCGTTAACGATGTAGTTCGTTTGAGCAGAAAAGTGACTGCCCTTACCTGAAATGAAGTCTTGCTTGTAGGAAGACTCAGAACCTGGGATTTAACTCCATTTCTGAAGTAAAACACACAGCAGTGTAATCATCCATTGATCACACTCTGCTTTAGAACAAGAAGCACGCTCTTGCTTTCTAGAATCTCTAAGACAGCAGGAAACGTGAGTGTGCTGAGAATAAAAGAACGGTGTTTCCTACACATACGGACCATATCTAGTCCAACTCTACTTCTTAAACTGATACAAAGCACTGGTCCTCTAACATCCAATGCTTGTCTGTTAAGATGAGAAATGTGTGAGCTCACTGAACGATGTAGTTCGTTTGAGCTGAAAAGTGACTGCCCTTACCTGAATTGAAGTCTTGATTGTAGGAAGACACAGAGATTGGGATTTAACTCCATTTCTGAAGGGAAACACACAGCATAGTTCTCATCGATGGATCACAATCTGCTTTAGAGCGAGAAGCACGCTCTTGCTTTCTAGAGTCTCTAGCACAGCAGGAAACGTGAGTGTGCTGAGAACAAAAGAACGGTGTTTCCTACACATACGGACCATATCTAGTCCAACTCTGCGTCTGAATCTCATACAAAGCACTGGTCCCCTAACATCCAATGCTTGTCAGTTAAGATGGGAAAGGTGTGAGCTTCATGAACGATGTAGTTCGTTTGAGCAGAAAAATGACTGCCCTTACCTGAATTGAAGTCTTACTTGTAGGAAGACTCAGAGCCTGGGATTTAACTCCATTTCTGAAGTAAAACACACAGCAGTGTAATCATCCATTGATTACACTCTGCTTTAGAACAAGAAGCACCCTCTTGCTTTCTAGAGTCTCTAAGACAGCAGGAAACGTGATTTTGCTGAGAACAAAAGAACGGTGTTTCCTACACATACGGACATTATATAGTCCAACTCTGCTTCTGAAACTGATACAAAGCACTGGTCCTCTAACATCGAATGCTTGTCTGTTAAGATGAGAAATGTGTTGAGCTCAGTGAACGATGTAGTTCATTTGAGCTGAAAAGTGACTGCCCTTACCTGAAACGAAGTCTTGCTTGTAGGAAGACACAGAGATTGGGATTTAACTCCATTTCTGAAGGGAAACACACAGCATAGTTCTCATCCATGGATCACAATCTGCTTTAGAGCGAGAAGCATGCTCTTGCTTTCTAGAGTCTCTAACACAGCAGGAAACATGAGTGTGCTGAGAACAAAAGAACGGTGTTTCCTACACATACGGACCATATCTAGTCCAACTCTGCTTCTGAAACTCATACAAAGCACTGGTCCTCTAACATCCAATGCTTGTCACTTAAGATGGGAAAGGTGTGAGCTTCATGAACGATGTAGTTCGTTTGAGCAGAAAAGTGACTGCCCTTACCTGAAACGAAGTCTTGCTTGTAGGAAGACACAGAACCTGGGATTTAACTCCATTTCTGAAGGGAAACACACAGCATAGTATTCATCCATGGATCACACTGTGGTTAGAGCGAGAAGCACACTCTTGCTTTCTAGAGTCTCTAAGACAGCAGGAAATTTGAGAGTGCCCAGAAGAATAGAACAGTGTTTCCTACACATATGGACCATATCCAGTCCAAATCTGCTTCTGAAACTGATATAAAGGATTGACCCTCTAAAATCCAATGCTTGTCAGATAAGATGAGAAAAGTGTGAGCTTCATGAACGATGTAGTTCGTTTGAGCAAAAAAGTGACTGCCCTTACCTTAAACGAAGTCTTGCTTGTACGAAGACTCAGAGCCTGGGATTTAACTCCATTTCTGAATTGAAACACACAGCAGTGTTCTCATCCATTGATCACACTCTGCTTTAGAATAAGAAGCACGCTCTTGCTTTTTAGAGTCTCTAAGACAGGAGGAAACGTGATTTTGCTGAGAACAAAAGAACAGAGTTTCCTACACATACGGACCATATCTAGTCCAAATCTGCGTCTGAAACTGATACAAAGCACTGACCCTCTAACATCCAGTGCTTGTCAGTTAAGATGGGAAACGTGTGAGCTTCATGAATGATGTAGTTCGTTTGAGCAGAAAAGTGACTGCCCTTACCTGAAACGAAGTCTTGCTTGTACGAAGACTCAGAGCCTGGGATTTAACTCCATTTCTAATGTGAAACACACAGCAGTGTTCTCATCCATTGATCACACTCTGCTTTAGAACAAGAAGCACGCACTTGCTTTCTAGAGTCTCTAAGACAGCAGGAAACGTGAGTGCCCTGAGAACAAAAGAACGGTGTTTCCTACACATACGGACCATATCTAGTCCAACTCTGTTTCTTTAAGTGACACAAAGCAATGGTCCTCTAACATCCAATGCTTGTCAGTTAAGATGAGAAACGTGTGATCTTCGTGAATGATGTAGTTCGTTTGAGCAGAAAAGTGACTGCCCTTACCTTAAACGAAGTCTTGCATGTAGGAAGACACAGAGTCAGGGATATAACTCCATTTCTGAAGGGAAACACACAGCGTAGTTCTCATCCATGGATCACAATCTGCTTTAGAGCGAGAAGCACGCTCTTGCTTTCTAAATTCTCTAAGACAGCAGGAAACGTGAGTGCGCTGAGAACAAAAGTATGTTGTTTCCTACACATATGGACCATATCTAGTACAACTCTGTTTCTGAAACTGACACAAAGCACTGGTCCTCTAACATCCAATGCTTGTCAGTTAAGATGAGAAACGTGTGATCTTCGTGAACGATGTAGTTCGTTTGAGCAGAAAAGTGACTGCATTTACCTGAAACGAAGTCTTGCTTGTAGGAAGACTCAGAGCCTGGGATTTAACTCCTTTTCTGAAGTGAAACACACAGCAGTGTTCTCATCCATTGATCACACTCTGCTTTAGAACAAGAAGCACGCACTTGCTTTCTAGAGTCTCCAATAAAGCAGGTAATCTGAGTGTGCCCAGAACAAAAGAACGGTTTTTCCTACACATACGGACCATATGTAGTCCAAATCTGATTCTGAAAGTGATAAAATGCACTGGTCCTCTAACATCCAATGCTTGTCAGTTAAGATGAGAATCGTGTGATCTTCGTTAACAATGTAGTTGGTTTGAGCAGAAAAGTGACTGCCCTTACCTGAAATGAAGTCTTGCTTGTAGGAAGACTCAGAACCTGGGATTTAACTCCATTTCTGAAGTGAAACACACAGCAGTGTTCTCATCCACTGATGACACTCTGCTTCAGAACAAGAAGCACGCTCTTGCTTTCTAGAGTCTCTAAGACAGCAGGAAACGTGAGTGTGCTGAGAACAAAAGAATGGTGTTTCCTACACATACGGACCATATCTAGTCCAACTCTGCTTCTGAAACTCATACAAAGCACTGGTCCTCTAACATCCAATGTTTGTCAGTTAAGATGAGAAACGTGTGAGCTTTTTGAATGATGTAGTTTTTTTGAACTGAAAAGTGACTACCCTTACCTGAAACGAAGTCTTGCATGTAGGAAGACACAGAGCCTGGGATTTAACTCCATTTCTGAAGGGAAACACACAGCATAGTATTCATCCATGGATCACACTGTGGTTAGAGCGAGAAGCACACTCTTGTTTTCTAGAGTCTCTAAGACAGCAGGAAATTTGAGTGTGCCCAGAACAATAGAATGGTGTTTCCTACACATATGGACTATATCCAGTCCAAATCTGCTTCTGAAACTGATATAAAGCATTGACCCTCTAACATCCAATGATTGTCACTTTACATGAGAAATGTGTGAGCTCTGTGAACGATGTAGTTCGTTTGAGCAGAAAAGTGACTGTCCTTACCTGAAACGAAGTCTTGCTTGTAGGAAGACTCAGAGCCTGGGATTTAACTCCATTTCTGAAGCTAAACACACAGCATAGTTCTCATCCATGGATCACACTCTGCTTTAGAGCGAGAAGCACGCTCTTGCATTCTAGAGTCTCTAAGACAGCAGGAAACGTGAGTGTGCTGAGAACAAAAGAATGGTGTTTCCTACACATACGGACCATATCTAGTCCAACTCATCTTCTGAAACTGATAGAAAGCACTGGTCCTCTAACATATAATGCTTGGCAGTTAAGATGGGAAACGTGTGAGCTTCATGAACGATGTAGTTCGTTTGAGCAAAAAAGTGACTGCCCTTACCTTAAACGAAGTTTTGCTTGTACGAAAACTCAGAGCCTGGGATTTAACTCCATTCCTGAATTGAAACACACAGCAGTGTTCTCATCCATTGATCACACTCTGCTTTAGAATAAGAAGCATGCTCTTGCTTTTTAGAGTCTCTAAGACAGGGGGAAATGTGAGTGTGCTGAGAACAAAAGAACGGTGTTTCCTACACATACGGACCATATCTTGTCCAAATCTGCTTCTGAAACTAATACAAAGCACTGATCCTCTAACATCCAATGTTTGTCTGTTAAGATGAGAAACGTGTGAGCTTCATGAACGATGTAGTTCGTTTGAGCAGAAAAGTGACTGCCCTTACCTGAATTGAAGTCTTGCCTGTAGGAAGACTCAGAGCCTGGGATTTAACTCCATTTCTGAAGGCAAACACACAGCATAGTTCTCATCCATGGATCACACTCTGCTTTACAGCGAGAAGCCCGCTCTTGCTTTCTAGAGTCTCTAAGACAGCAGGAAACCTGAGTGTGCTGAGAACAAAAGAACGGTGTTTCCTAACATACGTACCATATCTAGTCCAAATCTGGTTCTTAAACAGATACAAAGCACTGATCCTCTAACATCCAATGCTTGTCTGTTAAGATGAGAAACGTGTGAGCTTCATGAACGATGTAGTTCGTTTGAGAAGAACAGTGACTGCCCTTACCTGAAATGAAGTCTTGCTTGTAGGAAGACTCAGAGCCTGGGATTTAACTGCATTTCTGAAGTAAAACACACAGCAGTGTAATCATCCATTGATCACACTCTGCTTTATAACAAGAAGCACGCTCTTGCTTTCTAGAATCTCTAAGAAAGCAGGAAACGTGAGTGTGCTGAGAATAAAAGAACGGTGTTTCCTACACATACGGACCATATCTAGTCCAACTCTACTTCTTAAACTGATACAAAGCACTGGTCCTCTAACATCCAATGCTTGTCTGTTAAGATGAGAAATGTGTGAGCTCACTGAACGATGTAGTTCGTTTGAGCTGAAAAGTGACTGCCCTTACCTGAATTGAAGTCTTGATTGTAGGAAGACACAGAGATTGGGATTTAACTCCATTTCTGAAGGGAAACACACAGCATAGTTCTCATCGATGGATCACAATCTGCTTTAGAGCGAGAAGCACGCTCTTGCTTTCTAGAGTCTCTAGCACAGCAGGAAACGTGAGTGTGCTGAGAACAAAAGAACGGTGTTTCCTACACATACGGACCATATCTAGTCCAACTCTGCGTCTGAATCTCATACAAAGCACTGGTCCTCTAACATCCAATGCTTGTCAGTTAAGATGGGAAAGGTGTGAGCTTCATGAACGATGTAGTTCGTTTGAGCAGAAAAATGACTGCCCTTACCTGAATTGAAGTCTTACTTGTAGGAAGACTCAGAGCCTGGGATTTAACTCCATTTCTGAAGTAAAACACACAGCAGTGTAATCATCCATTGATTACACTCTGCTTTAGAACAAGAAGCACCCTCTTGCTTTCTAGAGTCTCTAAGACAGCAGGAAACGTGATTTTGCTGAGAACAAAAGAACGGTGTTTCCTACACATACGGACATTATATAGTCCAACACTGCTTCTCAAACTGATACAAAGCACTGGTCCTCTAACATCGAATGCTTGTCTGTTAAGATGAGAAATGTGTTGAGCTCAGTGAACGATGTAGTTCATTTGAGCTGAAAAGTGACTGCCCTTACCTGAAACGAAGTCTTGCTTGTAGGAAGACACAGAGATTGGGATTTAACTCCATTTCTGAAGGGAAACACACAGCATAGTTCTCATCCATGGATCACAATCTGCTTTAGAGCGAGAAGCATGCTCTTGCTTTCTAGAGTCTCTAACACAGCAGGAAACATGAGTGTGCTGAGAACAAAAGAACGGTGTTTCCTACACATACGGACCATATCTAGTCCAACTCTGCTTCTGAAACTCATACAAAGCACTGGTCCTCTAACATCCAATGCTTGTCACTTAAGATGGGAAACGGGTGAGCTTCATGAACGATGTAGTTCGTTTGAGCAGAAAAGTGACTGCCCTTACCTGAAACGAAGTCTTGCTTGTAGGAAGACACAGAACCTGGGATTTAACTCCATTTCTGAAGGGAAACACACAGCATAGTATTCATCCATGGATCACACTGTGGTTAGAGCGAGAAGCACACTCTTGCTTTCTAGAGTCTCTAAGACAGCAGGAAATTTGAGAGTGCCCAGAAGAATAGAACAGTGTTTCCTACACATATGGACCATATCCAGTCCAAATCTGCTTCTGAAACTGATATAAAGGATTGACCCTCTAAAATCCAATGCTTGTCAGATAAGATGAGAAAAGTGTGAGCTTCATGAACGATGTAGTTCGTTTGAGCAAAAAAGTGACTGCCCTTACCTTAAACGAAGTCTTGCTTGTACGAAGACTCAGAGCCTGGGATTTAACTCCATTTCTGAATTGAAACACACAGCAGTGTTCTCATCCATTGATCACACTCTGCTTTAGAATAAGAAGCACGCTCTTGCTTTTTAGAGTCTCTAAGACAGGAGGAAACGTGATTTTGCTGAGAACAAAAGAACAGAGTTTCCTACACATACGGACCATATCTAGTCCAAATCTGTGTCTGAAACTGATACAAAGCACTGACCCTCTAACATCCAGTGCTTGTCAGTTAAGATGGGAAACGTGTGAGCTTCATGAATGATGTAGTTCGTTTGAGCAGAAAAGTGACTGCCCTTACCTGAAACGAAGTCTTGCTTGTACGAAGACTCAGAGCCTGGGATTTAACTCCATTTCTAATGTGAAACACACAGCAGTGTTCTCATCCATTGATCACACTCTGCTTTAGAACAAGAAGCACGCACTTGCTTTCTAGAGTCTCTAAGACAGCAGGAAACGTGAGTGCCCTGAGAACAAAAGAACGGTGTTTCCTACACATACGGACCATATCTAGTCCAACTCTGTTTCTTTAAGTGACACAAAGCAATGGTCCTCTAACATCCAATGCTTGTCAGTTAAGATGAGAAACGTGTGATCTTCGTGAATGATGTAGTTCGTTTGAGCAGAAAAGTGACTGCCCTTACCTTAAACGAAGTCTTGCATGTAGGAAGACACAGAGTCAGGGATATAACTCCATTTCTGAAGGGAAACACACAGCGTAGTTCTCATCCATGGATCACAATCTGCTTTAGAGCGAGAAGCACGCTCTTGCTTTCTAAATTCTCTAAGACAGCAGGAAACGTGAGTGCGCTGAGAACAAAAGTATGTTGTTTCCTACACATATGGACCATATCTAGTACAACTCTGTTTCTGAAACTGACACAAAGCACTGGTCCTCTAACATCCAATGCTTGTCAGTTAAGATGAGAAACGTGTGATCTTCGTGAACGATGTAGTTCGTTTGAGCAGAAAAGTGACTGCATTTACCTGAAACGAAGTCTTGCTTGTAGGAAGACTCAGAGCCTGGGATTTAACTCCTTTTCTGAAGTGAAACACACAGCAGTGTTCTCATCCATTGATCACACTCTGCTTTAGAACAAGAAGCACGCACTTGCTTTCTAGAGTCTCCAATAAAGCAGGTAATCTGAGTGTGCCCAGAACAAAAGAACGGTTTTTCCTACACATACGGACCATATGTAGTCCAAATCTGATTCTGAAAGTGATAAAATGCACTGGTCCTCTAACATCCAATGCTTGTCAGTTAAGATGAGAATCGTGTGATCTTCGTTAACAATGTAGTTGGTTTGAGCAGAAAAGTGACTGCCCTTACCTGAAATGAAGTCTTGCTTGTAGGAAGACTCAGAACCTGGGATTTAACTCCATTTCTGAAGTGAAACACACAGCAGTGTTCTCATCCACTGATGACACTCTGCTTCAGAACAAGAAGCACGCTCTTGCTTTCTAGAGTCTCTAAGACAGCAGGAAA
The DNA here is from genome assembly GCA_949786385.1 of Onychomys leucogaster. Taxonomy (NCBI): domain Eukaryota; kingdom Metazoa; phylum Chordata; class Mammalia; order Rodentia; family Cricetidae; genus Onychomys; species Onychomys leucogaster. The sequence goes on from CATKUP010000123.1 coordinate 427,493, forward strand.
CGTGAGTGTGCTGAGAACAAAAGAATGGTGTTTCCTACACATACGGACCATATCTAGTCCAACTCTGCTTCTGAAACTCATACAAAGCACTGGTCCTCTAACATCCAATGTTTGTCAGTTAAGATGAGAAACGTGTGAGCTTTTTGAATGATGTAGTTTTTTTGAACTGAAAAGTGACTACCCTTACCTGAAACGAAGTCTTGCATGTAGGAAGACACAGAGCCTGGGATTTAACTCCATTTCTGAAGGGAAACACACAGCATAGTATTCATCCATGGATCACACTGTGGTTAGAGCGAGAAGCACACTCTTGTTTTCTAGAGTCTCTAAGACAGCAGGAAATTTGAGTGTGCCCAGAACAATAGAATGGTGTTTCCTACACATATGGACTATATCCAGTCCAAATCTGCTTCTGAAACTGATATAAAGCATTGACCCTCTAACATCCAATGATTGTCACTTTACATGAGAAATGTGTGAGCTCTGTGAACGATGTAGTTCGTTTGAGCAGAAAAGTGACTGTCCTTACCTGAAACGAAGTCTTGATTGTAGGAAGACTCAGAGCCTGGGATTTAACTCCATTTCTGAAGCTAAACACACAGCATAGTTCTCATCCATGGATCACACTCTGCTTTAGAGCGAGAAGCACGCTCTTGCATTCTAGAGTCTCTAAGACAGCAGGAAACGTGAGTGTGCTGAGAACAAAAGAATGGTGTTTCCTACACATACGGACCATATCTAGTCCAACTCATCTTCTGAAACTGATAGAAAGCACTGGTCCTCTAACATATAATGCTTGGCAGTTAAGATGGGAAACGTGTGAGCTTCATGAACGATGTAGTTCGTTTGAGCAAAAAAGTGACTGCCCTTACCTTAAACGAAGTTTTGCTTGTACGAAAACTCAGAGCCTGGGATTTAACTCCATTCCTGAATTGAAACACACAGCAGTGTTCTCATCCATTGATCACACTCTGCTTTAGAATAAGAAGCATGCTCTTGCTTTTTAGAGTCTCTAAGACAGGGGGAAACGTGAGTGTGCTGAGAACAAAAGAACGGTGTTTCCTACACATACGGACCATATCTTGTCCAAATCTGCTTCTGAAACTAATACAAAGCACTGATCCTCTAACATCCAATGTTTGTCTGTTAAGATGAGAAACGTGTGAGCTTCATGAACGATGTAGTTCGTTTGAGCAGAAAAGTGACTGCCCTTACCTGAATTGAAGTCTTGCCTGTAGGAAGACTCAGAGCCTGGGATTTAACTCCATTTCTGAAGGCAAACACACAGCATAGTTCTCATCCATGGATCACACTCTGCTTTACAGCGAGAAGCCCGCTCTTGCTTTCTAGAGTCTCTAAGACAGCAGGAAACCTGACTGTGCTGAGAACAAAAGAACGGTGTTTCCTAACATACGTACCATATCTAGTCCAAATCTGGTTCTTAAACAGATACAAAGCACTGATCCTCTAACATCCAATGCTTGTCTGTTAAGATGAGAAACGTGTGAGCTTCATGAACGATGTAGTTCGTTTGAGAAGAACAGTGACTGCCCTTACCTGAAATGAAGTCTTGCTTGTAGGAAGACTCAGAGCCTGGGATTTAACTGCATTTCTGAAGTAAAACACACAGCAGTGTAATCATCCATTGATCACACTCTGCTTTATAACAAGAAGCACGCTCTTGCTTTCTAGAATCTCTAAGACAGCAGGAAACGTGAGTGTGCTGAGAATAAAAGAACGGTGTTTCCTACACATACGGACCATATCTAGTCCAACTCTACTTCTTAAACTGATACAAAGCACTGGTCCTCTAACATCCAATGCTTGTCTGTTAAGATGAGAAATGTGTGAGCTCACTGAACGATGTAGTTCGTTTGAGCTGAAAAGTGACTGCCCTTACCTGAATTGAAGTCTTGATTGTAGGAAGACACAGAGATTGGGATTTAACTCCATTTCTGAAAGGAAACACACAGCATAGTTCTCATCCATGGATCACAATCTGCTTTAGAGCGAGAAGCACGCTCTTGCTTTCTAGAGTCTCTAGCACAGCAGGAAACGTGAGTGTGCTGAGAACAAAAGAACGGTGTTTCCTACACATACGCACCATATCTAGTCCAACTCTGCGTCTGAATCTCATACAAAGCACTGGTCCTCTAACATCCAATGCTTGTCAGTTAAGATGGGAAAGGTGTGAGCTTCATGAACGATGTAGTTCGTTTGAGCAGAAAAATGACTGCCCTTACCTGAATTGAAGTCTTACTTGTAGGAAGACTCAGAGCCTGGGATTTAACTCCATTTCTGAAGTAAAACACACAGCAGTGTAATCATCCATTGATTACACTCTGCTTTAGAACAAGAAGCACCCACTTGCTTTCTAGAGTCTCTAAGACAGCAGGAAACGTGATTTTGCTGAGAACAAAAGAACGGTGTTTCCTACACATACGGACATTATATAGTCCAACTCTGCTTCTGAAACTGATACAAAGCACTGGTCCTCTAACATCGAATGCTTGTCTGTTAAGATGAGAAATGTGTTGAGCTCAGTGAACGATGTAGTTCATTTGAGCTGAAAAGTGACTGCCCTTACCTGAAACGAAGTCTTGCTTGTAGGAAGACACAGAGATTGGGATTTAACTCCATTTCTGAAGGGAAACACACAGCATAGTTCTCATCCATGGATCACAATCTGCTTTAGAGCGAGAAGCATGCTCTTGCTTTCTAGAGTCTCTAACACAGCAGGAAACATGAGTGTGCTGAGAACAAAAGAACGGTGTTTCCTACACATACGGACCATATCTAGTCCAACTCTGCTTCTGAAACTCATACAAAGCACTGGTCCTCTAACATCCAATGCTTGTCACTTAAGATGGGAAAGGGGTGAGCTTCATGAACGATGTAGTTCGTTTGAGCAGAAAAGTGACTACCCTTACCTGAAACGAAGTCTTGCTTGTAGGAAGACACAGAACCTGGGATTTAACTCCATTTCTGAAGGGAAACACACAGCATAGTATTCATCCATGGATCACACTGTGGTTAGAGCGAGAAGCACACTCTTGCTTTCTAGAGTCTCTAAGACAGCAGGAAATTTGAGAGTGCCCAGAAGAATAGAACAGTGTTTCCTACACATATGGACCATATCCAGTCCAAATCTGCTTCTGAAACTGATATAAAGGATTGACCCTCTAAAATCCAATGCTTGTCAGATAAGATGAGAAAAGTGTGAGCTTCATGAACGATGTAGTTCGTTTGAGCAAAAAAGTGACTGCCCTTACCTTAAACGAAGTCTTGCTTGTACGAAGACTCAGAGCCTGGGATTTATCTCCATTTCTGAATTGAAACACACAGCAGTGTTCTCATCCATTGATCACACTCTGCTTTAGAATAAGAAGCACGCTCTTGCTTTTTAGAGTCTCTAAGACAGGAGGAAACGTGATTTTGCTGAGAACAAAAGAACAGAGTTTCCTACACATACGGACCATATCTAGTCCAAATCTGCTTCTGAAACTGATACAAAGCACTGAACCTCTAACATCCAATGCTTGTCAGTTAAGATGGGAAACGTGTGAGCTTCATGAATGATGTAGTTCGTTTGAGCAGAAAAGTGACTGCCCTTACCTGAAACGAAGTCTTGCTTGTACAAAGACTCAGAGCCTGGGATTTAACTCCATTTCTAATGTGAAACACACAGCAGTGTTCTCATCCATTGATCACACTCTGCTTTAGAACAAGAAGCACGCACTTGCTTTCTAGAGTCTCTAAGACAGCAGGAAACGTGAGTGCCCTGAGAACAAAAGAACGGTGTTTCCTACACATACGGACCATATCTAGTCCAACTCTGTTTCTTTAAGTGACACAAAGCAATGGTCCTCTAACATCCAATGCTTGTCAGTTAAGATGAGAAACGTGTGATCTTCGTGAATGATGTAGTTCGTTTGAGCAGAAAAGTGACTGCCCTTACCTTAAACGAAGTCTTGCATGTAGGAAGACACAGAGTCAGGGATATAACTCCATTTCTGAAGGGAAACACACAGCGTAGTTCTCATCCATGGATCACAATCTGCTTTAGAGCGAGAAGCACGCTCTTGCTTTCTAAATTCTCTAAGACAGCAGGAAACGTGAGTGCGCTGAGAACAAAAGTATGTTGTTTCCTACACATATGGACCATATCTAGTACAACTCTGTTTCTGAAACTGACACAAAGCACTGGTCCTCTAACATCCAATGCTTGTCTGTTAAGATGAGAAACGTGTGATCTTCGTGAACGATGTAGTTCGTTTGAGCAGAAAAGTGACTGCATTTACCTGAAACGAAGTCTTGCTTGTAGGAAGACTCAGAGCCTGGGATTTAACTCCTTTTCTGAAGTGAAACACACAGCAGTGTTCTCATCCATTGATCACACTCTGCTTTAGAACAAGAAGCACGCACTTGCTTTCTAGAGTCTCCAATAAAGCAGGTAATCTGAGTGTGCCCAGAACAAAAGAACGGTTTTTCCTACACATACGGACCATATGTAGTCCAAATCTGATTCTGAAAGTGATAAAATGCACTGGTCCTCTAACATCCAATGCTTGTCAGTTAAGATGAGAATCGTGTGATCTTCGTTAACAATGTAGTTGGTTTGAGCAGAAAAGTGACTGCCCTTACCTGAAATGAAGTCTTGCTTGTAGGAAGACTCAGAACCTGGGATTTAACTCCATTTCTGAAGTGAAACACACAGCAGTGTTCTCATCCACTGATGACACTCTGCTTCAGAACAAGAAGCACGCTCTTGCTTTCTAGAGTCTCTAAGACAGCAGGAAACGTGAGTGTGCTGAGAACAAAAGAATGGTGTTTCCTACACATACGGACCATATCTAGTCCAACTCTGCTTCTGAAACTCATACAAAGCACTGGTCCTCTAACATCCAATGTTTGTCAGTTAAGATGAGAAACGTGTGAGCTTTTTGAATGATGTAGTTCCTTTGAACTGAAAAGTGACTACCCTTACCTGAAACGAAGTCTTGCATGTAGGAAGACACAGAGCCTGGGATTTAACTCCATTTCTGAAGGGAAACACACAGCATAGTATTCATCCATGGATCACACTGTGGTTAGAGCGAGAAGCACACTCTTGTTTTCTAGAGTCTCTAAGACAGCAGGAAATTTGAGTGTGCCCAGAACAATAGAACGGTGTTTCCTACACATATGGACTATATCCAGTCCAAATCTGCTTCTGAAACTGATATAAAGCATTGACCCTCTAACATCCAATGATTGTCACTTTACATGAGAAATGTGTGAGCTCTGTGAACGATGTAGTTCGTTTGAGCAGAAAAGTGACTGTCCTTACCTGAAACGAAGTCTTGCTTGTAGGAAGACTCAGAGCCTGGGATTTAACTCCATTTCTGAAGCTAAACACACAGCATAGTTCTCATCCATGGATCACACTCTGCTTTAGAGCGAGAAGCACGCTCTTGCATTCTAGAGTCTCTAAGACAGCAGGAAACGTGAGTGTGCTGAGAACAAAAGAATGGTGTTTCCTACACATACGGACCATATCTAGTCCAACTCATCTTCTGAAACTGATAGAAAGCACTGGTCCTCTAACATATAATGCTTGTCAGTTAAGATGGGAAACGTGTGAGCTTCATGAACGATGTAGTTCGTTTGAGCAAAAAAGTGACTGCCCTTACCTTAAACGAAGTTTTGCTTGTACGAAAACTCAGAGCCTGGGATTTAACTCCATTCCTGAATTGAAACACACAGCAGTGTTCTCATCCATTGATCACACTCTGCTTTAGAATAAGAAGCATGCTCTTACTTTTTAGAGTCTCTAAGACAGGGGGAAACGTGAGTGTGCTGAGAACAAAAGAACGGTGTTTCCTACACATACGGACCATATCTTGTCCAAATCTGCTTCTGAAACTAATACAAAGCACTGATCCTCTAACATCCAATGTTTGTCTGTTAAGATGAGAAACGTGTGAGCTTCATGAACGATGTAGTTCGTTTGAGCAGAAAAGTGACTGCCCTTACCTGAATTGAAGTCTTGCCTGTAGGAAGACTCAGAGCCTGGGATTTAACTCCATTTCTGAAGGCAAACACACAGCATAGTTCTCATCCATGGATCACACTCTGCTTTACAGCGAGAAGCCCGCTCTTGCTTTCTAGAGTCTCTAAGACAGCAGGAAACCTGAGTGTGCTGAGAACAAAAGAACGGTGTTTCCTAACATACGTACCATATCTAGTCCAAATCTGGTTCTTAAACAGATACAAAGCACTGATCCTCTAACATCCAATGCTTGTCTGTTAAGATGAGAAACGTGTGAGCTTCATGAACGATGTAGTTCGTTTGAGAAGAACAGTGACTGCCCTTACCTAAAATGAAGTCTTGCTTGTAGGAAGACTCAGAGCCTGGGATTTAACTGCATTTCTGAAGTAAAACACACAGCAGTGTAATCATCCATTGATCACACTCTGCTTTATAACAAGAAGCACGCTCTTGCTTTCTAGAATCTCTAAGACAGCAGGAAACGTGAGTGTGCTGAGAACAAAAGAACGGTGTTTCCTACACATACGGACCATATCTAGTCCAACCCTACTTCTTAAACTGATACAAAGCACTGGTCCTCTAACATCCAATGCTTGTCTGTTAAGATGAGAAATGTGTGAGCTCAGTGAACGATGTAGTTCGTTTGAGCTGAAAAGTGACTGCCCTTACCTCAATTGAAGTCTTGATTGTAGGAAGACACAGAGATTGGGATTTAACTCCATTTCTGAAGGGAAACACACAGCATAGTTCTCATCCATGGATCAAAATCTGCTTTAGAGCGAGAAGCACGCTCTTGCTTTCTAGAGTCTCTAACAGCAGGAAAAGTGAGTGTGCTGAGAACAAAAGAACGGTGTTTCCTACACATACGGGCCATATCTAGTCCAACTCTGTTTCTGTAAGTGACACAAAGCACTGGTCCTCTAACATCCAATGCTTGTCAGTTAAGATGAGAAACGTGTGATCTTCGTGAATGATGTAGTTCGTTTGAGCAGAAAAGTGACTGCCCTTACCTTAAACGAAGTCTTGCTTGTAGGAAGACACAGAGTCTGGGATATAACTCCATTTCTGAAGGGAAACACACAGCAGTGTTCTCATCCATTGATCACACTCTGCTTTAGAACAAGAAGCACGCACTTTCTTTCTAGAGTCTCCAATAAAGCAGGTAATCTGAGTGTGCCCAGAACAAAAGAACGGTTTTTCCTACACATACGGACCATATGTAGTCCAAATCTGATTCTGAAAGTGATAAAATGCACTGGTCCTCTAACATCCAATGCTTGTCAGTTAAGATGGGAATCGTGTGAGCTTCATGAACGATGTAGTTCGTTTGAGCAGAAAAATGACTGCCCTTACCTGAATTGAAGTCTTACTTGTAGGAAGACTCAGAGCCTGGGATTTAACTCCATTTCTGAAGTAAAACACACAGCAGTGTAATCATCCATTGATTACACTCTGCTTTAGAACAAGAAGCACCCTCTTGCTTTCTAGAGTCTCTAAGACAGCAGGAAACGTGATTTTGCTGAGAACAAAAGAACGGTGTTTCCTACACATACGGACATTATATAGTCCAACTCTGCTTCTGAAACTGATACAAAGCACTGGTCCTCTAACATCGAATGCTTGTCTGTTAAGATGAGAAATGCGTTGAGCTCAGTGAACGATGTAGTTCATTTGAGCTGAAAAGTGACTGCCCTTACCTGAAACGAAGTCTTGCTTGTAGGAAGACACAGAGATTGGGATTTAACTCCATTTCTGAAGGGAAACACACAGCATAGTTCTCATCCATGGATCACAATCTGCTTTAGAGCGAGAAGCATGCTCTTGCTTTCTAGAGTCTCTAACACAGCAGGAAACATGAGTGTGCTGAGAACAAAAGAACGGTGTTTCCTACACATACGGACCATATCTAGTCCAACTCTGCTTCTGAAACTCATACAAAGCACTGGTCCTCTAACATCCAATGCTTGTCACTTAAGATGGGAAACGGGTGAGCTTCATGAACGATGTAGTTCGTTTGAGCAGAAAAGTGACTGCCCTTACCTGAAACGAAGTCTTGCTTGTAGGAAGACACAGAACCTGGGATTTAACTCCATTTCTGAAGGGAAACACACAGCATAGTATTCATCCATGGATCACACTGTGGTTAGAGCGAGAAGCACATTCTTGCTTTCTAGAGTCTCTAAGACAGCAGGAAATTTGAGAGTGCCCAGAAGAATAGAACAGTGTTTCCTACACATATGGACCATATCCAGTCCAAATCTGCTTCTGAAACTGATATAAAGGATTGACCCTCTAAAATCCAATGCTTGTCAGATAAGATGAGAAAAGTGTGAGCTTCATGAACGATGTAGTTCGTTTGAGCAAAAAAGTGACTGCCCTTACCTTAAACGAAGTCTTGCTTGTACGAAGACTCAGAGCCTGGGATTTAACTCCATTTCTGAATTGAAACACACAGCAGTGTTCTCATCCATTGATCACACTCTGCTTTAGAATAAGAAGCACGCTCTTGCTTTTTAGAGTCTCTAAGACAGGAGGAAACGTGATTTTGCTGAGAACAAAAGAACAGAGTTTCCTACACATACGGACCATATCTAGTCCAAATCTGCGTCTGAAACTGATACAAAGCACTGACCCTCTAACATCCAATGCTTGTCAGTTAAGATGGGAAACATGTGAGCTTCATGAATGATGTAGTTCGTTTGAGCAGAAAAGTGACTGCCCTTACCTGAAACGAAGTCTTGCTTGTACGAAGACTCAGAGCCTGGGATTTAACTCCATTTCTAATGTGAAACACACAGCAGTGTTCTCATCCATTGATCACACTCTGCTTTAGAACAAGAAGCACGCACTTGCTTTCTAGAGTCTCTAAGACAGCAGGAAACGTGAGTGCACTGAGAACAAAAGAACGGTGTTTCCTACACATACGGACCATATCTAGTCCAACTCTGTTTCTTTAAGTGACACAAAGCACTGGTCCTCTAACATCCAATGCTTGTCAGTTAAGATGAGAAACGTGTGATCTTCGTGAATGATGTAGTTCGTTTGAGCAGAAAAGTGACTGCCCTTACCTTAAACGAAGTCTTGCATGTAGGAAGACACAGAGTCAGGGATATAACTCCATTTCTGAAGGGAAACACACAGCATAGTTCTCATCCATGGATCACAATCTGCTTTAGAGCGAGAAGCACGCTCTTGCTTTCTAAATTCTCTAAGACAGCAGGAAACGTGAGTGCGCTGAGAACAAAAGTATGTTGTTTCCTACACATATGGACCATATCTAGTACAACTCTGTTTCTGAAACTGACACAAAGCACTGGTCCTCTAACATCCAATGCTTGTCAGTTAAGATGAGAAACGTGTGATCTTCGTGAACGATGTAGTTCGTTTGAGCAGAAAAGTGACTGCATTTACCTGAAACGAAGTCTTGCTTGTAGGAAGATTCAGAGCCTGGGATTTAACTCCTTTTCTAAAGTGAAACACACAGCAGTGTTCTCATCCATTGATCACACTCTGCTTTAGAACAAGAAGCACGCACTTGCTTTCTAGAGTCTCCAATAAAGCAGGTAATCTGAGTGTGCCCAGAACAAAAGAACGGTTTTTCCTACACATACGGACCATATGTAGTCCAAATCTGATTCTGAAAGTGATAAAATGCACTGGTCCTCTAACATCCAATGCTTGTCAGTTAAGATGAGAATCGTGTGATCTTCGTTAACGATTTAGTTGGTTTGAGCAGAAAAGTGACTGCCCTTACCTGAAATGAAGTCTTGCTTGTAGGAAGACTCAGAGCCTGGGATTTAACTCCATTTCTAATGTGAAACACACAGCAGTGTTCTCATCCATTGATCACACTCTGCTTCAGAACAAGAAGCACGCTCTTGCTTTCTAGAGTCTCTAAGACAGCAGGAAACGTGAGTGTGCTGAGAAAAAAAGAACGGTGTTTCCTACACATACGGACCATATCTAGTCCAACTCTGCTTCTGAAACTCATACAAAGCACTGGTCCTCTAACATCCAATGTTTGTCAGTTAAGATGAGAAACGTGTGAGCTTTTTGAATGATGTAGTTCCTTTGAACTGAAAAGTGACTACCCTTACCTGAAACGAAGTCTTGCATGTAGGAAGACACAGAGCCTGGGATTTAACTCCATTTCTGAAGGGAAACACACAGCATAGTATTCATCCATGGATCACAGTGTGGTTAGAGCGAGAAGCACACTCTTGTTTTCTAGAGTCTCTAAGACAGCAGGAAATTTGAGTGTGCCCAGAACAATAGAACGGTGTTTCCTACACATATGGACTATATCCAGTCCAAATCTGCTTCTGAAACTGATATAAAGCATTGACCCTCTAACATCCAATGATTGTCACTTTAGATGAGAAATGTGTGAGCTCTGTGAACGATGTAGTTCGTTTGAGCAGAAAAGTGACTGTCCTTACCTGAAACGAAGTCTTGCTTGTAGGAAGACTCAGAGCCTGGGATTTAACTCCATTTCTGAAGCTAAACACACAGCATAGTTCTCATCCATGTATCACAATCTGCTTTAGAGCGAGAAGCACGCTCTTGCTTTCTAAATTCTCTAAGACAGCAGGAAACGTGAGTGCGCTGAGAACAAAAGTATGTTGTTTCCTACACATATGGACCATATCTAGTACAACTCTGTTTCTGAAACTGACACAAAGCACTGGTCCTCTAACATCCAATGCTTGTCAGTTAAGATGAGAAACGTGTGATCTTCGTGAACGATGTAGTTCGTTTGAGCAGAAAAGTGACTGCATTTACCTGAAACGAAGTCTTGCTTGTAGGAAGACTCAGAGCCTGGGATTTAACTCCTTTTCTGAAGTGAAACACACAGCAGTGTTCTCATCCATTGATCACACTCTGCTTTAGAACAAGAAGCACGCACTTGCTTTCTAGAGTCTCCAATAAAGCAGGAAACATGAGTGTGCTGAGAACAAAAGAACGGTTTTTCCTACACATACAGACCATATGTAGTCCAAATCTAATTCTGAAAGTGATAAAATGCACTGGTCCTCTAACATCCAATGCTTGTCAGTTAAGATGAGAATCGTGTGATCTTCGTTAACGATGTAGTTGGTTTGAGCAGAAAAGTGACTGCCCTTACCTGAAATGAAGTCTTGCTTGTAGGAAGACTCAGAACCTGGGATTTAACTCCATTTCTGAAGTGAAACACACAGCAGTGTTCTCATCCACTGATGACACTCTGCTTCAGAACAAGAAGCACGCTCTTGCTTTCTAGAGTCTCTAAGACAGCAGGAAACGTGAGTGTGCTGAGAACAAAAGAACGGTGTTTCCTACACATACGGACCATATCTATTCCAACTCTGCTTCTGAAACTGATACAAAGCACTGGTCCTCTAACATCCAATGTTTGTCAGTTAAGATGAGAAACGTGTGAGCTTCTTGAATGATGTAGTTCCTTTGAACTGAAAAGTGACTACCCTTACCTGAAACGAAGTCTTGCATGTAGGAAGACACAGAGCCTGGGATTTTACTCCATTTCTGAAGGGAAACACACAGCATAGTATTCATCCATGGATCACACTGTGGTTAGAGCGAGAAGCACACTCTTGTTTTCTAGAGTCTCTAAGACAGCAGGAAATTTGAGTGTGCCCAGAACAATAGAACGGTGTTTCCTACACATATGGACTATATCCAGTCCAAATCTGCTTCTGAAACTGATATAAAGCATTGACCCTCTAACATCCAATGATTGTCACTTTAGATGAGAAATGTGTGAGCTCTGTGAACGATGTAGTTCGTTTGAGCAGAAAAGTGACTGTCCTTACCTGAAACGAAGTCTTGCTTGTAGGAAGATTCAGAGCCTGGGATTTAACTCCGTTTCTGAAGCTAAACACACAGCATAGTTCTCATCCATGGATCACACTCTGCTTTAGAGCGAGAAGCACGCTCTTGCTTTCTAGAGTCTCTAAGACAGCAGGAAACGTGTGTGTGCTGAGAACAAAAGAATGGTGTTTCCTACACATACGGACCATATCTAGTCCAACTCATCTTCTGAAACTGATAGAAAGCACTGGTCCTCTAACATCCAATGCTTGTCAGTTAAGATGGGAAACGTGTGAGCTTCATGAACGATGTAGTTCGTTTGAGCAAAAAAGTGACTGCCCTTACCTTAAACGAAGTCTTGCTTGTACGAAGACTCAGAGCCTGGGATTTAACTCCATTCCTGAATTGAAACACACAGCAGTGTTCTCATCCATTGATCACACTCTGCTTTAGAATAAGAAGCATGCTCTTGCTTTTTAGAGTCTCTAAGACAGGAGGAAACGTGAGTGTGCTGAGAACAAAAGAACGGTTTTTCCTACACATACGGACCATATCTTGTCCAAATCTGCTTCTGAAACTAATACAAAGCACTGATCCTCTAACATCCAATGTTTGTCTGTTAAGATGAGAAACGTGTGAGCTTCATGAACGATGTAGTTCGTTTGAGCAGAAAAGTGACTGCCCTTACCTGAATTGAAGTCTTGCCTGTAGGAAGACTCAGAGCCTGGGATTTAACTCCATTTCTGAAGGCAAACACACAGCATAGTTCTCATCCATGGATCACACTCTGCTTTACAGCGAGAAGCCCGCTCTTGCTTTCTAGAGTCTCTAAGACAGCAGGAAACCTGAGTGTGCTGAGAACAAAAGAACGGTGTTTCCTAACATACGTACCATATCTAGTCCAAATCTGGTTCTTAAACAGATACAAAGCACTGATCCTCTAACATCCAATGCTTGTCTGTTAAGATGAGAAACGTGTGAGCTTCATGAACGATGAAGTTCGTTTGAGAAGAACAGTGACTGCCCTTACCTGAAATGAAGTCTTGCTTGTAGGAAGACTCAGAGCCTGGGATTTAACTGCATTTCTGAAGTAAAACACACAGCAGTGTAATCATCCATTGATCACACTCTGCTTTATAACATGAAGCACGCTCTTGCTTTCTAGAATCTCTAAGACAGCAGGAAACGTGAGTGTGCTGAGAATAAAAGAACGGTGTTTCCTACACATACGGACCATATCTATTCCAACTCTACTTCTTAAACTGATACAAAGCACTGGTCCTCTAACATCCAGTGCTTGTCTGTAGAGATGAGAAATGGGTGAGCTCAGTGAACGATGTAGTTCGTTTGAGCTGAAAAGTGACTGCCCTTACCTCAATTGAAGTCTTGATTGTAGGAAGACACAGAGATTGGGATTTAACTCCATTTCTGAAGGGAAACACACAGCATAGTTCTCATCCATGGATCACAATCTGCTTTAGAGCGAGAAGCACGCTCTTGCTTTCTAGAGTCTCTAACACAGCAGGAAAAGTGAGTGTGCTGAGAACAAAAGAACGGTGTTTCCTACACATACGGACCATATCTAGTCCAACTCTGTTTCTGTAAGTGACACAAAGCACTGGTCCTCTAACATCCAATGCTTGTCAGTTAAGATGAGAAACGTGTGATCTTCGTGAATGATGTAGTTCGTTTGAGCAGAAAACTGACTGCCCTTACCTTAAACGAAGTCTTGCTTGTAGGAAGACACAGAGTCTGGGATATAACTCCATTTCTGAAGGGAAACACACAGCATAGTTCTCATCCATGGATCACAATCTGCTTTAGAGCAAGAAGCACGCTCTTGCTTTCTAAATTCTCTAAGACAGCAGGAAACGTGAGTGCGCTGAGAACAAAAGTATGTTGTTTCCTACACATATGGACCATATCTAGTACAACTCTGTTTCTGAAACTGACACAAAGCACTGGTCCTCTAACATCCAATGCTTGTCAGTTAAGATGGGAAACGTGTGAGCTTCATGAACGATATAGTTCGTTTTGAGCAAAAAAGTGACTGCCCTTACCTTAAAAGAAGTCTTGCTTGTACGAAGACTCAGAGCCTGGGATTTAACTCCATTCCTGAATTGAAACACACAGCAGTGTTCTCATCCATTGATCACACTCTGCTTTAGAATAAGAAGCATGCTCTTGCTTTTTAGAGTCTCTAAGACAGGAGGAAACGTGAGTGTGCTGAGAACAAAAGAACGGTTTTTCCTACACATACGGACCATATCTTGTCCAAATCTGCTTCTGAAACTAATACAAAGCACTGATCCTCTAACATCCAATGTTTGTCTGTTAAGATGAGAAACGTGTGAGCTTCATGAACGATGTAGTTCGTTTGAGCAAAAAAGTGACTGCCTTTACCTTAAACGAAGTTTTGCTTGTACGAAAACTCAGAGCCTGGGATTAAACTCCATTCCTGAATTGAAACACACAGCAGTGTTCTCATCCATTGATCACACTCTGCTTTAGAATAAGAAGCATGCTCTTGCTTTTTAGAGTCTCTAAGACAGGGGGAAACGTGAGTGTGCTGAGAACAAAAGAACAGTGTTTCCTACACATACGGACCATATCTTGTCCAAATCTGCTTCTGAAACTAATACAAAGCACTGATCCTCTAACATCCAATGTTTGTCTGTTAAGATGAGAAACGTGTGAGCTTCATGAACGATGTAGTTCATTTGAGCAGAAAAGTGACTGCCCTTACCTGAATTGAAGTCTTGCCTGTAGGAAGACTCAGAGCCTGGGATTTAACTCCATTTCTGAAAGCAAACACACAGCATAGTTCTCATCCATGGATCACACTCTGCTTTAGAGCGAGAAGCCCGCTCTTGCTTTCTAGAGTCTCTAAGACAGCAGGAAACCTGAGTGTGCTGAGAACAAAAGAACGGTGTTTCCTAACATACGTACCATATCTAGTCCAAATCTGGTTCTTAAACAGATACAAAGCACTGATCCTCTAACATCCAATGCTTGTCTGTTAAGATGAGAAACGTGTGAGCTTCATGAACGATGTAGTTCGTTTGAGCTGAAAAGTGACTGCCCTTACCTCAATTGAAGTCTTGATTGTAGGAAGACACAGAGATTGGGATTTAACCTCATTTCTGAAGGGAAACAGACAGCATAGTTCTCATCCATGGATCAAAATCTGCTTTAGCGCGAGAAGCACGCTCTTGCTTTCTAGAGTCTCTAACACAGCAGGAAAAGTGAGTGTGCTGAGAACAAAAGAACGGTGTTTCCTACACATACGGACCATATCTAGTCCAACTCTGTTTCTGTAAGTGACACAAAGCACTGGTCCTCTAACATCCAATGCTTGTCAGTTAAGATGAGAAACGTGTGATCTTCGTGAACGATGTAGTTCGTTTGAGCAGAAAAGTGACTGCATTTACCTGAAACGAAGTCTTGCTTGTAGGAAGACTCAGAGCCTGGGATTTAACTCCTTTTCTGAAGTGAAACACACAGCAGTGTTCTCATCCATTGATCACACTCTGCTTTAGAACAAGAAGCACGCACTTGCTTTCTAGAGTCTCCAATAAAGCAGGAAACATGAGTGTGCTGAGAACAAAAGAACGGTTTTTCCTACACATACGGACCATATGTAGTCCAAATCTGATTCTGAAAGTGATAAAATGCACTGGTCCTCTAACATCCAATGCTTGTCAGTTAAGATGAGAATCGTGTGATCTTCGTTAATGATGTAGTTGGTTTGAGCAGAAAAGTGACTGCCCTTACCTGAAATGAAGTCTTGCTTGTAGGAAGACTCAGACCCTGGGATTTAACTGCATTTCTGAAGTAAAACACACAGCAGTGTAATCATCCATTGATCACACTCTGCTTTATAACAAGAAGCACGCTCTTGCTTTCTAGAATCTCTAAGACAGCAGGAAACGTGAGTGTGCTGAGAATAAAAGAACGGTGTTTCCTACACATACGGACCATATCTAGTCCAACTCTACTTCTTAAACTGATACAAAGCACTGGTCCTCTAACATCCAATGCTTGTCTGTAGAGATGAGAAATGTGTGAGCTCAGTGAACGATGTAGTTCGTTTGAGCTGAAAAGTGACTGCCCTTACCTCAATTGAAGTCTTGATTGTAGGAAGACACAGAGATTGGGATTTAACTCCATTTCTGAAGGGAAACACACAGCATAGTTCTCATCCATGGATCACAATCTGCTTTAGAGCGAGAAGCACGCTCTTGCTTTCTAGAGTCTCTAACACAGCAGGAAAAGTGAGTGTGCTGAGAACAAAAGAACGGTGTTTCCTACACATACGGACCATATCTAGTCCAACTCTGTTTCTGTAAGTGACACAAAGCACTGGTCCTCTAACATCCAATGCTTGTCAGTTAAGATGAGAAACGTGTGATCTTCGTGAATGATGTAGTTCGTTTGAGCAGAAAACTGACTGCCCTTACCTTAAACGAAGTCTTGCTTGTAGGAAGACACAGAGTCTGGGATATAACTCCATTTCTGAAGGGAAACACACAGCATAGTTCTCATCCATGGATCACAATCTGCTTTAGAGCGAGAAGCACGCTCTTGCTTTCTAAATTCTCTAAGACAGCAGGAAACGTGAGTGCGCTGAGAACAAAAGTATGTTGTTTCCTACACATATGGACCATATCTAGTACAACTCTGTTTCTGAAACTGACACAAAGCACTGGTCCTCTAACATCCAATGCTTGTCAGTTAAGATGGGAAACGTGTGAGCTTCATGAACGATATAGTTCGTTTGAGCAAAAAAGTGACTGCCCTTACCTTAAAAGAAGTCTTGCTTGTACGAAGACTCAGAGCCTGGGATTTAACTCCATTCCTGAATTGAAACACACAGCAGTGTTCTCATCCATTGATCACACTCTGCTTTAGAATAAGAAGCATGCTCTTGCTTTTTAGAGTCTCTAAGACAGGAGGAAACGTGAGTGTGCTGAGAACAAAAGAACGGTTTTTCCTACACATACGGACCATATCTTGTCCAAATCTGCTTCTGAAACTAATACAAAGCACTGATCCTCTAACATCCAATGTTTGTCTGTTAAGATGAGAAACGTGTGAGCTTCATGAACGATGTAGTTCGTTTGAGCAAAAAAGTGACTGCCTTTACCTTAAACGAAGTTTTGCTTGTACGAAAACTCAGAGCCTGGGATTTAACTCCATTCCTGAATTGAAACACACAGCAGTGTTCTCATCCATTGATCACACTCTGCTTTAGAATAAGAAGCATGCTCTTGCTTTTTAGAGTCTCTAAGACAGGGGGAAACGTGAGTGTGCTGAGAACAAAAGAACGGTGTTTCCTACACATACGGACCATATCTTGTCCAAATCTGCTTCTGAAACTAATACAAAGCACTGATCCTCTAACATCCAATGTTTGTCTGTTAAGATGAGAAACGTGTGAGCTTCATGAACGATGTAGTTCATTTGAGCAGAAAAGTGACTGCCCTTACCTGAATTGAAGTCTTGCCTGTAGGAAGACTCAGAGCCTGGGATTTAACTCCATTTCTGAAAGCAAACACACAGCATAGTTCTCATCCATTGATCACACTCTGCTTTAGAGCGAGAAGCCCGCTCTTGCTTTCTAGAGTCTCTAAGACAGCAGGAAACCTGAGTGTGCTGAGAACAAAAGAACGGTGTTTCCTAACATACGTACCATATCTAGTCCAAATCTGGTTCTTAAACAGATACAAAGCACTGATCCTCTAACATCCAATGCTTGTCTGTTAAGATGAGAAACGTGTGAGCTTCATGAACGATGTAGTTCGTTTGAGCTGAAAAGTGACTGCCCTTACCTCAATTGAAGTCTTGATTGTAGGAAGACACAGAGATTGGGATTTAACCTCATTTCTGAAGGGAAACAGACAGCATAGTTCTCATCCATGGATCAAAATCTGCTTTAGAGCGAGAAGCACGCTCTTGCTTTCTAGAGTCTCTAACACAGCAGGAAAAGTGAGTGTGCTGAGAACAAAAGAACGGTGTTTCCTACACATACGGACCATATCTAGTCCAACTCTGTTTCTGTAAGTGACACAAAGCACTGGTCCTCTAACATCCAATGCTTGTCAGTTAAGATGAGAAACGTGTGATCTTCGTGAACGATGTAGTTCGTTTGAGCAGAAAAGTGACTGCATTTACCTGAAACGAAGTCTTGCTTGTAGGAAGACTCAGAGCCTGGGATTTAACTCCTTTTCTGAAGTGAAACACACAGCAGTGTTCTCATCCATAGATCACACTCTGCTTTAGAACAAGAAGCACGCACTTGCTTTCTAGAGTCTCCAATAAAGCAGGAAACATGAGTGTGCTGAGAACAAAAGAACGGTTTTTCCTACACATACGGACCATATGTAGTCCAAATCTGATTCTGAAAGTGATAAAATGCACTGGTCCTCTAACATCCAATGCTTGTCAGTTAAGATGAGAATCGTGTGATCTTCGTTAACGATGTAGTTGGTTTGAGCAGAAAAGTGACTGCCCTTACCTGAAATGAAGTCTTGCTTGTAGGAAGACTCAGAACCTGGGATTTAACTCCATTTCTGAAGTGAAACACACAGCAGTGTTCTCATCCACTGATGACACTCTGCTTCAGAACAAGAAGCACGCTCTTGCTTTCTAGAGTCTCTAAGACAGCAGGAAACGTGAGTGTGCTGAGAACAAAAGAACGGTGTTTCCTACACATACGGACCATATCTATTCCAACTCTGCTTCTGAAACTGATACAAAGCACTGGTCCTCTAACATCCAATGTTTGTCAGTTAAGATGAGAAACGTGTGAGCTTCTTGAATGATGTAGTTCCTTTGAACTGAAAAGTGACTACCCTTACCTGAAACGAAGTCTTGCATGTAGGAAGACACAGAGCCTGGGATTTTACTCCATTTCTGAAGGGAAACACACAGCATAGTATTCATCCATGGATCACACTGTGGTTAGAGCGAGAAGCACACTCTTGTTTTCTAGAGTCTCTAAGACAGCAGGAAATTTGAGTGTGCCCAGAACAATAGAACGGTGTTTCCTACACATATGGACTATATCCAGTCCAAATCTGCTTCTGAAACTGATATAAAGCATTGACCCTCTAACATCCAATGATTGTCACTTTAGATGAGAAATGTGTGAGCTCTGTGAACGATGTAGTTCGTTTGAGCAGAAAAGTGACTGTCCTTACCTGAAACGAAGTCTTGCTTGTAGGAAGATTCAGAGCCTGGAATTTAACTCCGTTTCTGAAGCTAAACACACAGCATAGTTCTCATCCATGGATCACACTCTGCTTTAGAGCGAGAAGCACGCTCTTGCTTTCTAGAGTCTCTAAGACAGCAGGAAACGTGAGTGTGCTGAGAACAAAAGAATGGTGTTTCCTACACATACGGACCATATCTAGTCCAACTCATCTTCTGAAACTGATAGAAAGCACTGGTCCTCTAACATCCAATGCTTGTCAGTTAAGATGGGAAACGTGTGAGCTTCATGAACGATGTACTTCGTTTGAGCAAAAAAGTGACTGCCCTTACCTTAAACGAAGTCTTGCTTGTACGAAGACTCAGAACCTGGGATTTAACTCCATTCCTGAATTGAAACAGACAGCAGTGTTCTCATCCATTGATCACACTCTGCTTTAGAATAAGAAGCATGCTCTTGCTTTTTAGAGTCTCTAAGACAGGATGAAACGTGAGTGTGCTGAGAACAAAAGAACGGTTTTTCCTACACATACGGACCATATCTTGTCCAAATCTGCTTCTGAAACTAATACAAAGCACTGATCCTCTAACATCCAATGTTTGTCTGTTAAGATGAGAAACGTGTGAGCTTCATGAAGGATGTAGTTCGTTTGAGCAGAAAAGTGACTGCCCTTACCTGAATTGAAGTCTTGCCTGTAGGAAGACTCAGAGCCTGGGATTTAACTCCATTTCTGAAGGCAAACACACAGCATAGTTCTCATCCATGGATCACACTCTGCTTTACAGCGAGAAGCCCGCTCTTGCTTTCTAGAGTCTCTAAGACAGCAGGAAACCTGAGTGTGCTGAGAACAAAAGAACGGTGTTTCCTAACATACGTACCATATCTAGTCCAAATCTGGTTCTTAAACAGATACAAAGCACTGATCCTCTAACATCCAATGCTTGTCTGTTAAGATGAGAAACGTGTGAGCTTCATGAACGATGAAGTTCGTTTGAGAAGAACAGTGACTGCCCTTACCTGAAATGAAGTCTTGCTTGTAGGAAGACTCAGAGCCTGGGATTTAACTGCATTTCTGAAGTAAAACACACAG
This sequence comes from Onychomys leucogaster, assembly GCA_949786385.1. Taxonomy (NCBI): domain Eukaryota; kingdom Metazoa; phylum Chordata; class Mammalia; order Rodentia; family Cricetidae; genus Onychomys; species Onychomys leucogaster. Next base: position 447,635 of record CATKUP010000123.1, read on the forward strand.
CAGTGTAATCATCCATTGATCACACTCTGCTTTATAACAAGAAGCACGCTCTTGCTTTCTAGAATCTCTAAGACAGCAGGAAACATGAGTGTGCTGAGAATAAAAGAACGGTGTTTCCTACACATACGGACCATATCTAGTCCAACTCTACTTCTTAAACTGATACAAAGCACTGGTCCTCTAACATCCAATGCTTGTCTGTAGAGATGAGAAATGTGTGAGCTCAGTGAACGATGTAGTTCGTTTGAGCTGAAAAGTGACTGCCCTTACCTTAAACGAAGTCTTGCTTGTAGGAAGACACAGAGTCTGGGATATAACTCCATTTCTGAAGGGAAACACACAGCATAGTTCTCATCCATGGATCACAATCTGCTTTAGAGCGAGAAGCACGCTCTTGCTTTCTAAATTCTCTAAGACAGCAGGAAACGTGAGTGCGCTGAGAACAAAAGTATGTTGTTTCCTACACATATGGACCATATCTAGTACAACTCTGTTTCTGAAACTGACACAAAGCACTGGTCCTCTAACATCCAATGCTTGTCAGTTAAGATGAGAAACGTGTGATCTTCGTGAACGATGTAGTTCGTTTGAGCAGAAAAGTGACTGCATTTACCTGAAACGAAGTCTTGCTTGTAGGAAGACTCAGAGCCTGGGATTTAACTCCTTTTCTGAAGTGAAACACACAGCAGTGTTCTCATCCATTGATCACACTCTGCTTTAGAACAAGAAGCACGCACTTGCTTTCTAGAGTCTCCAATAAAGCAGGTAATCTGAGTGTGCCCAGAACAAAAGAACGGTTTTTCCTTCACATACGGACCATATGTAGTCCAAATCTGATTCTGAAAGTGATAAAATGCACTGGTCCTGTAACATCCAATGCTTGTCAGTTAAGATGAGAATCGTGTGATCTTCGTTAACGATGTAGTTGGTTTGAGCAGAAAAGTGACTGCCCTTACCTGAAATGAAGTCTTGCTTGTAGGAAGACTCAGAACCTGGGATTTAACTCCATTTCTGAAGTGAAACACACAGCAGTGTTGTCATCCACTGATGACACTCTGCTTCAGAACAAGAAGCACGCTCTTGCTTTCTAGAGTCTCTAAGACAGCAGGAAACGTGAGTGTGCTGAGAACAAAAGAACGGTGTTTCCTACACATACGGACCATATCTAGTCCAACTCTGCTTCTGAAACTCATACAAAGACTGGTCCTCTAACATCCAATGTTTGTCAGTTAAGATGAGAAACGTGTGAGCTTTTTGAATGATGTAGTTCCTTTGAACTGAAAAGAACATACCCTTACCTGAAACGAAGTCTTGCATGTAGGAAGACACAGAGCCTGGGATTTAACTCCATTTCTGAAGGGAAACACACAGCATAGTATTCATCCATGGATCACACTGTGGTTAGAGCGAGAAGCACACTCTTGTTTTCTAGAGTCTCTAAGACAGCAGGAAATTTGAGTGTGCCCAGAACAATAGAACGGTGTTTCCTACACATATGGACTATATCCAGTCCAAATCTGCTTCTGAAACTGATATAAAGCATTGACCCTCTAACATCCAATGATTGTCACTTTAGATGAGAAATGTGTGAGCTCTGTGAACGATGTAGTTCGTTTGAGCAGAAAAGTGACTGTCCTTACCTGAAACGAAGTCTTGCTTGTAGGAAGACTCAGAGCCTGGGATTTAACTCCATTTCTGAAGCTAAACACACAGCATAGTTCTCATCCATGGATCACACTCTGCTTTAGAGCGAGAAGCACGCTCTTGCTTTCTAGAGTCTCTAAGACAGCAGGAAACGTGAGTGTGCTGAGAACAAAAGAATGGTGTTTCCTACACATACGGACCATATCTAGTCCAACTCATCTTCTGAAACTGATAGAAAGCACTGGTCCTCTAACATATAATGCTTGTCAGTTAAGATGGGAAACGTGTGAGCTTCATGAACGATGTACTTCGTTTGAGCAAAAAAGTGACTGCCCTTACCTTAAACGAAGTTTTGCTTGTACGAAAACTCAGAGCCTGGGATTTAACTCCATTCCTGAATTGAAACACACAGCAGTGTTCTCATCCATTGATCACACTCTGCTTTAGAATAAGAAGCATGCTCTTGCTTTTTAGAGTCTCTAAGACAGGGGGAAACGTGAGTGTGCTGAGAACAAAAGAACGGTGTTTCCTACACATACGGACCATATCTTGTCCAAATCTGCTTCTGAAACTAATACAAAGCACTGATCCTCTAACATCCAATGTTTGTCTGTTAAGATGAGAAACGTGTGAGCTTCATGAACGATGTAGTTCATTTGAGCAGAAAAGTGACTGCCCTTACCTGAATTGAAGTCTTGCCTGTAGGAAGACTCAGAGCCTGGGATTTAACTCCATTTCTGAAGGCAAACACACAGCATAGTTCTCATCCATGGATCACACTCTGCTTTAGAGCGAGAAGCCCGCTCTTGCTTTCTAGAGTCTCTAAGACAGCAGGAAACCTGAGTGTGCTGAGAACAAAAGAACGGTGTTTCCTAACATACGTACCATATCTAGTCCAAATCTGGTTCTTAAACAGATACAAAGCACTGATCCTCTAACATCCAATGCTTGTCTGTTAAGATGAGAAACGTGTGAGCTTCATGAACGATGTAGTTCGTTTGAGAAGAACAGTGACTGCCCTTACCTGAAATGAAGTCTTGCTTGTAGGAAGACTCAGAGCCTGGGATTTAACTCCATTTCTGAAGTAAAACACACAGCAGTGTAATCATCCATTGATCACACTCTGCTTTATAACAAGAAGCACGCTCTTGCTTTCTAGAATCTCTAAGACAGCAGGAAACGTGAGTGTGCTGAGAATAAAAGAACGGTGTTTCCTACACATACGGACCATATCTAGTCCAACTCTACTTCTGAAACTGATACAAAGCACTGGTCCTCTAACATCCAATGCTTGTCTGTTAAGATGAGAAATGTGTGAGCTCAGTGAACGATGTAGTTCGTTTGAGCTGAAAAGTGACTGCCCTTACCTCAATTGAAGTCTTGATGGTAGGAAGACACAGAGATTGGGATTTAACTCCATTTCTGAAGGGAAACACACAGCATAGTTCTCATCCATGTATCAAAATCTGCTTTAGAGCGAGAAGCACGCTCTTGCTTTCTAGAGTCTCTAACACAGCAGGAAAAGTGAGTGTGCTGAGAACAAAAGAACGGTGTTTCCTACACATACGGACCATATCTAGTCCAACTCTGTTTCTGTAAGTGACACAAAGCACTGGTCCTCTAACATCCAATGCTTGTCAGTTAAGATGAGAAACGTGTGATCTTCGTGAATGATGTAGTTCGTTTGAGCAGAAAAGTGACTGCCCTTACCTGAAACGAAGTCTTGCTTGTAGGAAGACACAGAGTCTGGGATATAACTCCATTTCTGAAGGGAAACACACAGCATAGTTCTCATCCATGGATCACAATCTGCTTTAGAGCGAGAAGCACGCTCTTGCTTTCTAAATTCTCTAAGACAGCAGGAAACGTGAGTGCGCTGAGAACAAAAGTATGTTGTTTCCTACACATATGGACCATATCTAGTACAACTCTGTTTCTGAAACTGACACAAAGCACTGGTCCTCTAACATCCAATGCTTGTCAGTTAAGATGAGAAACGTGTGATCTTCGTGAACGATGTAGTTCGTTTGAGCAGAAAAGTGACTGCATTTACCTGAAACGAAGTCTTGCTTGTAGGAAGACTCAGAGCCTGGGATTTAACTCCTTTTCTGAAGTGAAACACACAGCAGTGTTCTCATCCATTGATCACACTCTGCTTTAGAACAAGAAGCACGCACTTGCTTTCTAGAGTCTCCAATAAAGCAGGAAACATGAGTGTGCTGAGAACAAAAGAACGGTGTTTCCTACACATACGGACCATATCTATTCCAACTCTGCTTCTGAAACTGATACAAAGCACTGGTCCTCTAACATCCAATGTTTGTCAGTTAAGATGAGAAACGTGTGAGCTTCTTGAATGATGTAGTTCCTTTGAACTGAAAAGTGACTACCCTTACCTGAAACGAAGTCTTGCATGTAGGAAGACACAGAGCCTGGGATTTTACTCCATTTCTGAAGGGAAACACACAGCATAGTATTCATCCATGGATCACACTGTGGTTAGAGCGAGAAGCACACTCTTGTTTTCTAGAGTCTCTAAGACAGCAGGAAATTTGAGTGTGCCCAGAACAATAGAACGGTGTTTCCTACACATATGGACTATATCCAGTCCAAATCTGCTTCTGAAACTGATATAAAGCATTGACCCTCTAACATCCAATGATTGTCACTTTAGATGAGAAATGTGTGAGCTCTGTGAACGATGTAGTTCGTTTGAGCAGAAAAGTGACTGTCCTTACCTGAAACGAAGTCTTGCTTGTAGGAAGATTCAGAGCCTGGGATTTAACTCCGTTTCTGAAGCTAAACACACAGCATAGTTCTCATCCATGGATCACACTCTGCTTTAGAGCGAGAAGCACGCTCTTGCTTTCTAGAGTCTCTAAGACAGCAGGAAACGTGAGTGTGCTGAGAACAAAAGAATGGTGTTTCCTACACATACGGACCATATCTAGTCCAACTCATCTTCTGAAACTGATAGAAAGCACTGGTCCTCTAACATCCAATGCTTGTCAGTTAAGATGGGAAACGTGTGAGCTTCATGAACGATGTACTTCGTTTGAGCAAAAAAGTGACTGCCCTTACCTTAAACGAAGTCTTGCTTGTACGAAGACTCAGAACCTGGGATTTAACTCCATTCCTGAATTGAAACAGACAGCAGTGTTCTCATCCATTGATCACACTCTGCTTTAGAATAAGAAGCATGCTCTTGCTTTTTAGAGTCTCTAAGACAGGAGGAAACGTGAGTGTGCTGAGAACAAAAGAACGGTTTTTCCTACACATACGGACCATATCTTGTCCAAATCTGCTTCTGAAACTAATACAAAGCACTGATCCTCTAACATCCAATGTTTGTCTGTTAAGATGAGAAACGTGTGAGCTTCATGAAGGATGTAGTTCGTTTGAGCAGAAAAGTGACTGCCCTTACCTGAATTGAAGTCTTGCCTGTAGGAAGACTCAGAGCCTGGGATTTAACTCCATTTCTGAAGGCAAACACACAGCATAGTTCTCATCCATGGATCACACTCTGCTTTACAGCGAGAAGCCCGCTCTTGCTTTCTAGAGTCTCTAAGACAGCAGGAAACCTGAGTGTGCTGAGAACAAAAGAACGGTGTTTCCTAACATACGTACCATATCTAGTCCAAATCTGGTTCTTAAACAGATACAAAGCACTGATCCTCTAACATCCAATGCTTGTCTGTTAAGATGAGAAACGTGTGAGCTTCATGAACGATGAAGTTCGTTTGAGAAGAACAGTGACTGCCCTTACCTGAAATGAAGTCTTGCTTGTAGGAAGACTCAGAGCCTGGGATTTAACTGCATTTCTGAAGTAAAACACACAGCAGTGTAATCATCCATTGATCACACTCTGCTTTATAACAAGAAGCACGCTCTTGCTTTCTAGAATCTCTAAGACAGCAGGAAACATGAGTGTGCTGAGAATAAAAGAACGGTGTTTCCTACACATACGGACCATATCTAGTCCAACTCTACTTCTTAAACTGATACAAAGCACTGGTCCTCTAACATCCAATGCTTGTCTGTAGAGATGAGAAATGTGTGAGCTCAGTGAACGATGTAGTTCGTTTGAGCTGAAAAGTGACTGCCCTTACCTTAAACGAAGTCTTGCTTGTAGGAAGACACAGAGTCTGGGATATAACTCCATTTCTGAAGGGAAACACACAGCATAGTTCTCATCCATGGATCACAATCTGCTTTAGAGCGAGAAGCACGCTCTTGCTTTCTAAATTCTCTAAGACAGCAGGAAACGTGAGTGCGCTGAGAACAAAAGTATGTTGTTTCCTACACATATGGACCATATCTAGTACAACTCTGTTTCTGAAACTGACACAAAGCACTGGTCCTCTAACATCCAATGCTTGTCAGTTAAGATGAGAAACGTGTGATCTTCGTGAACGATGTAGTTCGTTTGAGCAGAAAAGTGACTGCATTTACCTGAAACGAAGTCTTGCTTGTAGGAAGACTCAGAGCCTGGGATTTAACTCCTTTTCTGAAGTGAAACACACAGCAGTGTTCTCATCCATTGATCACACTCTGCTTTAGAACAAGAAGCACGCACTTGCTTTCTAGAGTCTCCAATAAAGCAGGTAATCTGAGTGTGCCCAGAACAAAAGAACGGTTTTTCCTACACATACGGACCATATGTAGTCCAAATCTGATTCTGAAAGTGATAAAATGCACTGGTCCTCTAACATCCAATGCTTGTCAGTTAAGATGAGAATCGTGTGATCTTCGTTAACGATGTAGTTGGTTTGAGCAGAAAAGTGACTGCCCTTACCTGAAATGAAGTCTTGCTTGTAGGAAGACTCAGAACCTGGGATTTAACTCCATTTCTGAAGTGAAACACACAGCAGTGTTCTCATCCACTGATGACACTCTGCTTCAGAACAAGAAGCACGCTCTTGCTTTCTAGAGTCTCTAAGACAGCAGGAAACGTGAGTGTGCTGAGAACAAAAGAACGGTGTTTCCTACACATACGGACCATATCTAGTCCAACTCTGCTTCTGAAACTCATACAAAGACTGGTCCTCTAACATCCAATGTTTGTCAGTTAAGATGAGAAACGTGTGAGCTTTTTGAATGATGTAGTTCCTTTGAACTGAAAAGAACATACCCTTACCTGAAACGAAGTCTTGCATGTAGGAAGACACAGAGCCTGGGATTTAACTCCATTTCTGAAGGGAAACACACAGCATAGTATTCATCCATGGATCACACTGTGGTTAGAGCGAGAAGCACACTCTTGTTTTCTAGAGTCTCTAAGACAGCAGGAAATTTGAGTGTGCCCAGAACAATAGAACGGTGTTTCCTACACATATGGACTATATCCAGTCCAAATCTGCTTCTGAAACTGATATAAAGCATTGACCCTCTAACATCCAATGATTGTCACTTTAGATGAGAAATGTGTGAGCTCTGTGAACGATGTAGTTCGTTTGAGCAGAAAAGTGACTGTCCTTACCTGAAACGAAGTCTTGCTTGTAGGAAGACTCAGAGCCTGGGATTTAACTCCATTTCTGAAGCTAAACACACAGCATAGTTCTCATCCATGGATCACACTCTGCTTTAGAGCGAGAAGCACGCTCTTGCTTTCTAGAGTCTCTAAGACAGCAGGAAACGTGAGTGTGCTGAGAACAAAAGAATGGTGTTTCCTACACATACGGACCATATCTAGTCCAACTCATCTTCTGAAACTGATAGAAAGCACTGGTCCTCTAACATATAATGCTTGTCAGTTAAGATGGGAAACGTGTGAGCTTCATGAACGATGTAGTTCGTTTGAGCAAAAAAGTGACTGCCCTTACCTTAAACGAAGTTTTGCTTGTACGAAAACTCAGAGCCTGGGATTTAACTCCATTCCTGAATTGAAACACACAGCAGTGTTCTCATCCATTGATCACACTCTGCTTTAGAATAAGAAGCATGCTCTTGCTTTTTAGAGTCTCTAAGACAGGGGGAAACGTGAGTGTGCTGAGAACAAAAGAACGGTGTTTCCTACACATACGGACCATATCTTGTCCAAATCTGCTTCTGAAACTAATACAAAGCACTGATCCTCTAACATCCAATGTTTGTCTGTTAAGATGAGAAACGTGTGAGCTTCATGAACGATGTAGTTCATTTGAGCAGAAAAGTGACTGCCCTTACCTGAATTGAAGTCTTGCCTGTAGGAAGACTCAGAGCCTGGGATTTAACTCCATTTCTGAAGGCAAACACACAGCATAGTTCTCATCCATGGATCACACTCTGCTTTAGAGCGAGAAGCCCGCTCTTGCTTTCTAGAGTCTCTAAGACTGCAGGAAACCTGAGTGTGCTGAGAACAAAAGAACGGTGTTTCCTAACATACGTACCATATCTAGTCCAAATCTGGTTCTTAAACAGATACAAAGCACTGATCCTCTAACATCCAATGCTTGTCTATTAAGATGAGAAACGTGTGAGCTTCATGAACGATGTAGTTCGTTTGAGAAGAACAGTGACTGCCCTTACCTGAAATGAAGTCTTGCTTGTAGGAAGACTCAGAGCCTGGGATTTAACTGCATTTCTGAAGTAAAACACACAGCAGTGTAATCATCCATTGATCACACTCTGCTTTATAACAAGAAGCACGCTCTTGCTTTCTAGAATCTCTAAGACAGCAGGAAACGTGAGTGTGCTGAGAATAAAAGAACGGTGTTTCCTACACATACGGACCATATCTAGTCCAACTCTACTTCTTAAACTGATACAAAGCACTGGTCCTCTAACATCCAATGCTTGTCTGTTAAGATGAGAAATGTGTGAGCTCAGTGAACGATGTAGTTCGTTTGAGCTGAAAAGTGACTGCCCTTACCTCAATTGAAGTCTTGATTGTAGGAAGACACAGAGATTGGGATTTAACTCCATTTCTGAAGGGAAACACACAGCATAGTTCTCATCCATGTATCAAAATCTGCTTTAGAGCGAGAAGCACGCTCTTGCTTTCTAGAGTCTCTAACACAGCAGGAAAAGTGAGTGTGCTGAGAACAAAAGAACGGTGTTTCCTACACATACGGACCATATCTAGTCCAACTCTGTTTCTGTAAGTGACACAAAGCACTGGTCCTCTAACATCCAATGCTTGTCAGTTAAGATGAGAAACGTGTGATCTTCGTGAATGATGTAGTTCGTTTGAGCAGAAAAGTGACTGCCCTTACCTGAAACGAAGTCTTGCTTGTAGGAAGACACAGAGTCTGGGATATAACTCCATTTCTGAAGGGAAACACACAGCATAGTTCTCATCCATGGATCACAATCTGCTTTAGAGCGAGAAGCACGCTCTTGCTTTCTAAATTCTCTAAGACAGCAGGAAACGTGAGTGCGCTGAGAACAAAAGTATGTTGTTTCCTACACATATGGACCATATCTAGTACAACTCTGTTTCTGAAACTGACACAAAGCACTGGTCCTCTAACATCCAATGCTTGTCAGTTAAGATGAGAAACGTGTGATCTTCGTGAACGATGTAGTTCGTTTGAGCAGAAAAGTGACTGCATTTACCTGAAACGAAGTCTTGCTTGTAGGAAGACTCAGAGCCTGGGATTTAACTCCTTTTCTGAAGTGAAACACACAGCAGTGTTCTCATCCATTGATCACACTCTGCTTTAGAACAAGAAGCACGCACTTGCTTTCTAGAGTCTCCAATAAAGCAGGAAACATGAGTGTGCTGAGAACAAAAGAACGGTTTTTCCTACACATACGGACCATATGTAGTCCAAATCTGATTCTGAAAGTGATAAAATGCACTGGTCCTCTAACATCCAATGCTTGTCAGTTAAGATGAGAATCGTGTGATCTTCGTTAACGATGTAGTTGGTTTGAGCAGAAAAGTGACTGCCCTTACCTGAAATGAAGTCTTGCTTGTAGGAAGACTCAGAACCTGGGATTTAACTCCATTTCTGAAGTGAAACACACAGCAGTGTTCTCATCCACTGATGACACTCTGCTTCAGAACAAGAAGCACGCTCTTGCTTTCTAGAGTCTCTAAGACAGCAGGAAACGTGAGTGTGCTGAGAACAAAAGAACGGTGTTTCCTACACATACGGACCATATCTATTCCAACTCTGCTTCTGAAACTGATACAAAGCACTGGTCCTCTAACATCCAATGTTTGTCAGTTAAGATGAGAAACGTGTGAGCTTCTTGAATGATGTAGTTCCTTTGAACTGAAAAGTGACTACCCTTACCTGAAACGAAGTCTTGCATGTAGGAAGACACAGAGCCTGGGATTTTACTCCATTTCTGAAGGGAAACACACAGCATAGTATTCATCCATGGATCACACTGTGGTTAGAGCGAGAAGCACACTCTTGTTTTCTAGAGTCTCTAAGACAGCAGGAAATTTGAGCGTGCCCAGAACAATAGAACGGTGTTTCCTACACATATGGACTATATCCAGTCCAAATCTGCTTCTGAAACTGATATAAAGCATTGACCCTCTAACATCCAATGATTGTCACTTTAGATGAGAAATGTGTGAGCTCTGTGAACGATGTAGTTCGTTTGAGCAGAAAAGTGACTGTCCTTACCTGAAACGAAGTCTTGCTTGTAGGAAGACTCAGAGCCTGGGATTTAACTCCGTTTCTGAAGCTAAACACACAGCATAGTTCTCATCCATGGATCACACTCTGCATTAGAGCGAGAAGCACGCTCTTGCTTTCTAGAGTCTCTAAGACAGCAGGAAACGTGAGTGTGCTGAGAACAAAAGAATGGTGTTTCCTACACATACGGACCATATCTAGTCCAACTCATCTCCTGAAACTGATAGAAAGCACTGGTCCTCTAACATCCAATGCTTGTCAGTTAAGATGAGAAACGTGTGAGCTTCATGAACGATGTAGTTCGTTTGAGCAAAAAAGTGACTGCCCTTACCTTAAACGAAGTCTTGCTTGTACGAAGACTCAGAGCCTGGGATTTAACTGCATTTCTGAAGTAAAACACACAGCAGTGTAATCATCCATTGATCACACTCTGCTTTATAACAAGAAGCACGCTCTTGCTTTCTAGAATCTCTAAGACAGCAGGAAACGTGAGTGTGCTGAGAATAAAAGAACGGTGTTTCCTACACATACGGACCATATCTAGTCCAACTCTACTTCTTAAACTGATACAAAGCACTGGTCCTCTAACATCCAATGCTTGTCTGTTAAGATGAGAAATGTGTGAGCTCAGTGAACGATGTAGTTCGTTTGAGCTGAAAAGTGACTGCCCTTACCTCAATTGAAGTCTTGATTGTAGGAAGACACAGAGATTGGGATTTAACTCCATTTCTGAAGGGAAACACACAGCATAGTTCTCATCCATGGATCAAAATCTGCTTTAGAGCGAGAAGCACGCTCTTGCTTTCTAGAGTCTCTAACACAGCAGGAAAAGTGAGTGTGCTGAGAACAAAAGTACGGTGTTTCCTACACATACGGACCATATCTAGTCCAACTCTGTTTCTGTAAGTGACACAAAGCACTGGTCCTCTAACATCCAATGCTTGTCAGTTAAGATGAGAAACGTGTGATCTTCGTGAATGATGTAGTTCGTTTGAGCAGAAAAGTGACTGCCCTTACCTGAAACGAAGTCTTGCTTGTAGGAAGACACAGAGTCTGGGATATAACTCCATTTCTGAAGGGAAACACACAGCATAGTTCTCATCCATGGATCACAATCTGCTTTAGAGCGAGAAGCACGCTCTTGCTTTCTAAATTCTCTAAGACAGCAGGAAACGTGAGTGCGCTGAGAACAAAAGTATGTTGTTTCCTACACATATGGACCATATCTAGTACAACTCTGTTTCTGAAACTGACACAAAGCACTGGTCCTCTAACATCCAATGCTTGTCAGTTAAGATGAGAAACGTGTGATCTTCGTGAACGATGTAGTTCGTTTGAGCAGAAAAGTGACTGCATTTACCTGAAACGAAGTCTTGCTTGTAGGAAGACTCAGAGCCTGGGATTTAACTCCTTTTCTGAAGTGAAACACACAGCAGTGTTCTCATCCATTGATCACACTCTGCTTTAGAACAAGAAGCACGCACTTGCTTTCTAGAGTCTCCAATAAAGCAGGAAACATGAGTGTGCTGAGAACAAAAGAACGGTTTTTCCTACACATACGGACCATATGTAGTCCAAATCTGATTCTGAAAGTGATAAAATGCACTGGTCCTCTAACATCCAATGCTTGTCAGTTAAGATGAGAATCGTGTGATCTTCGTTAACGATGTAGTTGGTTTGAGCAGAAAAGTGACTGCCCTTACCTGAAATGAAGTCTTGCTTGTAGGAAGACTCAGAACCTGGGATTTAACTCCATTTCTGAAGTGAAACACACAGCAGTGTTCTCATCCACTGATGACACTCTGCTTCAGAACAAGAAGCACGCTCTTGCTTTCTAGAGTCTCTAAGACAGCAGGAAACGTGAGTGTGCTGAGAACAAAAGAACGGTGTTTCCTACACATACGGACCATATCTATTCCAACTCTGCTTCTGAAACTGATACAAAGCACTGGTCCTCTAACATCCAATGTTTGTCAGTTAAGATGAGAAACGTGTGAGCTTCTTGAATGATGTAGTTCCTTTGAACTGAAAAGTGACTACCCTTACCTGAAACGAAGTCTTGCATGTAGGAAGACACAGAGCCTGGGATTTTACTCCATTTCTGAAGGGAAACACACAGCATAGTATTCATCCATGGATCACACTGTGGTTAGAGCGAGAAGCACACTCTTGTTTTCTAGAGTCTCTAAGACAGCAGGAAATTTGAGCTTGCCCAGAACAATAGAACGGTGTTTCCTACACATATGGACTATATCCAGTCCAAATCTGCTTCTGAAACTGATATAAAGCATTGACCCTCTAACATCCAATGATTGTCACTTTAGATGAGAAATGTGTGAGCTCTGTGAACGATGTAGTTCGTTTGAGCAGAAAAGTGACTGTCCTTACCTGAAACGAAGTCTTGCTTGTAGGAAGACTCAGAGCCTGGGATTTAACTCCGTTTCTGAAGCTAAACACACAGCATAGTTCTCATCCATGGATCACACTCTGCTTTAGAGCGAGAAGCACGCTCTTGCTTTCTAGAGTCTCTAAGACAGCAGGAAACGTGAGTGTGCTGAGAACAAAAGAATGGTGTTTCCTACACATACGGACCATATCTAGTCCAACTCATCTCCTGAAACTGATAGAAAGCACTGGTCCTCTAACATCCAATGCTTGTCAGTTAAGATGAGAAACGTGTGAGCTTCATGAACGATGTAGTTCGTTTGAGCAAAAAAGTGACTGCCCTTACCTTAAACGAAGTCTTGCTTGTACGAAGACTCAGAGCCTGGGATTTAACTCCATTCCTGAATTGAAACACACAGCAGTGTTCTCATCCATTGATCACACTCTGCTTTAGAATAAGAAGCATGCTCTTGCTTTTTAGAGTCTCTAAGACAGGAGGAAACGTGAGTGTGCTGAGAACAAAAGAACGGTTTTTCCTACACATACGGACCATATCTTGTCCAAATCTGCTTCTGAAACTAATACAAAGCACTGATCCTCTAACATCCAATGTTTGTCTGTTAAGATGAGAAACGTGTGAGCTTCATGAACGATGTAGTTCGTTTGAGCAGAAAAGTGACTGCCCTTACCTGAATTGAAGTCTTGCCTGTAGGAAGACTCAGAGCCTGGGATTTAACTCCATTTCTGAAGGCAAACACACAGCATAGTTCTCATCCATGGATCACACTCTGCTTTACAGCGAGAAGCCCGCTCTTGCTTTCTAGAGTCTCTAAGACAGCAGGAAACCTGAGTGTGCTGAGAACAAAAGAACGGTGTTTCCTAACATACGTACCATATCTAGTCCAAATCTGGTTCTTAAACAGATACAAAGCACTGATCCTCTAACATCCAATGCTTGTCTGTTAAGATGAGAAACGTGTGAGCTTCATGAACGATGAAGTTCGTTTGAGAAGAACAGTGACTGCCCTTACCTGAAATGAAGTCTTGCTTGTAGGAAGACTCAGAGCCTGGGATTTAACTGCATTTCTGAAGTAAAACACACAGCAGTGTAATCATCCATTGATCACACTCTGCTTTATAACAAGAAGCACGCTCTTGCTTTCTAGAATCTCTAAGACAGCAGGAAACGTGAGTGTGCTGAGAATAAAAGAACGGTGTTTCCTACACATACGGACCATATCTAGTCCAACTCTACTTCTTAAACTGATACAAAGCACTGGTCCTCTAACATCCAATGCTTGTCTGTAGAGATGAGAAATGTGTGAGCTCAGTGAACGATGTAGTTCGTTTGAGCTGAAAAGTGACTGCCCTTACCTCAATTGAAGTCTTGATTGTAGGAAGACACAGAGATTGGGATTTAACTCCATTTCTGAAGGGAAACACACAGCATAGTTCTCATCCATGGATCAAAATCTGCTTTAGAGCGAGAAGCACGCTCTTGCTTTCTAGAGTCTCTAACACAGCAGGAAAAGTGAGTGTGCTGAGAACAAAAGAACGGGGTTTCCTACACATACGGACCATATCTAGTCCAACTCTGTTTCTGTAAGTGGCACAAAGCACTGGTCCTCTAACATCCAATGCTTGTCAGTTAAGATGAGAAACGTGTGATATTCGTGAATGATGTAGTTCGTTTGAGCAGAAAAGTGACTGCCCTTACCTTAAACGAAGTCTTGCCTGTAGGAAGACTCAGAGCCTGGGATTTAACTCCATTTCTGAAAGCAAACACACAGCATAGTTCTCATCCATTGATCACACTCTGCTTTAGAGCGAGAAGCCCGCTCTTGCTTTCTAGAGTCTCTAAGACAGCAGGAAACCTGAGTGTGCTGAGAACAAAAGAACGGTGTTTCCTAACATACGTACCATATCTAGTCCAAATCTGGTTCTTAAACAGATACAAAGCACTGATCCTCTAACATCCAATGCTTGTCTGTTAAGATGAGAAACGTGTGAGCTTCATGAACGATGTAGTTCGTTTGAGCTGAAAAGTGACTGCCCTTACCTCAATTGAAGTCTTGATTGTAGGAAGACACAGAGATTGGGATTTAACCTCATTTCTGAAGGGAAACAGACAGCATAGTTCTCATCCATGGATCAAAATCTGCTTTAGAGCGAGAAGCACGCTCTTGCTTTCTAGAGTCTCTAACACAGCAGGAAAAGTGAGTGTGCTGAGAACAAAAGAACGGTGTTTCCTACACATACGGACCATATCTAGTCCAACTCTGTTTCTGTAAGTGACACAAAGCACTGGTCCTCTAACATCCAATGCTTGTCAGTTAAGATGAGAAACGTGTGATCTTCGTGAACGATGTAGTTCGTTTGAGCAGAAAAGTGACTGCATTTACCTGAAACGAAGTCTTGCTTGTAGGAAGACTCAGAGCCTGGGATTTAACTCCTTTTCTGAAGTGAAACACACAGCAGTGTTCTCATCCATTGATCACACTCTGCTTTAGAACAAGAAGCACGCACTTGCTTTCTAGAGTCTCCAATAAAGCAGGAAACATGAGTGTGCTGAGAACAAAAGAACGGTTTTTCCTACACATACGGACCATATGTAGTCCAAATCTGATTCTGAAAGTGATAAAATGCACTGGTCCTCTAACATCCAATGCTTGTCAGTTAAGATGAGAATCGTGTGATCTTCGTTAACGATGTAGTTGGTTTGAGCAGAAAAGTGACTGCCCTTACCTGAAATGAAGTCTTGCTTGTAGGAAGACTCAGAACCTGGGATTTAACTCCATTTCTGAAGTGAAACACACAGCAGTGTTCTCATCCACTGATGACACTCTGCTTCAGAACAAGAAGCACGCTCTTGCTTTCTAGAGTCTCTAAGACAGCAGGAAACGTGAGTGTGCTGAGAACAAAAGAACGGTGTTTCCTACACATACGGACCATATCTATTCCAACTCTGCTTCTGAAACTGATACAAAGCACTGGTCCTCTAACATCCAATGTTTGTCAGTTAAGATGAGAAACGTGTGAGCTTCTTGAATGATGTAGTTCCTTTGAACTGAAAAGTGACTACCCTTACCTGAAACGAAGTCTTGCATGTAGGAAGACACAGAGCCTGGGATTTTACTCCATTTCTGAAGGGAAACACACAGCATAGTATTCATCCATGGATCACACTGTGGTTAGAGCGAGAAGCACACTCTTGTTTTCTAGAGTCTCTAAGACAGCAGGAAATTTGAGCTTGCCCAGAACAATAGAACGGTGTTTCCTACACATATGGACTATATCCAGTCCAAATCTGCTTCTGAAACTGATATAAAGCATTGACCCTCTAACATCCAATGATTGTCACTTTAGATGAGAAATGTGTGAGCTCTGTGAACGATGTAGTTCGTTTGAGCAGAAAAGTGACTGTCCTTACCTGAAACGAAGTCTTGCTTGTAGGAAGACTCAGAGCCTGGGATTTAACTCCGTTTCTGAAGCTAAACACACAGCATAGTTCTCATCCATGGATCACACTCGGCTTTAGAGCGAGAAGCACGCTCTTGCTTTCTAGAGTCTCTAAGACAGCAGGAAACGTGAGTGTGCTGAGAACAAAAGAATGGTGTTTCCTACACATACGGACCATATCTAGTCCAACTCATCTCCTGAAACTGATAGAAAGCACTGGTCCTCTAACATCCAATGCTTGTCAGTTAAGATGAGAAACGTGTGAGCTTCATGAACGATGTAGTTCGTTTGAGCAAAAAAGTGACTGCCCTTACCTTAAACGAAGTCTTGCTTGTACGAAGACTCAGAGCCTGGGATTTAACTCCATTCCTGAATTGAAACACACAGCAGTGTTCTCATCCATTGATCACACTCTGCTTTAGAATAAGAAGCATGCTCTTGCTTTTTAGAGTCTCTAAGACAGGAGGAAACGTGAGTGTGCTGAGAACAAAAGAACGGTTTTTCCTACACATACGGACCATATCTTGTCCAAATCTGCTTCTGAAACTAATACAAAGCACTGATCCTCTAACATCCAATGTTTGTCTGTTAAGATGAGAAACGTGTGAGCTTCATGAACGATGTAGTTCGTTTGAGCAGAAAAGTGACTGCCCTTACCTGAATTGAAGTCTTGCCTGTAGGAAGACTCAGAGCCTGGGATTTAACTCCATTTCTGAAGGCAAACACACAGCATAGTTCTCATCCATGGATCACACTCTGCTTTACAGCGAGAAGCCCGCTCTTGCTTTCTAGAGTCTCTAAGACAGCAGGAAACCTGAGTGTGCTGAGAACAAAAGAACGGTGTTTCCTAACATACGTACCATATCTAGTCCAAATCTGGTTCTTAAACAGATACAAAGCACTGATCCTCTAACATCCAATGCTTGTCTGTTAAGATGAGAAACGTGTGAGCTTCATGAACGATGAAGTTCGTTTGAGAAGAACAGTGACTGCCCTTACCTGAAATGAAGTCTTGCTTGTAGGAAGACTCAGAGCCTGGGATTTAACTGCATTTCTGAAGTAAAACACACAGCAGTGTAATCATCCATTGATCACACTCTGCTTTATAACAAGAAGCACGCTCTTGCTTTCTAGAATCTCTAAGACAGCAGGAAACGTGAGTGTGCTGAGAATAAAAGAACGGTGTTTCCTACACATACGGACCATATCTAGTCCAACTCTACTTCTTAAACTGATACAAAGCACTGGTCCTCTAACATCCAATGCTTGTCTGTAGAGATGAGAAATGTGTGAGCTCAGTGAACGATGTAGTTCGTTTGAGCTGAAAAGTGACTGCCCTTACCTCAATTGAAGTCTTGATTGTAGGAAGACACAGAGATTGGGATTTAACTCCATTTCTGAAGGGAAACACACAGCATAGTTCTCATCCATGGATCAAAATCTGCTTTAGAGCGAGAAGCACGCTCTTGCTTTCTAGAGTCTCTAACACAGCAGGAAAAGTGAGTGTGCTGAGAACAAAAGAACGGGGTTTCCTACACATACGGACCATATCTAGTCCAACTCTGTTTCTGTAAGTGGCACAAAGCACTGGTCCTCTAACATCCAATGCTTGTCAGTTAAGATGAGAAACGTGTGATATTCGTGAATGATGTAGTTCGTTTGAGCAGAAAAGTGACTGCCCTTACCTTAAACGAAGTCTTGCCTGTAGGAAGACTCAGAGCCTGGGATTTAACTCCATTTCTGAAAGCAAACACACAGCATAGTTCTCATCCATTGATCACACTCTGCTTTAGAGCGAGAAGCCCGCTCTTGCTTTCTAGAGTCTCTAAGACAGCAGGAAACCTGAGTGTGCTGAGAACAAAAGAACGGTGTTTCCTAACATACGTACCATATCTAGTCCAAATCTGGTTCTTAAACAGATACAAAGCACTGATCCTCTAACATCCAATGCTTGTCTGTTAAGATGAGAAACGTGTGAGCTTCATGAACGATGTAGTTCGTTTGAGCTGAAAAGTGACTGCCCTTACCTCAATTGAAGTCTTGATTGTAGGAAGACACAGAGATTGGGATTTAACCTCATTTCTGAAGGGAAACAGACAGCATAGTTCTCATCCATGGATCAAAATCTGCTTTAGAGCGAGAAGCACGCTCTTGCTTTCTAGAGTCTCTAACACAGCAGGAAAAGTGAGTGTGCTGAGAACAAAAGAACGGTGTTTCCTACACATACGGACCATATCTAGTCCAACTCTGTTTCTGTAAGTGACACAAAGCACTGGTCCTCTAACATCCAATGCTTGTCAGTTAAGATGAGAAACGTGTGATCTTCGTGAACGATGTAGTTCGTTTGAGCAGAAAAGTGACTGCATTTACCTGAAACGAAGTCTTGCTTGTAGGAAGACTCAGAGCCTGGGATTTAACTCCTTTTCTGAAGTGAAACACACAGCAGTGTTCTCATCCATTGATCACACTCTGCTTTAGAACAAGAAGCACGCACTTGCTTTCTAGAGTCTCCAATAAAGCAGGAAACATGAGTGTGCTGAGAACAAAAGAACGGTTTTTCCTACACATACGGACCATATGTAGTCCAAATCTGATTCTGAAAGTGATAAAATGCACTGGTCCTCTAACATCCAATGCTTGTCAGTTAAGATGAGAATCGTGTGATCTTCGTTAACGATGTAGTTGGTTTGAGCAGAAAAGTGACTGCCCTTACCTGAAATGAAGTCTTGCTTGTAGGAAGACTCAGAACCTGGGATTTAACTCCATTTCTGAAGTGAAACACACAGCAGTGTTCTCATCCACTGATGACACTCTGCTTCAGAACAAGAAGCACGCTCTTGCTTTCTAGAGTCTCTAAGACAGCAGGAAACGTGAGTGTGCTGAGAACAAAAGAACGGTGTTTCCTACACATACGGACCATATCTATTCCAACTCTGCTTCTGAAACTGATACAAAGCACTGGTCCTCTAACATCCAATGTTTGTCAGTTAAGATGAGAAACGTGTGAGCTTCTTGAATGATGTAGTTCCTTTGAACTGAAAAGTGACTACCCTTACCTGAAACGAAGTCTTGCATGTAGGAAGACACAGAGCCTGGGATTTTACTCCATTTCTGAAGGGAAACACACAGCATAGTATTCATCCATGGATCACACTGTGGTTAGAGCGAGAAGCACACTCTTGTTTTCTAGAGTCTCTAAGACAGCAGGAAATTTGAGTGTGCCCAGAACAATAGAACGGTGTTTCCTACACATATGGACTATATCCAGTCCAAATCTGCTTCTGAAACTGATATAAAGCATTGACCCTCTAACATCCAATGATTGTCACTTTAGATGAGAAATGTGTGAGCTCTGTGAACGATGTAGTTCGTTTGAGCAGAAAAGTGACTGTCCTTACCTGAAACGAAGTCTTGCTTGTAGGAAGATTCAGAGCCTGGGATTTAACTCCGTTTCTGAAGCTAAACACACAGCATAGTTCTCATCCATGGATCACACTCTGCTTTAGAGCGAGAAGCACGCTCTTGCTTTCTAGAGTCTCTAAGACAGCAGGAAACGTGAGTGTGCTGAGAACAAAAGAATGGTGTTTCCTACACATACGGACCATATCTAGTCCAACTCATCTTCTGAAACTGATAGAAAGCACTGGTCCTCTAACATCCAATGCTTGTCAGTTAAGATGGGAAACGTGTGAGCTTCATGAACGATGTACTTCGTTTGAGCAAAAAAGTGACTGCCCTTACCTTAAACGAAGTCTTGCTTGTACGAAGACTCAGAACCTGGGATTTAACTCCATTCCTGAATTGAAACAGACAGCAGTGTTCTCATCCATTGATCACACTCTGCTTTAGAATAAGAAGCATGCTCTTGCTTTTTAGAGTCTCTAAGACAGGAGGAAACGTGAGTGTGCTGAGAACAAAAGAACGGTTTTTCCTACACATACGGACCATATCTTGTCCAAATCTGCTTCTGAAACTAATACAAAGCACTGATCCTCTAACATCCAATGTTTGTCTGTTAAGATGAGAAACGTGTGAGCTTCATGAAGGATGTAGTTCGTTTGAGCAGAAAAGTGACTGCCCTTACCTGAATTGAAGTCTTGCCTGTAGGAAGACTCAGAGCCTGGGATTTAACTCCATTTCTGAAGGCAAACACACAGCATAGTTCTCATCCATGGATCACACTCTGCTTTAGAGCGAGAAGCCCGCTCTTGCTTTCTAGAGTCTCTAAGACAGCAGGAAACCTGAGTGTGCTGAGAACAAAAGAACGGTGTTTCCTAACATACGTACCATATCTAGTCCAAATCTGGTTCTTAAACAGATACAAAGCACTGATCCTCTAACATCCAATGCTTGTCTGTTAAGATGAGAAACGTGTGAGCTTCATGAACGATGAAGTTCGTTTGAGAAGAACAGTGACTGCCCTTACCTGAAATGAAGTCTTGCTTGTAGGAAGACTCAGAGCCTGGGATTTAACTGCATTTCTGAAGTAAAACACACAGCAGTGTAATCATCCATTGATCACACTCTGCTTTATAACAAGAAGCACGCTCTTGCTTTCTAGAATCTCTAAGACAGCAGGAAACATGAGTGTGCTGAGAATAAAAGAACGGTGTTTCCTACACATACGGACCATATCTAGTCCAACTCTACTTCTTAAACTGATACAAAGCACTGGTCCTCTAACATCCAATGCTTGTCTGTAGAGATGAGAAATGTGTGAGCTCAGTGAACGATGTAGTTCGTTTGAGCTGAAAAGTGACTGCCCTTACCTTAAACGAAGTCTTGCTTGTAGGAAGACACAGAGTCTGGGATATAACTCCATTTCTGAAGGGAAACACACAGCATAGTTCTCATCCATGGATCACAATCTGCTTTAGAGCGAGAAGCACGCTCTTGCTTTCTAAATTCTCTAAGACAGCAGGAAACGTGAGTGCGCTGAGAACAAAAGTATGTTGTTTCCTACACATATGGACCATATCTAGTACAACTCTGTTTCTGAAACTGACACAAAGCACTGGTCCTCTAACATCCAATGCTTGTCAGTTAAGATGAGAAACGTGTGATCTTCGTGAACGATGTAGTTCGTTTGAGCAGAAAAGTGACTGCATTTACCTGAAACGAAGTCTTGCTTGTAGGAAGACTCAGAGCCTGGGATTTAACTCCTTTTCTGAAGTGAAACACACAGCAGTGTTCTCATCCATTGATCACACTCTGCTTTAGAACAAGAAGCACGCACTTGCTTTCTAGAGTCTCCAATAAAGCAGGTAATCTGAGTGTGCCCAGAACAAAAGAACGGTTTTTCCTTCACATACGGACCATATGTAGTCCAAATCTGATTCTGAAAGTGATAAAATGCACTGGTCCTGTAACATCCAATTCTTGTCAGTTAAGATGAGAATCGTGTGATCTTCGTTAACGATGTAGTTGGTTTGAGCAGAAAAGTGACTGCCCTTACCTGAAATGAAGTCTTGCTTGTAGGAAGACTCAGAACCTGGGATTTAACTCCATTTCTGAAGTGAAACACACAGCAGTGTTGTCATCCACTGATGACACTCTGCTTCAGAACAAGAAGCACGCTCTTGCTTTCTAGAGTCTCTAAGACAGCAGGAAACGTGAGTGTGCTGAGAACAAAAGAACGGTGTTTCCTACACATACGGACCATATCTAGTCCAACTCTGCTTCTGAAACTCATACAAAGACTGGTCCTCTAACATCCAATGTTTGTCAGTTAAGATGAGAAACGTGTGAGCTTCTTGAATGATGTAGTTCCTTTGAACTGAAAAGAACATACCCTTACCTGAAACGAAGTCTTGCATGTAGGAAGACACAGAGCCTGGGATTTAACTCCATTTCTGAAGGGAAACACACAGCATAGTATTCATCCATGGATCACACTGTGGTTAGAGCGAGAAGCACACTCTTGTTTTCTAGAGTCTCTAAGACAGCAGGAAATTTGAGTGTGCCCAGAACAATAGAACGGTGTTTCCTACACATATGGACTATATCCAGTCCAAATCTGCTTCTGAAACTGATATAAAGCATTGACCCTCTAACATCCAATGATTGTCACTTTAGATGAGAAATGTGTGAGCTCTGTGAATGATGTAGTTCGTTTGAGCAGAAAAGTGACTGTCCTTACCTGAAACGAAGTCTTGCTTGTAGGAAGACTCAGAGCCTGGGATTTAACTCCATTTCTGAAGCTAAACACACAGCATAGTTCTCATCCATGGATCACACTCTGCTTTAGAGCGAGAAGCACGCTCTTGCTTTCTAGAGTCTCTAAGACAGCAGGAAACGTGAGTGTGCTGAGAACAAAAGAATGGTGTTTCCTACACATACGGACCATATCTAGTCCAACTCATCTTCTGAAACTGATAGAAAGCACTGGTCCTCTAACATATAATGCTTGTCAGTTAAGATGGGAAACGTGTGAGCTTCATGAACGATGTAGTTCGTTTGAGCAAAAAAGTGACTGCCCTTACCTTAAACGAAGTTTTGCTTGTACGAAAACTCAGAGCCTGGGATTTAACTCCATTCCTGAATTGAAACACACAGCAGTGTTCTCATCCATTGATCACACTCTGCTTTAGAATAAGAAGCATGCTCTTGCTTTTTAGAGTCTCTAAGACAGGGGGAAACGTGAGTGTGCTGAGAACAAAAGAACGGTGTTTCCTACACATACGGACCATATCTTGTCCAAATCTGCTTCTGAAACTAATACAAAGCACTGATCCTCTAACATCCAATGTTTGTCTGTTAAGATGAGAAACGTGTGAGCTTCATGAACGATGTAGTTCATTTGAGCAGAAAAGTGACTGCCCTTACCTGAATTGAAGTCTTGCCTGTAGGAAGACTCAGAGCCTGGGATTTAACTCCATTTCTGAAGGCAAACACACAGCATAGTTCTCATCCATGGATCACACTCTGCTTTAGAGCGAGAAGCCCGCTCTTGCTTTCTAGAGTCTCTAAGACAGCAGGAAACCTGAGTGTGCTGAGAACAAAAGAACGGTGTTTCCTAACATACGTACCATATCTAGTCCAAATCTGGTTCTTAAACAGATACAAAGCACTGATCCTCTAACATCCAATGCTTGTCTGTTAAGATGAGAAACGTGTGAGCTTCATGAACGATGTAGTTCGTTTGAGAAGAACAGTGACTGCCCTTACCTGAAATGAAGTCTTGCTTGTAGGAAGACTCAGAGCCTGGGATTTAACTGCATTTCTGAAGTAAAACACACAGCAGTGTAATCATCCATTGATCACACTCTGCTTTATAACAAGAAGCACGCTCTTGCTTTCTAGAATCTCTAAGACAGCAGGAAACGTGAGTGTGCTGAGAATAAAAGAACGGTGTTTCCTACACATACGGACCATATCTAGTCCAACTCTACTTCTGAAACTGATACAAAGCACTGGTCCTCTAACATCCAATGCTTGTCTGTTAAGATGAGAAATGTGTGAGCTCAGTGAACGATGTAGTTCGTTTGAGCTGAAAAGTGACTGCCCTTACCTCAATTGAAGTCTTGATTGTAGGAAGACACAGAGATTGGGATTTAACTCCATTTCTGAAGGGAAACACACAGCATAGTTCTCATCCATGGATCAAAATCTGCTTTAGAGCGAGAAGCACGCTCTTGCTTTCTAGAGTCTCTAACACAGCAGGAAAAGTGAGTGTGCTGAGAACAAAAGAACGGTGTTTCCTACACATACGGACCATATCTAGTCCAACTCTGTTTCTGTAAGTGACACAAAGCACTGGTCCTCTAACATCCAATGCTTGTCAGTTAAGATGAGAAACGTGTGATCTTCGTGAATGATGTAGTTCGTTTGAGCAGAAAAGTGACTGCCCTTACCTGAAACGAAGTCTTGCTTGTAGGAAGACACAGAGTCAGGGATATAACTCCATTTCTGAAGGGAAACACACAGCATAGTTCTCATCCATGGATCACAATCTGCTTTAGAGCGAGAAGCACGCTCTTGCTTTCTAAATTCTCTAAGACAGCAGGAAACGTGAGTGCGCTGAGAACAAAAGTATGTTGTTTCCTACACATATGGACCATATCTAGTACAACTCTGTTTCTGAAACTGACACAAAGCACTGGTCCTCTAACATCCAATGCTTGTCAGTTAAGATGAGAAACGTGTGATCTTCGTGAACGATGTAGTTCGTTTGAGCAGAAAAGTGACTGCATTTACCTGAAACGAAGTCTTGCTTGTAGGAAGACTCAGAGCCTGGGATTTAACTCCTTTTCTGAAGTGAAACACACAGCAGTGTTCTCATCCATTGATCACACTCTGCTTTAGAACAAGAAGCACGCACTTGCTTTCTAGAGTCTCCAATAAAGCAGGAAACATGAGTGTGCTGAGAACAAAAGAACGGTGTTTCCTACACATACGGACCATATCTATTCCAACTCTGCTTCTGAAACTGATACAAAGCACTGGTCCTCTAACATCCAATGTTTGTCAGTTAAGATGAGAAACGTGTGAGCTTCTTGAATGATGTAGTTCCTTTGAACTGAAAAGTGACTACCCTTACCTGAAACGAAGTCTTGCATGTAGGAAGACACAGAGCCTGGGATTTTACTCCATTTCTGAAGGGAAACACACAGCATAGTATTCATCCATGGATCACACTGTGGTTAGAGCGAGAAGCACACTCTTGTTTTCTAGAGTCTCTAAGACAGCAGGAAATTTGAGTGTGCCCAGAACAATAGAACGGTGTTTCCTACACATATGGACTATATCCAGTCCAAATCTGCTTCTGAAACTGATATAAAGCATTGACCCTCTAACATCCAATGATTGTCACTTTAGATGAGAAATGTGTGAGCTCTGTGAACAATGTAGTTCGTTTGAGCAGAAAAGTGACTGTCCTTACCTGAAACGAAGTCTTGCTTGTAGGAAGATTCAGAGCCTGGGATTTAACTCCGTTTCTGAAGCTAAACACACAGCATAGTTCTCATCCATGGATCACACTCTGCTTTAGAGCGAGAAGCACGCTCTTGCTTTCTAGAGTCTCTAAGACAGCAGGAAACGTGAGTGTGCTGAGAACAAAAGAATGGTGTTTCCTACACATACGGACCATATCTAGTCCAACTCATCTTCTGAAACTGATAGAAAGCACTGGTCCTCTAACATCCAATGCTTGTCAGTTAAGATGGGAAACGTGTGAGCTTCATGAACGATGTACTTCGTTTGAGCAAAAAAGTGACTGCCCTTACCTTAAACGAAGTCTTGCTTGTACGAAGACTCAGAACCTGGGATTTAACTCCATTCCTGAATTGAAACAGACAGCAGTGTTCTCATCCATTGATCACACTCTGCTTTAGAATAAGAAGCATGCTCTTGCTTTTTAGAGTCTCTAAGACAGGAGGAAACGTGAGTGTGCTGAGAACAAAAGAACGGTTTTTCCTACACATACGGACCATATCTTGTCCAAATCTGCTTCTGAAACTAATACAAAGCACTGATCCTCTAACATCCAATGTTTGTCTGTTAAGATGAGAAACGTGTGAGCTTCATGAAGGATGTAGTTCGTTTGAGCAGAAAAGTGACTGCCCTTACCTGAATTGAAGTCTTGCCTGTAGGAAGACTCAGAGCCTGGGATTTAACTCCATTTCTGAAGGCAAACACACAGCATAGTTCTCATCCATGGATCACACTCTGCTTTACAGCGAGAAGCCCGCTCTTGCTTTCTAGAGTCTCTAAGACAGCAGGAAACCTGAGTGTGCTGAGAAAAAAAGAACGGTGTTTCCTAACATACGTACCATATCTAGTCCAAATCTGGTTCTTAAACAGATACAAAGCACTGATCCTCTAACATCCAATGCTTGTCTGTTAAGATGAGAAACGTGTGAGCTTCATGAACGATGAAGTTCGTTTGAGAAGAACAGTGACTGCCCTTACCTGAAATGAAGTCTTGCTTGTAGGAAGACTCAGAGCCTGGGATTTAACTGCATTTCTGAAGTAAAACACACAGCAGTGTAATCATCCATTGATCACACTCTGCTTTATAACAAGAAGCACGCTCTTGCTTTCTAGAATCTCTAAGACAGCAGGAAACATGAGTGTGCTGAGAATAAAAGAACGGTGTTTCCTACACATACGGACCATATCTAGTCCAACTCTACTTCTTAAACTGATACAAAGCACTGGTCCTCTAACATCCAATGCTTGTCTGTAGAGATGAGAAATGTGTGAGCTCAGTGAACGATGTAGTTCGTTTGAGCTGAAAAGTGACTGCCCTTACCTTAAACGAAGTCTTGCTTGTAGGAAGACACAGAGTCTGGGATATAACTCCATTTCTGAAGGGAAACACACAGCATAGTTCTCATCCATGGATCACAATCTGCTTTAGAGCGAGAAGCACGCTCTTGCTTTCTAAATTCTCTAAGACAGCAGGAAACGTGAGTGCGCTGAGAACAAAAGTATGTTGTTTCCTACACATATGGACCATATCTAGTACAACTCTGTTTCTGAAACTGACACAAAGCACTGGTCCTCTAACATCCAATGCTTGTCAGTTAAGATGAGAAACGTGTGATCTTCGTGAACGATGTAGTTCGTTTGAGCAGAAAAGTGACTGCATTTACCTGAAACGAAGTCTTGCTTGTAGGAAGACTCAGAGCCTGGGATTTAACTCCTTTTCTGAAGTGAAACACACAGCAGTGTTCTCATCCATTGATCACACTCTGCTTTAGAACAAGAAGCACGCACTTGCTTTCTAGAGTCTCCAATAAAGCAGGTAATCTGAGTGTGCCCAGAACAAAAGAACGGTTTTTCCTACACATACGGACCATATGTAGTCCAAATCTGATTCTGAAAGTGATAAAATGCACTGGTCCTCTAACATCCAATGCTTGTCAGTTAAGATGAGAATCGTGTGATCTTCGTTAACGATGTAGTTGGTTTGAGCAGAAAAGTGACTGCCCTTACCTGAAATGAAGTCTTGCTTGTAGGAAGACTCAGAACCTGGGATTTAACTCCATTTCTGAAGTGAAACACACAGCAGTGTTCTCATCCACTGATGACACTCTGCTTCAGAACAAGAAGCACGCTCTTGCTTTCTAGAGTCTCTAAGACAGCAGGAAACGTGAGTGTGCTGAGAACAAAAGAACGGTGTTTCCTACACATACGGACCATATCTAGTCCAACTCTGCTTCTGAAACTCATACAAAGACTGGTCCTCTAACATCCAATGTTTGTCAGTTAAGATGAGAAACGTGTGAGCTTTTTGAATGATGTAGTTCCTTTGAACTGAAAAGAACATACCCTTACCTGAAACGAAGTCTTGCATGTAGGAAGACACAGAGCCTGGGATTTAACTCCATTTCTGAAGGGAAACACACAGCATAGTATTCATCCATGGATCACACTGTGGTTAGAGCGAGAAGCACACTCTTGTTTTCTAGAGTCTCTAAGACAGCAGGAAATTTGAGTGTGCCCAGAACAATAGAACGGTGTTTCCTACACATATGGACTATATCCAGTCCAAATCTGCTTCTGAAACTGATATAAAGCATTGACCCTCTAACATCCAATGATTGTCACTTTAGATGAGAAATGTGTGAGCTCTGTGAACGATGTAGTTCGTTTGAGCAGAAAAGTGACTGTCCTTACCTGAAACGAAGTCTTGCTTGTAGGAAGACTCAGAGCCTGGGATTTAACTCCATTTCTGAAGCTAAACACACAGCATAGTTCTCATCCATGGATCACACTCTGCTTTAGAGCGAGAAGCACGCTCTTGCTTTCTAGAGTCTCTAAGACAGCAGGAAACGTGAGTGTGCTGAGAACAAAAGAATGGTGTTTCCTACACATACGGACCATATCTAGTCCAACTCATCTTCTGAAACTGATAGAAAACACTGGTCCTCTAACATATAATGCTTGTCAGTTAAGATGGGAAACGTGTGAGCTTCATGAACGATGTAGTTCGTTTGAGCAAAAAAGTGACTGCCCTTACCTTAAACGAAGTTTTGCTTGTACGAAAACTCAGAGCCTGGGATTTAACTCCATTCCTGAATTGAAACACACAGCAGTGTTCTCATCCATTGATCACACTCTGCTTTAGAATAAGAAGCATGCTCTTGCTTTTTAGAGTCTCTAAGACAGGGGGAAACGTGAGTGTGCTGAGAACAAAAGAACGGTGTTTCCTACACATACGGACCATATCTTGTCCAAATCTGCTTCTGAAACTAATACAAAGCACTGATCCTCTAACATCCAATGTTTGTCTGTTAAGATGAGAAACGTGTGAGCTTCATGAACGATGTAGTTCATTTGAGCAGAAAAGTGACTGCCCTTACCTGAATTGAAGTCTTGCCTGTAGGAAGACTCAGAGCCTGGGATTTAACTCCATTTCTGAAGGCAAACACACAGCATAGTTCTCATCCATGGATCACACTCTGCTTTAGAGCGAGAAGCCCGCTCTTGCTTTCTAGAGTCTCTAAGACAGCAGGAAACCTGAGTGTGCTGAGAACAAAAGAACGGTGTTTCCTAACATACGTACCATATCTAGTCCAAATCTGGTTCTTAAACAGATACAAAGCACTGATCCTCTAACATCCAATGCTTGTCTGTTAAGATGAGAAACGTGTGAGCTTCATGAACGATGTAGTTCGTTTGAGAAGAACAGTGACTGCCCTTACCTGAAATGAAGTCTTGCTTGTAGGAAGACTCAGAGCCTGGGATTTAACTGCATTTCTGAAGTAAAACACACAGCAGTGTAATCATCCATTGATCACACTCTGCTTTATAACAAGAAGCACGCTCTTGCTTTCTAGAATCTCTAAGACAGCAGGAAACGTGAGTGTGCTGAGAATAAAAGAACGGTGTTTCCTACACATACGGACCATATCTAGTCCAACTCTACTTCTTAAACTGATACAAAGCACTGGTCCTCTAACATCCAATGCTTGTCTGTTAAGATGAGAAATGTGTGAGCTCAGTGAACGATGTAGTTCGTTTGAGCTGAAAAGTGACTGCCCTTACCTCAATTGAAGTCTTGATTGTAGGAAGACACAGAGATTGGGATTTAACTCCATTTCTGAAGGGAAACACACAGCATAGTTCTCATCCATGTATCAAAATCTGCTTTAGAGCGAGAAGCACGCTCTTGCTTTCTAGAGTCTCTAACACAGCAGGAAAAGTGAGTGTGCTGAGAACAAAAGAACGGTGTTTCCTACACATACGGACCATATCTAGTCCAACTCTGTTTCTGTAAGTGACACAAAGCACTGGTCCTCTAACATCCAATGCTTGTCAGTTAAGATGAGAAACGTGTGATCTTCGTGAATGATGTAGTTCGTTTGAGCAGAAAAGTGACTGCCCTTACCTGAAACGAAGTCTTGCTTGTAGGAAGACACAGAGTCTGGGATATAACTCCATTTCTGAAGGGAAACACACAGCATAGTTCTCATCCATGGATCACAATCTGCTTTAGAGCGAGAAGCACGCTCTTGCTTTCTAAATTCTCTAAGACAGCAGGAAACGTGAGTGCGCTGAGAACAAAAGTATGTTGTTTCCTACACATATGGACCATATCTAGTACAACTCTGTTTCTGAAACTGACACAAAGCACTGGTCCTCTAACATCCAATGCTTGTCAGTTAAGATGAGAAACGTGTGATCTTCGTGAACGATGTAGTTCGTTTGAGCAGAAAAGTGACTGCATTTACCTGAAACGAAGTCTTGCTTGTAGGAAGACTCAGAGCCTGGGATTTAACTCCTTTTCTGAAGTGAAACACACAGCAGTGTTCTCATCCATTGATCCCACTCTGCTTTAGAACAAGAAGCACGCACTTGCTTTCTAGAGTCTCCAATAAAGCAGGAAACATGAGTGTGCTGAGAACAAAAGAACGGTTTTTCCTACACATACGGACCATATGTAGTCCAACTCTGATTCTGAAAGTGATAAAATGCACTGGTCCTCTAACATCCAATGCTTGTCAGTTAAGATGAGAATCGTGTGATCTTCGTTAACGATGTAGTTGGTTTGAGCAGAAAAGTGACTGCCCTTACCTGAAATGAAGTCTTGCTTGTAGGAAGACTCAGAACCTGGGATTTAACTCCATTTCTGAAGTGAAACACACAGCAGTGTTCTCATCCACTGATGACACTCTGCTTCAGAACAAGAAGCACGCTCTTGCTTTCTAGAGTCTCTAAGACAGCAGGAAATTTGAGTGTGCCCAGAACAATAGAACGGTGTTTCCTACACATATGGACTATATCCAGTCCAAATCTGCTTCTGAAACTGATATAAAGCATTGACCCTCTAACATCCAATGATTGTCACTTTAGATGAGAAATGTGTGAGCTCTGTGAACGATGTAGTTCGTTTGAGCAGAAAAGTGACTGTCCTTACCTGAAACGAAGTCTTGCTTGTAGGAAGACTCAGAGCCTGGGATTTAACTCCGTTTCTGAAGCTAAACACACAGCATAGTTCTCATCCATGGATCACACTCTGCTTTAGAGCGAGAAGCACGCTCTTGCTTTCTAGAGTCTCTAAGACAGCAGGAAACGTGAGTGTGCTGAGAACAAAAGAATGGTGTTTCCTACACATACGGACCATATCTAGTCCAACTCATCTTCTGAAACTGATAGAAAGCACTGGTCCTCTAACATCCAATGCTTGTCAGTTAAGATTGGAAACGTGTGAGCTTCATGAACGATGTACTTCGTTTGAGCAAAAAAGTGACTGCCCTTACCTTAAACGAAGTCTTGCTTGTACGAAGACTCAGAACCTGGGATTTAACTCCATTCCTGAATTGAAACAGACAGCAGTGTTCTCATCCATTGATCACACTCTGCTTTAGAATAAGAAGCATGCTCTTGCTTTTTAGAGTCTCTAAGACAGGAGGAAACGTGAGTGTGCTGAGAACAAAAGAACGGTTTTTCCTACACATACGGACCATATCTTGTCCAAATCTGCTTCTGAAACTAATACAAAGCACTGATCCTCTAACATCCAATGTTTGTCTGTTAAGATGAGAAACGTGTGAGCTTCATGAAGGATGTAGTTCGTTTGAGCAGAAAAGTGACTGCCCTTACCTGAATTGAAGTCTTGCCTGTAGGAAGACTCAGAGCCTGGGATTTAACTCCATTTCTGAAGGCAAACACACAGCATAGTTCTCATCCATGGATCACACTCTGCTTTACAGCGAGAAGCCCGCTCTTGCTTTCTAGAGTCTCTAAGACAGCAGGAAACCTGAGTGTGCTGAGAACAAAAGAACGGTGTTTCCTAACATACGTACCATATCTAGTCCAAATCTGGTTCTTAAACAGATACAAAGCACTGATCCTCTAACATCCAATGCTTGTCTGTTAAGATGAGAAACGTGTGAGCTTCATGAACGATGAAGTTCGTTTGAGAAGAACAGTGACTGCCCTTACCTGAAATGAAGTCTTGCTTGTAGGAAGACTCAGAGCCTGGGATTTAACTGCATTTCTGAAGTAAAACACACAGCAGTGTAATCATCCATTGATCACACTCTGCTTTATAACAAGAAGCACGCTCTTGCTTTCTAGAATCTCTAAGACAGCAGGAAACATGAGTGTGCTGAGAATAAAAGAACGGTGTTTCCTACACATACGGACCATATCTAGTCCAACTCTACTTCTTAAACTGATACAAAGCACTGGTCCTCTAACATCCAATGCTTGTCTGTAGAGATGAGAAATGTGTGAGCTCAGTGAACGATGTAGTTCGTTTGAGCTGAAAAGTGACTGCCCTTACCTTAAACGAAGTCTTGCTTGTAGGAAGACACAGAGTCTGGGATATAACTCCATTTCTGAAGGGAAACACACAGCATAGTTCTCATCCATGGATCACAATCTGCTTTAGAGCGAGAAGCACGCTCTTGCTTTCTAAATTCT
Source organism: Onychomys leucogaster (assembly GCA_949786385.1). NCBI lineage: Eukaryota > Metazoa > Chordata > Mammalia > Rodentia > Cricetidae > Onychomys > Onychomys leucogaster. The sequence continues at coordinate 479,575 of CATKUP010000123.1, forward strand.
CTAAGACAGCAGGAAACGTGAGTGCGCTGAGAACAAAAGTATGTTGTTTCCTACACATATGGACCATATCTAGTACAACTCTGTTTCTGAAACTGACACAAAGCACTGGTCCTCTAACATCCAATGCTTGTCAGTTAAGATGAGAAACGTGTGATCTTCGTGAACGATGTAGTTCGTTTGAGCAGAAAAGTGACTGCATTTACCTGAAACGAAGTCTTGCTTGTAGGAAGACTCAGAGCCTGGGATTTAACTCCTTTTCTGAAGTGAAACACACAGCAGTGTTCTCATCCATTGATCACACTCTGCTTTAGAACAAGAAGCACGCACTTGCTTTCTAGAGTCTCCAATAAAGCAGGTAATCTGAGTGTGCCCAGAACAAAAGAACGGTTTTTCCTACACATACGGACCATATGTAGTCCAAATCTGATTCTGAAAGTGATAAAATGCACTGGTCCTCTAACATCCAATGCTTGTCAGTTAAGATGAGAATCGTGTGATCTTCGTTAACGATGTAGTTGGTTTGAGCAGAAAAGTGACTGCCCTTACCTGAAATGAAGTCTTGCTTGTAGGAAGACTCAGAACCTGGGATTTAACTCCATTTCTGAAGTGAAACACACAGCAGTGTTCTCATCCACTGATGACACTCTGCTTCAGAACAAGAAGCACGCTCTTGCTTTCTAGAGTCTCTAAGACAGCAGGAAACGTGAGTGTGCTGAGAACAAAAGAACGGTGTTTCCTACACATACGGACCATATCTAGTCCAACTCTGCTTCTGAAACTCATACAAAGACTGGTCCTCTAACATCCAATGTTTGTCAGTTAAGATGAGAAACGTGTGAGCTTTTTGAATGATGTAGTTCCTTTGAACTGAAAAGAACATACCCTTACCTGAAACGAAGTCTTGCATGTAGGAAGACACAGAGCCTGGGATTTAACTCCATTTCTGAAGGGAAACACACAGCATAGTATTCATCCATGGATCACACTGTGGTTAGAGCGAGAAGCACACTCTTGTTTTCTAGAGTCTCTAAGACAGCAGGAAATTTGAGTGTGCCCAGAACAATAGAACGGTGTTTCCTACACATATGGACTATATCCAGTCCAAATCTGCTTCTGAAACTGATATAAAGCATTGACCCTCTAACATCCAATGATTGTCACTTTAGATGAGAAATGTGTGAGCTCTGTGAACGATGTAGTTCGTTTGAGCAGAAAAGTGACTGTCCTTACCTGAAACGAAGTCTTGCTTGTAGGAAGACTCAGAGCCTGGGATTTAACTCCATTTCTGAAGCTAAACACACAGCATAGTTCTCATCCATGGATCACACTCTGCTTTAGAGCGAGAAGCACGCTCTTGCTTTCTAGAGTCTCTAAGACAGCAGGAAACGTGAGTGTGCTGAGAACAAAAGAATGGTGTTTCCTACACATACGGACCATATCTAGTCCAACTCATCTTCTGAAACTGATAGAAAGCGCTGGTCCTCTAACATATAATGCTTGTCAGTTAAGATGGGAAACGTGTGAGCTTCATGAACGATGTAGTTCGTTTGAGCAAAAAAGTGACTGCCCTTACCTTAAACGAAGTTTTGCTTGTACGAAAACTCAGAGCCTGGGATTTAACTCCATTCCTGAATTGAAACACACAGCAGTGTTCTCATCCATTGATCACACTCTGCTTTAGAATAAGAAGCATGCTCTTGCTTTTTAGAGTCTCTAAGACAGGGGGAAACGTGAGTGTGCTGAGAACAAAAGAACGGTGTTTCCTACACATACGGACCATATCTTGTCCAAATCTGCTTCTGAAACTAATACAAAGCACTGATCCTCTAACATCCAATGTTTGTCTGTTAAGATGAGAAACGTGTGAGCTTCATGAACGATGTAGTTCATTTGAGCAGAAAAGTGACTGCCCTTACCTGAATTGAAGTCTTGCCTGTAGGAAGACTCAGAGCCTGGGATTTAACTCCATTTCTGAAGGCAAACACACAGCATAGTTCTCATCCATGGATCACACTCTGCTTTAGAGCGAGAAGCCCGCTCTTGCTTTCTAGAGTCTCTAAGACTGCAGGAAACCTGAGTGTGCTGAGAACAAAAGAACGGTGTTTCCTAACATACGTACCATATCTAGTCCAAATCTGGTTCTTAAACAGATACAAAGCACTGATCCTCTAACATCCAATGCTTGTCTATTAAGATGAGAAACGTGTGAGCTTCATGAACGATGTAGTTCGTTTGAGAAGAACAGTGACTGCCCTTACCTGAAATGAAGTCTTGCTTGTAGGAAGACTCAGAGCCTGGGATTTAACTGCATTTCTGAAGTAAAACACACAGCAGTGTAATCATCCATTGATCACACTCTGCTTTATAACAAGAAGCACGCTCTTGCTTTCTAGAATCTCTAAGACAGCAGGAAACGTGAGTGTGCTGAGAATAAAAGAACGGTGTTTCCTACACATACGGACCATATCTAGTCCAACTCTACTTCTTAAACTGATACAAAGCACTGGTCCTCTAACATCCAATGCTTGTCTGTTAAGATGAGAAATGTGTGAGCTCAGTGAACGATGTAGTTCGTTTGAGCTGAAAAGTGACTGCCCTTACCTCAATTGAAGTCTTGATTGTAGGAAGACACAGAGATTGGGATTTAACTCCATTTCTGAAGGGAAACACACAGCATAGTTCTCATCCATGTATCAAAATCTGCTTTAGAGCGAGAAGCACGCTCTTGCTTTCTAGAGTCTCTAACACAGCAGGAAAAGTGAGTGTGCTGAGAACAAAAGAACGGTGTTTCCTACACATACGGACCATATCTAGTCCAACTCTGTTTCTGTAAGTGACACAAAGCACTGGTCCTCTAACATCCAATGCTTGTCAGTTAAGATGAGAAACGTGTGATCTTCGTGAATGATGTAGTTCGTTTGAGCAGAAAAGTGACTGCCCTTACCTGAAACGAAGTCTTGCTTGTAGGAAGACACAGAGTCTGGGATATAACTCCATTTCTGAAGGGAAACACACAGCATAGTTCTCATCCATGGATCACAATCTGCTTTAGAGCGAGAAGCACGCTCTTGCTTTCTAAATTCTCTAAGACAGCAGGAAACGTGAGTGCGCTGAGAACAAAAGTATGTTGTTTCCTACACATATGGACCATATCTAGTACAACTCTGTTTCTGAAACTGACACAAAGCACTGGTCCTCTAACATCCAATGCTTGTCAGTTAAGATGAGAAACGTGTGATCTTCGTGAACGATGTAGTTCGTTTGAGCAGAAAAGTGACTGCATTTACCTGAAACGAAGTCTTGCTTGTAGGAAGACTCAGAGCCTGGGATTTAACTCCTTTTCTGAAGTGAAACACACAGCAGTGTTCTCATCCATTGATCCCACTCTGCTTTAGAACAAGAAGCACGCACTTGCTTTCTAGAGTCTCAAATAAAGCAGGAAACATGAGTGTGCTGAGAACAAAAGAACGGTTTTTCCTACACATACGGACCATATGTAGTCCAACTCTGATTCTGAAAGTGATAAAATGCACTGGTCCTCTAACATCCAATGCTTGTCAGTTAAGATGAGAATCGTGTGATCTTCGTTAACGATGTAGTTGGTTTGAGCAGAAAAGTGACTGCCCTTACCTGAAATGAAGTCTTGCTTGTAGGAAGACTCAGAACCTGGGATTTAACTCCATTTCTGAAGTGAAACACACAGCAGTGTTCTCATCCACTGATGACACTCTGCTTCAGAACAAGAAGCACGCTCTTGCTTTCTAGAGTCTCTAAGACAGCAGGAAATTTGAGTGTGCCCAGAACAATAGAACGGTGTTTCCTACACATATGGACTATATCCAGTCCAAATCTGCTTCTGAAACTGATATAAAGCATTGACCCTCTAACATCCAATGATTGTCACTTTAGATGAGAAATGTGTGAGCTCTGTGAACGATGTAGTTCGTTTGAGCAGAAAAGTGACTGTCCTTACCTGAAACGAAGTCTTGCTTGTAGGAAGACTCAGAGCCTGGGATTTAACTCCGTTTCTGAAGCTAAACACACAGCATAGTTCTCATCCATGGATCACACTCTGCTTTAGAGCGAGAAGCACGCTCTTGCTTTCTAGAGTCTCTAAGACAGCAGGAAACGTGAGTGTGCTGAGAACAAAAGAATGGTGTTTCCTACACATACGGACCATATCTAGTCCAACTCATCTTCTGAAACTGATAGAAAGCACTGGTCCTCTAACATATAATGCTTGTCAGTTAAGATGGGAAACGTGTGAGCTTCATGAACGATGTACTTCGTTTGAGCTGAAAAGTGACTGCCCTTACCTTAAACGAAGTCTTGCTTGTAGGAAGACACAGAGTCTGGGATATAACTCCATTTCTGAAGGGAAACACACAGCAGTGTTCTCATCCATTGATCACACTCTGCTTTAGAACAAGAAGCACGCACTTGCTTTCTAGAGTCTCCAATAAAGCAGGTAATCTGAGTGTGCCCAGAACAAAAGAACGGTTTTTCCTACACATACGGACCATATGTAGTCCAAATCTGATTCTGAAAGTGATAAAATGCACTGGTCCTCTAACATCCAATGCTTGTCAGTTAAGATGAGAATCGTGTGATCTTCGTTAACGATGTAGTTGGTTTGAGCAGAAAAGTGACTGCCCTTACCTGAAATGAAGTCTTGCTTGTAGGAAGACTCAGAACCTGGGATTTAACTCCATTTCTGAAGTGAAACACACAGCAGTGTTCTCATCCACTGATGACACTCTGCTTCAGAACAAGAAGCACGCTCTTGCTTTCTAGAGTCTCTAAGACAGCAGGAAACGTGAGTGTGCTGAGAACAAAAGAACGGTGTTTCCTACACATACGGACCATATCTAGTCCAACTCTGCTTCTGAAACTCATACAAAGACTGGTCCTCTAACATCCAATGTTTGTCAGTTAAGATGAGAAACGTGTGAGCTTTTTGAATGATGTAGTTCCTTTGAACTGAAAAGAACATACCCTTACCTGAAACGAAGTCTTGCATGTAGGAAGACACAGAGCCTGGGATTTAACTCCATTTCTGAAGGGAAACACACAGCATAGTATTCATCCATGGATCACACTGTGGTTAGAGCGAGAAGCACACTCTTGTTTTCTAGAGTCTCTAAGACAGCAGGAAATTTGAGTGTGCCCAGAACAATAGAACGGTGTTTCCTACACATATGGACTATATCCAGTCCAAATCTGCTTCTGAAACTGATATAAAGCATTGACCCTCTAACATCCAATGATTGTCACTTTAGATGAGAAATGTGTGAGCTCTGTGAACGATGTAGTTCGTTTGAGCAGAAAAGTGACTGTCCTTACCTGAAACGAAGTCTTGCTTGTAGGAAGACTCAGAGCCTGGGATTTAACTCCATTTCTGAAGCTAAACACACAGCATAGTTCTCATCCATGGATCACACTCTGCTTTAGAGCGAGAAGCACGCTCTTGCTTTCTAGAGTCTCTAAGACAGCAGGAAACGTGAGTGTGCTGAGAACAAAAGAATGGTGTTTCCTACACATACGGACCATATCTAGTCCAACTCATCTTCTGAAACTGATAGAAAGCGCTGGTCCTCTAACATATAATGCTTGTCAGTTAAGATGGGAAACGTGTGAGCTTCATGAACGATGTAGTTCGTTTGAGCAAAAAAGTGACTGCCCTTACCTTAAACGAAGTTTTGCTTGTACGAAAACTCAGAGCCTGGGATTTAACTCCATTCCTGAATTGAAACACACAGCAGTGTTCTCATCCATTGATCACACTCTGCTTTAGAATAAGAAGCATGCTCTTGCTTTTTAGAGTCTCTAAGACAGGGGGAAACGTGAGTGTGCTGAGAACAAAAGAACGGTGTTTCCTACACATACGGACCATATCTTGTCCAAATCTGCTTCTGAAACTAATACAAAGCACTGATCCTCTAACATCCAATGTTTGTCTGTTAAGATGAGAAACGTGTGAGCTTCATGAACGATGTAGTTCATTTGAGCAGAAAAGTGACTGCCCTTACCTGAATTGAAGTCTTGCCTGTAGGAAGACTCAGAGCCTGGGATTTAACTCCATTTCTGAAGGCAAACACACAGCATAGTTCTCATCCATGGATCACACTCTGCTTTAGAGCGAGAAGCCCGCTCTTGCTTTCTAGAGTCTCTAAGACTGCAGGAAACCTGAGTGTGCTGAGAACAAAAGAACGGTGTTTCCTAACATACGTACCATATCTAGTCCAAATCTGGTTCTTAAACAGATACAAAGCACTGATCCTCTAACATCCAATGCTTGTCTATTAAGATGAGAAACGTGTGAGCTTCATGAACGATGTAGTTCGTTTGAGAAGAACAGTGACTGCCCTTACCTGAAATGAAGTCTTGCTTGTAGGAAGACTCAGAGCCTGGGATTTAACTGCATTTCTGAAGTAAAACACACAGCAGTGTAATCATCCATTGATCACACTCTGCTTTATAACAAGAAGCACGCTCTTGCTTTCTAGAATCTCTAAGACAGCAGGAAACGTGAGTGTGCTGAGAATAAAAGAACGGTGTTTCCTACACATACGGACCATATCTAGTCCAACTCTACTTCTTAAACTGATACAAAGCACTGGTCCTCTAACATCCAATGCTTGTCTGTTAAGATGAGAAATGTGTGAGCTCAGTGAACGATGTAGTTCGTTTGAGCTGAAAAGTGACTGCCCTTACCTCAATTGAAGTCTTGATTGTAGGAAGACACAGAGATTGGGATTTAACTCCATTTCTGAAGGGAAACACACAGCATAGTTCTCATCCATGTATCAAAATCTGCTTTAGAGCGAGAAGCACGCTCTTGCTTTCTAGAGTCTCTAACACAGCAGGAAAAGTGAGTGTGCTGAGAACAAAAGAACGGTGTTTCCTACACATACGGACCATATCTAGTCCAACTCTGTTTCTGTAAGTGACACAAAGCACTGGTCCTCTAACATCCAATGCTTGTCAGTTAAGATGAGAAACGTGTGATCTTCGTGAATGATGTAGTTCGTTTGAGCAGAAAAGTGACTGCCCTTACCTGAAACGAAGTCTTGCTTGTAGGAAGACACAGAGTCTGGGATATAACTCCATTTCTGAAGGGAAACACACAGCATAGTTCTCATCCATGGATCACAATCTGCTTTAGAGCGAGAAGCACGCTCTTGCTTTCTAAATTCTCTAAGACAGCAGGAAACGTGAGTGCGCTGAGAACAAAAGTATGTTGTTTCCTACACATATGGACCATATCTAGTACAACTCTGTTTCTGAAACTGACACAAAGCACTGGTCCTCTAACATCCAATGCTTGTCAGTTAAGATGAGAAACGTGTGATCTTCGTGAACGATGTAGTTCGTTTGAGCAGAAAAGTGACTGCATTTACCTGAAACGAAGTCTTGCTTGTAGGAAGACTCAGAGCCTGGGATTTAACTCCTTTTCTGAAGTGAAACACACAGCAGTGTTCTCATCCATTGATCCCACTCTGCTTTAGAACAAGAAGCACGCACTTGCTTTCTAGAGTCTCAAATAAAGCAGGAAACATGAGTGTGCTGAGAACAAAAGAACGGTTTTTCCTACACATACGGACCATATGTAGTCCAACTCTGATTCTGAAAGTGATAAAATGCACTGGTCCTCTAACATCCAATGCTTGTCAGTTAAGATGAGAATCGTGTGATCTTCGTTAACGATGTAGTTGGTTTGAGCAGAAAAGTGACTGCCCTTACCTGAAATGAAGTCTTGCTTGTAGGAAGACTCAGAACCTGGGATTTAACTCCATTTCTGAAGTGAAACACACAGCAGTGTTCTCATCCACTGATGACACTCTGCTTCAGAACAAGAAGCACGCTCTTGCTTTCTAGAGTCTCTAAGACAGCAGGAAATTTGAGTGTGCCCAGAACAATAGAACGGTGTTTCCTACACATATGGACTATATCCAGTCCAAATCTGCTTCTGAAACTGATATAAAGCATTGACCCTCTAACATCCAATGATTGTCACTTTAGATGAGAAATGTGTGAGCTCTGTGAACGATGTAGTTCGTTTGAGCAGAAAAGTGACTGTCCTTACCTGAAACGAAGTCTTGCTTGTAGGAAGACTCAGAGCCTGGGATTTAACTCCGTTTCTGAAGCTAAACACACAGCATAGTTCTCATCCATGGATCACACTCTGCTTTAGAGCGAGAAGCACGCTCTTGCTTTCTAGAGTCTCTAAGACAGCAGGAAACGTGAGTGTGCTGAGAACAAAAGAATGGTGTTTCCTACACATACGGACCATATCTAGTCCAACTCATCTCCTGAAACTGATAGAAAGCACTGGTCCTCTAACATCCAATGCTTGTCAGTTAAGATGAGAAACGTGTGAGCTTCATGAACGATGTAGTTCGTTTGAGCAAAAAAGTGACTGCCCTTACCTTAAACGAAGTCTTGCTTGTACGAAGACTCAGAACCTGGGATTTAACTCCATTCCTGAATTGAAACAGACAGCAGTGTTCTCATCCATTGATCACACTCTGCTTTAGAATAAGAAGCATGCTCTTGCTTTTTAGAGTCTCTAAGACAGGAGGAAACGTGAGTGTGCTGAGAACAAAAGAACGGTTTTTCCTACACATACGGACCATATCTTGTCCAAATCTGCTTCTGAAACTAATACAAAGCACTGATCCTCTAACATCCAATGTTTGTCTGTTAAGATGAGAAACGTGTGAGCTTCATGAAGGATGTAGTTCGTTTGAGCAGAAAAGTGACTGCCCTTACCTGAATTGAAGTCTTGCCTGTAGGAAGACTCAGAGCCTGGGATTTAACTCCATTTCTGAAGGCAAACACACAGCATAGTTCTCATCCATGGATCACACTCTGCTTTACAGCGAGAAGCCCGCTCTTGCTTTCTAGAGTCTCTAAGACAGCAGGAAACCTGAGTGTGCTGAGAACAAAAGAACGGTGTTTCCTAACATACGTACCATATCTAGTCCAAATCTGGTTCTTAAACAGATACAAAGCACTGATCCTCTAACATCCAATGCTTGTCTGTTAAGATGAGAAACGTGTGAGCTTCATGAACGATGAAGTTCGTTTGAGAAGAACAGTGACTGCCCTTACCTGAAATGAAGTCTTGCTTGTAGGAAGACTCAGAGCCTGGGATTTAACTGCATTTCTGAAGTAAAACACACAGCAGTGTAATCATCCATTGATCACACTCTGCTTTATAACAAGAAGCACGCTCTTGCTTTCTAGAATCTCTAAGACAGCAGGAAACATGAGTGTGCTGAGAATAAAAGAACGGTGTTTCCTACACATACGGACCATATCTAGTCCAACTCTACTTCTTAAACTGATACAAAGCACTGGTCCTCTAACATCCAATGCTTGTCTGTAGAGATGAGAAATGTGTGAGCTCAGTGAACGATGTAGTTCGTTTGAGCTGAAAAGTGACTGCCCTTACCTTAAACGAAGTCTTGCTTGTAGGAAGACACAGAGTCTGGGATATAACTCCATTTCTGAAGGGAAACACACAGCATAGTTCTCATCCATGGATCACAATCTGCTTTAGAGCGAGAAGCACGCTCTTGCTTTCTAAATTCTCTAAGACAGCAGGAAACGTGAGTGCGCTGAGAACAAAAGTATGTTGTTTCCTACACATATGGACCATATCTAGTACAACTCTGTTTCTGAAACTGACACAAAGCACTGGTCCTCTAACATCCAATGCTTGTCAGTTAAGATGAGAAACGTGTGATCTTCGTGAACGATGTAGTTCGTTTGAGCAGAAAAGTGACTGCATTTACCTGAAACGAAGTCTTGCTTGTAGGAAGACTCAGAGCCTGGGATTTAACTCCTTTTCTGAAGTGAAACACACAGCAGTGTTCTCATCCATTGATCACACTCTGCTTCAGAACAAGAAGCACGCTCTTGCTTTCTAGAGTCTCTAAGACAGCAGGAAACGTGAGTGTGCTGAGAACAAAAGAACGGTGTTTCCTACGCATACGGACCATATCTAGTCCAACTCTGCTTCTGAAACTCATACAAAGACTGGTCCTCTAACATCCAATGTTTGTCAGTTAAGATGAGAAACGTGTGAGCTTTTTGAATGATGTAGTTCCTTTGAACTGAAAAGAACATACCCTTACCTGAAACGAAGTCTTGCATGTAGGAAGACACAGAGCCTGGGATTTAACTCCATTTCTGAAGGGAAACACACAGCATAGTATTCATCCATGGATCACACTGTGGTTAGAGCGAGAAGCACACTCTTGTTTTCTAGAGTCTCTAAGACAGCAGGAAATTTGAGTGTGCCCAGAACAATAGAACGGTGTTTCCTACACATATGGACTATATCCAGTCCAAATCTGCTTCTGAAACTGATATAAAGCATTGACCCTCTAACATCCAATGATTGTCACTTTAGATGAGAAATGTGTGAGCTCTGTGAACGATGTAGTTCGTTTGAGCAGAAAAGTGACTGTCCTTACCTGAAACGAAGTCTTGCTTGTAGGAAGACTCAGAGCCTGGGATTTAACTCCATTTCTGAAGCTAAACACACAGCATAGTTCTCATCCATGGATCACACTCTGCTTTAGAGCGAGAAGCACGCTCTTGCTTTCTAGAGTCTCTAAGACAGCAGGAAACGTGAGTGTGCTGAGAACAAAAGAATGGTGTTTCCTACACATACGGACCATATCTAGTCCAACTCATCTTCTGAAACTGATAGAAAGCACTGGTCCTCTAACATATAATGCTTGTCAGTTAAGATGGGAAACGTGTGAGCTTCATGAACGATGTAGTTCGTTTGAGCAAAAAAGTGACTGCCCTTACCTTAAACGAAGTTTTGCTTGTACGAAAACTCAGAGCCTGGGATTTAACTCCATTCCTGAATTGAAACACACAGCAGTGTTCTCATCCATTGATCACACTCTGCTTTAGAATAAGAAGCATGCTCTTGCTTTTTAGAGTCTCTAAGACAGGGGGAAACGTGAGTGTGCTGAGAACAAAAGAACGGTGTTTCCTACACATACGGACCATATCTTGTCCAAATCTGCTTCTGAAACTAATACAAAGCACTGATCCTCTAACATCCAATGTTTGTCTGTTAAGATGAGAAACGTGTGAGCTTCATGAACGATGTAGTTCATTTGAGCAGAAAAGTGACTGCCCTTACCTGAATTGAAGTCTTGCCTGTAGGAAGACTCAGAGCCTGGGATTTAACTCCATTTCTGAAGGCAAACACACAGCATAGTTCTCATCCATGGATCACACTCTGCTTTAGAGCGAGAAGCCCGCTCTTGCTTTCTAGAGTCTCTAAGACTGCAGGAAACCTGAGTGTGCTGAGAACAAAAGAACGGTGTTTCCTAACATACGTACCATATCTAGTCCAAATCTGGTTCTTAAACAGATACAAAGCACTGATCCTCTAACATCCAATGCTTGTCTATTAAGATGAGAAACGTGTGAGCTTCATGAACGATGTAGTTCGTTTGAGAAGAACAGTGACTGCCCTTACCTGAAATGAAGTCTTGCTTGTAGGAAGACTCAGAGCCTGGGATTTAACTGCATTTCTGAAGTAAAACACACAGCAGTGTAATCATCCATTGATCACACTCTGCTTTATAACAAGAAGCACGCTCTTGCTTTCTAGAATCTCTAAGACAGCAGGAAACGTGAGTGTGCTGAGAATAAAAGAACGGTGTTTCCTACACATACGGACCATATCTAGTCCAACTCTACTTCTTAAACTGATACAAAGCACTGGTCCTCTAACATCCAATGCTTGTCTGTTAAGATGAGAAATGTGTGAGCTCAGTGAACGATGTAGTTCGTTTGAGCTGAAAAGTGACTGCCCTTACCTCAATTGAAGTCTTGATTGTAGGAAGACACAGAGATTGGGATTTAACTCCATTTCTGAAGGGAAACACACAGCATAGTTCTCATCCATGTATCAAAATCTGCTTTAGAGCGAGAAGCACGCTCTTGCTTTCTAGAGTCTCTAACACAGCAGGAAAAGTGAGTGTGCTGAGAACAAAAGAACGGTGTTTCCTACACATACGGACCATATCTAGTCCAACTCTGTTTCTGTAAGTGACACAAAGCACTGGTCCTCTAACATCCAATGCTTGTCAGTTAAGATGAGAAACGTGTGATCTTCGTGAATGATGTAGTTCGTTTGAGCAGAAAAGTGACTGCCCTTACCTGAAACGAAGTCTTGCTTGTAGGAAGACACAGAGTCTGGGATATAACTCCATTTCTGAAGGGAAACACACAGCATAGTTCTCATCCATGGATCACAATCTGCTTTAGAGCGAGAAGCACGCTCTTGCTTTCTAAATTCTCTAAGACAGCAGGAAACGTGAGTGCGCTGAGAACAAAAGTATGTTGTTTCCTACACATATGGACCATATCTAGTACAACTCTGTTTCTGAAACTGACACAAAGCACTGGTCCTCTAACATCCAATGCTTGTCAGTTAAGATGAGAAACGTGTGATCTTCGTGAACGATGTAGTTCGTTTGAGCAGAAAAGTGACTGCATTTACCTGAAACGAAGTCTTGCTTGTAGGAAGACTCAGAGCCTGGGATTTAACTCCTTTTCTGAAGTGAAACACACAGCAGTGTTCTCATCCATTGATCACACTCTGCTTTAGAACAAGAAGCACGCACTTGCTTTCTAGAGTCTCCAATAAAGCAGGAAACATGAGTGTGCTGAGAACAAAAGAACGGTTTTTCCTACACATACGGACCATATGTAGTCCAAATCTGATTCTGAAAGTGATAAAATGCACTGGTCCTCTAACATCCAATGCTTGTCAGTTAAGATGAGAATCGTGTGATCTTCGTTAACGATGTAGTTGGTTTGAGCAGAAAAGTGACTGCCCTTACCTGAAATGAAGTCTTGCTTGTAGGAAGACTCAGAACCTGGGATTTAACTCCATTTCTGAAGTGAAACACACAGCAGTGTTCTCATCCACTGATGACACTCTGCTTCAGAACAAGAAGCACGCTCTTGCTTTCTAGAGTCTCTAAGACAGCAGGAAACGTGAGTGTGCTGAGAACAAAAGAACGGTGTTTCCTACACATACGGACCATATCTATTCCAACTCTGCTTCTGAAACTGATACAAAGCACTGGTCCTCTAACATCCAATGTTTGTCAGTTAAGATGAGAAACGTGTGAGCTTCTTGAATGATGTAGTTCCTTTGAACTGAAAAGTGACTACCCTTACCTGAAACGAAGTCTTGCATGTAGGAAGACACAGAGCCTGGGATTTTACTCCATTTCTGAAGGGAAACACACAGCATAGTATTCATCCATGGATCACACTGTGGTTAGAGCGAGAAGCACACTCTTGTTTTCTAGAGTCTCTAAGACAGCAGGAAATTTGAGCGTGCCCAGAACAATAGAACGGTGTTTCCTACACATATGGACTATATCCAGTCCAAATCTGCTTCTGAAACTGATATAAAGCATTGACCCTCTAACATCCAATGATTGTCACTTTAGATGAGAAATGTGTGAGCTCTGTGAACGATGTAGTTCGTTTGAGCAGAAAAGTGACTGTCCTTACCTGAAACGAAGTCTTGCTTGTAGGAAGACTCAGAGCCTGGGATTTAACTCCGTTTCTGAAGCTAAACACACAGCATAGTTCTCATCCATGGATCACACTCTGCTTTAGAGCGAGAAGCACGCTCTTGCTTTCTAGAGTCTCTAAGACAGCAGGAAACGTGAGTGTGCTGAGAACAAAAGAATGGTGTTTCCTACACATACGGACCATATCTAGTCCAACTCATCTCCTGAAACTGATAGAAAGCACTGGTCCTCTAACATCCAATGCTTGTCAGTTAAGATGAGAAACGTGTGAGCTTCATGAACGATGTAGTTCGTTTGAGCAAAAAAGTGACTGCCCTTACCTTAAACGAAGTCTTGCTTGTACGAAGACTCAGAGCCTGGGATTTAACTCCATTCCTGAATTGAAACACACAGCAGTGTTCTCATCCATTGATCACACTCTGCTTTAGAATAAGAAGCATGCTCTTGCTTTTTAGAGTCTCTAAGACAGGAGGAAACGTGAGTGTGCTGAGAACAAAAGAACGGTTTTTCCTACACATACGGACCATATCTTGTCCAAATCTGCTTCTGAAACTAATACAAAGCACTGATCCTCTAACATCCAATGTTTGTCTGTTAAGATGAGAAACGTGTGAGCTTCATGAACGATGTAGTTCGTTTGAGCAGAAAAGTGACTGCCCTTACCTGAATTGAAGTCTTGCCTGTAGGAAGACTCAGAGCCTGGGATTTAACTCCATTTCTGAAGGCAAACACACAGCATAGTTCTCATCCATGGATCACACTCTGCTTTACAGCGAGAAGCCCGCTCTTGCTTTCTAGAGTCTCTAAGACAGCAGGAAACCTGAGTGTGCTGAGAACAAAAGAACGGTGTTTCCTAACATACGTACCATATCTAGTCCAAATCTGGTTCTTAAACAGATACAAAGCACTGATCCTCTAACATCCAATGCTTGTCTGTTAAGATGAGAAACGTGTGAGCTTCATGAACGATGAAGTTCGTTTGAGAAGAACAGTGACTGCCCTTACCTGAAATGAAGTCTTGCTTGTAGGAAGACTCAGAGCCTGGGATTTAACTGCATTTCTGAAGTAAAACACACAGCAGTGTAATCATCCATTGATCACACTCTGCTTTATAACAAGAAGCACGCTCTTGCTTTCTAGAATCTCTAAGACAGCAGGAAACGTGAGTGTGCTGAGAATAAAAGAACGGTGTTTCCTACACATACGGACCATATCTAGTCCAACTCTACTTCTTAAACTGATACAAAGCACTGGTCCTCTAACATCCAATGCTTGTCTGTAGAGATGAGAAATGTGTGAGCTCAGTGAACGATGTAGTTCGTTTGAGCTGAAAAGTGACTGCCCTTACCTCAATTGAAGTCTTGATTGTAGGAAGACACAGAGATTGGGATTTAACTCCATTTCTGAAGGGAAACACACAGCATAGTTCTCATCCATGGATCAAAATCTGCTTTAGAGCGAGAAGCACGCTCTTGCCTTCTAGAGTCTCTAACACAGCAGGAAAAGTGAGTGTGCTGAGAACAAAAGAACGGGGTTTCCTACACATACGGACCATATCTAGTCCAACTCTGTTTCTGTAAGTGGCACAAAGCACTGGTCCTCTAACATCCAATGCTTGTCAGTTAAGATGAGAAACGTGTGATATTCGTGAATGATGTAGTTCGTTTGAGCAGAAAAGTGACGGCCCTTACCTTAAACGAAGTCTTGCTTGTAGGAAGACACAGAGTCTGGGATATAACTCCATTTCTGAAGGGAAACACACAGCATAGTTCTCATCCATGGATCACAATCTGCTTTAGAGCGAGAAGCACGCTCTTGCTTTCTAAATTCTCTAAGACAGTAGGAAACGTGAGTGCGCTGAGAACAAAAGTATGTAGTTTCCTACACATATGGACCATATCTAGTACAACTCTGTTTCTGAAACTGACACAAAGCACTGGTCCTCTAACATCCAATGCTTGTCAGTTAAGATGAGAATCGTGTGATCTTCGTGAACGATGTAGTTCGTTTGAGCAGAAAAGTGACTGCATTTACCTGAAATGAAGTCTTGCTTGTAGGAAGACTCAGAGCCTGGGATTTAACTCCTTTTCTGAAGTGAAACACACAGCAGTGTTCTCATCCATTGATCACACTCTGCTTTAGAACAAGAAGCACGCACTTGCTTTCTAGAGTCTCTAAGACAGCAGGAAACATGAGTGTGCTGAGAACAAAAGAACGGTTTTTCCTACACATACGGACCATATGTAGTCCAAATCTGATTCTGAAAGTGATACAAAGCACTGGTCCTCTAACATCCAATGTTTGTCAGTTAAGATGAGAAACGTGTGAGCTTCTTGAATGATGTAGTTCCTTTGAACTGAAAAGTGACTACCCTTACCTGAAACGAAGTCTTGCATGTAGGAAGACACAGAGCCTGGGATTTTACTCCATTTCTGAAGGGAAACACACAGCATAGTATTCATCCATGGATCACACTGTGGTTAGAGCGAGAAGCACACTCTTGTTTTCTAGAGTCTCTAAGACAGCAGGAAATTTGAGCGTGCCCAGAACAATAGAACGGTGTTTCCTACACATATGGACTATATCCAGTCCAAATCTGCTTCTGAAACTGATATAAAGCATTGACCCTCTAACATCCAATGATTGTCACTTTAGATGAGATATGTGTGAGCTCTGTGAACGATGTAGTTCGTTTGAGCAGAAAAGTGACTGTCCTTACCTGAAACGAAGTCTTGCTTGTAGGAAGTCTCAGAGCCTGGGATTTAACTCCGTTTCTGAAGCTAAACACACAGCATAGTTCTCATCCATGGATCACACTCTGCTTTAGAGCGAGAAGCACGCTCTTGCTTTCTAGAGTCTCTAAGACAGCAGGAAACGTGAGTGTGCTGAGAACAAAAGAATGGTGTTTCCTACACATACGGACCATATCTAGTCCAACTCATCTCCTGAAACTGATAGAAAGCACTGGTCCTCTAACATCCAATGCTTGTCAGTTAAGATGGGAAACGTGTGAGCTTCATGAACGATGTAGTTCGTTTGAGCAAAAAAGTGACTGCCCTTACCTTAAACGAAGTCTTGCTTGTACGAAGACTCAGAGCCTGGGATTTAACTCCATTCCTGAATTGAAACACACAGCAGTGTTCTCATCCATTGATCACACTCTGCTTTAGAATAAGAAGCATGCTCTTGCTTTTTAGAGTCTCTAAGACAGGAGGAAACGTGAGTGTGCTGAGAACAAAAGAACGGTTTTTCCTACACATACGGACCATATCTTGTCCAAATCTGCTTCTGAAACTAATACAAAGCACTGATCCTCTAACATCCAATGTTTGTCTGTTAAGATGAGAAACGTGTGAGCTTCATGAACGATGTAGTTCGTTTGAGCAGAAAAGTGACTGCCCTTACCTGAATTGAAGTCTTGCCTGTAGGAAGACTCAGAGCCTGGGATTTAACTCCATTTCTGAAGGCAAACACACAGCATAGTTCTCATCCATGGATCACACTCTGCTTTACAGCGAGAAGCCCGCTCTTGCTTTCTAGAGTCTCTAAGACAGCAGGAAACCTGAGTGTGCTGAGAACAAAAGAACGGTGTTTCCTAACATACGTACCATATCTAGTCCAAATCTGGTTCTTAAACAGATACAAAGCACTGATCCTCTAACATCCAATGCTTGTCTGTTAAGATGAGAAACGTGTGAGCTTCATGAACGATGAAGTTCGTTTGAGAAGAACAGTGACTGCCCTTACCTGAAATGAAGTCTTGCTTGTAGGAAGACTCAGAGCCTGGGATTTAACTGCATTTCTGAAGTAAAACACACAGCAGTGTAATCATCCATTGATTACACTCTGCTTTATAACAAGAAGCACGCTCTTGATTTCTAGAATCTCTAAGACAGCAGGAAACGTGAGTGTGCTGAGAATAAAAGAACGGTGTTTCCTACACATACGGACCATATCTAGTCCAACTCTACTTCTTAAACTGATACAAAGCACTGGTCCTCTAACATCCAATGCTTGTCTGTAGAGATGAGATATGTGTGAGCTCAGTGAACGATGTAGTTCGTTTGAGCTGAAAAGTGACTGCCCTTACCTCAATTGAAGTCTTGATTGTAGGAAGACACAGAGATTGGGATTTAACTCCATTTCTGAAGGGAAACACACAGCATAGTTCTCATCCATGGATCAAAATCTGCTTTAGAGCGAGAAGCACGCTCTTGCTTTCTAGAGTCTCTAACACAGCAGGAAAAGTGAGTGTGCTGAGAACAAAAGAACGGTGTTTCCTACACATACGGACCATATCTAGTCCAACTCTGTTTCTGTAAGTGACACAAAGCACTGGTCCTCTAACATCCAATGCTTGTCTGTTAAGATGAGAAACGTGTGATCTTCGTGAATGATGTAGTTCGTTTGAGCAGAAAAGTGACGGCCCTTACCTTAAACGAAGTCTTGCTTGTAGGAAGACACAGAGTCTGGGATATAACTCCATTTCTGAAGGGAAACACACAGCATAGTTCTCATCCGTGGATCACAATCTGCTTTAGAGCGAGAAGCACGCTCTTGCTTTCTAAATTCTCTAAGACAGCAGGAAACGTGAGTGCGCTGAGAACAAAAGTATTTTGTTTCCTACACATATGGACCATATCTAGTACAACTCTGTTTCTGAAACTGACACAAAGCACTGGTCCTCTAACATCCAATGCTTGTCAGTTAAGATGAGAAACGTGTGATCTTCGTGAACGATGTAGTTCGTTTGAGCAGAAAAGTGACTGCATTTACCTGAAACGAAGTCTTGCTTGTAGGAAGACTCAGAGCCTGGGATTTAACTCCTTTTCTGAAGTGAAACACACAGCAGTGTTCTCATCCATTGATCACACTCTGCTTTAGAACAAGAAGCACGCACTTGCTTTCTAGAGTCTCCAATAAAGCAGGTAATCTGAGTGTGCCCAGAACAAAAGAACGGTTTTTCCTACACATACGGACCATATGTAGTCCAAATCTGATTCTGAAAGTGATAAAATGCACTGGTCCTGTAACATCCAATGCTTGTCAGTTAAGATGAGTATCGTGTGATCTTTGTTAACGATGTAGTTGGTTTGAGCAGAAAAGTGACTGCCCTTACCTGAAATGAAGTCTTGCTTGTAGGAAGACTCAGAACCTGGGATTTAACTCCATTTCTGAAGTGAAACACACAGCAGTGTTCTCTTCCACTGATGACACTCTGCTTTAGAACAAGAAGCACGCTCTTGCTTTCTAGAGTCTCTAAGACAGCAGGAAACGTGAGTGTGCTGAGAACAAAAGAACGGTGTTTCCTACACATACGGACCATATCTATTCCAACTCTGCTTCTGAAACTCATACAAAGCACTGGTCCTCTAACATCCAATGTTTGTCAGTTAAGATGAGAAACGTGTGAGCTTTTTGAATGATGTAGTTCCTTTGAACTGAAAAGTGACTTCCCTTACCTGAAACGAAGTCTTGCATGTAGGAAGACACAGAGCCTGGGATTTAACTCCATTTCTGAAGGGAAACACACAGCATAGTATTCATCCATGGATCACACTGTGGTTAGAGCGAGAAGCACACTCTTGTTTTCTAGAGTCTCTAAGACAGCAGGAAATTTGAGTGTGCCCAGAAAAATAGAACAGTGTTTCCTACACATATGGACTATATCCAGTCCAAATGTGCTTCTGAAACTGATATAAAGCATTGACCCTCTAAGATCCAATGATTGTCACTTTAGATGAGAAATGTGTGAGCTCTGTGAACGATGTAGTTCGTTTGAGCAGAAAAGTGACTGTCCTTACCTGAAACGAAGTCTTGCTTGTAGGAAGACTCAGAGCCTGGGATTTAACTCCATTTCTGAAGCTAAACACACAGCATAGTTCTCATCCATGGATCACACTCTGCTTTAGAGCGAGAAGCACGCTCTTGCTTTCTAGAGTCTCTAAGACAGCAGGAAACGTGAGTGTGCTGAGAACAAAAGAATGGTGTTTCCTACACATACGGACCATATCTAGTCCAACTCTGCTTCTGAAACTGATAGAAAGCACTGGTCCTCTAACATGCAATGCTTGTCAGTTAAGATTGGAAACGTGTGAGCTTCATGAACGATGTACTTCGTTTGAGCAAAAAAGTGACTGCCCTTACCTTAAACGAAGTCTTGCTTGTACGAAGACTCAGAGCCTGGTATTTAACTCCATTTCTGAATTGAAACACACAGCAGTGTTCTCATCCATTGATCACACTCTGCTTTAGAGCGAGAAGCCCGCTCTTGCTTTCTAGAGTCTCTAAGACAGCAGGAAACCTGAGTGTGCTGAGAACAATAGAACGGTGTTTCCTAACATACGTACCATATCTAGTCCAAATCTGGTTCTTAAACAGATACAAAGCACTGATCCTCTAACATCCAATGCTTGTCTGTTAAGATGAGAAACGTGTGAGCTTCATGAACGATGTAGTTCGTTTGAGCAGAAAAGTGACTGCCCTTACCTGAAATGAAGTCTTGCTTGTAGGAAGACTCAGAACCTGGGATTTAACTCCATTTCTGAAGTGAAACACACAGCAGTGTTCTCATCCACTGATGACACTCTGCTTCAGAATAAGAAGCACGCTCTTGCTTTCTAGAGTCTCTAAGACAGCAGGAAACGTGAGTGTGCTGAGAACAAAAGAACGGTGTTTCCTACACATACGGACCATATCTATTCCAACTCTGCTTCTGAAACTGATACAAAGCACTGGTCCTCTAACATCCAATGTTTGTCAGTTAAGATGAGAAACGTGTGAGCTTCTTGAATGATGTAGTTCCTTTGAACTGAAAAGTGACTACCCTTACCTGAAACGAAGTCTTGCATGTAGGAAGACACAGAGCCTGGGATTTTACTCCATTTCTGAAGGGAAACACACAGCATAGTATTCATCCATGGATCACACTGTGGTTAGAGCGAGAAGCACACTCTTGTTTTCTAGAGTCTCTAAGACAGCAGGAAATTTGAGCGTGCCCAGAACAATAGAACGGTGTTTCCTACACATATGGACTATATCCAGTCCAAATCTGCTTCTGAAACTGATATAAAGCATTGACCCTCTAACATCCAATGATTGTCACTTTAGATGAGAAATGTGTGAGCTCTGTGAACGATGTAGTTCGTTTGAGCAGAAAAGTGACTGTCCTTACCTGAAACGAAGTCTTGCTTGTAGGAAGACTCAGAGCCTGGGATTTAACTCCGTTTCTGAAGCTAAACACACAGCATAGTTCTCATCCATGGATCACACTCTGCTTTAGAGCGAGAAGCACGCTCTTGCTTTCTAGAGTCTCTAAGACAGCAGGAAACGTGAGTGTGCTGAGAACAAAAGAATGGTGTTTCCTACACATACGGACCATATCTAGTCCAACTCATCTCCTGAAACTGATAGAAAGCACTGGTCCTCTAACATCCAATGCTTGTCCGTTAAGATGAGAAACGTGTGAGCTTCATGAACGATGTAGTTCGTTTGAGCAAAAAAGTGACTGCCCTTACCTTAAACGAAGTCTTGCTTGTACAAAGACTCAGAGCCTGGGATTTAACTCCATTCCTGAATTGAAACACACAGCAGTGTTCTCATCCATTGATCACACTCTGCTTTAGAATAAGAAGCATGCTCTTGCTTTTTAGAGTCTCTAAGACAGGAGGAAACGTGAGTGTGCTGAGAACAAAAGAACGGTTTTTCCTACACATACGGACCATATCTTGTCCAAATCTGCTTCTGAAACTAATACAAAGCACTGATCCTCTAACATCCAATGTTTGTCTGTTAAGATGAGAAACGTGTGAGCTTCATGAACGATGTAGTTCGTTTGAGCAGAAAAGTGACTGCCCTTACCTGAATTGAAATCTTGCCTGTAGGAAGACTCAGAGCCTGGGATTTAACTCCATTTCTGAAGGCAAACACACAGCATAGTTCTCATCCATGGATCACACTCTGCTTTACAGCGAGAAGCCCGCTCTTGCTTTCTAGAGTCTCTAAGACAGCAGGAAACCTGAGTGTGCTGAGAACAAAAGAACGGTGTTTCCTAACATACGTACCATATCTAGTCCAAATCTGGTTCTTAAACAGATACAAAGCACTGATCCTCTAACATCCAATGCTTGTCTGTTAAGATGAGAAACGTGTGAGCTTCATGAACGATGAAGTTCGTTTGAGAAGAACAGTGACTGCCCTTACCTGAAATGAAGTCTTGCTTGTAGGAAGACTCAGAGCATGGGATTTAACTGCATTTCTGAAGTAAAACACACAGCAGTGTAATCATCCATTGATCACACTCTGCTTTATAACAAGAAGCACGCTCTTGCTTTCTAGAATCTCTAAGACAGCAGGAAACGTGAGTGTGCTGAGAATAAAAGAACGGTGTTTCCTACACATACGGACCATATCTAGTCCAACTCTACTTCTTAAACTGATACAAAGCACTGGTCCTCTAACATCCAATGCTTGTCTGTAGAGATGAGAAATGTGTGAGCTCAGTGAACGATGTAGTTCGTTTGAGCTGAAAAGTGGTTGCCCTTACCTCAATTGAAGTCTTGATTGTAGGAAGACACAGAGATTGGGATTTAACTCCATTTCTGAAGGGAAACACACAGCATAGTTCTCATCCATGGATCAAAATCTGCTTTAGAGCGAGAAGCACGCTCTTGCTTTCTAGAGTCTCTAACACAGCAGGAAAAGTGAGTGTGCTGAGAACAAAAGAACGGTGTTTCCTACACATATGGACCATATCTAGTACAACTCTGTTTCTGAAACTGACACAAAGCACTGGTCCTCTAACATCCAATGCTTGTCAGTTAAGATGAGAATCGTGTGATCTTCGTGAACGATGTAGTTCGTTTGAGCAGAAAAGTGACTGCATTTACCTGAAATGAAGTCTTGCTTGTAGGAAGACTCAGAGCCTGGGATTTAACTCCTTTTCTGAAGTGAAACACACAGCAGTGTTCTCATCCATTGATCACACTCTGCTTTAGAACAAGAAGCACGCACTTGCTTTCTAGAGTCTCCAATAAAGCAGGAAACATGAGTGTGCTGAGAACAAAAGAACGGTTTTTCCTACACATACGGACCATATGTAGTCCAAATCTGATTCTGAAAGTGATAAAATGCACTGGTCCTCTAACATCCAATGCTTGTCAGTTAAGATGAGAATCGTGTGATCTTCGTTAACAATGTAGTTGGTTTGAGCAGAAAAGTGACTGCCCTTACCTGAAATGAAGTCTTGCTTGTAGGAAGACTCAGAACCTGGGATTTAACTCCATTTCTGAAGTGAAACACACAGCAGTGTTCTCATCCACTGATGACACTCTGCTTCAGAACAAGAAGCACGCTCTTGCTTTCTAGAGTCTCTAAGACAGCAGGAAACGTGAGTGTGCTGAGAACAAAAGAACGGTGTTTCCTACACATACGGACCATATCTATTCCAACTCTGCTTCTGAAACTGATACAAAGCACTGGTCCTCTAACATCCAATGTTTGTCAGTTAAGATGAGAAACGTGTGAGCTTCTTGAATGATGTAGTTCCTTTGAACTGAAAAGTGACTACCCTTACCTGAAACGAAGTCTTGCATGTAGGAAGACACAGAGCCTGGGATTTTACTCCATTTCTGAAGGGAAACACACAGCATAGTATTCATCCATGGATCACACTGTGGTTAGAGCGAGAAGCACACTCTTGTTTTCTAGAGTCTCTAAGACAGCAGGAAATTTGAGCGTGCCCAGAACAATAGAACGGTGTTTCCTACACATATGGACTATATCCAGTCCAAATCTGCTTCTGAAACTGATATAAAGCATTGACCCTCTAACATCCAATGATTGTCACTTTAGATGAGATATGTGTGAGCTCTGTGAACGATGTAGTTCGTTTGAGCAGAAAAGTGACTGTCCTTACCTGAAACGAACTCTTGCTTGTAGGAAGACTCAGAGCCTGGGATTTAACTCCGTTTCTGAAGCTAAACACACAGCATAGTTCTCATCCATGGATCACACTCTGCTTTAGAGCGAGAAGCACGCTCTTGCTTTCTAGAGTCTCTAAGACAGCAGGAAACGTGAGTGTGCTGAGAACAAAAGAATGGTGTTTCCTACACATACGGACCATATCTAGTCCAACTCATCTCCTGAAACTGATAGAAAGCACTGGTCCTCTAACATCCAATGCTTGTCAGTTAAGATGGGAAACGTGTGAGCTTCATGAACGATGTAGTTCGTTTGAGCAAAAAAGTGACTGCCCTTACCTTAAACGAAGTCTTGCTTGTACAAAGACTCAGAGCCTGGGATTTAACTCCATTCCTGAATTGAAACACACAGCAGTGTTCTCATCCATTGATCACACTCTGCTTTAGAATAAGAAGCATGCTCTTGCTTTTTAGAGTCTCTAAGACAGGAGGAAACGTGAGTGTGCTGAGAACAAAAGAACGGTTTTTCCTACACATACGGACCATATCTTGTCCAAATCTGCTTCTGAAACTATTACAAAGCACTGATCCTCTAACATCCAATGTTTGTCTGTTAAGATGAGAAACGTGTGAGCTTCATGAACGATGTAGTTCTTTTGAGCAGAAAAGTGACTGCCCTTACCTGAATTGAAGTCTGCCTGTAGGAAGACTCAGAGCCTGGGATTTAACTCCATTTCTGAAGGCAAACACACAGCATAGTTCTCATCCATGGATCACACTCTGCTTTACAGCGAGAAGCCCGCTCTTGCTTTCTAGAGTCTCTAAGACAGCAGGAAACCTGAGTGTGCTGAGAACAAAAGAACGGTGTTTCCTAACATACGTACCATATCTAGTCCAAATCTGGTTCTTAAACAGATACAAAGCACTGATCCTCTAACATCCAATGCTTGTCTGTTAAGATGAGAAACGTGTGAGCTTCATGAACGATGAAGTTCGTTTGAGAAGAACAGTGACTGCCCTTACCTGAAATGAAGTCTTGCTTGTAGGAAGACTCAGAGCCTGGGATTTAACTGCATTTCTGAAGTAAAACACACAGCAGTGTAATCATCCATTGATCACACTCTGCTTTATAACAAGAAGCACGCGCTTGCTTTCTAGAATCTCTAAGACAGCAGGAAACGTGAGTGTGCTGAGAATAAAAGAACGGTGTTTCCTACACATACGGACCATATCTAGTCCAACTCTACTTCTTAAACTGATACAAAGCACTGGTCCTCTAACATCCAATGCTTGTCTGTAGAGATGAGAAATGTGTGAGCTCAGTGAACGATGTAGTTCGTTTGAGCTGAAAAGTGACTGCCCTTACCTCAATTGAAGTCTTGATTGTAGGAAGACACAGAGATTGGGATTTAACTCCATTTCTGAAGGGAAACACACAGCATAGTTCTCATCCATGGATCAAAATCTGCTTTAGAGCGAGAAGCACGCTCTTGCTTTCTAGAGTCTCTAACACAGCAGGAAAAGTGAGTGTGCTGAGAACAAAAGAACGGTGTTTCCTACACATACGGACCATATCTAGTCCAACTCTGTTTCTGTAAGTGACACAAAGCACTGGTCCTCTAACATCCAATGCTTGTCAGTTAAGATGAGAAACGTGTGATCTTCGTGAATGATGTAGTTCGTTTGAGCAGAAAAGTGACGGCCCTTACCTTAAACGAAGTCTTGCTTGTAGGAAGACACAGATTCTGGGATATAACTCCATTTCTGAAGGGAAACACACAGCATAGTTCTCATCCGTGGATCACAATCTGCTTTAGAGCGAGAAGCACGCTCTTGCTTTCTAAATTCTCTAAGACAGCAGGAAACGTGAGTGCGCTGAGAACAAAAGTATTTTGTTTCCTACACATATGGACCATATCTAGTACAACTCTGTTTCTGAAACTGACACAAAGCACTGGTCCTCTAACATCCAATGCTTGTCAGTTAAGATGAGAAACGTGTGATCTTCGTGAACGATGTAGTTCGTTTGAGCAGAAAAGTGACTGCATTTACCTGAAACGAAGTCTTGCTTGTAGGAAGACTCAGAGCCTGGGATTTAACTCCTTTTCTGAAGTGAAACACACAGCAGTGTTCTCATCCATTGATCACACTCTGCTTTAGAACAAGAAGCACGCACTTGCTTTCTAGAGTCTCCAATAAAGCAGGTAATCTGAGTGTGCCCAGAACAAAAGAACGGTTTTTCCTACACATACGGACCATATGTAGTCCAAATCTGATTCTGAAAGTGATAAAATGCACTGGTCCTGTAACATCCAATGCTTGTCAGTTAAGATGAGAATCGTGTGATCTTTGTTAACGATGTAGTTGGTTTGAGCAGAAAAGTGACTGCCCTTACCTGAAATGAAGTCTTGCTTGTAGGAAGACTCAGAACCTGGGATTTAACTCCATTTCTGAAGTGAAACACACAGCAGTGTTCTCTTCCACTGATGACACTCTGCTTTAGAACAAGAAGCACGCTCTTGCTTTCTAGAGTCTCTAAGACAGCAGGAAACGTGAGTGTGCTGAGAACAAAAGAACGGTGTTTCCTACACATACGGACCATATCTATTCCAACTCTGCTTCTGAAACTCATACAAAGCACTGGTCCTCTAACATCCAATGTTTGTCAGTTAAGATGAGAAACGTGTGAGCTTTTTGAATGATGTAGTTCCTTTGAACTGAAAAGTGACTTCCCTTACCTGAAACGAAGTCTTGCATGTAGGAAGACACAGAGCCTGGGATTTAACTCCATTTCTGAAGGGAAACACACAGCATAGTATTCATCCATGGATCACACTGTGGTTAGAGCGAGAAGCACACTCTTGTTTTCTAGAGTCTCTAAGACAGCAGGAAATTTGAGTGTGCCCAGAAAAATAGAACAGTGTTTCCTACACATATGGACTATATCCAGTCCAAATGTGCTTCTGAAACTGATATAAAGCATTGACCCTCTAAGATCCAATGATTGTCACTTTAGATGAGAAATGTGTGAGCTCTGTGAACGATGTAGTTCGTTTGAGCAAAAAAGTGACTGCCCTTACCTTAAACGAAGTCTTGCTTGTACGAAGACTCAGAGCCTGGGATTTAACTCCATTTCTGAATTGAAACACACAGCAGTGTTCTCATCCATTGATCACACTCTGCTTTAGAGCGAGAAGCCCGCTCTTGCTTTCTAGAGTCTCTAAGACAGCAGGAAACCTGAGTGTGCTGAGAACAATAGAACGGTGTTTCCTAACATACGTACCATATCTAGTCCAAATCTGGTTCTTAAACAGATACAAAGCACTGATCCTCTAACATCCAATGCTTGTCTGTTAAGATGAGAAACGTGTGAGCTTCATGAACGATGTAGTTCGTTTGAGCAGAAAAGTGACTGCCCTTACCTGAATTGAAGTCTTGCCTGTAGGAAGACTCAGAGCCTGGGATTTAACTCCATTTCTGAAGGCAAACACACAGCATAGTTCTCATCCATGGATCACACTCTGCTTTAGAGCGAGAAGCCCGCTCTTGCTTTCTAGAGTCTCTAAGACAGCAGGAAACCTGAGTGTGCTGAGAACAATAGAACGGTGTTTCCTAACATACGTACCATATATAGTCCAAATCTGGTTCTTAAACAGATACAAAGCACTGATCCTCTAACATCCAATGCTTGTCTGTTAAGATGAGAAACGTGTGAGCTTCATGAACGATGTAGTTCGTTTGAGAAGAACAGTGACTGCCCTTACCTGAAATGAAGTCTTGCTTGTAGGAAGACTCAGAGCCTGGGATTTAACTGCATTTCTGAAGTAAAACACACAGCAGTGTAATCATCCATTGACCACACTCTGCTTTATAACAAGAAGCACGCTCTTGCTTTCTAGAATCTCTAAGACAGCAGGAAACGTGAGTGTGCTGAGAATAAAAGAACGGTGTTTCCTACACATACGGACCATATCTAGTCCAACTCTACTTCTTAAACTGATACAAAGCACTGGTCCTCTAACATCCAATGCTTGTCTGTTAAGATGAGTAATGTGTGAGCTCAGTGAACGATGTAGTTCGTTTGAGCTGAAAAGTGGTTGCCCTTACCTCAATTGAAGTCTTGATTGTAGGAAGACACAGAGATTGGGATTTAACTCCATTTCTGAAGGGAAACACACAGCATAGTTCTCATCCATGGATCACAATCTGCTTTAGAGCGAGAAGCACGGTCTTGCTTTCTAGAGTCTCTAACACAGCAGGAAACGTGAGTGTGCTGAGAAAAAAGAACGGTGTTTCCTACACATACGGACCATATCTAGTCCAACTCTGCGTCTGAATCTCATACAAAGCACTGGTCCTCTAACATCCAATGCTTGTCAGTTAAGAGGGGAAACGTATGAGCTTCATGAACGATGTAGTTCGTTTCAGCAGAAAAATGACTGCCCTTACCTGAATTGAAGTCTTACTTGTAGGAAGACTCAGAGCCTGGGATTTAACTCCATTTCTGAAGTCAAACACACAGCAGTGTAATCATCCATTGATCACACTCTGCTTTAGAACAAGAAGCACACTCTTGCTTTCTAGAGTCTCTAAGACAGCAGGAAACGTGATTTTGCTGAGAACAAAAGAACATTGTTTCCTACACATACGGACATTATATAGTCCAACTCTGCTTCTGAAACTGATACAATGCACTGGTCCTCTAACATCCAATGCTTGTCTGTTAAGATGAGAAATGTGTTGAGCTCAGTGAACGATGTAGTTCATTTGAGAAGAACAGTGACTGCCCTTACCTGAAACGAAGTCTTGCTTGTAGGAAGACACAGAGATTGGGATTTAACTCTATTTCTGAAGGGAAACACACAGCATAGTTCTCATCCATGGATCACAATCTGCTTTAGAGCGAGAAGCATGCTCTTGCTTTCTAGAGTCTCTCACACAGCAGGAAACATGAGTGTGCTGAGAAAAAAAGAACGGTGTTTCCTACACATACGGACCATATCTAGTCCAACTCTGCTTCTGAAACTCATACAAAGCACTGGTCCTCTAACATCGAATGCTTGTCAGTTAAGATGGGAAACGGGTGAGCTTCATGAACGATGTAGTTCGTTTGAGCAGAAAAGTGACTGCCCTTACCTGAAACGAAGTCTTGCTTGTAGGAAGACTCAGAGCCTGGGATTTAACTCCATTTCTAATGTAAAACACACAGCAGTGTTCTCATCCATTGACCACACTCTGCTTTAGAAGAAGAAGCACACTCTTGCTTTCTAGAGTCTCTAAGACAGCAGGAAACGTGAGTGCACTGAGAACAAAAGAGCAGGGTTTCCTACACATACGGACCATATCTAGTCCAACTCTGTTTCTGTAAGTGACACAAAGCACTGGTCCTCTAACATCCAATGCTTGTCTGTTAAGATGAGAAACGTGTGAGCTTCATGAACGATGTAGTTCGTTTGAGCAGAACAGTGACTGCCCTTACCTGAAATGAAGTCTTGCTTGTAGGAAGACTCAGAGCCTGGGATTTAACTCCATTTCTGAAGTAAAACACACAGCAGTGTAATCATCCACTGATGACACTCTGCTTGAGAACAAGAAGCACGCTCTTGCTTTCTAGAGTCTCTAAGACAGCAGGAAACGTGAGTGTGCTGAGAACAAAAGAACGGTGTTTCCTACACATACGGACCATATCTAGTCCAACTCTGCTTCTGAAACTCATACAAAGCACTGGTCCTCTAACATCCAATGTTTGTCAGTTAAGATGAGAAACGTGTGAGCTTTTTGAATGATGTAGTTCCTTTGAACTGAAAAGTGACTACCATTACCTGAAACGAAGTCTTGCTTGTAGGAAGACTCAGAGCCTGGGATTTAACTCCTTTTCTGAAGTGAAACACACAGCAGTGTTCTCATCCATTGATCACACTCTGCTTTAGAACAAGAAGCACGCACTTGCTTTCTAGAGTCTCCAATAAAGCAGGTAATCTGAGTGTGCCCAGAACAAAAGAACGGTTTTTCCTACACATACGGACCATATGTAGTCCAAATCTGATTCTGAAAGTGATAAAATGCACTGGTCCTGTAACATCCAATGCTTGTCAGTTAAGATGAGAATCGTGTGATCTTTGTTAACGATGTAGTTGGTTTGAGCAGAAAAGTGACTGCCCATACCTGAAATGAAGTCTTGATTGTAGGAAGACTCAGAACCTGGGATTTAACTCCATTTCTGAAGTGAAACACACAGCAGTGTTCTCATCCACTGATGACACTCTGCTTTAGAACAAGAAGCACGCTCTTGCTTTCTAGAGTCTCTAAGACAGCAGGAAACGTGAGTGTGCTGAGAACAAAAGAACGGTGTTTCCTACACATACGGACCATATCTATTCCAACTCTGCTTCTGAAACTCATACAAAGCACTGGTCTTCTAACATCCAATGTTTGTCAGTTAAGATGAGAAACGTGTGAGCTTTTTGAATGATGTAGTTCCTTTGAACTGAAAAGTGACTTCCCTTACCTGAAACGAAGTCTTGCATGTAGGAAGACACAGAGCCTGGGATTTAACTCCATTTCTGAAGGGATACACACAGCATAGTATTCATCCATGGATCACACTGTGGTTAGAGCGAGAAGCACACTCTTGTTTTCTAGAGTCTCTAAGACAGCAGGAAATTTGAGTGTGCCCAGAACAATAGAACAGTGTTTCCTACACATATGGACTATATCCAGTCCAAATCTGCTTCTGAAACTGATATAAAGCATTGACCCTCTAACATCCAATGATTGTCACTTTAGATGAGAAATGTGTGAGCTCTGTGAACGATGTAGTTCGTTTGAGCAGAAAAGTGACTGTCCTTACCTGAAACGAAGTCTTGCTTGTAGGAAGACTCAGAGCCTGGGATTTAACTCCATTTCTGAAGCTAAACACACAGCATAGTTCTCATCCATGGATCACACTCTGCTTTAGAGCGAGAAGCACGCTCTTGCTTTCTAGAGTCTCTAAGACAGCAGGAAACGTGAGTGTGCTGAGAACAAAAGAATGGTGTTTCCTACACATACGGACCATATCTAGTCCAACTCATCTTCTGAAACTGATAGAAAGCACTGGTCCTCTAACATCCAATGCTTGTCAGTTAAGATTGGAAACGTGTGAGCTTCATGAACGATGTACTTCGTTTGAGCAAAAAAGTGACTGCCCTTACCTTAAACGAAGTCTTGCTTGTACGAAGACTCAGAGCCTGGGATTTAACTCCATTTCTGAATTGAAACACACAGCAGTGTTCTCATCCATTGATCACACTCTGCTTTAGAATAAGAAGCATGCTCTTGCTTTTTAGAGTCTCTAAGACAGGAGGAAACGTGAGTGTGCTGAGAACAAAAGAACATTGTTTCCTACACATACGGACATTATATAGTCCAACTCTGCTTCTGAAACTGATACAATGCACTGGTCCTCTAACATCCAATGCTTGTCTGTTAAGATGAGAAATGTGTTGAGCTCAGTGAACGATGTAGTTCATTTGAGCTGAAAAGTGACTGCCCTTACCTGAAACGAAGTCTTGTATGTAGGAAGACACAGAGATTGGGATTTAACTCTATTTCTGAAGGGAAACACACAGCATAGTTCTCATCCATGGATCACAATCTGCTTTAGAGCGAGAAGCATGCTCTTGCTTTCTAGAGTCTCTCACACAGCAGGAAACATGAGTGTGCTGAGAAAAAAAGAACGGTGTTTCCTACACATACGGACCATATCTAGTCCAACTCTGTTTCTGTAAGTGACACAAAGCACTGGTCCTCTAACATCCAATGCTTGTCTGTTAAGATGAGAAACGTGTGAGCTTCATGAACGATGTAGTTCGTTTGAGCAGAACAGTGACTGCCCTTACCTGAAATGAAGTCTTGCTTGTAGGAAGACTCAGAGCCTGGGATTTAACTCCATTTCTGAAGTAAAACACACAGCAGTGTAATCATCCACTGATGACACTCTGCTTGAGAACAAGAAGCACGCTCTTGCTTTCTAGAGTCTCTAAGACAGCAGGAAACGTGAGTGTGCTGAGAACAAAAGAACGGTGTTTCCTACACATACGGACCATATCTAGTCCAACTCTGCTTCTGAAACTCATACAAAGCACTGGTCCTCTAACATCCAATGTTTGTCAGTTAAGATGAGAAACGTGTGAGCTTTTTGAATGATGTAGTTCCTTTGAACTGAAAAGTGACTACCATTACCTGAAACGAAGTCTTGCTTGTAGGAAGACTCAGAGCCTGGGATTTAACTCCTTTTCTGAAGTGAAACACACAGCAGTGTTCTCATCCATTGATCACACTCTGCTTTAGAACAAGAAGCACGCACTTGCTTTCTAGAGTCTCCAATAAAGCAGGTAATCTGAGTGTGCCCAGAACAAAAGAACGGTTTTTCCTACACATACGGACCATATGTAGTCCAAATCTGATTCTGAAAGTGATAAAATGCACTGGTCCTGTAACATCCAATGCTTGTCAGTTAAGATGAGAATCGTGTGATCTTTGTTAACGATGTAGTTGGTTTGAGCAGAAAAGTGACTGCCCATACCTGAAATGAAGTCTTGATTGTAGGAAGACTCAGAACCTGGGATTTAACTCCATTTCTGAAGTGAAACACACAGCAGTGTTCTCATCCACTGATGACACTCTGCTTTAGAACAAGAAGCACGCTCTTGCTTTCTAGAGTCTCTAAGACAGCAGGAAACGTGAGTGTGCTGAGAACAAAAGAACGGTGTTTCCTACACATACGGACCATATCTATTCCAACTCTGCTTCTGAAACTCATACAAAGCACTGGTCCTCTAACATCCAATGTTTGTCAGTTAAGATGAGAAACGTGTGAGCTTTTTGAATGATGTAGTTCCTTTGAACTGAAAAGAGACTTCCCTTACCTGAAACGAAGTCTTGCATGTAGGAAGACACAGAGCCTGGGATTTAACTCCATTTCTGAAGGGATACACACAGCATAGTATTCATCCGTGGATCACACTGTGGTTAGAGCGAGAAGCACACTCTTGTTTTCTAGAGTCTCTAAGACAGCAGGAAATTTGAGTGTGCCCAGAACAATAGAACAGTGTTTCCTACACATATGGACTATATCCAGTCCAAATGTGCTTCTGAAACTGATATAAAGCATTGACCCTCTAACATCCAATGATTGTCACTTTAGATGAGAAATGTGTGAGCTCTGTGAACGATGTAGTTCGTTTGAGCAGAAAAGTGACTGTCCTTACCTGAAACGAAGTCTTGCTTGTAGGAAGACTCAGAGCCTGGGATTTAACTCCATTTCTGAAGCTAAACACACAGCATAGTTCTCATCCATGGATCACACTCTGCTTTAGAGCGAGAAGCACGCTCTTGCTTTCTAGAGTCTCTAAGACAGCAGGAAACGTGAGTGTGCTGAGAACAAAAGAATGGTGTTTCCTACACATACGGACCATATCTAGTCCAACTCATCTTCTGAAACTGATAGAAAGCACTGGTCCTCTAACATCCAATGCTTGTCAGTTAAGATTGGAAACGTGTGAGCTTCATGAACGATGTACTTCGTTTGAGCAAAAAAGTGACTGCCCTTACCTTAAACGAAGTCTTGCTTGTACGAAGACTCAGAGCCTGGGATTTAACTCCATTTCTGAATTGAAACACACAGCAGTGTTCTCATCCATTGATCACACTCTGCTTTAGAATAAGAAGCATGCTCTTGCTTTTTAGAGTCTCTAAGACAGGAGGAAACGTGAGTGTGCTGAGAACAAAAGAACGGTGTTTCCTACACATACGGACCATATCTTGTCCAAATCTGCTTCTGAAACTAATACAAAGCACTGATCCTCTAACATCCAATGTTTGTCTGTTAAGATGAGAAACGTGTGAGATTCATGAACGATGTAGTTCGTTTGAGCAGAAAAGTGACTGCCCTTACCTGAATTGAAGTCTTGCCTGTAGGAAGACTCAGAGCCTGGGATTTAACTCCATTTCTGAAGGCAAACACACAGCATAGTTCTCATCCATGGATCACACTCTGCTTTAGAGCGAGAAGCCCGCTCTTGCTTTCTAGAGTCTCTAAGACAGCAGGAAACCTGAGTGTGCTGAGAACAATAGAACGGTGTTTCCTAACATACGTACCATATCTAGTCCAAATCTGGTTCTTAAACAGATACAAAGCACTGATCCTCTAACATCCAATGCTTGTCTGTTAAGATGAGAAACGTGTGAGCTTCATGAACGATGTAGTTCGTTTGAGAAGAACAGTGACTGCCCTTACCTGAAATGAAGTCTTGCTTGTAGGAAGACTCAGAGCCTGGGATTTAACTGCATTTCTGAAGTAAAACACACAGCAGTGTAATCATCCATTGACCACACTCTGCTTTATAACAAGAAGCACGCTCTTGCTTTCTAGAATCTCTAAGACAGCAGGAAACGTGAGTGTGCTGAGAATAAAAGAACGGTGTTTCCTACACATACGGACCATATCTAGTCCAACTCTACTTCTTAAACTGATACAAAGCACTGGTCCTCTAACATCCAATGCTTGTCTGTTAAGATGAGAAATGTGTGAGCTCAGTGAACGATGTAGTTCGTTTGAGCTGAAAAGTGATTGCCCTTACCTCAATTGAAGTCTTGATTGTAGGAAGACACAGAGATTGGGATTTAACTCCATTTCTGAAGGGAAACACACAGCATAGTTCTCATCCATGGATCACAATCTGCTTTAGAGCGAGAAGCACGGTCTTGCTTTCTAGAGTCTCTAACACAGCAGGAAACGTGAGTGTGCTGAGAACAAAAGAACGGTGTTTCCTACACATACGGACCATATCTAGTCCAACTCTGCGTCTGAATCTCATACAAAGCACTGGTCCTCTAACATCCAATGCTTGTCAGTTAAGAGGGGAAACGTATGAGCTTCATGAACGATGTAGTTCGTTTCAGCAGAAAAATGACTGCCCTTACCTGAATTGAAGTCTTACTTGTAGGAAGACTCAGAGCCTGGGATTTAACTCCATTTCTGAAGTCAAACACACAGCAGTGTAATCATCCATTGATCACACTCTGCTTTAGAACAAGAAGCACACTCTTGCTTTCTAGAGTCTCTAAGAAAGCAGGAAACGTGATTTTGCTGAGAACAAAAGAACGGTGTTTCCTACACATACGGACATTATATAGTCCAACTCTGCTTCTGAAACTGATACAATGCACTGGTCCTCTAACATCCAATGCTTGTCTGTTAAGATGAGAAATGTGTTGAGCTCAGGGAACGATGTAGTTCATTTGAGCTGAAAAGTGACTGCCCTTACCTGAAACGAAGTCTTGCTTGTAGGAAGACACAGAGATTGGGATTTAACTCTATTTCTGAAGGGAAACACACAGCATAGTTCTCATCCATGGATCACAATCTGCTTTAGAGCGAGAAGCATGCTCTTGCTTTCTAGAGTCTCTCACACAGCAGGAAACATGAGTGTGCTGAGCACAAAAGAACATTGTTTCCTACACATACAGACCATATCTAGTCCAACTCTGCTTCTGAAACTCATACAAAGCACTGGTCCTCTAACATCCAATGCTTGTCAGTTAAGATGGGAAACGGGTGAGCTTCATGAACGATGTAGTTCGTTTGAGCAGAAAAGTGACTGCCCTTACCTGAAACGAAGTCTTGCTTGTAGGAAGACACAGAACCTGGGATTTAACTCCATTTCTGAAGGGAAACACACAGCATAGTATTCATCCATGGATCACACTGTGGTTAGAGCGAGAAGCACACTCTTGCTTTCTAGAGTCTCTAAGACAGCAGGAAATTTGAGTGTGCCCAGAAGAATTGAACGGTGTTTCCTACACATATGGACCATATCCAGTCCAAATCTGCTTCTGAAACTGATATAAAGCATTGACCCTCTAAAATCCAATGCTTGTCAGATAAGATGAGAAAAGTGTGAGTTTCATGAACGATGTAGTTCGTTTGAGCAAAAAATTGACTGCCCTTACCTTAAACGAAGTCTTGCTTGTAGGAAGACTCAGAGCCTGGGATTTAACTCCATTTCTAATGTAAAACACACAGCAGTGTTCTCATCCATTGACCACACTCTGCTTTAGAAGAAGAAGCACACTCTTGCTTTCTAGAGTCTCTAAGACAGCAGGAAACGTGAGTGCACTGAGAACAAAAGAACAGTGTTTCCTACACATACGGACCATATCTAGTCCAACTCTGTTTCTGTAAGTGACACAAAGCACTGGTCCTCTAACATCCAATGCTTGTCTGTTAAGATGAGAAACGTGTGAGCTTCATGAACGATGTAGTTCGTTTGAGCAGAACAGTGACTGCCCTTACCTGAAATGAAGTCTTGCTTGTAGGAAGACTCAGAGCCTGGGATTTAACTCCATTTCTGAAGTAAAACACACAGCAGTGTAATCATCCACTGATGACACTCTGCTTGAGAACAAGAAGCACGCTCTTGCTTTCTAGAGTCTCTAAGACAGCAGGAAACGTGAGTGTGCTGAGAACAAAAGAATGGTGTTTCCTACACATACGGACCATATCTAGTCCAACTCTGCTTCTGAAACTCATACAAAGCACTGGTCCTCTAACATCCAATGTTTGTCAGTTAAGATGAGAAACGTGTGAGCTCTTGAATGATGTAGTTCCTTTGAACTGAAAAGTGACTACCCTTACCTGAAACGAAGTCTTGCATGTAGGAAGACACAGAGCCTGGGATTTA
Organism: Onychomys leucogaster; assembly: GCA_949786385.1. Taxonomy (NCBI): domain Eukaryota; kingdom Metazoa; phylum Chordata; class Mammalia; order Rodentia; family Cricetidae; genus Onychomys; species Onychomys leucogaster. Next base: position 515,812 of record CATKUP010000123.1, read on the forward strand.
ACTCCATTTCTGAAGGGAAACACACAGCATAGTATTCATCCATGGATCACACTGTGGTTAGAGCGAGAAGCACACTCTTGTTTTCTAGAGTCTCTAAGACAGCAGGAAATTTGAGTGTGCCCAGAACAATAGAACGGTGTTTCCTACACATATGGACTATATCCAGTCCAAATCTGCTTCTGAAACTGATATAAAGCATTGACCCTCTAACATCCAATGATTGTCACTTTAGATGAGAAATGTGTGAGCTCTGTGAACGATGTAGTTCGTTTGAGCAGAAAAGTGACTGTCCTTACCTGAAACGAAGTCTTGCTTGTAGGAAGACTCAGAGCCTGGGATTTAACTCCATTTCTGAAGCTAAACACACAGCATAGTTCTCATCCATGGATCACACTCTGCTTTAGAGCGAGAAGCACGCTCTTGCTTTCTAGAGTCTCTAAGACAGCAGGAAACGTGAGTGTGCTGAGAACAAAAGAACGGTGTTTCCTACACATACGGACCATATCTAGTCCAACTCATCTTCTGAAACTGATAGAAAGCACTGGTCCTCTAACATATAATGCTTGTCAGTTAAGATGGGAAACGTGTGAGCTTCATGAACAATGTAGTTCGTTTGAGCAAAAAAGTGACTGCCCTTACCTTAAACGAAGTTTTGCTTGTACGAAAACTCAGAGCCTGGGATTTAACTCCATTCCTGAATTGAAACACACAGCAGTGTTCTCATCCATTGATCACACTCTGCTTTAGAATAAGAAGCATGCTCTTGCTTTTTAGAGTCTCTAAGACAGGGGGAAACGTGAGTGTGCTGAGAACAAAAGAACGGTGTTTCCTACACATACGGACCATATCTTGTCCAAATCTGCTTCTGAAACTAATACAAAGCACTGATCCTCTAACATCCAATGTTTGTCTGTTAAGATGAGAAACGTGTGAGCTTCATGCACGATGTAGTTCGTTTGAGCAGAAAAGTGACTGCCCTTACCTGAATTGAAGTCTTGCCTGTAGGAAGACTCAGAGCCTGGGATTTAACTCCATTTCTGAAGGCAAACACACAGCATAGTTCTCATCCATGGATCACACTCTGCTTTAGAGCGAGAAGCACGCTCTTGCTTTCTGGAGTCTCTAACACAGCATGAAACGTGAGTGTGCTGAGAACAAAAGTACGTTGTTTCCTACACATATGGACCATATCTACTACAAGTCTGTTTCTGAAACTGACACAAAGCACTGGTCCTCTAACATCCAATGCTTGTCAGTTAAGATGAGAAACGTGTGAGCTTTGAGAATGATGTAGTTCCTTTGAACTGAAAAGTGACTGCCCTTACCTGTAACGAAGTCTTGCTTGTAGTAAGACACAGAGCCTGGGATTTACCTCCATCTCTGAAGGGAAACACACAGCAGAGTTGTCATCCATGGATCACACTCTGCTTTAGAGCGAGAAGCACGCTCTTGCTTTCTAGAGTCTCTAATACAGCAGGTAATCTGAGTGTGCCCAGAACAAAAGAACGGTGTTTCCTACACATACGGACCATATGTAGTCCAAATCTGCTTCTGAAACTGATACAAAGCACTGGTCCTCTAACATCCAATGCTTGTCAGTTAAGATGAGAAACGTGTGATCTTCGTGAACGATGTAGTTCGCTTGAGCAGAAAAGTGACTGCCCTTACCTTAAACGAAGTCTTGCTTGTAGGAAGACACAGAGTCTGGGATTTAACTCCATTTCTGAAGGGAAACACACAGAATAGTTTTCATCCATGGATCACAATCTGCATTAGAGCGAGAAGCACGCTCTTGCTTTCTAAATTGTCTAAGACAGCAGGAAACGTGACTGCGCTGAGAACAAAAGTATGTTGTTTCCTACACATATGGACCATATCTAGTACAACTCTGTTTCTGAAACCGACACAAAGCACTGGTCCTCTAATATCCAATGCTTGTCAGTTAAGATGAGAAACGTGTGAGCTTTGAGAATGATGTAGTTCCTTTGAACTGAAAAGTGACTGCCCTTACCTGTAACGAAGTCTTTCTTGTAGTAAGACACAGAGCCTGGGATTTACCTCCATCTCTGAAGGGAAACACACAGCAGAGTTCTCATTCATGGATCACACTCTGCTTTAGAGCGAGAAGCACGCTCTTGCTTTCTGGAGTCTCTAACACAGCAGGAAACGTGAGTGTGCTGAGAACAAAAGAACGGTGTTTCCTACACATACGGACCATATCTAGTCCAACTCTGCTGATGAAACTGATACAAAGCACTGGTCCTCTAACATCCAATGCTTGTCTGTTAAGATGAGAACCGTGTGAGCTTTGTAAACTATGTAGTTCGTTTGAGATGACAAGTGACTGCCCTTACCTGAAACGAAGTCTTGCTTATAGGAAGACACAGAGCCTGGGATTTAACTCCATTTCTGAAGGGAAACACACAGCATAGCTCTCACCCATGGATCACACTCTGCTTTACAGCAAGAAGCACGCTCTTGTTTCTAGAGTCTCTAATACAGCAGGAAATCTGAGTGTGCCCAGAACAAAAGAACAGAGTTTCGTACACATACGGACCATAGGTATTCCAACTCTTCTTCTGAAACTGATACAATGCACTGGTCCTCAACATCCAATGCTTGTCAGTTAAGATGAGAAACGTGTGATCTTCGTGAACGATGTAGTTCGTTAGAGCAGAAAAGTGACTGCCCTTACCCGAAACGAAGTCTTGCTTGTAGGAAGACTCAGAGCCTGGGATTTAACTCCATTTCTGAAGTGAAACACACAGCAGTGTTCTCATCCATTGATCACACTCTGCTTTAGAACAAGAAGCACGCTCTTGCTTTCTAGACTCTCTAAGATAGCAGGAAACGTGAGTGCGCTGAGAACAAAAGAACGGTGTTTCCTACACATACGGACCATATCTATTCCAACTCTGTTTCTGTAACTGAAACAAAGCACTGGTCCTCTAACATCCAATGCTTGTCAGTTAAGATGAGAAACGTGTGAGCTTTGAGAATGATGTAGTTCCTTTGAACTGAAAAGTGACTGCCCTTACCTGTAACGAAGTCTTGCTTGTAGTAAGACACAGAGCCTGGGATTTACCTCCATCTCTGAAGGGAAACACACAGCAGAGTTATCATCCATGGATCACACTCTGCTTTAGAGCGAGAAGCACGCTCTTGCTTTCTAGAGTCTCTAATACAGCAGGTAATCTGAGTGTGCCCAGAACAAAAGAAAGGTGTTTCCTACACATACGGACCATATGTAGTCCAAATCTGATTCTGAAAGTGATAAAATGCACTGGTCCTCTAACATCCAATGCTTGTCAGTTAAGATGGGAAACGTGTGAGCTTCATGAACGATGTAGTTCGTTTGAGCAGAAAAATGACTGCCCTTACCTGAATTGAAGTCTTACTTGTAGGAAGACTCAGAGCCTGGGATTTAACTCCATTTCTGAAGTAAAACACACAGCAGTGTAATCATCCATTGACCACACTCTGCTTTAGAACAAGAAGCACCCTCTTGCTTTCTAGAGTCTCTAAGACAGCAGGAAACGTGATTTTGCTGAGAACAAAAGAACGGTGTTTTCTACACATACGGACATTATATAGTCCAACTCTGCTTCTGAAACTGATACAAAGCACTGGTCCTCTAACATCGAATGCTTGTCTGTTAAGATGAGAAATGTGTTGAGCTCAGTGAACGATGTAGTTCATTTGAGCTGAAAAGTGACTGCCCTTACCTGAAACGAAGTCTTGCTTGTAGGAAGACACAGAGATTGGGATTTAACTCCATTTCTGAAGGGAAACACACAGCATAGTTCTCATCCATGGATCACAATCTGCTTTAGAGCGAGAAGCACGCTCTTGCTTTCTAAATTCTCTAAGACAGCAGGAAACGTGAGTGCGCTGAGAACAAAAGTATGTTGTTTCCTACACATATGGACCATATCTAGTACAACTCTGTTTCTGAAACTGACACAAACCACTGGTCCTCTAACATCCAATGCTTGTCAGTTAAGATGAGAAACGTGTGATCTTCGTGAACGATGTAGTTCGTTTGAGCAGAAAAGTGACTGCATTTACCTGAAACGAAGTCTTGCTTGTAGGAAGACTCAGAGCCTGGGATTTAACTCCTTTTCTGAAGTGAAACACACAGCAGTGTTCTCATCCATTGATCACACTCTGCTTTAGAACAAGAAGCACGCACTTGCTTTCTAGAGTCTCCAATAAAGCAGGTAATCTGAGTGTGCCCAGAACAAAAGAACGGTTTTTCCTACACATACGGACCATATGTAGTCCAAATCTGATTCTGAAAGTGATAAAATGCACTGGTCCTCTAACATCCAATGCTTGTCAGTTAAGATGGGAAACGTGTGAGCTTCATGAACGATGTAGTTCGTTTGAGCAGAACAGTGACTGCCCTTACCTGAAATGAAGTCTTGCTTGTAGGAAGACTCAGAGCCTGGGATTTAACTCCATTTCTGAAGTAAAACACACAGCAGTGTAATCATACACTGATGACACTCTGCTTGAGAACAAGAAGCACGCTCTTGCTTTCTAGAGTCTCTAAGACAGCAGGAAACGTGAGTGTGCTGAGAACAAAAGAATGGTGTTTCCTACACATACGGACCATATCTAGTCCAACTCTGCTTCTGAAACTCATACAAAGCACTGGTCCTCTAACATCCAATGTTTGTCAGTTAAGATGAGAAACGTGTGAGCTTTTTGAATGATGTAGTTCCTTTACACTGAAAAGTGACTACCCTTATCTGAAACGAAGTCTTGCATGTAGGAAGACACAGAGCCTGGGATTTAACTCCATTTCTGAAGGGAAACACACAGCATAGTATTCATCCATGGATCACACTGTGGTTAGAGCGAGAAGCACACTCTTGTTTTCTAGAGTCTCTAAGACAGCAGGAAATTTGAGTGTGCCCAGAACAATAGAACGGTGTTTCCTACACATATGGACTATATCCAGTCCAAATCTGCTTCTGAAACTGATATAAAGAATTGACCCTCTGACATCCAATGATTGTCACTTTAGATGAGAACTGTGTGAGCTCTGTGAACGATGTAGTTCGTTTGAGCAGAAAAGTGACTGTCCTTACCTGAAACGAAGTCTTGCTTGTAGGAAGACTCAGTTCCTGGGATTTAACTCCATTTCTGAAGCTAAACACACAGCATAGTTCTCATCCATGGATCACACTCTGCTTTAGAGCGAGAAGCACGCTCTTGCTTTCTAGAGTCTCTAAGACAGCAGGAAACGTGAGTGTGCTGAGAACAAAAGAATGGTGTTTCCTACACATACGGACCATATCTAGTCCAACTCATCTTCTGAAACTGATAGAAAGCACTGGTCCTCTAACATATAATGCTTGTCAGTTAAGATGGGAAACGTGTGAGCTTCATGAACGATGTAGTTCGTTTGAGCAAAAAAGTGACTGCCCTTACCTTAAACGAAGTTTTGCTTGTACGAAAACTCAGAGCCTGGGATTTAACTCCATTCCTGAATTGAAACACACAGCAGTGTTCTCATCCATTGATCACACTCTGCTTTAGAGCGAGAAGCACGCTCTTGCTTTCTAGAGTCTCTAATACAGCAGGTAATCTGAGTGTGCCCAGAACAAAAGAAAGGTGTTTCCTACACATACGGACCATATGTAGTCCAAATCTGATTCTGAAAGTGATAAAATGCACTGGTCCTCTAACATCCAATGCTTGTCAGTTAAGATGGGAAACGTGTGAGCTTCATGAACGATGTAGTACGTTTGAGCAGAAAAATGACTGCCCTTACCTGAATTGAAGTCTTACTTGTAGGAAGACTCAGAGCCTGGGATTTAACTCCATTTCTGAAGTAAAACACACAGCAGTGTAATCATCCATTGATTACACTCTGCTTTAGAACAAGAAGCACCCTCTTGCTTTCTAGAGTCTCTAAGACAACAGGAAACGTGATTTTGCTGAGAACAAAAGAACGGTGTTTTCTACACATACGGACATTATATAGTCCAACTCTGCTTCTGAAACTGATACAAAGCACTGGTCCTCTAACATCGAATGCTTGTCTGTTAAGATGAGAAATGTGTTGAGCTCAGTGAACGATGTAGTTCATTTGAGCTGAAAAGTGACTGCCCTTACCTGAAACGAAGTCTTGCTTGTAGGAAGACACAGAGATTGGGATTTAACTCCATTTCTGAAGGGAAACACACAGCATAGTTCTCATCCATGGATCACAATCTGCTTTAGAGCGAGAAGCATGCTCTTGCTTTCTAGAGTCTCTAACACAGCAGGAAACATGAGTGTGCTGAGAACAAAAGAAAGGTGTTTCCTACACATACGGACCATATCTAGTCCAACTCTGCTTCTGAAACTCATACAAAGCACTGGTCTTCTAACATCCAATGCTTGTCACTTAAGATGGGAAAGGGGTGAGCTTCATGAACGATGTAGTTCGTTTGAGCAGAAAAGTGACTGCCCTTACCTGAAACGAAGTCTTGCTTGTAGGAAGACACAGAACCTGGGATTTAACTCCATTTCTGAAGGGAAACACACAGCATAGTATTCATCCATGGATCACACTGTGGTTAGAGCGAGAAGCACACTCTTGCTTTCTAGAGTCTCTAAGACAGCAGGAAATTTGAGAGTGCCCAGAAGAATAGAACAGTGTTTCCTACACATATGGACCATATCCAGTCCAAATCTGCTTCTGAAACTGATATAAAGGATTGACCCTCTAAAATCCAATGCTTGTCAGATAAGATGAGAAAAGTGTGAGCTTCATGAACGATGTAGGTCGTTTGAGCAAAAAAGTGACAGCCCTTACCTTAAACGAAGTCTTGCTTGTACGAAGACTCAGAGCCTGGGATTTAACTCCATTTCTGAATTGAAACACACAGCAGTGTTCTCATCCATTGATCACACTCTGCTTTAGAATAAGAAGCACGCTCTTGCTTTTTAGAGTCTCTAAGACAGGAGGAAACGTGATTTTGCTGAGAACAAAAGAACAGAGTTTCCTACACATACGGACCATATCTAGTCCAAATCTGGTTCTGAAACTGACACAAAGCACTGACCCTCTAACATCCAATGCTTGTCAGTTAAGATGGGAAACGTGTGAGCTTCATGAATGATGTAGTTGGTTTGAGCAGAAAAGTGACTGCCCTTACCTGAAACGAAGTCTTGCTTGTAGGAAGACACAGAGATTGGGATTTAACTCCATTTCTGAAGGGAAACACACAGCATAGTTCTCATCCATGGATCACAATCTGCTTTAGAGCGAGAAGCACGCTCTTGCTTTCTAGAGTCTCTAACACAGCAGGAAAAGTGAGTGTGCTGAGAACAAAAGAACGGTGTTTCCTACACATACGGACCATATCTAGTCCAACTCTGTTTCTGTAAGTGACACAAAGCACTGGTCCTCTAACATCCAATGCTTGTCAGTTAAGATGAGAAACGTGTGATCTTCGTGAATGATGTAGTTCGTTTGAGCAGAAAAGTGACTGCCCTTACCTTAAACGAAGTCTTGCTTGTAGGAAGACACAGAGTCTGGGATATAACTCCATTTCTGAAGGGAAACACACAGCATAGTTCTCATCCATGGATCACAATCTGCTTTAGAGCGAGAAGCACGCTCTTGCTTTCTAAATTCTCTAAGACAGCAGGAAACGTGAGTGCGCTGAGAACAAAAGTATGTTGTTTCCTACACATATGGACCATATCTAGTACAACTCTGTTTCTGAAACTGACACAAACCACTGGTCCTCTAACATCCAATGCTTGTCAGTTAAGATGAGAAACGTGTGATCTTCGTGAACGATGTAGTTCGTTTGAGCAGAAAAGTGACTGCATTTACCTGAAACGAAGTCTTGCTTGTAGGAAGACTCAGAACCTGGGATTTAACTCCTTTTCTGAAGTGAAACACACAGCAGTGTTCTCATCCATTGATCACACTCTGCTTTAGAACAAGAAGCACGCACTTGCTTTCTAGAGTCTCCAATAAAGCAGGTAATCTGAGTGTGCCCAGAACAAAAGAACGGTTTTTCCTACACATACGGACCATATGTAGTCCAAATCTGATTCTGAAAGTGATAAAATGCACTGGTCCTCTAACATCCAATGCTTGTCAGTTAAGATGAGAATCGTGTGATCTTCGTTAACGATGTAGTTGGTTTGAGCAGAAAAGTGACTGCCCTTACCTGAAATGAAGTCTTGCTTGTAGGAAGACTCAGAACCTGGGATTTAACTCCATTTCTGAAGTGAAACACACAGCAGTGTTCTCATCCACTGATGACACTCTGCTTTAGAACAAGAAGCACGCTCTTGCTTTCTAGAGTCTCTAAGACAGCAGGAAACGTGAGTGTGCTGAGAACAAAAGAACGGTGTTTCCTACACATACGGACCATATCTATTCCAACTCTGCTTCTGAAACTGATACAAAGCACTGGTCCTCTAACATCCAATGTTTGTCAGTTAAGATGAGAAACGTGTGAGCTTTTTGAATGATGTAGTTCCTTTGAACTGAAAAGTGACTTCCCTTACCTGAAACGAAGTCTTGCATGTAGGAAGACACAGAGCCTGGGATTTAACTCCATTTCTGAAGGGAAACACACAGCATAGTATTCATCCATGGATCACACTGTGGTTAGAGCGAGAAGCACACTCTTGTTTTCTAGAGTCTCTAAGACAACAGGAAATTTGAGTGTGCCCAGAACAATAGAACAGTGTTTCCTACACATATGGACTATATCCAGTCCAAATCTGCTTCTGAAACTGATATAAACCATTGACCCTCTAACATCCAATGATTGTCACTTTAGATGAGAAATGTGTGAGCTCTGTGAACGATGTAGTTCGTTTGAGCAGAAAAGTGACTGTCCTTACCTGAAACGAAGTCTTGCTTGTAGGAAGACTCAGAGCCTGGGATTTAACTCCATTTCTGAAGCTAAACACACAGCCTAGTTCTCATCCATGGATCACACTCTGCTTTAGAGCGAGAAGCACGCTCTTGCTTTCTAGAGTCTCTAAGACAGCAGGAAACGTGAGTGTGCTGAGAACAAAAGAATGGTGTTTCCTACACATACGGACCATATCTAGTCCAACTCATCTTCTGAAACTGATAGAAAGCACTGGTCCTCTAACATCCAATGCTTGTCAGTTAAGATTGGAAACGTGTGAGCTTCATGAACGATGTACTTCGTTTGAGCAAAAAAGTGACTGCCCTTACCTTAAACGAAGTCTTGCTTGTACGAAGACTCAGAGCCTGGGATTTAACTCCATTCCTGAATTGAAACACACAGCAGTGTTCTCATCCATTGATCACACTCTGCTTTAGAATAAGAAGCATGCTCTTGCTTTTTAGAGTCTCTAAGACAGGAGGAAACGTGAGTGTGCTGAGAACAAAAGAACGGTGTTTCCTGCACATACGGACCATATCTTGTCCAAATCTGCTTCTGAAACTAATACAAAGCATTGATCCTCTAACATCCAATGTTTGTCTGTTAAGATGAGAAACGTGTGAGCTTCATGAACGATGTAGTTCCTTTGAGCAGAAAAGTGACTGCCCTTACCTGAATTGAAGTCTTGCCTGTAGGAAGACTCAGAGCCTGGGATTTAACTCCATTTCTGAAGGCAAACACACAGCATAGTTCTCATCCATGGATCACACTCTGCTTCAGAGCGAGAAGCCCGCTCTTGCTTTCTAGAGTCTCTAAGACAGCAGGAAACCTGAGTGTGCTGAGAACAATAGAACAGTGTTTCCTAACATACGTACCATATCTAGTCCAAATCTGGTTCTTAAACAGATACAAAGCACTGATCCTCTAACATCCAATGCTTGTCTGTTACGATGAGAAACGTGTGAGCTTCATGAACGATGTAGTTCGTTTGAGAAGAACAGTGACTGCCCTTACCTGAAATGAAGTCTTGCTTGTAGGAAGACTCAGAGCCTGGGATTTAACTGCATTTCTGAAGTAAAACACACAGCAGTGTAATCATCCATTGACCACACTCTGCTTTATAACAAGAAGCACGCTCTTGCTTTCTAGAATCTCTAAGACAGCAGGAAACGTGAGTGTGCTGAGAATAAAAGAACGGTGTTTCCTACACATACGGACCATATCTAGTCCAACTCTACTTCTTAAACTGATACAAAGCACTGGTCCTCTAACATCCAATGCTTGTCTGTTAAGATGAGAAATGTGTGAGCTCAGTGAACGATGTAGTTCGTTTGAGCTGAAAAGTGACTGCCCTTACCTCAATTGAAGTCTTGATTGTAGGAAGACACAGAGATTGGGATTTAACTCCATTTCTGAAGGGAAACACACAGCATAGTTCTCATCCATGGATCACAATCTGCTTTAGAGCGAGAAGCACGGTCTTGCTTTCTAGAGTCTCTAACACAGCAGGAAAAGTGAGTGTGCTGAGAACAAAAGAACGGTGTTTCCTACACATACGGACCATATCTAGTCCAACTCTGCTTCTGAAACTCATACAAAGCACTGGTCCTCTAACATCCAATGCTTGTCACTTAAGATGGGAAAGGGGTGAGCTTCATGAACGATGTAGTTCGTTTGAGCAGAAAAGTGACTGCCCTTACCTGAAACGAAGTCTTGCTTGTAGGAAGACACAGAACCTGGGATTTAACTCCATTTCTGAAGGGAAACACACAGCATAGTATTCATCCATGGATCACACTGTGGTTAGAGCGAGAAGCACACTCTTGCTTTCTAGAGTCTCTAAGACAGCAGGAAATTTGAGAGTGCCCAGAAGAATAGAACAGTGTTTCCTACACATATGGACCATATCCAGTCCAAATCTGCTTCTGAAACTGATATAAAGGATTGACCCTCTAAAATCCAATGCTTGTCAGATAAGATGAGAAAAGTGTGAGCTTCATGAACGATGTAGGTCGTTTGAGCAAAAAAGTGACAGCCCTTACCTTAAACGAAGTCTTGCTTGTACGAAGTCTCAGAGCCTGGGATTTAACTCCATTTCTGAATTGAAACACACAGCAGTGTTCTCATCCATTGATCACACTCTGCTTTAGAATAAGAAGCACGCTCTTGCTTTTTAGAGTCTCTAAGACAGGAGGAAACGTGATTTTGCTGAGAACAAAAGAACAGAGTTTCCTACACATACGGACCATATCTAGTCCAAATCTGGTTCTGAAACTGACACAAAGCACTGACCCTCTAACATCCAATGCTTGTCAGTTAAGATGGGAAACGTGTGAGCTTCATGAATGATGTAGTTGGTTTGAGCAGAAAAGTGACTGCCCTTACCTGAAACGAAGTCTTGCTTGTAGGAAGATTCAGAGCCTGGGATTTAACTCCATTTCTAATGTGAAACACACAGCAGTGTTCTCATCCATTGATCACACTCTGCTTTAGAACAAGAAGCACGCACTTGCTTTCTAGAGTCTCTAAGACAGCAGGAAACGTGAGTGCCCTGAGAACAAAAGAACGGTGTTTCCTACACATACGGACCATATCTAATCCAACTCTGTTTCTTTAAGTGACACTAAGCACTGGACCTCTAACATCCAATGCTTGTCAGTTAAGATGAGAAACGTGTGATCTTCGTGAATGATGTAGTTCGTTTGAGCAGAAAAGTGACTGCCCTTACCTTAAACGAAGTCTTGCATGTAGGAAGACACAGAGTCAGGGATATAACTCCATTTCTGAAGGGAAACACACAGCATAGTTCTCATCCATGGATCACAATCTGCTTTAGAGCGAGAAGCACGCTCTTGCTTTCTAAATTCTCTAAGACAGCAGGAAACGTGAGTGTGCTGAGAACAAAAGAATGGTGTTTCCTACACATACGGACCATATCTAGTCCAACTCATCTTCTGAAACTGATAGAAAGCACTGGTCCTCTAACATCCAATGCTTGTCTGTTAAGATGAGAAACGTGTGAGCTTCATGAACGATGAAGTTCGTTTGAGAAGAACAGTGACTGCCCTTACCTGAAATGAAGTCTTGCTTGTAGGAAGACTCAGAGCCTGGGATTTAACTGCATTTCTGAATTAAAACACACAGCAGTGTAATCATCCATTGATCACACTCTGCTTTATAACAAGAAGCACGCTCTTGCTTTCTAGAATCTCTAAGACAGCAGGAAACGTGAGTGTGCTGAGAATAAAAGAACGGTGTTTCCTACACATACGGACCATATCTAGTCCAACTCTACTTCTTAAACTGATACAAAGCACTGGTCCTCTAACATCCAATGCTTGTCTGTAGAGATGAGAAATGTGTGAGCTCAGTGAACGATGTAGTTCGTTTGAGCTGAAAAGTGACTGCCCTTACCTCAATTGAAGTCTTGATTGTAGGAAGACACAGAGATTGGGATTTAACTCCATTTCTGAAGGGAAACACACAGCATAGTTCTCATCCATGGATCACAATCTGCTTTAGAGCGAGAAGCACGCTCTTGCTTTCTAGAGTCTCTAACACAGCAGGAAAAGTGAGTGTGCTGAGAACAAAAGAACGGTGTTTCCTACACATACGGACCATATCTAGTCCAACTCTGTTTCTGTAAGTGACACAAAGCACTGGTCCTCTAACATCCAATGCTTGTCAGTTAAGATGAGAAACGTTTGATCTTCGTGAATGATGTAGTTCGTTTGAGCAGAAAAGTGACTGCCCTTACCTTAAACGAAGTCTTGCTTGTAGGAAGACACAGAGTCTGGGATATAACTCCATTTCTGAAGGGAAACACACAGCATAGTTCTCATCCATGGATCACAATCTGCTTTAGAGCGAGAAGCACGCTCTTGCTTTCTAAATTCTCTAAGACAGCAGGAAACGTGAGTGCGCTGAGAACAAAAGTATGTTGTTTCCTACACATATGGACCATATCTAGTACAACTCTGTTTCTGAAACTGACACAAACCACTGGTCCTCTAACATCCAATGCTTGTCAGTTAAGATGAGAAACGTGTGATCTTCGTGAACGATGTAGTTCGTTTGAGCAGAAAAGTGACTGCATTTACCTGAAACGAAGTCTTGCTTGTAGGAAGACTCAGAGCCTGGGATTTAACTCCTTTTCTGAAGTGAAACACACAGCAGTGTTCTCATCCATTGATCACACTCTGCTTTAGAACAAGAAGCACGCACTTGCTTTCTAGAGTCTCCAATAAAGCAGGTAATCTGAGTGTGCCCAGAACAAAAGAACGGTTTTTCCTACACATACGGACCATATGTAGTCCAAATCTGATTCTGAAAGTGATAAAATGCACTGGTCCTCTAACATCCAATGCTTGTCAGTTAAGATGAGAATCGTGTGATCTTCGTTAACGATGTAGTTGGTTTGAGCAGAAAAGTGACTGCCCTTACCTGAAATGAAGTCTTGCTTGTAGGAAGACTCAGAACCTGGGATTTAACTCCATTTCTGAAGTGAAACACACAGCAGTGTTCTCATCCACTGATGACACTCTGCTTTAGAACAAGAAGCACGCTCTTGCTTTCTAGAGTCTCTAAGACAGCAGGAAACGTGAGTGTGCTGAGAACAAAAGAACGGTGTTTCCTACACATACGGACCATATCTATTCCAACTCTGCTTCTGAAACTGATACAAAGCACTGGTCCTCTAACATCCAATGTTTGTCAGTTAAGATGAGAAACGTGTGAGCTTTTTGAATGATGTAGTTCCTTTGAACTGAAAAGTGACTTCCCTTACCTGAAACGAAGTCTTGCATGTAGGAAGACACAGAGCCTGGGATTTAACTCCATTTCTGAAGGGAAACACACAGCATAGTATTCATCCATGGATCACACTGTGGTTAGAGCGAGAAGCACACTCTTGTTTTCTAGAGTCTCTAAGACAACAGGAAATTTGAGTGTGCCCAGAACAATAGAACAGTGTTTCCTACACATATGGACTATATCCATTCCAAATCTGCTTCTGAAACTGATATAAACCATTGACCCTCTAACATCCAATGATTGTCACTTTAGATGAGAAATGTGTGAGCTCTGTGAACGATGTAGTTCGTTTGAGCAGAAAAGTGACTGTCCTTACCTGAAACGAAGTCTTGCTTGTAGGAAGACTCAGAGCCTGGGATTTAACTCCATTTCTGAAGCTAAACACACAGCCTAGTTCTCATCCATGGATCACACTCTGCTTTAGAGCGAGAAGCACGCTCTTGCTTTCTAGAGTCTCTAAGACAGCAGGAAACGTGAGTGTGCTGAGAACAAAAGAATGGTGTTTCCTACACATACGGACCATATCTAGTCCAACTCATCTTCTGAAACTGATAGAAAGCACTGGTCCTCTAACATCCAATGCTTGTCAGTTAAGATTGGAAACGTGTGAGCTTCATGAACGATGTACTTCGTTTGAGCAAAAAAGTGACTGCCCTTACCTTAAACGAAGTCTTGCTTGTACGAAGACTCAGAGCCTGGGATTTAACTCCATTCCTGAATTGAAACACACAGCAGTGTTCTCATCCATTGATCACACTCTGCTTTAGAATAAGAAGCATGCTCTTGCTTTTTAGAGTCTCTAAGACAGGAGGAAACGTGAGTGTGCTGAGAACAAAAGAACGGTGTTTCCTGCACATACGGACCATATCTTGTCCAAATCTGCTTCTGAAACTAATACAAAGCATTGATCCTCTAACATCCAATGTTTGTCTGTTAAGATGAGAAACGTGTGAGCTTCATGAACGATGTAGTTCCTTTGAGCAGAAAAGTGACTGCCCTTACCTGAATTGAAGTCTTGCCTGTAGGAAGACTCAGAGCCTGGGATTTAACTCCATTTCTGAAGGCAAACACACAGCATAGTTCTCATCCATGGATCACACTCTGCTTTAGAGCGAGAAGCCCGCTCTTGCTTTCTAGAGTCTCTAAGACAGCAGGAAACCTGAGTGTGCTGAGAACAATAGAACAGTGTTTCCTAACATACGTACCATATCTAGTCCAAATCTGGTTCTTAAACAGATACAAAGCACTGATCCTCTAACATCCAATGCTTGTCTGTTACGATGAGAAACGTGTGAGCTTCATGAACGATGTAGTTCGTTTGAGAAGAACAGTGACTGCCCTTACCTGAAATGAAGTCTTGCTTGTAGGAAGACTCAGAGCCTGGGATTTAACTGCATTTCTGAAGTAAAACACACAGCAGTGTAATCATCCATTGACCACACTCTGCTTTATAACAAGAAGCACGCTCTTGCTTTCTAGAATCTCTAAGACAGCAGGAAACGTGAGTGTGCTGAGAATAAAAGAACGGTGTTTCCTACACATACGGACCATATCTAGTCCAACTCTACTTCTTAAACTGATACAAAGCACTGGTCCTCTAACATCCAATGCTTGTCTGTTAAGATGAGAAATGTGTGAGCTCAGTGAACGATGTAGTTCGTTTGAGCTGAAAAGTGACTGCCCTAACCTCAATTGAAGTCTTGATTGTAGGAAGACACAGAGATTGGGATTTAACTCCATTTCTGAAGGGAAACACACAGCATAGTTCTCATCCATGGATCACAATCTGCTTTAGAGCGAGAAGCACGGTCTTGCTTTCTAGAGTCTCTAACACAGCAGGAAAAGTGAGTGTGCTGAGAACAAAAGAACGGTGTTTCCTACACATACGGACCATATCTAGTCCAACTCTGCGTCTGAATCTCATACAAAGCACTGGTCCTCTAACATCCAATGCTTGTCAGTTAAGAGGGGAAGCGTATGAGCTTCCTGAACGATGTAGTTCGTTTCAGCAGAAAAATGACTGCCCTTACCTGAATTGAAGTCTTACTTGTAGGAAGACTCAGAGCCTGGGATTTAACTCCATTTCTGAAGTCAAACACACAGCAGTGTAATCATCCATTGATCACACTCTGCTTTAGAACAAGAAGCACACTCTTGCTTGCTAGAGTCTCTAAGACAGCAGGAAACGTGATTTTGCTGAGAACAAAAGAACGGTGTTTCCTACACATATGGACATTATATAGTCCAACTCTGCTTCTGAAACTGATACAATGCACTGGTCCTCTAACATCCAATGCTTGTCTGTTAAGATGAGAAATGTTTTGAGCTCAGTGAACGATGTAGTTCATTTGAGCTGAAAAGTGACTGCCCTTACCTGAAACGAAGTCTTGCTTGTAGGAAGACACAGAGATTGGGATTTAACTCTATTTCTGAAGGGAAACACACAGCATAGTTCTCATCCAAGGATCACAATCTGCTTTAGAGCGAGAAGCATGCTCTTGCTTTCTAGAGTCTCTCACCCAGCAGGAAACATGAGTGTGCTGAGAACAAAAGAACGGTGTTTCCTACACATACGGACCATATCTAGTCCAACTCTGCTTCTGAAACTCATACAAAGCACTGGTCCTCTAACATCCAATGCTTGTCAGTTAAGATGGGAAACGGGTGAGCTTCATGAACGATGTAGTTCGTTTGAGCAGAAAAGTGACTGCCCTTACCTGAAACGAAGTCTTGCTTGTAGGAAGACA
The DNA here is from genome assembly GCA_949786385.1 of Onychomys leucogaster. Classification (NCBI taxonomy): domain Eukaryota; kingdom Metazoa; phylum Chordata; class Mammalia; order Rodentia; family Cricetidae; genus Onychomys; species Onychomys leucogaster. The sequence goes on from CATKUP010000123.1 coordinate 532,253, forward strand.
CAGAACCTGGGATTTAACTCCATTTCTGAAGGGAAACACACAGCATAGTATTCATCCATGGATCACACTGTGGTTAGAGCGAGAAGCACACTCTTGCTTTCTAGAGTCTCTAAGACAGCAGGAAATTTGAGTGTGCCCAGAAGAATTGAACGGTGTTTCCTACACATATGGACCATATCCAGTCCAAATCTGCTTCTGAAACTGATATAAAGCATTGACCCTCTAAAATCCAATGCTTGTCAGATAAGATGAGAAAAGTGTGAGTTTCATGAACGATGTAGTTCGTTTGAGCAAAAAATTGACTGCCCTTACCTTAAACGAAGTCTTGCTTGTACAAAGATTCAGAGCCTGGGATTTAACTCCATTTCTGAATTGAAACACACAGTAGTGTTCTCATCCATTGATCACACTCTGCTTTAGAATAAGAAGCACGCTCTTGCTTTTTAGAGTCTCTAAGACAGGAGGAAACGTGATTTTGCTGAGAACAAAAGAACAGTTTCCTACACATACGGACCATATCTAGTCCAAATCTGCTTCTGAAACTGATACAAAGCACTGACCCTCTAACATCCAATGCTTGTCAGTTAAGATGGGAAACGTGTGAGCTTCATGAACGATGTAGTTCGTTTGAGCAGAAAAGTGACTGCCCTTACCTGAAATGAAGTCTTGCTTGTAGGAAGACTCAGAGCCTGGGATTTAACTCCATTTCTAATGTAAAACACACAGCAGTGTTCTCATCCATTGACCACACTCTGCTTTAGAAGAAGAAGCACATTCTTGCTTTCTAGAGTCTCTAAGACAGCAGGAAACGTGAGTGCACTGAGAACAAAAGAACAGTGTTTCCTACACATACGGACCATATCTAGTCCAACTCTGTTTCTGTAAGTGACACAAAGCACTGGTCCTCTAACATCCAATGCTTGTCTGTTAAGATGAGAAACGTGTGAGCTTCATGAACGATGTAGTTCATTTGAGCAGAACAGTGACTGCCCTTACCTGAAATGAAGTCTTGCTTGTAGGAAGACTCAGAGCCTGGGATTTAACTCCATTTCTGAAGTAAAACACACAGCAGTGTAATCATCCATTGATCACACTCTGCTTTATAACAAAGAAGCACGCTCTTGCTTTCTAGAATCTCTAAGACAGCAGGAAACGTGAGTGTGCTGAGAATAAAAGAACGGTGTTTCCTACACATACGGACCATATCTAGTCCAACTCTACTTCTTAAACTGATACAAAGCACTGGTCCTCTAACATCCAATGCTTGTCTGTTAAGATGAGAAATGTGTGAGCTCAGTGAACGATGTAGTTCGTTTGAGCTGATAAGTGACTGCCCTTACCTGAATTGAAGTCTTGATTGTAGGAAGACACAGAGATTGGGATTTAACTCCATTTCTGAAGGGAAACACACAGCATAGTTCTCATCCGTGGATCAAAATCTGCTTTAGAGCGAGAAGCATGCTCTTGCTTTCTAGAGTCTCTCACACAGCAGGAAACATGAGTGTGCTGAGAACAAAAGAACGGTGTTTCCTACACATACGGACCATATCTAGTCCAACTCTGCTTCTGAAACTCATACAAAGCACTGGTCCTCTAACATCCAATGCTTGTCAGTTAAGATGGGAAACGGGTGAGCTTCATGAACGATGTAGTTCGTTTGAGCAGAAAAGTGACTGCCCTTACCTGAATTGAAGTCTTGCCTCTAGGAAGACTCAGAGCCTGGGATTTAACTCCATTTCTGAAGGCAAACACACAGCATAGTTCTCATCCATGGATCACACTCTGCTTTACAGCGAGAAGCCCGCTCTTGCTTTCTAGAGTCTCTAAGACAGCAGGAAACCTGAGTGTGCTGAGAACAAAAGAACGGTGTTTCCTAACATACGTACCATATCTAGTCCAAATCTGGTTCTTAAACAGATACAAAGCAATGATCCTCTAACATCCAATGCTTGTCTGTTAAGATGGGAAACGGGTGAGCTTCATGAACGATGTAGTTCGTTTGAGCAGAAAAGTGACTGCCCTTACCTGAAACGAAGTCTTGCTTGTAGGAAGACACAGATCCTGGGATTTAACTCCATTTCTGAAGGGAAACACACAGCATAGTATTCATCCATGGATCACACTGTGGTTAGAGCGAGAAGCACACTCTTGCTTTCTAGAGTCTCTAAGACAGCAGGAAATTTGAGTGTGCCCAGAAGAATTGAACAGTGTTTCCTACACATATGGACCATATCCAGTCCAAATCTGCTTCTGAAACTGATATAAAGCATTGACCCTCTAAGATCCAATGCTTGTCAGATAAGATGAGAAAAGTGTGAGTTTCATGAACGATGTAGTTCGTTTGAGCAAAAAATTGACTGCCCTTACCTTAAACGAAGTCTTGCTTGTACAAAGACTCAGAGCCTGGGATTTAACTCCATTTCTGAATTGAAACACACAGCAGTGTTCTCATCCATTGATCACACTCTGCTTTAGAATAAGAAGCACGCTCTTGCTTTTTAGAGTCTCTATGACAGGAGGAAACGTGATTTTGCTGAGAACAAAAGAACAGTTTCCTACACATACGGACCATATCTAGTCCAAATCTGCTTCTGAAACTGATACAAAGCACTGACCCTCTAACATCCAATGCTTGTCAGTTAAGATGGGAAACGTGTGAGCTTCATGAACGATGTAGTTCGTTTGAGCAGAAAAGTGACTGCCCTTACCTGAAATGAAGTCTTGCTTGTAGGAAGACTCAGAGCCTGGGATTTAACTCCATTTCTAATGTAAAACACACAGCAGTGTTCTCATCCATTGACCACACTCTGCTTTAGAAGAAGAAGCACATTCTTGCTTTCTAGAGTCTCTAAGACAGCAGGAAACGTGAGTGCACTGAGAACAAAAGAACAGTGTTTCCTACACATACGGACCATATCTAGTCCAACTCTGTTTCTGTAAGTGACACAAAGCACTGGTCCTCTAACATCCAATGCTTGTCTGTTAAGATGAGAAACGTGTGAGCTTCATGAACGATGTAGTTCATTTGAGCAGAACAGTGACTGCCCTTACCTGAAATGAAGTCTTGCTTGTAGGAAGACTCAGAGCCTGGGATTTAACTCCATTTCTGAAGTAAAACACACAGCAGTGTAATCATCCATTGATCACACTCTGCTTTATAACAAAGAAGCACGCTCTTGCTTTCTAGAATCTCTAAGACAGCAGGAAACGTGAGTGTGCTGAGAATAAAAGAACGGTGTTTCCTACACATATGGACCATATCTAGTCCAACTCTACTTCTTAAACTGATACAAAGCACTGGTCCTCTAACATCCAATGCTTGTCTGTTAAGATGAGAAATGTGTGAGCTCAGTGAACGATGTAGTTCGTTTGAGCTGATAAGTGACTGCCCTTACCTGAATTGAAGTCTTGATTGTAGGAAGACACAGAGATTGGGATTTAACTCCATTTCTGAAGGGAAACACACAGCATAGTTCTCATCCGTGGATCAAAATCTGCTTTAGAGCGAGAAGCATGCTCTTGCTTTCTAGTGTCTCTCACACAGCAGGAAACATGAGTGTGCTGAGAACAAAAGAACGGTGTTTCCTGCACATACGGACCATATCTTGTCCAAATCTGCTTCTGAAACTAATACAAAGCATTGATCCTCTAACATCCAATGTTTGTCTGTTAAGATGAGAAACGTGTGAGCTTCATGAACGATGTAGTTCCTTTGAGCAGAAAAGTGACTGCCCTTACCTGAATTGAAGTCTTGCCTGTAGGAAGACTCAGAGCCTGGGATTTAACTCCATTTCTGAAGGCAAACACACAGCATAGTTCTCATCCATGGATCACACTCTGCTTTAGAGCGAGAAGCCCGCTCTTGCTTTCTAGAGTCTCTAAGACAGCAGGAAACCTGAGTGTGCTGAGAACAATAGAACAGTGTTTCCTAACATACGTACCATATCTAGTCCAAATCTGGTTCTTAAACAGATACAAAGCACTGATCCTCTAACATCCAATGCTTGTCTGTTACGATGAGAAACGTGTGAGCTTCATGAACGATGTAGTTCGTTTGAGAAGAACAGTGACTGCCCTTACCTGAAATGAAGTCTTGCTTGTAGGAAGACTCAGAGCCTGGGATTTAACTGCATTTCTGAAGTAAAACACACAGCAGTGTAATCATCCATTGACCACACTCTGCTTTATAACAAGAAGCACGCTCTTGCTTTCTAGAATCTCTAAGACAGCAGGAAACGTGAGTGTGCTGAGAATAAAAGAACGGTGTTTCCTACACATACGGACCATATCTAGTCCAACTCTACTTCTTAAACTGATACAAAGCACTGGTCCTCTAACATCCAATGCTTGTCTGTTAAGATGAGAAATGTGTGAGCTCAGTGAACGATGTAGTTCGTTTGAGCTGAAAAGTGACTGCCCTTACCTCAATTGAAGTCTTGATTGTAGGAAGACACAGAGATTGGGATTTAACTCCATTTCTGAAGGGAAACACACAGCATAGTTCTCATCCATGGATCACAATCTGCTTTAGAGCGAGAAGCACGGTCTTGCTTTCTAGAGTCTCTAACACAGCAGGAAAAGTGAGTGTGCTGAGAACAAAAGAACGGTGTTTCCTACACATACGGACCATATCTAGTCCAACTCTGCTTCTGAAACTCATACAAAGCACTGGTCCTCTAACATCCAATGCTTGTCACTTAAGATGGGAAAGGGGTGAGCTTCATGAACGATGTAGTTCGTTTGAGCAGAAAAGTGACTGCCCTTACCTGAAACGAAGTCTTGCTTGTAGGAAGACACAGAACCTGGGATTTAACTCCATTTCTGAAGGGAAACACACAGCATAGTATTCATCCATGGATCACACTGTGGTTAGAGCGAGAAGCACACTCTTGCTTTCTAGAGTCTCTAAGACAGCAGGAAATTTGAGAGTGCCCAGAAGAATAGAACAGTGTTTCCTACACATATGGACCATATCCAGTCCAAATCTGCTTCTGAAACTGATATAAAGGATTGACCCTCTAAAATCCAATGCTTGTCAGATAAGATGAGAAAAGTGTGAGCTTCATGAACGATGTAGGTCGTTTGAGCAAAAAAGTGACAGCCCTTACCTTAAACGAAGTCTTGCTTGTACGAAGACTCAGAGCCTGGGATTTAACTCCATTTCTGAATTGAAACACACAGCAGTGTTCTCATCCATTGATCACACTCTGCTTTAGAATAAGAAGCACGCTCTTGCTTTTTAGAGTCTCTAAGACAGGAGGAAACGTGATTTTGCTGAGAACAAAAGAACAGAGTTTCCTACACATACGGACCATTTCTAGTCCAAATCTGGTTCTGAAACTGACACAAAGCACTGACCCTCTAACATCCAATGCTTGTCAGTTAAGATGGGAAACGTGTGAGCTTCATGAATGATGTAGTTGGTTTGAGCAGAAAAGTGACTGCCCTTACCTGAAACGAAGTCTTGCTTGTACGAAGATTCAGAGCCTGGGATTTAACTCCATTTCTAATGTGAAACACACAGCAGTGTTCTCATCCATTGATCACACTCTGCTTTAGAACAAGAAGCACGCACTTGCTTTCTAGAGTCTCTAAGACAGCAGGAAACGTGAGTGCCCTGAGAACAAAAGAACGGTGTTTCCTACACATACGGACCATATCTAATCCAACTCTGTTTCTTTAAGTGACACTAAGCACTGGACCTCTAACATCCAATGCTTGTCAGTTAAGATGAGAAACGTGTGATCTTCGTGAATGATGTAGTTCGTTTGAGCAGAAAAGTGACTGCCCTTACCTTAAACGAAGTCTTGCATGTAGGAAGACACAGAGTCAGGGATATAACTCCATTTCTGAAGGGAAACACACAGCATAGTTCTCATCCATGGATCACAATCTGCTTTAGAGCGAGAAGCACGCTCTTGCTTTCTAAATTCTCTAAGACAGCAGGAAACGTGAGTGTGCTGAGAACAAAAGAATGGTGTTTCCTACACATACGGACCATATCTAGTCCAACTCATCTTCTGAAACTGATAGAAAGCACTGGTCCTCTAACATCCAATGCTTGTCTGTTAAGATGAGAAACGTGTGAGCTTCATGAACGATGAAGTTCGTTTGAGAAGAACAGTGACTGCCCTTACCTGAAATGAAGTCTTGCTTGTAGGAAGACTCAGAGCCTGGGATTTAACTGCATTTCTGAATTAAAACACACAGCAGTGTAATCATCCATTGATCACACTCTGCTTTATAACAAGAAGCACGCGCTTGCTTTCTAGAATCTCTAAGACAGCAGGAAACGTGAGTGTGCTGAGAATAAAAGAACGGTGTTTCCTACACATACGGACCATATCTAGTCCAACTCTACTTCTTAAACTGATACAAAGCACTGGTCCTCTAACATCCAATGCTTGTCTGTAGAGATGAGAAATGTGTGAGCTCAGTGAACGATGTAGTTCGTTTGAGCTGAAAAGTGACTGCCCTTACCTCAATTGAAGTCTTGATTGTAGGAAGACACAGAGATTGGGATTTAACTCCATTTCTGAAGGGAAACACACAGCATAGTTCTCATCCATGGATCACAATCTGCTTTAGAGCGAGAAGCACGCTCTTGCTTTCTAGAGTCTCTAACACAGCAGGAAAAGTGAGTGTGCTGAGAACAAAAGAACGGTGTTTCCTACACATACGGACCATATCTAGTCCAACTCTGTTTCTGTAAGTGACACAAAGCACTGGTCCTCTAACATCCAATGCTTGTCAGTTAAGATGAGAAACGTGTGATCTTCGTGAATGATGTAGTTCGTTTGAGCAGAAAAGTGACTGCCCTTACCTTAAACGAAGTCTTGCTTGTAGGAAGACACAGAGTCTGGGATATAACTCCATTTCTGAAGGGAAACACACAGCATAGTTCTCATCCATGGATCACAATCTGCTTTAGAGCGAGAAGCACGCTCTTGCTTTCTAAATTCTCTAAGACAGCAGGAAACGTGAGTGCGCTGAGAACAAAAGTATGTTGTTTCCTACACATATGGACCATATCTAGTACAACTCTGTTTCTGAAACTGACACAAACCACTGGTCCTCTAACATCCAATGCTTGTCAGTTAAGATGAGAAACGTGTGATCTTCGTGAACGATGTAGTTCGTTTGAGCAGAAAAGTGACTGCATTTACCTGAAACGAAGTCTTGCTTGTAGGAAGACTCAGAGCCTGGGATTTAACTCCTTTTCTGAAGTGAAACACACAGCAGTGTTCTCATCCATTGATCACACTCTGCTTTAGAACAAGAAGCACGCACTTGCTTTCTAGAGTCTCCAATAAAGCAGGTAATCTGAGTGTGCCCAGAACAAAAGAACGGTTTTTCCTACACATACGGACCATATGTAGTCCAAATCTGATTCTGAAAGTGATAAAATGCACTGGTCCTCTAACATCCAATGCTTGTCAGTTAAGATGAGAATCGTGTGATCTTCGTTAACGATGTAGTTGGTTTGAGCAGAAAAGTGACTGCCCTTACCTGAAATGAAGTCTTGCTTGTAGGAAGACTCAGAACCTGGGATTTAACTCCATTTCTGAAGTGAAACACACAGCAGTGTTCTCATCCACTGATGACACTCTGCTTTAGAACAAGAAGCACGCTCTTGCTTTCTAGAGTCTCTAAGACAGCAGGAAACGTGAGTGTGCTGAGAACAAAAGAACGGTGTTTCCTACACATACGGACCATATCTATTCCAACTCTGCTTCTGAAACTGATACAAAGCACTGGTCCTCTAACATCCAATGTTTGTCAGTTAAGATGAGAAACGTGTGAGCTTCTTGAATGATGTAGTTCCTTTGAACTGAAAAGTGACTTCCCTTACCTGAAACGAAGTCTTGCATGTAGGAAGACACAGAGCCTGGGATTTAACTCCATTTCTGAAGGGAAACACACAGCATAGTATTCATCCATGGATCACACTGTGGTTAGAGCGAGAAGCACACTCTTGTTTTCTAGAGTCTCTAAGACAACAGGAAATTTGAGTGTGCCCAGAACAATAGAACAGTGTTTCCTACACATATGGACTATATCCATTCCAAATCTGCTTCTGAAACTGATATAAACCATTGACCCTCTAACATCCAATGATTGTCACTTTAGATGAGAAATGTGTGAGCTCTGTGAACGATGTAGTTCGTTTGAGCAGAAAAGTGACTGTCCTTACCTGAAACGAAGTCTTGCTTGTAGGAAGACTCAGAGCCTGGGATTTAACTCCATTTCTGAAGCTAAACACACAGCCTAGTTCTCATCCATGGATCACACTCTGCTTTAGAGCGAGAAGCACGCTCTTGCTTTCTAGAGTCTCTAAGACAGCAGGAAACGTGAGTGTGCTGAGAACAAAAGAATGGTGTTTCCTACACATACGGACCATATCTAGTCCAACTCATCTTCTGAAACTGATAGAAAGCACTGGTCCTCTAACATCCAATGCTTGTCAGTTAAGATTGGAAACGTGTGAGCTTCATGAACGATGTACTTCGTTTGAGCAAAAAAGTGACTGCCCTTACCTTAAACGAAGTCTTGCTTGTACGAAGACTCAGAGCCTGGGATTTAACTCCATTCCTGAATTGAAACACACAGCAGTGTTCTCATCCATTGATCACACTCTGCTTTAGAATAAGAAGCATGCTCTTGCTTTTTAGAGTCTCTAAGACAGGAGGAAACGTGAGTGTGCTGAGAACAAAAGAACGGTGTTTCCTGCACATACGGACCATATCTTGTCCAAATCTGCTTCTGAAACTAATACAAAGCATTGATACTCTAACATCCAATGTTTGTCTGTTAAGATGAGAAACGTGTGAGCTTCATGAACGATGTAGTTCCTTTGAGCAGAAAAGTGACTGCCCTTACCTGAATTGAAGTCTTGCCTGTAGGAAGACTCAGAGCCTGGGATTTAACTCCATTTCTGAAGGCAAACACACAGCATAGTTCTCATCCATGGATCACACTCTGCTTTAGAGCGAGAAGCCCGCTCTTGCTTTCTAGAGTCTCTAAGACAGCAGGAAACCTGAGTGTGCTGAGAACAATAGAACAGTGTTTCCTAACATACGTACCATATCTAGTCCAAATCTGGTTCTTAAACAGATACAAAGCACTGATCCTCTAACATCCAATGCTTGTCTGTTACGATGAGAAACGTGTGAGCTTCATGAACGATGTAGTTCCTTTGAGAAGAACAGTGACTGCCCTTACCTGAAATGAAGTCTTGCTTGTAGGAAGACTCAGAGCCTGGGATTTAACTGCATTTCTGAAGTAAAACACACAGCAGTGTAATCATCCATTGACCACACTCTGCTTTATAACAAGAAGCACGCTCTTGCTTTCTAGAATCTCTAAGACAGCAGGAAACGTGAGTGTGCTGAGAATAAAAGAACGGTGTTTCCTACACATACGGACCATATCTAGTCCAACTCTACTTCTTAAACTGATACAAAGCACTGGTCCTCTAACATCCAATGCTTGTCTGTTAAGATGAGAAATGTGTGAGCTCAGTGAACGATGTAGTTCGTTTGAGCTGAAAAGTGACTGCCCTAACCTCAATTGAAGTCTTGATTGTAGGAAGACACAGAGATTGGGATTTAACTCCATTTCTGAAGGGAAACACACAGCATAGTTCTCATCCATGGATCACAATCTGCTTTAGAGCGAGAAGCACGGTCTTGCTTTCTAGAGTCTCTAACACAGCAGGAAAAGTGAGTGTGCTGAGAACAAAAGAACGGTGTTTCCTACACATACGGACCATATCTAGTCCAACTCTGCGTCTGAATCTCATACAAAGCACTGGTCCTCTAACATCCAATGCTTGTCAGTTAAGAGGGGAAGCGTATGAGCTTCCTGAACGATGTAGTTCGTTTCAGCAGAAAAATGACTGCCCTTACCTGAATTGAAGTCTTACTTGTAGGAAGACTCAGAGCCTGGGATTTAACTCCATTTCTGAAGTCAAACACACAGCAGTGTAATCATCCATTGATCACACTCTGCTTTAGAACAAGAAGCACACTCTTGCTTGCTAGAGTCTCTAAGACAGCAGGAAACGTGATTTTGCTGAGAACAAAAGAACGGTGTTTCCTACACATACGGACATTATATAGTCCAACTCTGCTTCTGAAACTGATACAATGCACTGGTCCTCTAACATCCAATGCTTGTCTGTTAAGATGAGAAATGTTTTGAGCTCAGTGAACGATGTAGTTCATTTGAGCTGAAAAGTGACTGCCCTTACCTGAAACGAAGTCTTGCTTGTAGGAAGACACAGAGATTGGGATTTAACTCTATTTCTGAAGGGAAACACACAGCATAGTTCTCATCCATGGATCACAATCTGCTTTAGAGCGAGAAGCATGCTCTTGCTTTCTAGAGTCTCTCACCCAGCAGGAAACATGAGTGTGCTGAGAACAAAAGAACGGTGTTTCCTACACATACGGACCATATCTAGTCCAACTCTGCTTCTGAAACTCATACAAAGCACTGGTCCTCTAACATCCAATGCTTGTCAGTTAAGATGGGAAACGGGTGAGCTTCATGAACGATGTAGTTCGTTTGAGCAGAAAAGTGACTGCCCTTACCTGAAACGAAGTCTTGCTTGTAGGAAGACACAGAACCTGGGATTTAACTCCATTTCTGAAGGGAAACACACAGCATAGTATTCATCCATGGATCACACTGTGGTTAGAGCGAGAAGCACACTCTTGCTTTCTAGAGTCTCTAAGACAGCAGGAAATTTGAGTGTGCCCAGAAGAATTGAACGGTGTTTCCTACACATATGGACCATATCCAGTCCAAATCTGCTTCTGAAACTGATATAAAGCATTGACCCTCTAAAATCCAATGCTTGTCAGATAAGATGAGAAAAGTGTGAGTTTCATGAACGATGTAGTTCGTTTGAGCAAAAAATTGACTGCCCTTACCTTAAACGAAGTCTTGCTTGTACAAAGATTCAGAGCCTGGGATTTAACTCCATTTCTGAATTGAAACACACAGTAGTGTTCTCATCCATTGATCACACTCTGCTTTAGAATAAGAAGCACGCTCTTGCTTTTTAGAGTCTCTAAGACAGGAGGAAACGTGATTTTGCTGAGAACAAAAGAACAGTTTCCTACACATACGGACCATATCTAGTCCAAATCTGCTTCTGAAACTGATACAAAGCACTGACCCTCTAACATCCAATGCTTGTCAGTTAAGATGGGAAACGTGTGAGCTTCATGAACGATGTAGTTCGTTTGAGCAGAAAAGTGACTGCCCTTACCTGAAATGAAGTCTTGCTTGTAGGAAGACTCAGAGCCTGGGATTTAACTCCATTTCTAATGTAAAACACACAGCAGTGTTCTCATCCATTGACCACACTCTGCTTTAGAAGAAGAAGCACATTCTTGCTTTCTAGAGTCTCTAAGACAGCAGGAAACGTGAGTGCACTGAGAACAAAAGAACAGTGTTTCCTACACATACGGACCATATCTAGTCCAACTCTGTTTCTGTAAGTGACACAAAGCACTGGTCCTCTAACATCCAATGCTTGTCTGTTAAGATGAGAAACGTGTGAGCTTCATGAACGATGTAGTTCATTTGAGCAGAACAGTGACTGCCCTTACCTGAAATGAAGTCTTGCTTGTAGGAAGACTCAGAGCCTGGGATTTAACTCCATTTCTGAAGTAAAACACACAGCAGTGTAATCATCCATTGATCACACTCTGCTTTATAACAAAGAAGCACGCTCTTGCTTTCTAGAATCTCTAAGACAGCAGGAAACGTGAGTGTGCTGAGAATAAAAGAACGGTGTTTCCTACACATACGGACCATATCTAGTCCAACTCTACTTCTTAAACTGATACAAAGCACTGGTCCTCTAACATCCAATGCTTGTCTGTTAAGATGAGAAATGTGTGAGCTCAGTGAACGATGTAGTTCGTTTGAGCTGATAAGTGACTGCCCTTACCTGAATTGAAGTCTTGATTGTAGGAAGACACAGAGATTGGGATTTAACTCCATTTCTGAAGGGAAACACACAGCATAGTTCTCATCCGTGGATCAAAATCTGCTTTAGAGCGAGAAGCATGCTCTTGCTTTCTAGAGTCTCTCACACAGCAGGAAACATGAGTGTGCTGAGAACAAAAGAACGGTGTTTCCTACACATACGGACCATATCTAGTCCAACTCTGCTTCTGAAACTCATACAAAGCACTGGTCCTCTAACATCCAATGCTTGTCAGTTAAGATGGGAAACGGGTGAGCTTCATGAACGATGTAGTTCGTTTGAGCAGAAAAGTGACTGCCCTTACCTGAATTGAAGTCTTGCCTCTAGGAAGACTCAGAGCCTGGGATTTAACTCCATTTCTGAAGGCAAACACACAGCATAGTTCTCATCCATGGATCACACTCTGCTTTACAGCGAGAAGCCCGCTCTTGCTTTCTAGAGTCTCTAAGACAGCAGGAAACCTGAGTGTGCTGAGAACAAAAGAACGGTGTTTCCTAACATACGTACCATATCTAGTCCAAATCTGGTTCTTAAACAGATACAAAGCAATGATCCTCTAACATCCAATGCTTGTCTGTTAAGATGGGAAACGGGTGAGCTTCATGAACGATGTAGTTCGTTTGAGCAGAAAAGTGACTGCCCTTACCTGAAACGAAGTCTTGCTTGTAGGAAGACACAGATCCTGGGATTTAACTCCATTTCTGAAGGGAAACACACAGCATAGTATTCATCCATGGATCACACTGTGGTTAGAGCGAGAAGCACACTCTTGCTTTCTAGAGTCTCTAAGACAGCAGGAAATTTGAGTGTGCCCAGAAGAATTGAACAGTGTTTCCTACACATATGGACCATATCCAGTCCAAATCTGCTTCTGAAACTGATATAAAGCATTGACCCTCTAAAATCCAATGCTTGTCAGATAAGATGAGAAAAGTGTGAGTTTCATGAACGATGTAGTTCGTTTGAGCAAAAAATTGACTGCCCTTACCTTAAACGAAGTCTTGCTTGTACAAAGACTCAGAGCCTGGGATTTAACTCCATTTCTGAATTGAAACACACAGCAGTGTTCTCATCCATTGATCACACTCTGCTTTAGAATAAGAAGCACGCTCTTGCTTTTTAGAGTCTCTATGACAGGAGGAAACGTGATTTTGCTGAGAACAAAAGAACAGTTTCCTACACATACGGACCATATCTAGTCCAAATCTGCTTCTGAAACTGATACAAAGCACTGACCCTCTAACATCCAATGCTTGTCAGTTAAGATGGGAAACGTGTGAGCTTCATGAACGATGTAGTTCGTTTGAGCAGAAAAGTGACTGCCCTTACCTGAAATGAAGTCTTGCTTGTAGGAAGACTCAGAGCCTGGGATTTAACTCCATTTCTAATGTAAAACACACAGCAGTGTTCTCATCCATTGACCACACTCTGCTTTAGAAGAAGAAGCACATTCTTGCTTTCTAGAGTCTCTAAGACAGCAGGAAACGTGAGTGCACTGAGAACAAAAGAACAGTGTTTCCTACACATACGGACCATATCTAGTCCAACTCTGTTTCTGTAAGTGACACAAAGCACTGGTCCTCTAACATCCAATGCTTGTCTGTTAAGATGAGAAACGTGTGAGCTTCATGAACGATGTAGTTCATTTGAGCAGAACAGTGACTGCCCTTACCTGAAATGAAGTCTTGCTTGTAGGAAGACTCAGAGCCTGGGATTTAACTCCATTTCTGAAGTAAAACACACAGCAGTGTAATCATCCATTGATCACACTCTGCTTTATAACAAAGAAGCACGCTCTTGCTTTCTAGAATCTCTAAGACAGCAGGAAACGTGAGTGTGCTGAGAATAAAAGAACGGTGTTTCCTACACATACGGACCATATCTAGTCCAACTCTACTTCTTAAACTGATACAAAGCACTGGTCCTCTAACATCCAATGCTTGTCTGTTAAGATGAGAAATGTGTGAGCTCAGTGAACGATGTAGTTCGTTTGAGCTGATAAGTGACTGCCCTTACCTGAATTGAAGTCTTGATTGTAGGAAGACACAGAGATTGGGATTTAACTCCATTTCTGAAGGGAAACACACAGCATAGTTCTCATCCGTGGATCAAAATCTGCTTTAGAGCGAGAAGCATGCTCTTGCTTTCTAGAGTCTCTCACACAGCAGGAAACATGAGTGTGCTGAGAACAAAAGAACGGTGTTTCCTACACATACGGACCATATCTAGTCCAACTCTGCTTCTGAAACTCATACAAAGCACTGGTCCTCTAACATCCAATGCTTGTCAGTTAAGATGGGAAACGGGTGAGCTTCATGAACGATGTAGTTCGTTTGAGCAGAAAAGTGACTGCCCTTACCTGAATTGAAGTCTTGCCTGTAGGAAGACTCAGAGCCTGGGATTTAACTCCATTTCTGAAGGCAAACACACAGCATAGTTCTCATCCATGGATCACACTCTGCTTTACAGCGAGAAGCCCGCTCTTGCTTTCTAGAGTCTCTAAGACAGCAGGAAACCTGAGTGTGCTGAGAACAAAAGAACGGTGTTTCCTAACATACGTACCATATCTAGTCCAAATCTGGTTCTTAAACAGATACAAAGCACTGATCCTCTAACATCCAATGCTTGTCTGTTAAGATGAGAAACGTGTGAGCTTCATGAACGATGTAGTTCGTTTGAGAAGAACAGTGACTGCCCTTACCTGAAATGAAATCTTGCTTGTAGGAAGACTCAGAGCCTGGGATTTAACTGCATTTCTGAAGTAAAACACACAGCAGTGTAATCATCCATTGATCACACTCTGCTTTATAACAAGAAGCACGCTCTTGCTTTCTAGAATCTCTAAGACAGCAGGAAACGTGAGTGTGCTGAGACTAAAAGAACGGTGTTTCCTACACATACGGACCATATCTAGTCCAACTCTACTTCTTAAACTGATACAAAGCACTGGTCCTCTAACATCCAATGCTTGTCTGTAGAGATGAGAAATGTGTGAGCTCAGTGAACGATGTAGTTCGTTTGAGCTGAAAAGTGACTGCCCTTACCTCAATTGAAGTCTTGATTGTAGGAAGACACAGAGATTGGGATTTAACTCCATTTCTGAAGGGAAACACACAGCATAGTTCTCATCCATGGATCACAATCTGCTTTAGAGCGAGAAGCACGCTCTTGCTTTCTAGAGTCTCTAACACAGCAGGAAAAGTGAGTGTGCTGAGAACAAAAGAACGGTGTTTCCTACACATACGGACCATATCTAGTCCAACTCTGTTTCTGTAAGTGACACAAAGCACTGGTCCTCTAACATCCAATGCTTGTCAGTTAAGATGAGAAACGTGTGATCTTCGTGAATGATGTAGTTCGTTTGAGCAGAAAAGTGACTGCCCTTACCTTAAACGAAGTCTTGCTTGTAGGAAGACACAGAGTCTGGGATATAACTCCATTTCTGAAGGGAAACACACAGCATAGTTCTCATCCATGGATCACAATCTGCTTTAGAGCGAGAAGCACGCTCTTGCTTTCTAAATTCTCTAAGACAGCAGGAAACGTGAGTGCGCTGAGAACAAAAGTATGTTGTTTCCTACACATATGGACCATATCTAGCACAACTCTGTTTCTGAAACTGACACAAAGCACTGGTCCTCTAACATCCAATGCTTGTCAGTTAAGATGAGAAACGTGTGATCTTCGTGAACGATGTAGTTCGTTTGAGCAGAAAAGTGACTGCATTTACCTGAAACGAAGTCTTGCTTGTAGGAAGACTCAGAGCCTGGGATTTAACTCCTTTTCTGAAGTGAAACACACAGCAGTGTTCTCATCCATTGATCACACTCTGCTTTAGAACAAGAAGCACGCACTTGCTTTCTAGAGTCTCCAATAAAGCAGGTAATCTGAGTGTGCCCAGAACCAAAGAACGGTTTTTCCTACACATACGGACCATATGTAGTCCAAATCTGATTCTGAAAGTGATACAATGCACTGGTCCTCTAACATCCAATGCTTGTCAGTTAAGATGAGAATCGTGTGATCTTCGTTAACGATGTAGTTGGTTTGAGCAGAAAAGTGACTGCCCTTACCTGAAATGAAGTCTTGCTTGTAGGAAGACTCAGAACCTGGGATTTAACTCCATTTCTGAAGTGAAACACACAGCAGTGTTCTCATCCACTGATGACACTCTGCTTTAGAACAAGAAGCACGCTCTTGCTTTCTAGAGTCTCTAAGACAGCAGGAAACGTTAGTGTGCTGAGAACAAAAGAACGGTGTTTCCTACACATACGGACCATATCTATTCCAACTCTGCTTCTGAAACTGATACAAAGCACTGGTCCTCTAACATCCAATGTTTGTCAGTTAAGATGAGAAACGTGTGAGCTTTTTGAATGATGTAGTTCCTTTGAACTGAAAAGTGACTTCCCTTACCTGAAACGAAGTCTTGCATGTAGGAAGACACAGAGCCTGGGATTTAACTCCATTTCTGAAGGGAAACACACAGCATAGTATTCATCCATGGATCACACTGTGGTTAGAGCGAGAAGCACACTCTTGTTTTCTAGAGTCTCTAAGACAGCAGGAAATTTGAGTGTGCCCAGAACAATAGAACGGTGTTTCCTACACATATGGACTATATCCAGTCCAAATTTGCTTCAGAAACTGATATAAAGCATTGACCCTCTAACATCCAATGATTGTCACTTTAGATGAGAAATGTGTGAGCTCTGTGAACGATGTAGTACGTTTGAGCAGAAAAGTGACTGTCCTTACCTGAAACGAAGTCTTGCTTGTAGGAAGACTCAGAGCCTGGGATTTAACTCCATTTCTGAAGCTAAACACACAGCATAGTTCTCATCCATGGATTACACTCTGCTTTAGAGCGAGAAGCACGCTCTTGCTTTCTAGAGTCTCTAAGACAGCAGGAAACGTGAGTGTGATGAGAACAAAAGAATGGTGTTTCCTACACATACGGACCATATCTAGTCCAACTCATCTTCTGAAACTGATAGAAAGCACTGGTCCTCTAACATCCAATGCTTGTCAGTTAAGATGGGAAACCTGTGACCTTCATGAACGATGTACTTCGTTTGAGCAAAAAAGTGACTGCCCTTACCTTAAACGAAATCTTGCTTGTACGAAGACTCAGAGCCTGGGATTTAACTCCATTTCTGAAGGCAAACACACAGCATAGTTCTCATCCATGGATCACACTCTGCTTTACAGTGAGAAGCCCGCTCTTGCTTTCTAGAGTCTCTAAGACAGCAGGAAACCTGAGTGTGCTGAGAACAAAAGAACGGTGTTTCCTAACATACGTACCATATCTAGTCCAAATCTGGTTCTTAAACAGATACAAAGCACTGACCCTCTAACATCCAATGCTTGTCTGTTAAGATGGGAAACGTGTGAGCTTCATGAACGATGTAGTTCGTTTGAGCAGAAAAGTGACTGCCCTTACCTGAAACGAAGTCTTGCTTGTAGGAAGACTCAGAGCCTGGGATTTAACTCCATTTCTAATGTGAAACACACAGCAGTGTAATCATCCATTGACCACACTCTGCTTTAGAACAAGAAGCACACTCTTGCTTTCTAGAGTCTCTAAGACAGCAGGAAACGTGAGTGCACTGAGAACAAAAGAACAGTGTTTCCTACACATACGGACCATATCTAGTCCAACTCTGTTTCTGTAAGTGACACAAAGCACTGGTCCTCTAACATCCAATGCTTGTCAGTTAAGATGAGAAACATGTGATCTTCGTGAATGATGTAGTTCGTTTGAGCAGAAAAGTGACTGCCCTTACCTTAAACGAAGTCTTGCTTGTAGGAAGACACAGAGTCTGGGATTTAACTCCATTTCTGAAGGGAAACACACAGCATAGTTCTCATCCATGGATCACACTCTGCTTTAGAGCGAGAAGCCCGCTCTTGCTTTCTAGAGTCTCTAAGACAGCAGGAAACGTGAGTGTGCTGAGAACAAAAGAACGGTGTTTCCTAACATATGTACCATATCTAGTCCAAATCTGCTTCTTAAACTGATACAAAGCACTGATCCTCTAACATCCAATGCTTGTCTGTTAAGATGAGAAACGTGTGAGCTTTATGAATGATGTAGTTCGTTTGAGCAGAACAGTGACTGCCCTTACCTGAAATGAAGTCTTTCTTGTAGGAAGACTCAGAGCCTGGGATTTAACTCCATTTCTGAAGTAAAACACACAGCAGTGTAATCATCCATTGATCACACTCTGCTTTATAACAAAGAAGCACGCTCTTGCTTTCTAGAATCTCTAAGACAGCAGGAAACGTGAGTGTGCTGAGAATAAAAGAACGGTGTTTCCTACACATACGGACCATATCTAGTCCAACTCTACTTCTTAAACTGATATAAAGCACTGGTCCTCTAACATCCAATGCTTGTCTGTTAAGATGAGAAATGTGTGAGCTCAGTGAAAGATGTAGTTCGTTTGAGCTGAAAAGTGACTGCCCTTACCTGAATTGAAGTCTTGATTGTAGGAAGACACAGAGATTGGGATTTAACTCCATTTCTGAAGGGAAACACACAGCATAGTTCTCATCCATGGATCACAATCTGCTTTAGAGCGAGAAGCACGCTCTTGCTTTCTAGAGTCTCTAACACAGCAGGAAACGTGAGTGTGCTGAGAACAAAAGAACGGTGTTTCCTACACATACGGACCATATCTAGTCCAACTCTGCGTCTGAATCTCATACAAAGCACTGGTCCTCTAACATCCAATGCTTGTCAGTTAAGATGGGAAACGTATGAGCTTCATGAACGATGTAGTTCGTTTGAGCAGAAAAATGACTGCCCTTACCTGAATTTATGTCTTACTTGTAGTAAGACTCAGAGCCTGGGATTTAACTCCATTTCTGAAGTAAAACACACAGCAGTGTAATCATCCATTGATCACACTCTGCTTTAGAACAAGAAGCACACTCTTGCTTTCTAGAGTCTCTAAGACAGCAGGAAACGTGATTTTGCTGAGAACAAAAGAACGGTGTTTCCTACACATACGGACATTATATAGTCCAACTCTGCTTCTGAAACTGATACAATGCAATGGTCCTCTAACATCCAATGCTTGTCTGTTAAGATGAGAAATGTGTTGAGCTCAGTGAACGATGTAGTTCATTTGAGCTGAAAAGTGACTGCCCTTACCTGAAACGAAGTCTTGCTTGTAGGAAGACACAGAGATTGGGATTTAACTCCATTTCTGAAGGGAAACACACAGCATAGTTCTCATCCATGGATCACAATCTGCTTTAGAGCGAGAAGCACGCTCTTGCTTTCTAGATTCTCTAACACAGCAGGAAACGTGAGTGTGCTGAGAACAAAAGAACGGTGTTTCCTACACATACGGACCATATCTAGTCCAACTCTGCGTCTGAATCTCATACAAAGCACTGGTCCTCTAACATCCAATGCTTGTCAGTTAAGATGGGAAACGTATGAGCTTCATGAACGATGTAGTTCTTTTGAGCAGAAAAATGACTGCCCTTACCTGAATTGATGTCTTACTTGTAGGAAGACTCAGAGCCTGGGATTTAACTCCATTTCTGAAGTAAAACACACAGCAGTGTAATCATCCATTGATCACACTCTGCTTTAGAACAAGAAGCACACTCTTGCTTTCTAGAGTCTCTAAGACAGCAGGAAACGTGATTTTGCTGAGAACAAAAGAACGGTGTTTCCTACACATACGGACATTATATAGTCCAACTCTGCTTCTGAAACTGATACAATGCACTGGTCCTCTAACATCCAATGCTTGTCTGTTAAGATGAGAAATGTGTTGAGCTCAGTGAACGATGTAGTTCATTTGAGCTGAAAAGTGACTGTCCTTACCTGAAACGAATTCTTGCTTGTAGGAAGACACAGAGATTGGGATTTAACTCCATTTCTGAAGGGAAACACACAGCATAGTTTTCATCCATGGATCACACTGTGGTTAGAGCGAGAAGCACACTCTTGCTTTCTAGAATCTCTAAGACAGCAGGAAATTTGAGTGTGCCCAGAAGAATTGAACGGTGTTTCCTACACATATGGACCATATCCAGTCCAAATCTGCTTCTGAAACTGATATAAAGCATTGACCCTCTAAAATCCAATGCTTGTCAGATAAGATGAGAAAAGTGTGAGTTTCATGAACGATGTAGTTCGTTTGATCAAAAAATTGACTGCCCTTACCTTAAACGAAGTCTTGCTTGTACGAAGACTCAGAGCCTGGGATTTAACTCCATTTCTGAATTGAAACACACAGCAGTGTTCTCATCCATTGATCACACTCGGCTTTAGAATAAGAAGCATGCTCTTGCTTTTTAGAGGCTCTAAGACAAGAGGAAACGTGAGTGTGCTGAGAACAAAAGAACGGTGTTTCCTACAGATATGGACCATATCTAGTCCAAATCTGCTTCTGAAACTGACACAAAGCACTGATCCTCTAACATCCAATGCTTGTCTGTTAAGATGAGAAACGTGTGAGCTTTGTGAATGATGTAGCTCCTTTGAACTGAAAAGTGACTGCCCTTACCTGAAATGAAGTCTTGCTTGTAGTAAGACACTGAGCCTGGGATTTAACTCCATTTCTGAAGTAAAACACACAGCAGTGTAATCATCCATTGATCACACTCTGCTTTATAACAAGAAGCACGCTCTTGCTTTCTAGAGTCTCTAAGACAGCAGGAAACGTGATTTTGCTGAGAACAAAAGAACGGTGTTTCCTACACATACGGACCATATCTAGTTCAACTGTGCTTCTGAAACTGATACAAAGCACTGGTCCTCTAACATCCAATGCTTGTCAGTTAAGATGAGAAACGTGTGAGCTTTGTGAATGATGTAGCTCCTTTGAACTGAAAAGTGACTGCCCTTACCTGAAATGAAGTCTTGCTTGTAGTAAGACACAGAGCCTGGGATTTAACTCCATTTCTTAAGAGAAACACAGAGCATAGTTCTCATCCATGGATCACACTCAGCTTTAGAGCGAGAAGCACGCTCTTGCTATTAGATTCTGTAATATAGCAGGAAATCTGAGTGTGCCCAGAACAAAAGAACGGTGTTTCCTACATATACGGACCATATGTAGTCCAAATCTGCTTCTGAAAGTGATACAATGCACTGGTCCTCTAACATCCAATGCTTGTCAGTTAAGATGAGAATCGTGTGATCTTCGTTAACGATGTAGTTCGTTTGAGCAGAAAAAAGACTGCACTTACCTGAAATGAAGTCTTGCTTGTAGGAAGACTCAGAACCTGGGCTTTAACTCCATTTCTGAAGTGAAACACACAGCAGTGTTCTCATCCACTGATGACACTCTGCTTTAGAACAAGAAGCATGCTCTTGCTTTCTAGAGTCTCTAAGACAGCAGGAAACGTGAGTGTGCTGAGAACAAAAGAACGGTGTTTCCTACACATACGGACCATATCTAGTCCAACTCTGCTTCTGAAACTCATACAAAGCACTGGTCCTCTAACATCCAATGATTGTCAGTTAAGATGAGAAACATGTGAGCTTTGTGAATGATGTAGTTCCTTTGAACTGAAAAGTGACTACCCTTACCTGAAAGGAAGTCTTGCATGTAGGAAGACACAGAGCCTGGGATTTTACTCCATTTCTGAAGGGAAACACACAGCATAGTATTCATCCATGGATCACACTGTGGTTAGAGCGAGAAGCACACTCTTGTTTTCTAGAATCTCTAAGACAGCAGGAAATTTGAGTGTGCCCAGAAGAATAGAACGGTGTTTCCTACACATATGGACCATATCCAGTCCAAATCTGCTTCTGAAACTGATATAAAGCATTGACCCTCTAAAATCCAATGCTTGTCAGATAAGATGAGAAAAGTGTGAGTTTCATGAACGATGTAGTTCGTTTGAGCAGAACAGTGACTGCCCTTACCTTAAACGAAGTCTTGCTTGTACGAAGACTCAGAGCCTGGGATTTAACTCCATTTCTGAATTGAAACACACAGCAGTGTTCTCATCCATTGATCACACTCTGCTTTAGAATAAGAAGCACGCTCTTGCTTTTTAGAGTCTCTAAGACAGGAGGAAACGTGATTTTGCTGAGAACAAAAGAACAGAGTTTCCTACACATACGGACCATATCTAGTCCAAATCTGCTTCTGAAACTGATACA
This sequence comes from Onychomys leucogaster, assembly GCA_949786385.1. Taxonomy (NCBI): domain Eukaryota; kingdom Metazoa; phylum Chordata; class Mammalia; order Rodentia; family Cricetidae; genus Onychomys; species Onychomys leucogaster. Next base: position 554,398 of record CATKUP010000123.1, read on the forward strand.
AAGCACTGACCCTCTAACATCCAATGCTTGTCAGTTAAGATGGGAAACGTGTGAGCTTCATGAACGATGTAGTTCATTTGAGCAGAAAAGTGACTGCCCTTACCTGAAACGAAGTCTTGCTTGTAGGAAGACTCAGAGCCTGGGATTTAACTCCATTTCTGAAGTAAAACACACAGCAGTGTAATCATCCATTGATCACACTCTGCTTTAGAACAAGAAGCACACTCTTGCTTTGTAGAGTCTCTAAGACAGCAGGAAATGTGATTTTGCTGAGAACAAAAGAACGGTGTTTCCTACACATACGGACATTATATAGTCCAACTCTGCTTCTGAAACTGATACAATGCACTGGTCCTCTAACATCCAATGCTTGTCTGTTAAGATGAGAAATGTGTTGAGCTCAGTGAACGATGTAGTTCATTTGAGCTGAAAAGTGACTACCCTTACCTGAAACGAAGTCTTGCTTGTAGGAAGACACAGAGATTGGGATTTAACTCCATTTCTGAAGTGAAACACACAGCAGTGTTCTCATCCACTGATGACACTCTGCTTTAGAACAAGAAGCATGCTCTTGCTTTCTAGAGTCTCTAAGACAGCAGGAAACGTGAGTGTGCTGAGAACAAAAGAACGGTGTTTCCTACACATACAGACCATATCTAGTCCAACTCTGCTTCTGAAACTCATACAAAGCACTGGTCCTCTAACATCCAATGATTGTCAGTTAAGATGACAAACATGTGAGATTTGTGAATGATGTAGTTCCTTTGAACTGAAAAGTGACTACCCTTACCTGAAACGAAGTCTTGCATGTAGGAAGACACAGAGCCTGGGATTTTACTCCATTTCTGAAGGGAAACACACAGCATAGTATTCATCCATGGATCACACTGTGGTTAGAGCGAGAAGCACACTCTTGTTTTCTAGAGTCTCTAAGACAGCAGGAATTTTGAGTGTGCCCAGAAGAATAGAACGGTGTTTCCTACACGTATGGACCATATCCAGTCCAAATCTGCTTCTGAAACTGATATAAAGCATTGACCCTCTAAAATCCAATGCTTGTCAGATAAGATGAGAAAAGTGTGAGTTTCATGAACGATGTAGTTCGTTTGAGCAAAAAATTGACTGCCCTTACCTTAAACGAAGTCTTGCTTGTACGAAGACTCAGAGCCTTGGATTTAACTCCATTTCTGAATTGAAACACACAGCAGTGTTCTCATCCATTGATCACACTCTGCTTTAGAATAAGAAGCACGCTCTTGCTTTTTAGAGTCTCTAAGACAGGAGGAAACGTGATTTTGCTGAGAACAAAAGAACAGAGTTTCCTACACAAACGGACCATATCTAGTCCAAATCTGCTTCTGAAACTGATACAAAGCACTGAGCCTCTAACATCCAATGCTTGTCAGTTAAGATGGGAAACGTGTGAGCTTCATGAACGATGTAGTTCGTTTGAGCAGAAAAGTGACTGCCCTTACCTGAAACGAAGTCTTGCTTGTAGGAAGACTCAGAGCCTGGGATTTAACTCCATTTCTAATGTAAAACACACAGCAGTGTTCTCATACATTGACCACACTCTGCTTTAGAACAAGAAGCACACTCTTGCTTTCTAGAGTCTCTAAGACAGCAGGAAACGTGAGTGCACTGAGAACAAATGAACAGTGTTTCCTACACATACGGACCATATCTAGTCCAACTCTACTTCTTAAACTGATACAAAGCACTGGTCCTCTAACATCCAATGCTTGTCTGTTAAGATGAGAAATGTGTGAGCTCAGTGAACGATGTAGTTCGTTTGAGCTGAAAAGTGACTGCCCTTACCTGAATTGAAGTCTTGATTGTAGGAAGACACAGAGATTGGGATTTAACTCCATTTCTGAAGGGAAACACACAGCATAGTTCTCATCCATGGATCACAATCTGCTTTTGAGCGAGAAGCACGCTCTTGCTTTCTAGAGTCTCTAACACAGCAGGAAACGTGAGTGTGCTGAGAACAAAAGAACGGTGTTTCCTACACATACGGACAATATCTAGTCCAACTCTGCGTCTGAATCTCATACAAAGCACTGGTCCTCTAACATCCAATGCTTGTCAGTTAAGATGGGAAACGTATGAGCTTCATGAACGATGTAGTTCGTTTGAGCAGAAAAATGACTGCCCTTACCTGAATTGATGTCTTACTTGTAGGAAAACTCAGAGCCTGGGATTTAACTCCATTTCTGAAGTAAAACACACAGCAGTGTAATCATCCATTGATCACACTCTGCTTTAGAACAAGAAGCACACTCTTGCTTTCTAGAGTCTCTAAGACAGCAGGAAACGTGATTTTGCTGAGATCAAAAGAACGGTGTTTCCTACACATACGGACATTATATAGTCCAACTCTGCTTCTGAAACTGATACAATGCACTGGTCCTCTAACATGCAATGCTTGTCTGTTAAGATGAGAAATGTGTTGAGCTCAGTGAACGATGTAGTTCATTTGAGCTGAAAAGTGACTGCCCTTACCTGAAACGAAGTCTTGCTTGTAGGAAGACACAGAACCTGGGATTTAACTCCATTTCTGAAGGGAAACACACAGCATAGTTCTCATCCATGGATCACAATCTGCTTTAGAGCGAGAAGCATGCTCTTGCTTTCTAGAGTCTCTCACACAGCAGGAAACATGAGTGTGCTGAGAACAAAAGAACGGTGTTTCCTACACATACGGACCATATCTAGTCCAACTCTGCTTCTGAAACTGATACAAAGCACTGGTCCTCTAACATCCAATGCTTGTCAGTTAAGATGGGAAACGGGTGAGCTTCATGAACGATGTAGTTCGTTTGAGCAGAAAAGTGACTGCCCTTACCTGAAACGAAGTCTTGCCTGTAGGAAGACACAGAACCTGGGATTTAACTCCATTTCTGAAGGGAAACACACAGCATAGTATTCATCCATGGATCACACTGTGGTTAGAGTGAGAAGCACACTCTTGCTTTCTAGAGTCTCTAAGACAGCAGGAAATTTGAGTGTGCCCAGAAGAATTGAACGGTGTTTCCTACACATATGGACCATATCCAGTCCAAATATGCTTCTGAAACTGATATAAAGCATTGACCCTCTAAAATCCAATGCTTGTCAGATAAGATGAGAAAAGTGTGAGTTTCATGAACGATGTAGTTCGTTTGAGCAAAAAATTGACTGCCCTTACCTTAAACGAGGTCTTGATGTTACGAAGACTCAGAGCCTGGGATTTAACTCCATTTCTGAATTGAAACACACAGCAGTGTTCTCATCCATTGATCACACTCTGCTTTAGAATAAGAAGCACGCTCTTGCTTTTTAGAGTCTCTAAGACAGGAGGAAACGTGATTTTGCTGAGAACAAAAGAACAGAGTTTCCTACACATACGGACCATATCTAGTCCAAATCTGCTTCTGAAACTGATACAAAGCACTGACCCTCTATCATCCAATGCTTGTCAGTTAAGATGGGAAACGTGTGAGCTTCATGAACGATGTAGTTCGTTTGAGCAGAAAAGTGACTGCCCTTACCTGAAACGAAGTCTTGCTTGTAGGAAGACTCAGAGCCTGGGATTTAACTCCATTTCTAATGTAAAACACACAGCAGTGTTCTCATCCATTGATCACACTCTGCTTTATAACAAAGAAGCACGCTCTTGCTTTCTAGAATCTCTAAGACAGCAGGAAACGTGAGTGTGCTGAGAATAAAAGAACGGTTTTTCCTACACATACGGACCATATCTAGTCCAAATCTACTTCTTAAACTGATACAAAGCACTGGTCCTCTAACATCCAATGCTTGTCTGTTAAGATGAGAAATGTGTGAGCTCAGTGAACGATGTAGTTCGTTTGAGCTGAAAAGTGACTGCCCTTACCTGAATTGAAGTCTTGATTGTAGGAAGACACAGAGATTGGGATTTAACTCTATTTCTGAAGGGAAACACACAGCATAGTTCTCATCCATGGATCACAATCTGCTTTAGAGCGAGAAGCATGCTCTCGCTTTCTAGAGTCTCTCACACAGCAGGAAACATGAGTGTGCTGAGAACAAAAGAACGGTGTTTCCTACAGCATACGGACCATATCTAGTCCAACTCTGCTTCTGAAACTCATACAAAGCACTGGTCCTCTAACATCCAATGCTTGTCAGTTAAGATGGGAAACGGGTGAGCTTCATGAACGATGTAGTTCGTTTGAGCAGAAAAGTGATTGCCCTTACCTGAAACGAAGTCTTGCTTGTAGGAAGACACAGAACCTGGGATTTAACTCCATTTCTGAAGGGAAACACACAGCATAGTATTCATCCATGGATCACACTGTGGTTAGAGCGAGAAGCACACTCTTGCTTTCTAGAGTCTCTAAGACAGCAGGAAATTTGAGTGTGCCCAGAAGAATTGAACGGTGTTTCCTACACATATGGACCATATCCAGTCCAAATCTGCTTCTGAACCTGATATAAAGCATTGACCCTCTAAAATCCAATGCTTGTCAGGTAAGATGAGAAAAGTGTGAGCTTCATGAACGATGTAGTTCGTTTGAGCAAAAAAGTGACTGCCCTTACCTTAAACGAAGTCTTGCTTGTACGAAGACTCAGAGCCTGGGATTTAACTCCATTTCTGAATTGAAACACACAGCAGTGTTCTCATCCATTGATCACACTCTGCTTTAGAATAAGAAGCATGCTCTTGCTTTTTAGAGTCTCTAAGACAGGAGGAAACGTGATTTTGCTGAGAACAAAATAACAGAGTGTCCTACATATACGGACCATATCTAGTCCAAATCTGCTTCTGAAACTGATACAAAGCACTGACCCTCTAACATCCAATGCTTGTCAGTTAAGATGGGAAACGTGTGAGCTTCATGAACGATGTAGTTCGTTTGAGCAGAAAAGTGACTGCCCTTACCTGAAACGAAGTCTTGCTTGTAGGAAGACTCAGAGCCTGGGATTTAACTCCATTTCTAATGTAAAACACACAGCAGTGTTCTCATCCATTGACCACACTCTGCTTTAGAACAAGAAGCACACTCTTGCTTTCTAGAGTCTCTAAGACAGCAGGAAACGTGAGTGCACTGAGAACAAAAGAACAGTGTTTCCTACAATACGGACCATATCTAGTCCAACTCTGTTTCTGTAAGTGACACAAAGCACTGGTCCTCTAACATCCAATGCTTGTCAGTTAAGATGAGAAACGTGTGATCTTCGTGAATGATGTAGTTCGTTTGAGCAGAAAAGTGACTGCCCTTACCTTAAACGAAGTCTTGCTTGTAGGAAGACACAGAGTCTGGGATTTAACGCCATTTCTGAAGGGAAACACACAGCATAGTTCTCATCCATGGATCACACTCTGCTTTAGAGCGAGAAGCCCGCTCTTGCTTTCTAGAGTCTCTAAGACAGCAGGAAACGTGAGTGTGCTGAGAACAAAAGAACGGTGTTTCCTAACATACGTACCATATCTAGTCCAAATCTGCTTCTTAAACTGATACAAAGCACTGATCCTCTAACATCCAATGCTTGACTGTTAAGATGAGAAACGTGTGAGCTTCATGAACGATGTAGTTCGTTTGAGCAGAACAGTGACTGCCCTTACCTGAAATGAAGTCTTGCTTGTAGGAAGACTCAGAGCCTGGGATTTAACTCCATTTCTGAAGTAAAACACACAGCAGTGTAATCATCCATTGATCACACTCTGCTTTATAACAAAGAAGCACGCTCTTGCTTTCTAGAATCTCTAAGACAGCAGGAAACGTGAGTGTGCTGAGAATAAAAGAACGGTGTTTCCTACACATATGGACCATATCTAGACCAACTCTACTTCTTAAACTGATACAAAGCACTGGTCCTCTAACATCCAATGCTTGTCTGTTAAGATGAGAAATGTGTGAGCTCAGTGAACGATGTAGTTCGTTTGAGCTGAAAAGTGACTGCCCTTACCTGAATTGAAGTCTTGATTGTAGGAAGACACAGAGATTGGGATTTAACTCTATTTCTGAAGGGAAACACACAGCATAGTTCTCATCCATGGATCACAATCTGCTTTAGAGCGAGAAGCATGCTCTCGCTTTCTAGAGTCTCTCACACAGCAGGAAACATGAGTGTGCTGAGAACAAAAGAACGGTGTTTCCTACAGCATACGGACCATATCTAGTCCAACTCTGCTTCTGAAACTCATACAAAGCACTGGTCCTCTAACATCCAATGCTTGTCAGTTAAGATGGGAAACGGGTGAGCTTCATGAACGATGTAGTTCGTTTGAGCAGAAAAGTGATTGCCCTTACCTGAAACGAAGTCTTGCTTGTAGGAAGACACAGAACCTGGGATTTAACTCCATTTCTGAAGGGAAACACACAGCATAGTATTCATCCATGGATCACACTGTGGTTAGAGCGAGAAGCACACTCTTGCTTTCTAGAGTCTCTAAGACAGCAGGAAATTTGAGTGTGCCCAGAAGAATTGAACGGTGTTTCCTACACATATGGACCATATCCAGTCCAAATCTGCTTCTGAACCTGATATAAAGCATTGACCCTCTAAAATCCAATGCTTGTCAGATAAGATGAGAAAAGTGTGAGCTTCATGAACGATGTAGTTCGTTTGAGCAAAAAAGTGACTGCCCTTACCTTAAACGAAGTCTTGCTTGTACGAAGACTCAGAGCCTGGGATTTAACTCCATTTCTGAATTGAAACACACAGCAGTGTTCTCATCCATTGATCACACTCTGCTTTAGAATAAGAAGCATGCTCTTGCTTTTTAGAGTCTCTAAGACAGGAGGAAACGTGATTTTGCTGAGAACAAAATAACAGAGTGTCCTACATATACGGACCATATCTAGTCCAAATCTGCTTCTGAAACTGATACAAAGCACTGACCCTCTAACATCCAATGCTTGTCAGTTAAGATGGGAAACGTGTGAGCTTCATGAACGATGTAGTTCGTTTGAGCAGAAAAGTGACTGCCCTTACCTGAAACGAAGTCTTGCTTGTAGGAAGACTCAGAGCCTGGGATTTAACTCCATTTCTAATGTGAAACACACAGCAGTGTTCTCATCCATTGACCACACTCTGCTTTAGAACAAGAAGCACGCTCTTGCTTTCTAGAGTCTCTAAGACAGCAGGAAACGTGAGTGCACTGAGAACAAAAGAACAGTGTTTCCTACACATACGGACCATATCTAGTCCAACTCTGTTTCTGTAAGTGACACAAAGCACTGGTCCTCTAACATCCAATGCTTGTCAGTTAAGATGAGAAACGTGTGATCTTCGTGAATGATGTTGTTCGTTTGAGCAGAAAAATGACTGCCCTTACCTTAAACGAAGTCTTGCATGTAGGAAGACACAGAGCCTGGGATTTTACTCCATTTCTGAAGGGAAACACACAGCATAGTATTCATCCATGGATCACACTGTGGTTAGAGCGAGAAGCACACTCTTGTTTTCTAGAGTCTCTAAGACAGCAGGAATTTTGAGTGTGCCCAGAAGAATAGAACGGTGTTTCCTACACGTATGGACCATATCCAGTCCAAATCTGCTTCTGAAACTGATATAAAGCATTGACCCTCTAAAATCCAATGCTTGTCAGATAAGATGAGAAAAGTGTGAGTTTCATGAATGATGTAGTTCGTTTGAGCAAAAAATTGACTGCCCTTACCTTAAACGAAGTCTTGCTTGTACGAAGACTCAGAGCCTTGGATTTAACTCCATTTCTGAATTGAAACACACAGCAGTGTTCTCATCCATTGATCACACTCTGCTTTAGAATAAGAAGCACGCTCTTGCTTTTTAGAGTCTCTAAGACAGGAGGAAACGTGATTTTGCTGAGAACAAAAGAACAGAGTTTCCTACACAAACGGACCATATCTAGTCCAAATCTGCTTCTGAAACTGATACAAAGCACTGACCCTCTAACATCCAATGCTTGTCAGTTAAGATGGGAAACGTGTGAGCTTCATGAACGATGTAGTTCGTTTGAGCAGAAAAGTGACTGCCCTTACCTGAAACGAAGTCTTGCTTGTAGGAAGACTCAGAGCCTGGGATTTAACTCCATTTCTAATGTAAAACACACAGCAGTGTTCTCATCCATTGACCACACTCTGCTTTAGAACAAGAAGCACACTCTTGCTTTCTAGAGTCTCTAAGACAGCAGGAAACGTGAGTGCACTGAGAACAAATGAACAGTGTTTCCTACACATACGGACCATATCTAGTCCAACTCTACTTCTTAAACTGATACAAAGCACTGGTCCTCTAACATCCAATGCTTGTCTGTTAAGATGAGAATTGTGTGAGCTCAGTGAACGATGTAGTTCGTTTGAGCTGAAAAGTGACTGCCCTTACCTGAATTGAAGTCTTGATTGTAGGAAGACACAGAGATTGGGATTTAACTCCATTTCTGAAGGGAAACACACAGCATAGTTCTCATCCATGGATCACAATCTGCTTTTGAGCGAGAAGCACGCTCTTGCTTTCTAGAGTCTCTAACACAGCAGGAAACGTGAGTGTGCTGAGAACAAAAGAACGGTGTTTCCTACACATACGGACAATATCTAGTCCAACTCTGCGTCTGAATCTCATACAAAGCACTGGTCCTCTAACATCCAATGCTTGTCAGTTAAGATGGGAAACGCATGAGCTTCATGAACGATGTAGTTCGTTTGAGCAGAAAAATGACTGCCCTTACCTGAATTGATGTCTTACTTGTAGGAAGACTCAGAGCCTGGGATTTAACTCCATTTCTGAAGTAAAACACACAGCAGTGTAATCATCCATTGATCACACTCTGCTTTAGAACTAGAAGCACACTCTTGCTTTCTAGAGTCTCTAAGACAGCAGGAAACGTGATTTTGCTGAGATCAAAAGAACGGTGTTTCCTACACATACGGACATTATATAGTCCAACTCTGCTTCTGAAACTGATACAATGCACTGGTCCTCTAACATGCAATGCTTGTCTGTTAAGATGAGAAATGTGTTGAGCTCAGTAAACGATGTAGTTCATTTGAGCTGAAAAGTGACTGCCCTTACCTGAAACGAAGTCTTGATTGTAGGAAGACACAGAGATTGGGATTTAACTCCATTTCTGAAGGGAAACACACAGCATAGTTCTCATCCATGGATCACAATCTGCTTTAGAGCGAGAAGCATGCTCTTGCTTTCTAGAGTCTCTCACACAGCAGGAAACATGAGTGTGCTGAGAACAAAAGAACGGTGTTTCCTACACATACGGACCATATCTAGTCCAACTCTGCTTCTGAAACTCATACAAAGCACTGGTCCTCTAACATCCAATGCTTGTCAGTTAAGATGGGAAACGGGTGAGCTTCATGAACGATGTAGTTCGTTTGAGCAGAAAAGTGACTGCCCTTACCTGAAACGAAGTCTTGCCTGTAGGAAGACACAGAACCTGGGATTTAACTCCATTTCTGAAGGGAAACACACAGCATAGTATTCATCCATGGATCACACTGTGGTTAGAGTGAGAATCACACTCTTGCTTTCTAGAGTCTCTAAGACAGCAGGAAATTTGAGTGTGCCCAGAAGAATTGAACGGTGTTTCCTACACATATGGACCATATCCAGTCCAAATATGCTTCTGAAACTGATATAAAGCATTGACCCTCTAAAATCCAATGCTTGTCAGATAAGATGAGAAAAGTGTGAGTTTCATGAACGATGTAGTTCGTTTGAGCAAAAAATTGACTGCCCTTACCTTAAACGAGGTCTTGATGTTACGAAGACTCAGAGCCTGGGATTTAACTCCATTTCTGAATTGAAACACACAGCAGTGTTCTCATCCATTGATCACACTCTGCTTTAGAATAAGAAGCACGCTCTTGCTTTTTAGAGTCTCTAAGACAGGAGGAAACGTGATTTTGCTGAGAACAAAAGAACAGAGTTTCCTACACATACGGACCATATCTAGTCCAAATCTGCTTCTGAAACTGAGACAAAGCACTGACCCTCTAACATCCAATGCTTGTCAGTTAAGATGGGAAACGTGTGAGCTTCATGAACGATGTAGTTCGTTTGAGCAGAAAAGTGACTGCCCTTACCTGAAACGAAGTCTTGCTTGTAGGAAGACTCAGAGCCTGGGATTTAACTCCATTTCTAATGTAAAACACACAGCAGTGTTCTCATCCATTGACCACACTCTGCTTTAGAACAAGAAGCACACTCTTGCTTTCTAGAGTCTCTAAGACAGCAGGAAACGTGAGTGCACTGAGAACAAAAGAACAGTGTTTCCTACACATACGGACCATATCTAGTCCAACTCTGTTTCTGTAAGTGACACAAAGCACTGGTCCTCTAACATCCAATGCTTGTCAGTTAAGATGAGAAACGTGTGATCTTCGTGAATGATGTAGTTCGTTTGAGCAGAAAAGTGACTGCCCTTACCTTAAACGAAGTCTTGCTTGTAGGAAGACACAGAGTCTGGGATTTAACGCCATTTCTGAAGGGAAACACACAGCATAGTTCTCATCCATGGATCACACTCTGCTTTAGAGCGAGAAGCCCGCTCTTGCTTTCTAGAGTCTCTAAGACAGCAGGAAACGTGAGTGTGCTGAGAACAAAAGAACGGTGTTTCCTAACATACTTACCGTATCTAGTCCAAATCTGCTTCTTAAACTGATACAAAGCACTGATCCTCTAACATCCAATGCTTGTCTGTTAAGATGAGAAACGTGTGAGCTTCATGAACGATGTAGTTCGTTTGAGCAGAACAGTGACTGCCCTTACCTGAAATGAAGTCTTGCTTGTAGGAAGACTCAGAGCCTGGGATTTAACTCCATTTCTGAAGTAAAACACACAGCAGTGTAATCATCCATTGATCACACTCTGCTTTATAACAAACAAGCACGCTCTTGCTTTCTAGAATCTCTAAGACAGCAGGAAACGTGAGTGTCCTGAGAATAAAAGAACGGTGTTTCCTACACATACGGACCATATCTAGTCCAACTCTACTTCTTAAACTGATACAAAGCACTGGTCCTCTAACATCCAATGCTTGTCTGTTAAGATGAGAAATGTGTGAGCTCAGTGAACGATGTAGTTCGTTTGAGCTGAAAAGTGACTGCCCTTACCTGAATTGAAGTCTTGATTGTAGGAAGACACAGAGATTGGGATTTAACTCTATTTCTGAAGGGAAACACACAGCATAGTTCTCATCCATGGATCACAATCTGCTTTAGAGCGAGAAGCATGCTCTCGCTTTCTAGAGTCTCTCACACAGCAGGAAACATGAGTGTGCTGAGAACAAAAGAACGGTGTTTCCTACAGCATACGGACCATATCTAGTCCAACTCTGCTTCTGAAACTCATACAAAGCACTGGTCCTCTAACATCCAATGCTTGTCAGTTAAGATGGGAAACGGGTGAGCTTCATGAACGATGTAGTTCGTTTGAGCAGAAAAGTGATTGCCCTTACCTGAAACGAAGTCTTGCTTGTAGGAAGACACAGAACCTGGGATTTAACTCCATTTCTGAAGGGAAACACACAGCATAGTATTCATCCATGGATCACACTGTGGTTAGAGCGAGAAGCACACTCTTGCTTTCTAGAGTCTCTAAGACAGCAGGAAATTTGAGTGTGCCCAGAAGAATTGAACGGTGTTTCCTACACATATGGACCATATCCAGTCCAAATCTGCTTCTGAACCTGATATAAAGCATTGACCCTCTAAAATCCAATGCTTGTCAGATAAGATGAGAAAAGTGTGAGCTTCATGAACGATGTAGTTCGTTTGAGCAAAAAAGTGACTGCCCTTACCTTAAACGAAGTCTTGCTTGTACGAAGACTCAGAGCCTGGGATTTAACTCCATTTCTGAATTGAAACACACAGCAGTGTTCTCATCCATTGATCACACTCTGCTTTAGAATAAGAAGCATGCTCTTGCTTTTTAGAGTCTCTAAGACAGGAGGAAACGTGATTTTGCTGAGAACAAAATAACAGAGTGTCCTACATAAACGGACCATATCTAGTCCAAATCTGCTTCTGAAACTGATACAAAGCACTGACCCTCTAACATCCAATGCTTGTCAGTTAAGATGGGAAACGTGTGAGGTTCATGAACGATGTAGTTCGTTTGAGCAGAAAAGTGACTGCCCTTACCTGAAACGAAGTCTTGCTTGTAGGAAGACTCAGAGCCTGGGATTTAACTCCATTTCTAATGTGAAACACACAGCAGTGTTCTCATCCATTGACCACACTCTGCTTTAGAACAAGAAGCACGCTCTTGCTTTCTAGAGTCTCTAAGACAGCAGGAAACGTGAGTGCACTGAGAACAAAAGAACAGTGTTTCCTACACATACGGACCATATCTAGTCCAACTCTGTTTCTGTAAGTGACACGAAGCACTGGTCCTCTAACATCCAATGCTTGTCAGTTAAGATGAGAAACGTGTGATCTTCGTGAATGATGTTGTTCGTTTGAGCAGAAAAATGACTGCCCTTACCTTAAATGAATTCTTGCTTGTAGGAAGACACAGAGTCTGGGATTTAACTCCATTTCTGAAGGGAAACACACAGCATAGTTCTCATCCATGGATCACAATCTGCTTTAGAGCGAGAAGCACGCTCTTGCTTTCTAAATTCTCTAAGACAGCAGGAAACGTGAGTGCGCTCAGAACAAAAGTATGTTGTTTCCTACACATATGGACCATATCTAGTACAACTCTGTTTCTGAAACTGACAGAAAGCACTGGTCCTCTAACATCCAATGCTTGTCAGTTAAGATGAGAAACGTGTGATCTTCGTGAACGATGTAGTTCGTTTGAGCAGAAAAGTGACTGCATTTACCTGAAACGAAGTCTTGCTTGTAGGAAGACTCAGAGCCTGGGATTTAACTCCTTTTCTGAAGTGAAACACACAGCAGTGTTCTCATCCATTGATCACACTCTGCTTTAGAACAAGAAGCACGCACTTGCTTTCTAGAGTCTCCAATAAAGCAGGTAATCTGAGTGTGCCCAGAAACAAAGAACGGTTTTTCCTACACATACGGACCATATGTAGTCCAAATCTGATTCTGAAAGTGATACAATGCACTGGTCCTCTAACATCCAATGCTTGTCAGTTAAGATGAGAATCGTGTGATCTTCGTTAACGATGTAGTTGGTTTGAGCAGAAAAGTGACTGCCCTTACCTGAAATGAAGTCTTGCTTGTAGGAAGACTCAGAACCTGGGATTTAACTCCATTTCTGAAGTGAAACACACAGCAGTGTTCTCATCCACTGATGACACTCTGCTTTAGAACAAGAAGCACGCTCTTTCTTTCTAGAGTCTCTAAGACAGCAGGAAACGTGAGTGTGCTGAAAACAAAAGAACGGTGTTTCCTACACATACGGACCATATCTAGTCCAACTCTGCTTCTGAAACTCATACAAAGCACTGGTCCTCTAACATCCAATGTTTGTCAGTTAAGATGAGAAACGTGTGAGCTTTGTGAATGATGTAGTTCCTTTGAACTGAAAAGTGACTACCCTTACCTGAAACGAAGTCTTGCATGTAGGAAGACACAGAGCCTGGGATTTTACTCCATTTCTGAAGGGAAACACACAGCATAGTATTCATCCATGGATCACACTGTGGTTACAGCGAGAAGCACACTCTTGTTTTCTAGAGTCTCTAAGACAGCAGGAAACGTGAGTGTGCTGAGAACAAAAAAACGGTGTTTCCTACACATACGGACCATATCTAGTCCAACTCATCTTCTGAAACTGATAGAAAGCACTGGTCCTCTAACATCCAATGCTTGTCAGTTAAGATGAGAAACGTGTGAGCTTCATGAATGATGTAGTTCGTTTGAGCAAAAAAGTGACTGCCCTTACCTTAAACGAAGTCTTGCTTGTACGAAGACTCAGAACCTGGGATTTAACTCCATTTCTGAATTGAAACACACAGCAGTGTTCTCATCCATTGATCACACTCTGCTTTAGAATAAGAAGCATGCTCTTGCTTTTTAGAGGCTCTAAGACAAGAGGAAACGTGAGTGTGCTGAGAAGAAAAGAACGGTGTTTCCTACACATACGGACCATATCTAGTCCAAATCTGCTTCTGAAACTGACACAAAGCACTGATGCTCTAACATCCAATGCTTGTCTGTTAAGATGAGAAACGTGTGAGCTTCATGAACGATGTAGTTCGTATGAGCAGAAAATTGACTGCCCTTACCTGAATTGAATTTTTGCCTGTAGTAAGACTCAGAGCCTGGGATTTAACTCCATTTCTGAAGTAAAACACACAGCAGTGTAATCATCCATTGATCACACTCTGCTTTATAACAAGAAGCACGCTCTTGCTTTCTAGAGTCTCTAAGACAGCAGGAAACGTGATATTGCTGAGAACAAAAGAACGGTGTTTCCTACACATACGGACCATATCTAGTTCAACTGTGCTTCTGAAACTGATACAAAGCACTGGTCCTCTAACATCCAATGCTTGTCATTTAAGATGAGAAACGTGTGAGCTTTGTGAATGATGTAGCTCCTTTGAACTGAAAAGTGACTGCCCTTACCTGAAATGAAGTCTTGCTTGTAGTAAGACACAGAGCCTGGGATTTAACTCCATTTCTTAAGAGAAACACAGAGCATAGTTTTCATCCATGGATCACACTCGGCTTTAGAGCGAGAAGCACGCTCTTGCTATTAGATTCTGTAATATAGCAGGAAATCTGAGTGTGCCCAGAACAAAAGAACGGTGTTTCCTACATATACGGACCATATGTAGTCCAAGTCTGCTTCTGAAACTGATACAATGCACTGGTCCTCTAACATCCAATGCTTGTCAGTTAAGATGAGAATCGTGTGATCTTCGTTAACGATGTAGTTCGTTTGAGCAGAAAAAAGACTGCACTTACCTGAAATGAAGTCTTGCTTGTAGGAAGACTCAGAACCTGGGATTTAACTCCATTTCTGAAGGGAAACACACAGCAGTGTTCTCATCCACTGATGACACTCTGCTTTAGAACAAGAAGCACGCTCTTGCTTTCTAGAGTCTCTAAGACAGCAGGAAACGTGAGTGTGCTGAGAACAAAAGAACGGTGTTTCCTACACATACGGACCATACCTAGTCCAACTCTGCTTCTGAAACTCATACAAAGCACGGGTCCTCTAACTTCCAATGATTGTCAGTTAAGATGAGAAACGTGTGAGTTTCATGAACGATGTAGTTCGTTTGAGCAGAAAATTGACTGCCCTTACCTGAATTGAAGTCTTGCCTGTAGGAAGACTCAGAGCCTGGGATTTAACTCCATTTCTGAAGTAAAACACACAACAGTGTAATCATCCATTGATCACACTCTGCTTTATAACAAGAAGCACGCTCTTGCTTTCTAGAGTCTCTAAGACAGCAGGAAACGTGATTTTGCTGAGAACAAATGAACGGTGTTTCCTACACATATGGACCATATCTAGTTCAACTGTGCTTCTGAAACCGATACAAAGCACTGGTCCTCTAACATCCAATGCTTGTCAGTTAAGATGAGAAACGTGTGAGCTTTGTGAATGATGTAGTTCCTTTGAACTGAAAAGTGATTGCCCTTACCTGAAATGAAGTGTTGCTTGTAGTAAGACACAGAGCCTGGGATTTAACTCCATTTCTGAACGGAAACACACAGGATAGGTCTCATCCATGGATCACACTCGGCTTTAGAGCGAGAAGCACGCTCTTGCTATTAGATTCTGTAATATAGCAGGAAATCTGAGTGTGCCCAGAACAAAAGAACGGTGTTTCCTACATATACGGACCATATGTAGTCCAAATCTGCTTCTGAAACTAATACAATGCACTGGTCCTCTAACATCCAATGCTTGTCAGTTAAGATGAGAATCGTGTGATCTTCATTAACGATGTAGTTCGTTTGAGCAGAAAAGTGACTGCCCTTACCTGAAATGAAGTCTTGCTTGTAGGAAGACTCAGAGCCTGGGATTTAACTCCATTTCTGAAGTAAAACACAGAGCAGTGTAATCATCCATTGATCACACTCTGCTTTATAAAAAGAAGCACGCTCTTGCTTTCCAGAATCTCTAAGACAGCAGGAAACGTGAGTGTGCTGAGAACAAAAGAACGGTGTTTCCTACACATACAGACCATATCTATTCCAACTCTGCTTCTGAAACTGATACAAAGCACTGGTCCTCTAACATCCAATGTTTGTCAGTTAAGATGAGAAACGTGTGAGCTTTGTGAATGATGTAGTTCCTTTGAACTGAAAAGTGACTACCCTTACCTGAAACGAAGTCTTGCATGTAGGAAGACACAGAGCCTGGGATTTAACTCCATTTCTGAAGGGAAACACACAGCATAGTATTCATCCATGGATCACACTGTGGTTAGAGCGAGAAGCACACTCTTGTTTTCTAGAGTCTCTAAGACAGCAGGAAATTTGAGTGTGCCCAGAACAATAGAACGGTGTTTCCTACACATATGGACCATATCCAGTCCAAATCTGCTTCTGAAACTGATATAAAGCATTGACCCTCTAACATCCAATGATTGTCACTTTAGATGAGAAATGTGTGAGCTCTGTGAACGATGTAGTTCGTTTGAGCAGAAAAGTGACTGTCCTTACCTGAAACGAAGTCTTGCTTGTAGGAAGACTCAGAGCCTGGGATTTAACTCCATTTCTGAAGGCAAACACACAGCATAGTTCTCATCCATGGATCACACTCTGCTTTAGAGGGAGAAGCACGCTCTTGCTTTCTAGAGTCTCTAAGACAGCAGGAAACGTGAGTGTGCTGAGAACAAAAGAAAGGGGTTTCCTACACATACGGACCATATCTAGTCCAAGTCTGCTTCTGAAACTGATAAAAAGCACTGATCCTCTAACATCCAATGTTTGTCTGTTAAGATGAGAAACGTGTGAGCTTCATGAACGATGTAGTTCGTTTGAGCAGAAAAATGACTGCCCTTACCTGAATTGAAGTCTTACTTGTAGGAAGACTCAGAGCCTGGGATTTAACTCCATTTCTGAAGTAAAACACACAGCAGTGTAATCATCCATTGATCACACTCTGCTTTAGAACAAGAAGCACACTCTTGCTTTCTAGAGTCTCTAAGACAGCATTAAACGTTATTTTGCTGAGAACAAAAGAACGGTGTTTCCTACACATACGGACATTATATAGTCCAACTCTGCTTCTGAAACTGATACAATGCACTGGTCCTCTAACATCCAATGCTTGTCTGTTCAGATGAGAAATGTGTTGAGCTCAGTGAACGATGTAGTTCATTTGAGCTGAAAAGTGACTACCCTTACCTGAAACGAAGTCTTGCTTGTAGGAAGACACAGAGATTGGGATTTAACTCCATTTCTGAAGGGAAACACACAGCATAGTTCTCATCCATGGATCACAATCTGCTTTAGAACGAGAAGCATGCTCTTGCTTTCTAGAGACTCTCACACAGCAGGAAACATGAGTGTGCTGAGAACAAAAGAACGGTGTTTCCTACACATACGGACCATATCTAGTCCAACTCTGCTTCTGAAACTCATACAAAGCACTGGTCCTCTAACATCCAATGTTTGTCAGTTAAGATGAGAAACGTGTGAGCTTTCTGAATGATGTAGTTCCTTTGAACTGAAAAGTGATTACCCTTACCTGAAACGAAGTCTTGCATGTAGGAAGACACAGAGCCTGGGATTTTACTCCATTTCTGAAGGGAAACACACAGCATAGTATTTATCCATGGATCACACTGTGGTTAGAGCGAGAAGCACACTCTTTTTTTCTAGAGTCTCTAACACAGCAGGAAACATGAGTGTGCTGAGAACAAAAGAACAGTGTTTCCTACACATACGGACCATATCTAGTCCAACTCTGCTTCTGAAACTCATACAAAGCACTGGTCCTCTAACATCCAATGCTTGTCAGTTAAGATGGGAAAAGTGTGAGCTTGATGAACGATGTAGTTCGTTTGAGCAGAAAAGTGACTGCCCTTACCTGAAACGAAGTCTTGCTTGTAGGGAGTCTCAGAGCCTGGGATTTAACTCCTTTTCTGAAGTGAAACACACAGCATAGTTTTCATCCATGGATCACACTCTGCTTTAGAAGGAGAAGCACGCTCTTGCTTTCTAGAGTCTCTAACACAGCAGGAAACGTGAGTGTGCTGAGAACAAAATAACGGTGTTTCCTACACATACGGACCATATCTAGTCCAACTCTGCGTCTGAATCTCATACAAAGCACTGGTCCTCTAACATCCAATGCTTGTCAGTTATGATGGGAAACGTGTGAGCTTCATGAATGATGTAGTTCGTTTGAGCAGAAAACAGACTGCCCTTACCTGAATTGAAGTCTTACTTGTAGGAAGACTCAGAGCCTGGGATTTAACTCCATTTCTGAAGTAAAACACACAGCAGTGTAATCATCCATTGATCACTCTCTGCTTTAGAACAAGAAGCACACTCTTGCTTTCCAGAGTCTCTAAGACAGCAGGAAACGTGATTTTGCTGAGAACAAAAGAACGGTGTTTCCTACACATACGGACATTATATAGTCCAACTCTGCTTCTGAAACTGATACAAAGCAAAGGTCCTCTAGCATCCAATGCTTGTCGGTTAAGATGAGAAATGTGTTGAGCTCAGTGAACGATGTAGTTCATTTTAGCTGAAAAGTGACTGCCCTTACCTGAAACGAAGTCTGCTTGTAGGAAGACACAGAGATTGGGATTTAACTCCATTTCTGAAGGGAAACACACAGCATAGTTCTCATCCATGGATCACAATCTGCTTTAGAGCGAGAAGCACGCTCCTGCTTTCTAGAGTCTCTAACACAACAGGAAACATGAGTGTGCTGAGAACAAAAGAACGGTGCTTCCTACACATACGGACCATATCTAGTCCAACTCTGCTTCTGGATATCATACAAAGCACTGGTCCTCTAACATCCAATGCTTGTCAGTTAAGATGGGAAAAGGGTGAGCTTCTTGAACGATGTAGTTCGTTTGAGCAGAAAAGTCACTGCCCTTACCTGAAACGAAGTCTTGCTTGTAGGAAGACTCAGAGCCTGGGATTTAACTCCATTTCTGAAGTGAAACACACAGCAGTGTTCTCATCCATTGATGACACTCTGCTTTAGAACAAGAAGCACGCTCTTCCTTTCTAGCGTCTCTAAGACAGCAGGAAACGTGAGTGTGCTGAGAACAAAAGAACGGTGTTTCCTACACATACGGACCATATCTAGTCCAACTCTGCTTCTTAAACTGATACAAAGCACTGGTCCACTAACATTCATTGCTTGTCTGTTAAGATGAGAAATGTGTGAGCTCAGTAAACGATGTAGTTCGTTTGAGCTGAAAAGTGGCTGCCCTTACCTGAAACGAAGTCTTGCTTGTAGGAAGACACAGAGATTGGGATTTAACTCCATTTCTGAAGTGAAACACACAGCATAGTTCTCATCCATGGATCACAATCTGCTTTAGAGCGAGAAGCACGCTCTTGCTTTCTAGAGTCTCTAACACAGCAGGAAACGTGAGTGTGCTGAGAACAAAAGAACGGTGTTTCCTACACATACGGACCATATCTAGTCCAAATCTGCGTCTGAATCTCATACAAAGCACTGGTCCTCTAACATCCAATGCTTGTCAGTTAAGATGGGAAACGTGTGAGCTTCATGAACGATGTAGTTCGTTTGAGCAGAAAAATGACTGCCCTTACCTGAATTGAAGTCTTACTTGTAGGAAGACTCAGAGCCTGGGATTTAACTCCATTTCTGAAGTAAAACACACAGCGTTTAATCATCCATTGATCACACTCTGCTTTAGAACAAGAAGCACACTCTTGCTTTCTAGAGTCTCTAAGACAGCAGGAAACGTGATTTTGCTGAGAACAAAAGAACGGTGTTTCCTACACATACGGACATTATATAGTCCAACTCTGCTTCTGAAACTGATACAAAGCACTGGTCCTCTAACATCCAATGCTTGTCTGTTAAGATGAGAAATGTGTTGAGCTCAGTGAACGATGTAGTTCATTTGAGCTGAAAAGTGACTGCCCTTACCTGAAACGAAGTCTTGCTTGTAGGAAGACACAGAGATTAGGATTTAACTCCATTTCTGAAGGGAAACACACAGCATAGTTCTCATCCATGGATCACAATCTGCTTTAGAGCGAGAAGCACGCTCTTGCTTTCTAGAGTCGCTAACACAGCAGGAAACATGAGTGTGCTGAGAACAAAAGAACGGTGTTTCCTACACATACGGACCATATCTAGTCCAACTCTGCTTCTGAAACTCATACAAAGCACTGGTCCTCTAACATCCAATGCTTGTCAGTTAAGATGGGAAACGGGTGAGCTTCATGAACGATGTAGTTCGTTTGAGCCGAAAAGTGACTGCCCTTACCTGAAACGAAGTCTTGATTGTAGGAAGACTCAGAGCCTGGGATTTAACTCCATTTCTGAAGGGAAACACACAGCATAGTATTCATGCATGGATCACACTGTGGTTAGAGCGAGAAGCACACTCTTGCTTTCTAGAGTCTCTATGACAGCAGGAAATTTGAGTGTGCCCAGAAGAATAGAATGGTGTTTCCTACACATATGGACCATATCCAGTCCAAATCTGCTTCTGAAACTGATATAAAGCATTGACCCTCTAAAATCCAATGCTTGTCAGTTAAGATGAGAAACGTGTGAGCTCTGTGAACGATGTAGTTCGTTTGAGCAGAAAAGTGACTGTCCTTACCTGAAACGAAGTCTTGATTGTAGGAAGACTCAGAGCCTGGGATTTAACTCCATTTCTGAAGTAAAACACACAACAGTGTAATCATCCATTGATCACACTCTGCTTTATAACAAGAAGCACGCTCTTGCTTTATAGAGTCTCTAAGACAGCAGGAAACGTGATTTTGCTGAGAACAAATGAACGGTGTTTCCTACACATACGGACCATATCTAGTTCAACTGTGCTTCTGAAACCGATACAAAGCACTGGTCCTCTAACATCCAATGCTTGTCAGTTAAGATGAGAAACGTGTGAGCTTTGTGAATGATGTAGTTCCTTTGAACTGAAAAGTGATTGCCCTTACCTGAAATGAAGTGTTGCTTGTAGTAAGACACAGAGCCTGGGATTTAACTCCATTTCTGAACGGAAACAAACAGGATAGGTCTCATCCATGGATCACACTCGGCTTTAGAGCGAGAAGCACGCTCTTGCTATTAGATTCTGTAATATAGCAGGAAATCTGAGTGTGCCCAGAACAAAAGAACGGTGTTTCCTACATATACGGACCATATGTAGTCCAAATCTGCTTCTGAAACTAATACAATGCACTGGTCCTCTAACATCCAATGCTTGTCAGTTAAGATGAGAATCGTGTGATCTTCATTAACGATGTAGTTCGTTTGAGCAGAAAAGTGACTGCCCTTACCTGAAATGAAGTCTTGCTTGTAGGAAGACTCAGAGCCTGGGATTTAACTCCATTTCTGAAGTAAAACACAGAGCAGTGTAATCATCCATTGATCACACTCTGCTTTATAACAAGAAGCACGCTCTTGCTTTCCAGAATCTCTAAGACAGCAGGAAACGTGAGTGTGCTGAGAACAAAAGAACGGTGTTTCCTACACATACAGACCATATCTATTCCAACTCATCTTCTGAAACTGATACAAAGCACTGGTCCTCTAACATCCAATGTTTGTCAGTTAAGATGAGAAACGTGTGAGCTTTGTGAATGATGTAGTTCCTTTGAACTGAAAAGTGACTACCCTTACCTGAAACGAAGTCTTGCATGTAGGAAGACACAGAGCCTGGGATTTAACTCCATTTCTGAAGGGAAACACACAGCATAGTATTCATCCATGGATCACACTGTGGTTAGAGCGAGAAGCACACTCTTGTTTTCTAGAGTCTCTAAGACAGCAGGAAATTTGAGTGTGCCCAGAACAATAGAACGGTGTTTCCTACACATATGGACCATATCCAGTCCAAATCTGCTTCTGAAACTGATATAAAGCATTGACCCTCTAACATCCAATGATTGTCACTTTAGATGAGAAATGTGTGAGCTCTGTGAACGATGTAGTTCGTTTGAGCAGAAAAGTGACTGTCCTTACCTGAAACGAAGTCTTGCTTGTAGGAAGACTCAGAGCCTGGGATTTAACTCCATTTCTGAAGGCAAACACACAGCATAGTTCTCATCCATGGATCACACTCTGCTTTAGAGGGAGAAGCACGCTCTTGCTTTCTAGAGTCTCTAAGACAGCAGGAAACGTGAGTGTGCTGAGAACAAAAGAATGGTGTTTCCTACACATACGGACCATATCTAGTCCAACTCATCTTCTGAAACTGATAGAAAGCACTGGTCCTCTAACATCCAATGCTTTTCAGTTAAGATGGGAAACGTGTGAGCTTCATGAATGATGTAGTTCCTTTGAGCAAAAAAGTGACTGCCCTTACCTTAAACGAAGTCTTGCTTGTACGAAGACTCAGAGCCTGGGATTTAACTCCATTTCTGAATTGAAACACACAGCAGTGTTCTCATACATTGATCACACTCTGCTTTAGAATAAGAAGCATGCTCTTGCTTTTCAGAGTCTCTAAGACAGGAGGAAACGTGAGTGTGCTGAGAACAAAAGAAAGGGGTTTCCTACACATACGGACCATATCTAGTCCAAATCTGCTTCTGAAACTGATAAAAAGCACTGATCCTCTAACATCCAATGTTTGTCTGTTAAGATGAGAAACGTGTGAGCTTCATGAACGATGTAGTTCGTTTGAGCAGAAAAGGGACTGCCCTTACCTGAATTGAAGTCTTGCCTGTAGGAAGACTCAGAACCTGGGATTTAACTCCATTTCTGAAGGGAAACACACAGCAGTGTTCTCATCCACTGATGACACTCTGCTTTAGAACAAGAAGCACGCTCTTGCTTTCTAGAGTCTCTAAGACAGCAGGAAACGTGAGTATGCTGAGAACAAAAGAACGGTGTTTCCTAACATACATACCATATCTAGTCCAAATCTGCTTTTAAACTGATACAAAGCACTGATCATCTAACATCCAATGCTTGTCTGTTAAGATGAGAAATGTGTGAGCGCAGTGAACGATGTAGTTCGTTTGAGCTGAAAAGTGACTGCCCTTACCTGAACTGAAGTCTTGATTGTAGGAAGACACAGAGATTGGGATTTAACTCCATTTCTGAAGGGAAACACACAGCATAGTTCTCATCCATGGATCACAATCTGCTTGAGAGCGAGAAGCACGCTCTTGCTTTCTAGAGTCTCTAACACAGCAGGAAACGTGAGTGTGCTGAGAACAAAAGAATGGTGTTTCCTACACATATGGACCATATCTAGTCCAACTCTGCATCTGAATCTCATACAAAGCACTGGTCCTCTAACATCCAATGCTTGTCAGTTAAGATGGGAAACTTATGAGCTTCATGAACAATGTAGTTCGTTTGAGCAGAAAAATGACTGCCCTTACCTGAATTGAAGTCTTACTTGTAGGAAGACTCAGAGCCTGGGATTTAACTCCATTTCTGAAGTAAAACACACAGCAGTGTAATCATCCATTGATCACACTCTGCTTTAGAACAAGAAGCACACTCTTGCTTTCTAGAGTCTCTAAGACAGCATTAAACGTGATTTTGCTGAGAACAAAAGAACGGTGTTTCCTACACATACGGACATTATATAGTCCAACTCTGCTTCTGAAACTGATACAATGCACTGGTCCTCTAACATGCAATGCTTGTCTGTTCAGATGAGAAATGTGTTGAGCTCAGTGAACGATGTAGTTCATTTGAGCTGAAAAGTGACTACCCTTACCTGAAACGAAGTCTTGCTTGTAGGAAGACACAGAGATTGGGATTTAACTCCATTTCTGAAGGGAAACACACAGCATAGTTCTCATCCATGGATCACAATCTGCTTTAGAACGAGAAGCATGCTCTTGCTTTCTAGAGACTCTCACACAGCAGGAAACATGAGTGTGCTGAGAACAAAAGAACGGTGTTTCCTACACATACGGACCATATCTAGTCCAACTCTGCTTCTGAAACTCATACAAAGCACTGGTCCTCTAACATCCAATGTTTGTCAGTTAAGATGAGAAACGTGTGAGCTTTCTGAATGATGTAGTTCCTTTGAACTGAAAAGTGATTACCCTTACCTGAAACGAAGTCTTGCATGTAGGAAGACACAGAGCCTGGGATTTTACTCCATTTCTGAAGGGAAACACACAGCATAGTATTTATCCATGGATCACACTGTGGTTAGAGCGAGAAGCACACTCTTTTTTTCTAGAGTCTCTAACACAGCAGGAAACATGAGTGTGCTGAGAACAAAAGAACAGTGTTTCCTACACATACGGACCATATCTAGTCCAACTCTGCTTCTGAAACTCATACAAAGCACTGGTCCTCTAACATCCAATGCTTGTCATTTAAGATGGGAAACGGGTGAGCTTCATGAACGATGTAGTTCGTTTGAGCAGAAAAGTGACTGCCCTTACCTGAAACGAAGTCTTGCTTGTAGGAAGACACAGAAACTGGGATTTAACTCCATTTCTGAAGGGAAACACACAGCATAGTATTCATTCATGGATCACAGTGTGGTTAGAGCGAGAAGCACACTCTTGCTTTCTAGATTCTCTAAAACAGCAGGAAATTAGAGTGTGCCCAGAAGAATAGAATTGTGTTTCCTACAAATATGGACCATATCCAGTCCAAATCTACTTCTGAAACTGATATAAAGCATTGACCCTCTAAAATCCAATGCTTGTCAGTTAAGATGGGAAACGGGTGAGCTCTGTGAACGATGTAGTTCCTTTGAGCAGAAAAGTGACTGTCCTTACCTGAAACGAAGTCTTGCTTGTAGGAAGACTCAGAGCCTGGGATTTAACTCCATTTCTGAAGGCAAACACACAGCATAGTTCTCATCCATGGATCACACTCTGCTTTAGAGCGAGAAGCACGCTGTTGCTTTCTAGAGTCTCTAAGACAGCAGGAAACCTGAGTGTGCTGAGAACAAAAGAACGGTGTTTCCTACACATACGGACCATATCTAGTCCAACTCATCTTCTGAAACTGATACAAAGCACTGGTCCTCTAACATCCAATGCTTGTCAGTTAAGATGGGAAAAGTGTGAGCTTGATGAACGATGTAGTTCGTTTGAGCAGAAAAGTGACTGCCCTTACCTGAAACGAAGTCTTGCTTGTAGGGAGACTCAGAGCCTGGGATTTAACTCCTTTTCTGAAGTGAAACACACAGCATAGTTTTCATCCATGGATCACACTCTGCTTTAGAAGGAGAAGCACGCTCTTGCTTTCTAGAGTCTCTAACACAGCAGGAAACGTGAGTGTGCTGAGAACAAAATAACGGTGTTTCCTACACATACGGACCATATCTAGTCCAACTCTGCGTCTGAATCTCATACAAAGCACTGGTCCTCTAACATCCAATGCTTGTCAGTTATGATGGGAAACGTGTGAGCTTCATGAATGATGTAGTTCGTTTGAGCAGAAAACAGACTGCCCTTACCTGAATTGAAGTCTTACTTGTAGGAAGACTCAGAGCCTGGGATTTAACTCCATTTCTGAAGTAAAACACACAGCAGTGTAATCATCCATTGATCACTCTCTGCTTTAGAACAAGAAGCACACTCTTGCTTTCCAGAGTCTCTAAGACAGCAGGAAACGTGATTTTGCTGAGAACAAAAGAACGGTGTTTCCTACACATACGGACCATATCTAGTCCAACTCTGCTTCTTAAACTGATACAAAGCACTGGTCCACTAACATTCATTGCTTGTCTGTTAAGATGAGAAATGTGTGAGCTCAGTAAACGATGTAGTTCGTTTGAGCTGAAAAGTGGCTGCCCTTACCTGAAACGAAGTCTTGCTTGTAGGAAGACACAGAGATTGGGATTTAACTCCATTTCTGAAGTGAAACACACAGCATAGTTCTCATCCATGGATAACAATCTGCTTTAGAGCGAGAAGCACGCTCTTGCTTTCTAGAGTCTCTAACACAGCAGGAAACGTGAGTGTGCTGAGAACAAAAGAACGGTGTTTCCTACACATACGGACCATATCTAGTCCAAATCTGCGTCTGAATCTCATACAAAGCACTGGTCCTCTAACATCCAATGCTTGTCAGTTAAGATGGGAAACGTGTGAGCTTCATGAACGATGTAGTTCGTTTGAGCAGAAAAATGACTGCCCTTACCTGAATTGAAGTCTTACTTGTAGGAAGACTCAGAGCCTGGGATTTAACTCCATTTCTGAAGTAAAACACACAGCGTTTAATCATCCATTGATCACACTCTGCTTTAGAACAAGAAGCACACTCTTGCTTTCTAGAGTCTCTAAGACAGCAGGAAACGTGATTTTGCTGAGAACAAAAGAACGGTGTTTCCTACACATACGGACATTATATAGTCCAACTCTGCTTCTGAAACTGATGCAAAGCACTGGTCCTCTAACATCCAATGCTTGTCTGTTAAGATGAGAAATGTGTTGAGCTCAGTGAACGATGTAGTTCATTTGAGCTGAAAAGTGACTGCCCTTACCTGAAACGAAGTCTTGCTTGTAGGAAGACACAGAGATTAGGATTTAACTCCATTTCTGAAGGGAAACACACAGCATAGTTCTCATCCATGGATCACAATCTGCTTTAGAGCGAGAAGCACGCTCTTGCTTTCTAGAGTCTCTAACACAGCAGGAAACATGAGTGTGCTGAGAACAAAAGAACGGTGTTTCCTACACATACGGACCATATCTAGTCCAACTCTGCTTCTGAAACTCATACAAAGCACTGGTCCTCTAACATCCAATGCTTGTCAGTTAAGATGGGAAACGGGTGAGCTTCATGAACGATGTAGTTCGTTTGAGCCGAAAAGTGACTGCCCTTACCTGAAACGAAGTCTTGATTGTAGGAAGACTCAGAGCCTGGGATTTAACTCCATTTCTGAAGGGAAACACACAGCATAGTATTCATCCATGGATCACACTGTGGTTAGAGAGAGAAGCACACTCTTGCTTTCTAGAGTCTCTAAGACAGCAGGAAATTTGAGTGTGCCCAGAAGAATAGAATGGTGTTTCCTACACATATGGACCATATCCAGTCCAAATCTGCTTCTGAAACTGATATAAAGCATTGACCCTCTAAAATCCAATGCTTGTCAGTTAAGATGAGAAACGTGTGAGCTCTGTGAACGATGTAGTTCGTTTGAGCAGAAAAGTGACTGTCCTTACCTGAAACGAAGTCTTGATTGTAGGAAGACTCAGAGCCTGGGATTTAACTCCATTTCTGAAGGCAAACACACAGCATAGTTCTCATCCATGGATCACACTCTGCTTTAGAGCGAGAAGCACGCTCTTGCTTTCTAGAGTCTCTAAGACAGCAGGAAACCTGAGTGTGCTGAGAACAAAAGAACGGTGTTTCTTACACATACGGACCATATCTAGTCCAACTCATCTTCTGAAACTGATACAAAGCACTGGTCCTCTAACATCCAATGCTTGTCAGTTAAGATGGGAAACGTGTGAGCTTCATGAACGATGTAGTTCGTTTGAGCAGAAAAGTGACTGCCTTACCTGAATTGAAACCTTGCTTGTAGGAATACTCAGAGCCTGGGATTTAACTCCATTTCTGAAGGCAAACACACAGCATAGTTCTCATCCATGGATCACAGTCTGCTTTAGAGTGAGAAGCACGCTCTTGCTTTCTAGAGTCTCTAAGACAGCAGGAAACGTGAGTGTGCCCAGAAGAAAAGAACGGTGTTTCCTACACATACGGACTATATGTAGTCCAAAACTTCTTCTGAAACAGATAGAATGCACTGGTCCTCTAACATCCAATGCTTGTCAGTTAAGATGAGAAACGTGTGTGCTTCGTGAAAGATGTAGTTCGTTTGAGCAGAAAAGTGACTGCCCTTACCCGAAATGAAGTCTTGCTTGTAGGAAGACTCAGAGCCTGGGATTTAACTCCATTTCTGAAGTGAAACACACAGCAGTGTTCTCATCCATTGATGACACTCTGCTTTAGAACAAGAAGCACGCTCTTGCTTTCTAGAGTCTCTAAGACAGCAGGAAACGTGAGTGTGCTTAGAACAAAAGAACGGTGTTTCCTACACATACGGACCATATCTAGTCCAACTCTGCTTCTTAAACTGATACAAAGCACTGGTCTTCTAACATCCAATGCTTGTCTGTTAAGATGAGAAATGTGTGAGCTCAGTGAACGATGAAGTTCGTTGAGCTGAAAAGTGACTGCCCTTACCTGAAACGAAGTCTAGCTTGTAGGAAGACACAGAGATTGGGATTTAACTCCATTTCTGAAGGGAAACACACAGCATAGTTCTCATCCATGGATCACAATCTGCTTTAGAGCGAGAAGCACGCTCTTGCTTTCTAGAGTCTCTAACACAGCAGGAAACGTGTGTGTGCTGAGAAGAAAAGAACGGTGTTTCCTACACATACGGACCATATCTAGTCCAACTCTGCTTCTGAAACTGATACAATGCACTGGTCCTCTAACATCCAATGCTTGTCAGTTAAGATGAGAATCGTGTGATTTTCGTTAATGATGTAGTTCGTTTGAGCAGAAAAATGACTGCCCTTACCTGAAATGAAGTCTTGCTTTTAGGAAGACTCAGAGCCTGGGATTTAACTCCATCTCTGAAGTAAAACACACAGCATAGTTCTCATCCATGGATCACAATCTGCTTTAGAGCGAGAAGCACGCTCTTGCTTTCTAGAGTCTCTAAAGCAGCAGGAAACGTGAGTGTGCCCAGAACAAAAGAACGGTGTTTCCTACACATACGGACCATATCTAGTCCAACTCTGCGTCTGAATCTCATACAAAGCACTGTTCCTCTAACATCCAATGCTTGTCAGTTAAGATGGGAAACGTGTGAGCTTCATGAACGATGTAGTTCGTTTGAGCAGAAAAATGACTGCCCTTTCCTGAATTGAAGTCTTACTTGTAGGAAGACTCAGAGCCTGGGATTTAACTCCATTTCTGAAGTAAAACACACAGCAGTGTTCTCATCCATTGATCACACTCTGCTTTAGAACAAGAAGCACGCTCTTGCTTTCTAGAGTCTCTAAGACAGCAGGAAACGTGAGTGCGCTGAGAACAGAAGAACAGTGTTTCCTACACATACGGACCATATCTAGTCCAACTCTGCTTCTGAAACTGATACAAAGCACTGGTCCTCTAACATCTAATGTTTGTCAGTTAAGATGAGAAACGTGTGAGCTTTGTGAATGATGTAGTTCCTTTGAACTGAAAAGTGACTACCCTTACCGGAAACGAATTCTTGCTTGTAGGAAGAGACAGAGCCTGGGATTTAACTCCATTTCTGAAGGGAAACACACAACATAGTATTCATCCATGGATCACACTGTGGTTAGAGCGAGAAGCACACTCTTGCTTTCTAGAGTCTCTAAGACAGCAGGAAATTTGTGTGTACCCAGAACAATAGAACGGTGTTTCCTACACATATGGACCATATCTAGTCCAACTCTGCTTCTGAACTCATACAAAGCACTGGTCCTCTAACATCCAATGCTTGTCAGTTAAGATGGGAAAAGTGTGAGCTTCATGAACGATGTAGTTCGTTTGAGCAGAAAAGTGACTGCCTTTACCTGAAACGAAGTCTTGCTTGTAGGAAGACACAGAACCTGGGATTTAACTCCATTTCTGAAGGGAAACACACAGCATAGTATTCATCCATGGATCACACTGTGGTTAGAGCGAGAAGCACACTCTTGCTTTCTAGAGTCTCTAAGACAGCAGGAAATTTGAGTGTGCCCAGAAGAATAGAATGGTGTTTCCTACACATATGGACCATATCCAGTCCAAATCTGCTTCTGAAACTGATATAAAGCATTGACCCTCTAAAATCCAATGCTTGTCAGTTAAGATGAGAAACATGTGAGCTCTGTGAACGATGTAGTTCGTTTGAGCAGAAAAGTGACTGTCCTTACCTGAAACGAAGTCTTGCTTGTAGGAAGACTCAGAGCCTGGGATTTAACTCCATTTCTGAAGGCAAACACACAGCATAGTTCTCATCCATGGATCACACTCTGCTTTAGAGCGAGAAGCACGCTCTTGCTTTCTAGAGTCTCTAAGACAGCAGGAAACCTGAGTGTGCTGAGAACAAAAGAACGGTGTTTCTTACACATACGGACCATATCTAGTCCAACTCATCTTCTGAAACTGATACAAAGCACTGGTCCTCTAACATCCAATGCTTGTCAGTTAAGATGGGAAACGTGTGAGCTTCATGAACGATGTAGTTCGTTTGAGCAGAAAAGTGACTGCCTTACCTGAATTGAAATCTTGCTTGTAGGAAGACTCAGAGCCTGGGATTTAACTCCATTTCTGAAGGCAAACACACAGCATAGTTCTCATCCATGGATCACAGTCTGCTTTAGAGTGAGAAGCACGCTCTTGCTTTCTAGAGTCTCTAAGACAGCAGGAAACATGAGTGTGCCTAGAAGAAAAGAACGGTGTTTCCTACACATACGGACTATATGTAGTCCAAAACTTCTTCTGAAACAGATAGAATGCACTGGTCCTCTAACATCCAATGCTTGTCAGTTAAGATGAGAAACGTGTGTGCTTCGTGAAAGATGTATTTCGTTTGAGCAGAAAAGTGACTGCCCGTACCCGAAATGAAGTCTTGCTTGTAGGAAGACTCAGAGCCTGGGATTTAACTCCATTTCTGAAGTGAAACACACAGCAGTGTTCTCATCCATTGATGACACTCTGCTTTAGAACAAGAAGCATGCTCTTGCTTTCTAGAGTCTCTAAGACAGCAGGAAACGTGAGTGTGCTGAGAACAAAAGAATGGTGTTTCCTACACATACGGACCATATCTAGTACAACTCTGCTTCTTAAACTGATACAATGCACTGGTCCTCTAACATCCAATGCTTGTCTGTTAAGATGAGAAATGTGTTGAGCTCAGTGAACGATGTAGTTCATTTGAGCTGAAAAGTGACTACCCTTACCTGAAACGAAGTCTTGCTTGTAGGAAGACACAGAGATTGGGATTTAACTCCATTTCTGAAGGGAAACACACAGCATAGTTCTCATCCATGGATCACAATCTGCTTTAGAACGAGAAGCATGCTCTTGCTTTCTAGAGTCTCTCACACAGCAGGAAACATGAGTGTGCTGAGAACAAAAGAACGGTGTTTCCTACACATACGGACCATATCTAGTCCAACTCTGCTTCTGAAACTCATACAAAGCACTGGTCCTCTAACATCCAATGTTTGTCAGTTAAGATGAGAAACGTGTGAGCTTTGTGAATGTCTAGTTCCTTTGAACTGAAAAGTGACTACCCTTACCTGAAACGAAGTCTTGCATGTAGGAAGACACAGAGCCTGGGATTTTACTCCATTTCTGAAGAGAAACACACAGCATAGTATTCATCCATGGATCACACTGTGGTTAGAGCGAGAAGCACACTCTTTTTTTCTAGAGTCTCTAACTCAGCAGGAAACATGAGTGTGCTGAGAACAAAAGAACGGTGTTTCCTACACATACGGACCATATCTAGTCCAACTCTGCTTCTGAAACTCATACAAAGCACTGGTCCTCTAACATCCAATGCTTGTCAGTTAAGATGGGAAACGGGTGAGCTTCATGAACGATGTAGTTCGTTTGAGCAGAAAAGTGACTGCCCTTACCTGAAACAAAGTCTTGCTTGTAGGAAGACACAGAAACTGGGATTTAACTCCATTTCTGAAGGGAAACACACAGCATAGTATTCATTCATGGATCACACTGTGGTTAGCGCGAGAAGCACACTCTTGCTTTCTAGAGTCTCTAAAACAGCAGGAAATTAGAGTGTGCCCAGAAGAATAGAATGGTGTTTCCTACAAATATGGACCATATCCAGTCCAAAACTGCTTCTGAAACTGATATAAAGCATTGACCCTCTAAAATCCAATGCTTGTCAGTTAAGATGGGAAACGGGTGAGCTCTGTGAACGATGTAGTTCCTTTGAGCAGAAAAGTGACTGTCCTTACCTGAAACGAAGTCTTGCTTGTAGGAAGACTCAGAGCCTGGGATTTAACTCCATTTCTGAAGGCAAACACACAGCATAGTTCTCATCCATGGATCACACTCTGCTTTAGAGCGAGAAGCACGCTCTTGCTTTCTAGACTCTCTAAGACAGCAGGAAACCTGAGTGTGCTGAGAACAAAAGAACGGTATTTCCTACACATACGGACCATATCTAGTCCAACTCATCTTCTGAAACTGATACAAAGCACTGGTCCTCTAACATCCAATGCTTGTCAGTTAAGATGGG
Organism: Onychomys leucogaster; assembly: GCA_949786385.1. NCBI lineage: Eukaryota > Metazoa > Chordata > Mammalia > Rodentia > Cricetidae > Onychomys > Onychomys leucogaster. The sequence continues at coordinate 586,664 of CATKUP010000123.1, forward strand.
AAAAGTGTGAGCTTGATGAACGATGTAGTTCGTTTGAGCAGAAAAGTGACTGCCCTTACCTGAAACGAAGTCTTGCTTGTAGGGAGACTCAGAGCCTGGGATTTAACTCCTTTTCTGAAGTGAAACACACAGCATAGTTTTCATCCATGGATCACACTCTGCTTTAGAAGGAGAAGCACGCTCTTGCTTTCTAGAGTCTCTAACACAGCAGGAAACGTGAGTGTGCTGAGAACAAAATAAGGGTGTTTCCTACACATACGGACCATATCTAGTCCAACTCTGCGTCTGAATCTCATACAACGCACTGGTCCTCTAACATCCAATGCTTGTCAGTTATGATGGGAAACGTGTGAGCTTCATGAACGATGTAGTTCGTTTGAGCAGAAAAATGACTGCCCTTACCTGAATTGAAGTCTTACTTGTAGGAAGACTCAGAGCCTGGGATTTAACTCCATTTCTGAAGTAAAACACACAGCAGTGTAATCATCCATTGATCACTCTCTGCTTTAGAACAAGAAGCACACTCTTGCTTTCCAGAGTCTCTAAGACAGCAGGAAACGTGATTTTGCTGAGAACAAAAGAACGGTGTTTCCTACACATACGGACATTATATAGTCCAACTCTGCTTCTGAAACTGATACAAAGCAAAGTTCCTCTAGCATCCAATGCTTGTCGGTTAAGATGAGAAATGTGTTGAGCTCAGTGAACGATGTAGTTCATTTTAGCTGAAAAGTGACTGCCCTTACCTGAAACGAAGTCTAGCTGGTAGGAAGACACAGAGATTGGGATTTAACTCCATTTCTGAAGGGAAACACACAGCATAGTTCTCATTCATGGATCACAATCTGCTTTAGAGGGAGAAGCACTCTCCTGCTTTCTAGAGTCTCTAACCCAACAGGAAACATGAGTGTGCTGAGAACAAAAGAACGGTGCTTCCTACACATACGGACCATATCTAGTCCAACTCTGCTTCTGAAAATCATACAAAGCACTGGTCCTCTAACATCCAATGCTTGTCAGTTAAGATGGGAAAAGGGTGAGCTTCATGAACGATGTAGTTCGTTTGAGCAGAAAAGTCACTGCACCTACCTGAAACGAAGTCTTGCTTGTAGGAAGACACAGAACCTGGGATTTAACTCCATTTCTGAATGGAAACACACAGCATAGTATTCATGCATGGATCACACTGTGGTTAGAGCGTGAAGCACACTCTTGCTTTCTAGAGTCTCTAAGACAGCAGGAAATTTGAGTGTGCCCAGAAGAATAGAACGGTGTTTCCTACACATATGGACCATATCCAGTCCAAATCTGCTTCTGAAACTGATATAAAGCATTGACCCTCTAAAATCCAATGCTTGTCAGTTAAGATGAGAAACATGTGAGCTCTGTGAACGATTTAGTTCGTTTGAGCAGAAAGTGACTGCCCTTACCTGAAATGAAATCTTGCTTGTAGGAAGACTCAGAGCCTGGGATTTAACTCCATTTCTGAAGTGAAACACACAGCAGTGTTCTCATCCATTGATGACACTCTGCTTTAGAACAAGAAGCACGCTCTTCCTTTCTAGAGTCTCTAAGACAGCAGGAAACGTGAGTGTGCTGAGAACAAAAGAACGGTGTTTCCTACACATACGGACCATATCTAGTCCAAATATGCGTCTGAATCTCATACAAAGCACTGGTCCTCTAACATCCAATGCTTGTCAGTTAAGATGGGAAACGTGTGAGCTTCATGAACGATGTAGTTCGTTTGAGCAGAAAAATGACTGCCCTTACCTGAATTGAAGTCTTACTTGTAGGAAGACTCAGAGCCTGGGATTTAACTCCATTTCTGAAGTAAAACACACAGCGTTTAATCATCCATTGATCACACTCTGCTTTAGAACAAGAAGCACACTCTTGCTTTCTAGAGTCTCTAAGACAGCAGGAAACGTGATTTTGCTGAGAACAAAAGAACGGTGTTTCCTACACATACGAACATTATATAGTCCAACTCTGCTTCTGAAACTGATACAAAGCACTGGTCCTCTAACATCCAATGCTTGTCTGTTAAGATGAGAAATGTGTTGAGCTCAGTGAACGATGTAGTTCATTTGAGCTGAAAAGTGACTGCCCTTACCTGAAACGAAGTCTTGCTTGTAGGAAGACACAGAGATTGGGATTTAACTCCATTTCTGAAGGGAAACACACAGCATAGTTCTCATCCATGGATCACAATCTGCTTTAGAGCGAGAAGCACGCTCTTGCTTTCTAGAGTCTCTAACACAGAAGGAAACATGAGTGTGCTGAGAACAAAAGAACGGTGTTTCCTACACATACGGACCATATCTAGTCCAACTCTGCTTCTGAAACTCATACAAAGCACTGGTCCTCTAACATCCAATGCTTGTCAGTTAAGATGGGAAACGGGTGAGCTTCATGAACGATGTAGTTCGTTTGAGCCGAAAAGTGACTGCCCTTACCTGAAACGAAGTCTTGCTTGTGGGAAGACACAGAACCTGGGATTTAACTCCATTTCTGAAGGGAAACACACAGCATTGTATTCATCCATGGATCACACTGTGGTTAGAGCGAGAAGCACACTCTTGCTTTCTAGAGTCTCTAAGACAGCAGGAAATTTGAGTGTGCCCAGAAGAATAGAACGGTGTTTCCTACACATATGGACCATATCCAGTCCAAATCTGCTTCTGAAACTAATATAAAGCATTGACCCTCTAAAATCCAATGCTTGTCAGTTAAGATGAGAAACGTGTGAGCTCTGTGAACGATGTAGTTCGTTTGAGCAGAAAAGTGACTGTCCTTACCTGAAACGAAGTCTTGATTGTAGGACGACTCAGAGCCTGGGATTTAACTCCATTTCTGAAGGCAAACACACAGCATAGTTCTCATCCATGGATCACACTCTGCTTTAGAGCGAGAAGCACGCTCTTGCTTTCTAGAGTCTCTAAGACAGCAGGAAACGTGAGTGTGCCCAGAAGAAAAGAACGGTGTTTCCTACACATACGGACTATATGTAGTCCAAAACTTCTTCTGAAACAGATAGAATGCACTGGTCCTCTAACATCCAATGCTTGTCAGTTAAGATGAGAAACGTGTGTGCTTCGTGAAAGATGTAGTTCGTTTGAGCAGAAAAGTGACTGCCCTTACCCGAAATGAAGTCTTGCTTGTAGGAAGACTCAGAGCCTGGGATTTAACTCCATTTCTGAAGTGAAACACACAGCAGTGTTCTCATCCATTGATGACACTCTGCTTTAGAACAAAAAGCACGCTCTTGCTTTCTAGAGTCTCTAAGACAGCAGGAAAAGTGAGTGTGCTGAGAACAAAAGAACGGTGTTTCCTACACATACGGACCATATCTAGTCCAACTCTGCTTCTTAAACTGATACAAAGCACTGGTCCTCTAACATCCAATGCTTGTCTGTTAAGATGAGAAATGTGTGAGCTCAGTGAACGATGTAGTTCGTTGAGCTGAAAAGTGACTGCCCTTACCTGAAACGAAGTCTAGCTTGTAGGAAGACACAGAGATTGGGATTTAACTCCATTTCTGAAGGGAAACACACAGCATAGTTCTCATCCATGGATCACAATCTGCTTTAGAGCGAGAAGCACGCTCTTGCTTTCTAGAGTCTCTAACACAGCAGGAAACGTGAGTGTGCTGAGAACAAAAGAACGGTGTTTCCTACCCATACGGACATTATATAGTCCAACTCTGCTTCTGAAACTGATAGAAAGCACTGGTCCTCTAACATCCAATGCTTGTCAGTTAAGATGGGAAACGGGTGAGCTTCATAAACGATGTAGTTCGTTTGAGCAGAAAAGTGACTGCCCTTACCTTAAACGAAGTCTTGCTTGTAGGAAGACTCAGAGCCTGGGATTTAACTCCATTTCTGAATTGAAACACACAGCAGTGTTCTCATCCATTGATCACACTCTGCTTTAGAACAAGAAGCACGCTCTTGCTTTCTAGAGTCTCTAAGACAGCAGGAAACGTGAGTGCGCTGAGAACAAAAGAACGGTGTTTCCTACACATACGGACCATATCTAGTCCAACACTGCTTCTTAAACTGATACAAAGCACTGGTCCTCTAACATCCAATGCTTGTCTGTTAAGATGACAAATGTGTGAGCTCAGTGAACGATGTAGTTCGTTGAGCTGAAAAGTGACTGCCCTTACCTGAAACGAAGTCTAGCTTGTAGGAAGACACAGAGATTGGGATTTAACTCCATTTCTGAAGGGAAACACACAGCATAGTTCTCATCCACGGATCACAATCTGCTTTAGAGCGAGAAGCACGCTCTTGCTTTCTAGAGTCTCTAACACAGCAGGAAACGTGTGTGTGCTGAGAACAAAAGAACGGTGTTTCCTACACATACGGACCATATCTAGTCCAACTCTGCTTCTGAAACTGATACAATAACTGGTCCTCTAACATCCAATGCTTGTCAGTTAAGATGAGAATCGTGTGATTTTCGTTAATGATGTAGTTCGTTTGAGCAGAAAAATGACTGCCCTTACCTGAAATGAAGTCTTGCTTGTAGGAAGACTCAGAGCCTGGGATTTAACTCCATCTCTGAAGTAAAACACACAGCATAGTTCTCATCCATGGATCACAATCTGCTTTAGAGCGAGAAGCACGCTCTTGCTTTCTAGAGTCTCTAACACAGCAGGAAACGTGAGTGTGCCCAGAACAAAAGAACGGTGTTTCCTACACATACGGACCATATCTAGTCCAACTCTGCGTCTGAATCTCATACAAAGCACTGGTCCTCTAACATCCAATGCTTGTCAGTTAAGATGGGAAACGTGTGAGCTTCATGAACGATGTAGTTCGTTTGAGCAGAAAAATGACTGCCCTTTCCTGAATTGAAGTCTTACTTGTAGGAAGATTCAGAGCCTGGGATTTAACTCCATATCTGAAGTAAAACACATAGCAGTGTAATCATCCATTGATCACACTCTGCTTTAGAACAAGAAGCACACTCTTGCTTTCTAGAGTCTCTAAGACAGCAGGAAACGTGATTTTGCTGACAACAAAAGAACGGTGTTTCCTACACATACAGACATTATATAGTCCAACTCTGCATCTGAAACTGATACAAAGCACTGATCCTCTAACATCCAATGCTTGTCTGTTAAGATGACAAATGTGTTGAGCTCAGTGAACGATGTAGTTCATTTGAGCTGAAAAGTGACTGCCCTTACCTGAAACGAAGTCTTGCTTGTAGGAAGACACAGAGATTGGGATTTAACTCCATTTCTGAAGGGAAACACACAGCATAGTTCTCATCCATGGATCACAATCTGCTTTAGAGCGAGAAGCACGCTCTTGCTTTCTAGAGTCTCTAACACAGCAGGAAACGTGAGTGTGCTGAGAACAATAGAATGGTGTTTCCTACACATACGGACATTATATAGTCCAACTCTGCTTCTGAAACTGATACAAAGCACTGGTCCTCTAACATCCAATGCTTGTCAGTTAAGATGGGAAACGGGTGAGCTTCATAAACGATGTAGTTCGTTTGAGCAGAAAAGTGACTGCCCTTACCTTAAACGAAGTCTTGCTTGTAGGAAGACTCAGAGCCTGGGATTTAACTCCATTTCTGAATTGAAACACACAGCAGTGTTCTCATCCATTGATCACACTCTGCTTTAGAACAAAAAGCACGCTCTTGCTTTCTAGAGTCTCTAAGACAGCAGGAAACGTGAGTGCGCTGAGAAAAAAGAACGGTGTTTCCTACACATACGGACCATATCTAGTCCAACTCTGCTTCTGAAACTGATACAAAGCACTGGTCCTCTAACATCTAATGTTTGTCAGTTAAGATGAGAAACGTGTGAGCTTTGTGAATGATGTAGTTCCTTTGAACTGAAAAGTGACTACCCTTACCGGAAACGAATTCTTGCTTGTAGGAAGAGACAGAGCCTGGGATTTAACTCCATTTCTGAAGGGAAACACACAACATAGTATTCATCCATGGATCACACTGTGGTTAGAGCGAGAAGCACACTCTTGCTTTCTAGAGTCTCTAAGACAGCAGGAAATTTGTGTGTACCCAGAACAATAGAACGGTGTTTCCTACACATATGGACCATATCCAATCCAAATCTGCTTCTGAATCTGATATAAAGCATTGACCCTCTAACATCCAATGCTTGTCAGTTAAGATGGGAAACGTGTGAGCTTTGTGAATGATGTAGTTCATTTGAGCAGAAAAGTGACTGCCCTTACCTGAAACGAAGTCTTGCTTGTAGGAAGACACAGAGCCTGGGATTTAACTCCATTTATTAAGAGAAACACACAGCTTAGTTCTCATCCATGGATCACACTCTGCTTTAGAGCGAGAAGCACGCTCTTGCTTTTAGAGTCTCTAATATACCAGGAAATCTGAGTGAGCCCAGAACAAAAGAACGGTGTTTCCTAAACATACGGACCATATCTAGTCCAAATCTGCGTCTGAATCTCATACAAAGCACTGGTCCTCTAACATCCAATGCTTGTCAGTTAAGATGGGAAACGTGTGAGCTTCATGAACGATGTAGTTCGTTTGAACAGAAAAATGACTGCCCTTACCTGAATTGAAGTCTTACTTGTAGGAAGACTCAGAGCCTGGGATTTAACTCCTTTTCTGAAGTAAAACACACAGCAGTGTAATCATCCATTGATCACACTCTGCTTTAGAACTAGAAGCACACTCTTGCTTTCTAGAGTCTCTAAGACAGCAGGAAACGTGATTTTGCTGAGAACAAAAGAACGGTGTTTCCTACACATACGGACATTATACAGTCCAACTCTGCTTCTTAAACTGATACAAAGCACTGGTCCTCTAACATCCAATGCTTGTCTGTTAAGATGAGAAATGTGTGAGCTCAGTGAACGATGTAGTTCGTTGAGCTGAAAAGTGACTGCCCTTACCTGAAACGAAGTCTAGCTTGTAGGAAGACTCAGAGCCTGGGATTTAACTCCATCTCTGAAGTAAAACACACAGCATAGTTCTCATCCATGGATCACAATCTGCTTTAGAGCGAGAAGCACGCTATTTCTTTCTAGAGTCTCTAACACAGCAGGAAACGTGAGTGTGCCCAGAACAAAAGAACGGTGTTTCCTACACATACGGACCATATCTAGTCCAACTCTGCGTCTGAATCTCATACAAAGCACTGGTCCTCTAACATCCAATGCTTGTCAGTTAAGATGGGAAACGTGTGAGCTTCATGAACGATGTAGTTTGTTTGAGCAGAAAAATGACTGCCCTTTCCTGAATTGAAGTCTTACTTGTAGGAAGACTCAGAGCCTGGGATTTAACTCCATTTCTGAAGTAAAACACACAGCAGTGTAATCATCCATTGATCACACTCTGCTTTAGAACAAGAAGCACACTCTTGCTTTCTAGAGTCTCTAAGACAGCAGGAAACGTGATTTTGCTGAAAACATAAGAACGGTGTTTCCTACACATACAGACATTATATAGTCCAACTCTGCATCTGAAACTGATACAAAGCACTGATCCTCTAACATCCAATGCTTGTCTGTTAAGATGACAAATGTGTTGAGCTCAGTGAACGATGTAGTTCATTTGAGCTGAAAAGTGACTGCCCTTACCTGAAACGAAGTCTTGCTTGTAGGAAGACACAGAGATTGGGATTTAACTCCATTTCTGAAGGGAAACACACAGCATAGTTCTCATCCATGGATCACAATCTGCTTTAGAGCGAGAAGCACGCTCTTGCTTTCTAGAGTCTCTAAAACAGCAGGAAACGTGAGTGTGCTGAGAACAAAAGAACGGTGTTTCCTACACATACGGACATTATATAGTCCAACTCTGCTTCTGAAACTGATACAAAGCACTGGTCCTCTAACATCCAATGCTTGTCAGTTAAGATGGGAAACGGGTGAGCTTCATAAACGATGTAGTTCGTTTGAGCAGAAAAGTGACTGCCCTTACCTTAAACGAAGTCTTGCTTGTAGGAAGACTCAGAGCCTGGGATTTAACTCCATTTCTGAATTGAAACACACAGCAGTGTTCTCATCCATTGATCACACTCTGCTTTAGAACAAGAAGCACGCTCTTGCTTTCTAGAGTCTCTAAGACAGCAGGAAACGTGAGTGCGCTGAGAACAAAAGAACGGTGTTTCCTACACATACGGACCATATCTAGTCCAACTGTGCTTCTGAAACTGATACAAAGCACTGGTCCTCTAACATCTAATGTTTGTCAGTTAAGATGAGAAACGTGTGAGCTTTGTGAATGATGTAGTTCCTTTGAACTGAAAAGTGACTACCCTTACCGGAAACGAATTCTTGCTTGTAGGAAGAGACAGAGCCTGGGATTTAACTCCATTTCTGAAGGGAAACACACAACATAGTATTCATCCATGGATCACACTGTGGTTAGAGCGAGAAGCACACTCTTGCTTTCTAGAGTCTCTAAGACAGCAGGAAATTTGTGTGTACCCAGAACAATAGAACGGTGTTTCCTACACATATGGACCATATCCAGTCCAAATCTGCTTCTGAAACTGATATAAAGCATTGACCCTCTAACATCCAATGCTTGTCAGTTAAGATGGGAAACGTGTGAGCTTTGTGAATGATGTAGTTCATTTGAGCAGAAAAGTGACTGCCCTTACCTGAAACGAAGTCTTGCTTGTAGGAAGACATAGAGCCTGGGATTTAACTCCATTTATTAAGAGAAACACACAGCATAGTTCTCATCCATGGATCACACTCTGCTTTAGAGCGAGAAGCACGCTCTTGCTTTTAGAGTCTCTAATATACCAGGAAATCTGAGTGTGCCCAGAACAAAAGAACGGTGTTTCCGACACATACGGACCATATCTAGTCCAACTCTGCTTCTGAAACTCATACAAAGCACTGGTCCTCTAACATCCAATGCTTGTCAGTTAAGATGGGAAAAGTGTGAGCTTCATGAACGTTGTAGTTCGTTTGAGCAGAAAAGTGACTGCCTTTACCTGAAACGAAGTCTTGCTTGTAGGAAGACACAGAACCTGGGATTTAACTCCATTTCTGAAGGGAAACACACAGCATAGTATTCATCCATGGATCACACTGTGGTTAGAGCGAGAAGCACACTCTTGCTTTCTAGAGTCTCTAAGACAGCAGGAGATTTGAGTGTGCCCAGAAGAATAGAACGGTGTTTCCTACACATATGGACCATATCCAGTCCAAATCTGCTTCTGAAACTGATATAAAGCATTGACCCTCTAAAATCCAATGCTTGTCAGTTAAGATGAGAAACATGTGAGCTCTGTGAACGATGTAGTTCGTTTGAGCAGAAAAGTGACTGTCCTTACCTGAAACGAAGTCTTGCTTTTAGGAAGACTCAGAGCCTGGGATTTAACTCCATTTCTGAAGGCAAACACACAGCATAGTTCTCATCCATGGATCACACTCTGCTTTAGAGCGAGAAGCAAGCTCTTGCTTTCTAGAGTCTCTAAGACAGCAGGAAACCTGAGTGTGCTGAGAACAAAAGAACGGTGTTTCTTACACATACGGACCATATCTAGTCCAACTCATCTTCTGAAACTGATACAAAGCACTGGTCCTCTAACATCCAATGCTTGTCAGTTAAGATGGGAAACGTGTGAGCTTCATGAACGATGTAGTTCTTTGAGCAGAAAAGTGACTGCCTTACCTGAATTGAAATCTTGCTTGTAGGAAGACTCAGAGCCTGGGATTTAACTCCATTTCTGAAGGCAAACACACAGCATAGTTCACATCCATGGATCACAGTCTGCTTTAGAGTGAGAAGCACGCTCTTGCTTTCTAGAGTCTCTAAGACAGCAGGAAACGTGAGTGTGCCCAGAAGAAAAGAACGGTGTTTCCTACACATACGGACTATATGTAGTCCAAAACTTCTTCTGAAACAGATAGAATGCACTGGTCCTCTAACATCCAATGCTTGTCAGTTAAGATGAGAAACGTGTGTGCTTCGTGAAAGATGTAGTTCGTTTGAGCAGAAAAGTGACTGCCCTTACCCGAAATGAAGTCTTGCTTGTAGGAAGACTCAGAGCCTAGGATTTAACTCCATTTCTGAAGTGAAACACACAGCAGTGTTCTCATCCATTGATGACACTCTGCTTTAGAACAAGAAGCACGCTCTTGCTTTCTAGAGTCTCTAAGACAGCAGGAAACGTGAGTGTGCTGAGAACAAAAGAACGGTGTTTCCTACACATACGGACCATATCTAGTCCAACTCTGCTTCTTAAACTGATACAAAGCACTGGTCCTCTAACATCCAATGCTTGTCTGTTAAGATGAGAAATGTGTGAGCTCAGTGAACGATGTAGTTCGTTGAGCTGAAAAGTGACTGCCCTTACCTGAAACGAAGTCTAGCTTGTAGGAAGACACAGAGATTGGGATTTAACTCCATTTCTGAAGGGAAACACACAGCATAGTTCTCATCCATGGATCACAATCTGCTTTAGAGCGAGAAGCGCGCTCTTGCTTTCTAGAGTCTCTAACACAGCAGGAAACTTGAGTGTGCTGAGAACAAAAGAATGGTGTTTCCTACACATACGGACATTATATAGTCCAACTCTGCTTCTGAAACTGATACAAAGCACTGGTCCTCTAACATCCAAAGCTTGTCAGTTAAGATGGGAAACGGGTGAGCTTCATAAACGATGTAGTTCGTTTGAGCAGAAAAGTGACTGCCCTTACCTTAAACGAAGTCTTGCTTGTAGGAAGACTCAGAGCCTGGGATTTAACTCCATTTCTGATTGAAACACACAGCAGTGTTCTCATCCATTGATCACACTCTGCTTTAGAACAAGAAGCACGCTCTTGCTTTCTAGAGTCTCTAAGACAGCAGGAAACGTGAGTGCGCTGATAACCAAAGAACGGTGTTTCCTACACATACGGACCATATCTAGTCCAACTCTGCTTCTTAAACTGATACAAAGCACTGGTCCTCTAACATCCAATGCTTGTCTGTTAAGATGAGAAATGTGTGAGCTCAGTGAACGATGTAGTTCGTTGAGCTGAAAAGTGACTGCCCTTACCTGAAACGAAGTCTAGCTTGTAGGAAGACACAGAGATTGGGATTTAACTCCATTTCTGAAGGGAAACACACAGCATAGTTCTCATCCACGGATCATAATCTGCTTTAGAGCGAGAAGCACGCTCTTGCTTTCTAGAGTCTCTAACACAGCAGGAAACCTGTGTGTGCTGAGAACAAAAGAACGGTGTTTCCTACACATACGGACCATATCTAGTCCAACTCTGCTTCTGAAACTGATACAATGCACTGGTCCTCTAACATCCAATGCTTGTCAGTTAAGATGAGAATCGTGTGATTTTCGTTAATGATGTAGTTCGTTTGAGCAGAAAAATGACTGCCCTTACCTGAAATGAAGTCTTGCTTGTAGGAAGACTCAGAGCCTGGGATTTAACTCCATCTCTGAAGTAAAACACACACCATAGTTCTCATCCATGGATCACAATCTGCTTTAGAGCGAGAAGCACGCTCTTGCTTTCTAGAGTCTCTAACACAGCAGGAAACGTGAGTGTGCCCAGAACAAAAGAACGGTGTTTCCTACACATAAGGACCATATCTAGTCCAACTCTGCGTCTGAATCTCATACAAAGCACTGGTCCTCTAACATCCAATGCTTGTCAGTTAAGATGGGAAACGTGTGAGCTTCATGAACGATGTAGTTCGTTTGAGCAGAAAAAAGACTGCCCTTTCCTGAATTGAAGTCTTACTTGTAGGAAGACTCAGAGCATGGGATTTAACTCCATATCTGAAGTAAAACACACAGCAGTGTAATCATCCATTGATCACACTCTGCTTTAGAACAAGAAGCACACTCTTGCTTTCTAGAGTCTCTAAGACAGCAGGAAACGTGATTTTGCTGACAACAAAAGAACGGTGTTTCCTACACATACAGACATTATATAGTCCAACTCTGCATCTGAAACTGATACAAAGCACTGATCCTCTAACATCCAATGCTTGTCTGTTAAGATGACAAATGTGTTGAGCTCAGTGAACGATGTAGTTCATTTGAGCTGAAAAGTGACTGCCCTTACCTGAAACGAAGTCTTGCTTGTAGGAAGACACAGAGATTGGGATTTAACTCCATTTCTGAAGGGAAACACACAGCATAGTTCTCATCCATGGATCACAATCTGCTTTAGAGCGAGAAGCACGCTCTTGCTTTCTAGAGTCTCTAACACAGCAGGAAACGTGAGTGTGCTGAGAACAAAAGAACGGTGTTTCCTACACATACGGACATTATATAGTCCAACTCTGCTTCTGAAACTGATACAAAGCACTGGTCCTCTAACATCCAATGCTTGTCAGTTAAGATGGGAAACGGGTGAGCTTCATAAACGATGTAGTTCGTTTGAGCAGAAAAGTGACTGCCCTTACCTTAAACGAAGTCTTGCTTGTAGGAAGACTCAGAGCCTGGGATTTACCTCCATTTCTGAATTGAAACACACAGCAGTGTTCTCATCCATTGATCACACTCTGCTTTAGAACAAGAAGCACGCTCTTGCTTTCTAGAGTCTCTAAGACAGCAGGAAACGTGAGTGCGCTGAGAACAAAAGAACGGTGTTTCCTACACATACGGACCATATATAGTCCAACTCTGCTTCTGAATCTGATACAAAGCACTTGTCCTCTAACATCTAATGTTTGTCAGTTAAGATGAGAAACGTGTGAGCTTTGTGAATGATGTAGTTCCTTTGAACTGAAAAGTGACTACCCTTACCGGAAACGAATTCTTGCTTGTAGGAAGAGACAGAGCCTGGGATTTAATTCCATTTCTGAAGGGAAACACACAACATAGTATTCATCCATGGATCACACTGTGGTTAGAGCGAGAAGCACACTCTTGCTTTCTAGAGTCTCTAAGACAGCAGGAAATTTGTGTGTACCCAGAACAATAGAACGGTGTTTCCTACACATATGGACCATATCCAGTCCAAATCTGCTTCTGAAACTGATATAAAGCATTGACCCTCTAACATCCAATGCTTGTCAGTTAAGATGGGAAACGTGTGAGCTTTGTGAATGATGTAGTTCATTTGAGCAGAAAAGTGACTGCCCTTACCTGAAACGAAGTCTTGCTTGTAGGAAGACACAGAGCCTGGGATTTAACTCCATTTATTAAGAGAAACACACAGCATAGTTCTCATCCATGGATCACACTCTGCTTTAGATCGAGAAGCACGCTCTTGCTTTTAGAGTCTCTAATATACCAGGAAATCTGAGTGTGCCCAGAACAAAAGAACGGTGTTTCCTACACATACGGACCATATCTAGTCCAACTCTGCGTCTGAATCTCATACAAAGCACTGGAACTCTAACATCCAATGCTTGTCAGTTAAGATGGGAAACGTGTGAGCTTCATGAACGATGTAGTTCGTTTGAGCAGAAAAATGACTGCCCTTTCCTGAACTGAAGTCTTACTTGTAGGAAGACTCAGAGCCTGGGATTTAACTCCATTTCTGAAGTAAAACACACAGCAGTGTAATCATCCATTGATCACACTCTGCTTTAGAGCGAGAAGCACGCTCTTGCTTTCTAGAGTCTCTAACACAGCAGGAAACGTGAGTGTGCTGAGAACAAAAGAACGGTGTTTCCTACACATACGGACATTATATAGTCCAACTCTGCTTCTGAAACTGATATAAAGCACTGGTCCTCTAACATCCAATGCTTGTCAGTTAAGATGGGAAACGGGTGAGCTTCATAAACGATGTAGTTCGTTTGAGCAGAAAAGTGACTGCCCTTACCTTAAACGAAGTCTTGCTTGTAGGAAGACTCAGAGCCTGGGATTTACCTCCATTTCTGAATTGAAACACACAGCAGTGTTCTCATCCATTGATCACACTCTGCTTTAGAACAAGAAGCACGCTCTTGCTTTCTAGAGTCTCTAAGACAGCAGGAAACGTGAGTGCGCTGAGAACAAAAGAACGGTGTTTCCTACACATACGGACCATATCTAGTCCAACTCTGCTTCTGAAACTGATACAAAGCACTGGTCCTCTAACATCTAATGTTTGTCAGTTAAGATGAGAAACATGTGAGCTTTGTGAATGATGTAGTTCCTTTGAACTGTAAAGTGACTACCCTTACCTTAACGAATTCTTGCTTGTAGGAAGAGACAGAGCCTGGGATTTAACTCCATTTCTGAAGGGAAACACACAACATAGTATTCATCCATGGATCACACTGTGGTTAGAGCGAGAAGCACACTCTTGCTTTCTAGAGTCTCTAAGACAGCAGGAAATTTGTGTGTACCCAGAACAATAGAACGGTGTTTCCTACACATATGGACCATATCCAGTCCAAATCTGCTTCTGAAACTGATATAAAGCATTGACCCTCTAACATCCAATGCTTGTCAGTTAAGATGGGAAACGTGTGAGCTTTGTGAATGATGTAGTTCATTTGAGCAGAAAAGTGACTGCCCTTACCTGAAATGAAGTCTTGCTTGTAGGAAGACACAGAGCCTGGGATTTAACTCCATTTATTAAGAGAAACACACAGCATAGTTCTCATCCATGGATCACACTCTGCTTTAGAGCGAGAAGCACGCTCTTGCTTTTAGAGTCTCTAATATACCAGGAAATCTGAGTGTGCCCAGAACAAAAGAACGGTGTTTCCTACACATACAGACCATATCTAGTCCAACTCTGCTTCTGAAACTCATACAAAGCACTGGTCCTCTAACATCCAATGCTTGTCAGTTAAGATGGGAAAAGTGTGAGCTTCATGAACGATGTAGTTCGTTTGAGCAGAAAAGTCACTGCCTTTACCTGAAACGAAGTCTTGCTTGTAGGAAGACACAGAACCTGGGATTTAACTCCATTTCTGAAGGGAAACACACAGCATAGTATTCATCCATGGATCACACTGTGGTTAGAGCGAGAAGCACACTCTTGCTTTCTAGAGTCTCTAAGACAGCAGGAAATTTGAGTGTGCCCAGAAGAATAGAACGGTGTTTCCTACACATATGGACCATATCCAGTCCAAATCTGCTTCTGAAACTGATATAAATCATTGACCCTCTAAAATCCAATGCTTGTCAGTTAAGATGAGAAACATGTGAGCTCTGTGAACGATGTAGTTCGTTTGAGCAGAAAAGTGACTGTCCTTACCTGAAACGAAGTCTTGCTTGTAGGAAGACTCAGAGCCTGGGATTTAACTCCATTTCTGAAGGCAAACACACAGCATAGTTCTCATCCATGGATCACACTCTGCTTTAGAGTGAGAAGCACGCTCTTGCTTTCTAGAGTCTCTAAGACAGCAGGAAACGTGAGTGTGCTGAGAACAAAAGAACGGTGTTTCCTACACATACGGACCATATCTAGTCCAACTCTGCTTCTTAAACTGATACAAAGCACTGGTCCTCTAACATCCAATGCTTGTCTGTTAAGATGAGAAATGTGTGAGCTCAGTGAACGATGTAGTTCGTTTGAGCTGAAAAGTGACTGCCCTTACCTGAAATGAAGTCTTGCTTGTAGGAAGACACAGAGATTGGGATTTAACTCCATTTCTGAAGGGAAACACACAGCATAGTTCTCATCCATGGATCACAATCTGCTTTAGAGCGAGAAGCACGCTCTTGCTTTCTAGAGTCTCTAACACAGCAGGAAACGTGAGTGTGCCCAGAACAAAAGAACGGTGTTTCCTACACATACGGACCATATCTAGTCCAAATCTGCGTCTGAATCTCATACAAAGCACTGGTCCTCTAACATCCAATGCTTGTCAGTTAAGATGGGAAACGTGTGAGCTTCATGAACGATGTAGTTCGTTTGAGCAGAAAAATGACTGCCCTTACCTGAATTGAAGTCTTACTTGTAGGAAGACTCAGAGCCTGGGATTTAACTCATTTTCTGAAGTAAAACACACAGCAGTGTAATCATCCATTGATCACACTCTGCTTTAGAAGAAGAAGCACACTCTTGCTTTCTAGAGTCTCTAAGACAGCAGGAAACGTGATTTTGCTGAGAACAAAACAACGGTGTTTCCTACACATACGGACATTATATAGTCCAACTCTGCTTCTGAAACTGATACAAAGCACTGGTCCTCTAACATCCAATGCTTGTCTGTTAAGATGACAAATGTGTTGAGCTCAGTGAACGATGTAGTTCATTTGAGCAGAAAAGTGACTGTCCTTACCTGAAACGAAGTCTTGCTTGTAGGAAGACTCAGAGCCTGGGATTTAACTCCATTTCTGAAGGCAAACACACAGCATAGTTCTCATCCATGGACCACACTCTGCTTTAGAGTGAGAAGCACGCTCTTGCTTTCTAGAGTCTCTAAACAGCAGGAAACCTGAGTGTGCTGAGAACAAAAGAATGGTGTTTCCTACACATACGGACCATATCTAATCCAACTCATCTTCTGAAACTGATACAAGGCACTGGTCCTCTAACATCCAATGCTTGTCAGTTAAGATGGGAACGTTAGAGCTTCATGAACGATGTAGTTCGTTTGAGCAGAAAAATGACTGCCTTACCTGAATTGAAGTCTTGCTTGTAGGAAGACTCAGAGACTGGGAATTAAATCCTTTTCTGAAGTGAAAAACTCAGCATAGTTCTCATCCATGGATCACACTCTGCTTTAGAGTGAGAAGCACGCTCTTGCTTTTAGAATCTCTAATATAGCAGGAAATCTAAGTGTGCCCAGAACAAAAGTACGGTGTTTCCTACATATAGGGACCATATGTAGTCCAAATCTGCCTCTGAAACTGATACAATGCACTGGTCCTCTAACATCCAATGCTTGTCAGTTAAGATGGGAAACGTGTGAGCTTCATGAACGATGTAGTTCGTTTGAGCAGAAAAGTGACTGCCTTACCTGAATTGAAGTCTTGCTTGTAGGAAGACTCAGAGCCTGGGATTTAACTCCATTTCTGAAGGCAAACATACAGCATAGTTCTCATCCATGGATCACACTCTGCTTTAGAGTGAGAAGCACACTCTTGCTTTCTAGAGTCCCTAAGACAGCAGGAAACGTGAGTGTGCCCAGAACAAAAGAACGGTGTTTCCTACACATACGGACTATATGTAGTCCAAAACTTCTTCTGAAACAGATAGAATGCACTGGTCCTCTAACATCCAATGCTTGTCAGTTAAGATGAGAAAGGTGTGTGCTTCGTGAAAGATGTAGTTCGTTTGAGCAGAAAAGTGACTGCCCTTACTTGAAATGAAGTCTTGCTTGTAGGAAGACTCAGAGCCTGGGATTTAACTCCATTTCTGAAGTGAAACACACAGCAGTGTTCTCATCCATTGATGATGCTCTGCTTTAGAACAAGAATCACGCTCTTGCTTTCTAGAGTCTCTAAGACAGCAGGAAACGTGAGTGTGCTGAGAACAAAAGAACGGTGTTTCCTACACATACAGACCATATCTAGTCCAACTCTGCTTCTTAAACTGATAGAAAGAACTGGTCCTCTAACATCCAATGCTTGTCTGTTAAGATGAGAAATGTGTGAGCTCAGTGAACGATGTAGTTCATTTGAGCTGAAAAGTGACTGCCCTTACCTTAAACGAAGTCTTGCTTGTAGGAAGACTCAGAGCCTGGGATTTAACTCCATTTCTTAAGAGAAACACACAGCATAGTTCTCATCCATGGATCACACTCTGCTTTAGAGCGAGAAGCACGCTCTTGCTTTTAGAGTCTCTAATATAGCAGGAAATCTGAGTGTGCCCAGAACAAAAGAACGGTGTTTCCTACATATACGGACCATATGTAGTCCAAATCTGCTTCTGAAACTGATACAATGCACTGGTCCTCTGACATCCAATGCTTGTCAGTTAAGATTAGAATCGTGTGATCTTCGTTAACGATGTAGTTCGTTTGAGCAGAAAAGTGACTGTCCTTACCTGAAATGAAGTCTTGCTTGTAGAAAGACTCAGAGCCTGGGCTTTAACTCCATTTCTGAAGTGAAACACACAGCAGTGTTCTCATCCATTGATGACACTCTGCTTTAGAACAAGAAGCACGCTCTTGCTTTCTAGAGTCTCTAAGACAGCAGGAAACGTGAGTGTACTCAGAACAAAAGAACGGTGTTTCCTACACATACGGACCATATCTAGTCCAACTCTGCTTCTTAAACTGATACAAAGAACTGGTCCTCTAACATCCAATGCTTGTCAGTTAAGATGGGAAACGTGTGAGCTTCATGAACGATGTAGTTCGTTTGAGCAAAAAAGTGACTGCCCTTACCTTAAACGAAGTCTTGCTTCTACGAAGAACTAGAGCCTGGGATTTAACTCCATTTCTGAATTGAAACACACAGCAGTGTTCACATCCATTGATCACACTCTGCTTTAGAATAAGAAGCACGCTCTTGCTTTTTACAGTCTCTAAGATAGGAGGAAACGTGATTTTGCTGAGAACAAAAGAACGGAGTTTCCTACACATACGGACCATATCTAGTCCAAATCTGCTTCTGAAACTGATACAAAGCACTGACCCTCTAACATCCAATGCTTGTCAGTTAAGATGGGAAACGTGTGAGCTTCATGAACGATGTAGTTCGTTTGAGCAGAAAAGTGACTGCCTTACCTGAATTGAAGTCTTGCTTGTAGGAAGATTCAGAGCCTGGGATTTAACTCCATTTCTGAAGGCAAACACACAGCATAGTTCTCATCCATGGATCACACTCTGCTTTAGAACAAGAAGCACGCTATTGCTTTCTAGAGTCTCTAAGACAGCAGGAAACGTGAGTGTGCCCAGAACAAAAGAATGGTGTTTCCTACACATACGGACTATATGTTGTCCAAAACTTCATCTGAAACAGATAGAATGCACTGGTCCTCTAACATCCAATGCTTGTCAGTTAAGATGAGAAACGTGTGTGCTTCAAGAAAGATGTAGTTCATTTGAGCATAAAAGTGACTGCCCTTACCTGAAACGAAATCTTGCTTGTAGGGAGACTCAGAGCCTGGGATTTAACTCCATTTCTGAAGTGAAACACACAGCATAGTTTTCATCCATGGATCACACTCTGCTTTAGAACGAGAAGCACGCTCTTGCTTTCTAGAGCCTAAAAGACAACAGGAAACGTGAGTGTGCTGAGAACAAAAGAATGGTGTTTCCTACACATATGGACCATATCTAGTCCAACTCTGCTTCTGAAACTGATACAAAGCACTGGTCCTCTAACATCCAATGCTTGTCAGTTAAGATGAGAAACGTGTGAGCTTTGTGATTGATGTAGTTCCTTTGAACTGAAAAGTGACTGCCCTTACCTGAAACGAAGTCTTGCTTGTTGTAAGACAGAGAGCCTGGGATTTAACTCCATTTCTTAAGAGAAACACACAGCATAGTTCTCATCCATGGATCACACTCTGCTTTAGAGCGAGAAGCACGCTCTTGCTTTTAGAGTCTCTAATATAGCAGGAAATCTGCGTGTGCCCAGAACAAAAGAACGGTGTTTCCTACATATACGGACCATAGGTAGTCCAAATCTGCTTCTGAAACTGATACAATGCACTGGTCCTCTAACATCCAATGCTTGTCAGTTAAGATGAGAATCGTGTGATCTTCGTTAACAATGTAGTTCGTTTGAGCAGAAAAGTGACTGTCCTTACCTGAAATGAAGTCCTGCTTGTAGAAAGACTCAGAGCCTGGGATTTAACTCCATTTCTGAAGTGATACACACAGCAGTGTTCTTATCCATTGATGACACTCTGCTTTAGAACAAGAAGCACGCTCTTGCTTTCTAGAGTCTCTAAGACAGCAGGAAACGTGAGTGTGCTGAGAACAAAAGAACGGAGTTTCCTACACATACGGACCATATCTAGTCCAAATCTGCTTCTGAAACTGATACAAAGCACTGGTCCTCTAACATCCAATGCTTGTCAGTTAAGATGGGAAACGTGTGAGCTTCATGAACGATGTAGTTCGTTTGAGCAGAAAAGTGACTGCCCTTACCTGAATTGAAGTCTTGCCTGTAGGAAGACTCAGAGCCTGGGATTTAACTCCATTTCTGAAGTAAAACACACAGCAGTGTAATCATCCATTGATCACACTCTGCTTTATAACAAGAAGCACGCTCTTGCTTTCTAGAGTCTCTAAGACAGCAGGAAACGTGAGTGTGCTGAGAACAAAAGAACGGTGTTTCCTACACATACGGACCATATCTAGTTCAACTGTGCTTCTGAAACTGATACAAAGCACTGGTCCTCTAACATCCAATGCTTGTCAGTTAAGATGAGAAACGTGTGAGCTTTGTGAATGATGTAGTTCCTTTGAACTGAAAAGTGACTGCCCTTACCTGAAACGAAGTCTTGCTTGTAGTAAGACACAGAGCCTGGGATTTAACTCCATTTCTTAAGAGAAACACACAGCAGTGTAATCATCCATTGATCTCACTCTGCTTTAGAATAAGAAGCACGCTCTTGCTTTTTAGAGTCTCTAAGATAGGAGGAAACGTGATTTTGCTGAGAACAAAAGAACGGAGTTTCCTACACATACGGACCATATCTAGTCCAAATCTGCTTCTGAAACTGATACAAAGCACTGACCCTCTAACATCCAATGCTTGTTAGTTAAGATGGGAAACGTGTTTGCTTCATGAACGATGTAGTTCGTTTGAGCAGAAAAGTGACTGCCTTACCTGAATTGAAGTCTTGCTTGTAGGAAGATTCAGAGCGTGGGATTTAACTCCATTTCTGAAGGCAAACACACAGCATAGTTCTCATCCATGGATCACACTCTGCTTTAGAACAAGAAGCACGCTATTGCTTTCTAGAGTCTCTAAGACAGCAGGAAACATGAATGTGCCCAGAACAAAAGAACAGTGTTTCCTACACATACGGACTATATGTAGTCCAAAACTTCATCTGAAACAGATAGAATGCACTGGTCCTCTAACATCCAATGCTTGTCAGTTAAGATGAGAAACGTGTGTGCTTCGTGAAAGATGTAGTTCATTTGAGCAGAAAAGTGACTGCCCTTACCTGAAACGAAGTCTTGCTTGTAGGGAGACTCAGAGCCTGGGATTTAACTCCATTTCTGAATTGAAACACACAGCAGTGTTCTCATCCATTGATCACACTCTGCTTTAGAATAAGAAGCACGCTCTTGCTTTTTACAGTCTCTAAGATAGGAGGAAACGTGATTTTGCTGAGAACAAAAGAACGGAGTTTCCTACACATACGGACCATATCTAGTCCAACTCTGCTTCTTAAACTGATACAAAGAACTGGTCCTCTAACATCCAATGCTTGTCAGTTAAGATGGGAAACGTGTGAGCTTCATGAACGATGTAGTTCGTTTGAGCAAAAAAGTGACTGCCCTTACCTTAAACGAAGTCTTGCTTCTACGAAGAACTAGAGCCTGGGATTTAACTCCATTTCTGAATTGAAACACACAGCAGTGTTCACATCCATTGATCACACTCTGCTTTAGAATAAGAAGCACGCTCTTGCTTTTTAAAGTCTCTAAGATAGGAGGAAACGTGATTTTGCTGAGAACAAAAGAACGGAGTTTCCTACACATACGGACCATATCTAGTCCAAATCTGCTTCTGAAACTGATACAAAGCACTGACCCTCTAACATCCAATGCTTGTCAGTTAAGATGGGAAACGTGTGAGCTTCATGAACGATGTAGTTCGTTTGAGCAGAAAAGTGACTGCCTTACCTGAATTGAATTCTTGCTTGTAGGAAGATTCAGAGCCTGGGATTTAACTCCATTTCTGAAGGCAAACACACAGCATAGTTCTCATCCATGGATCACACTCTGCTTTAGAACAAGAAGCACGCTATTGCTTTCTAGAGTCTCTAAGACAGCAGGAAACGTTAGTGTGCCCAGAACAAAAGAATGGTGTTTCCTACACATACAGACTATATGTTGTCCAAAACTTCATCTGAAACAGATAGAATGCACTGGTCCTCTAACATCCAATGCTTGTCAGTTAAGATGAGAAACGTGTGTGCTTCATGAAAGATGTAGTTCATTTGAGCAGAAAAGTGACTGCCCTTACCTGAAACGAAATCTTGCTTGTAGGGAGACTCAGAGCCTGGGATTTAACTCCATTTCTGAAGTGAAACACACAGCATAGTTTTCATCCATGGATCACACTCTGCTTTAGAACGAGAAGCACGCTCTTGCTTTCTCGAGTCTAAAAGACAACAGGAAACGTGAGTGTGCTGAGAACAAAAGAACGGTGTTTCCTACACATATGGACCATATCTAGTCCAACTCTGCTTCTGAAACTGATACAAAGCACTGGTCCTCTAACATCCAATGCTTGTCAGTTAAGATGAGAAACGTGTGAGCTTTGTGATTGATGTAGTTCCTTTGAACTGAAAAGTGACTGCCCTTACCTGAAACGAAGTCTTGCTTGTAGTAAGACAGAGAGCCTGGGATTTAACTCCATTTCTTAAGAGAAACACACAGCATAGTTCTCATCCATGGATCACACTCTGCTTTAGAGCGAGAAGCACGCTCTTGCTTTTAGAGTCTCTAATATAGCAGGAAATCTGCGTGTGCCCAGAACAAAAGAATGGTGTTTCCTACATATACGGACCATAGGTAGTCCAAATCTGCTTCTGAAACTGATACAATGCACTGGTCCTCTAACATCCAATGCTTGTCAGTTAAGATGAGAATCGTGTGATCTTCGTTAACAATGTAGTTCGTTTGAGCAGAAAAGTGACTGTCCTTACCTGAAATGAAGTCCTGCTTGTAGAAAGACTCAGAGCCTGGGATTTAACTCCATTTCTGAAGTGATACACACAGCAGTGTTCTTATCCATTGATGACACTCTGCTTTAGAACAAGAAGCACGCTCTTGCTTTCTAGAGTCTCTAAGACAGAAGGAAACGTGAGTGTGCTGAGAACAAAAGAACGGAGTTTCCTACACATACGGACCATATCTAGTCCAAATCTGCTTCTGAAACTGATACAAAGCACTGGTCCTCTAACATCCAATGCTTGTCAGTTAAGATGGGAAACGTGTGAGCTTCATGAACGATGTAGTTCGTTTGAGCAGAAAAGTGACTGCCCTTACCTGAATTGAAGTCTTGCCTGTAGGAAGACTCAGAGCCTGGGATTTAACTCCATTTCTGAAGTAAAACACACAGCAGTGTAATCATCCATTGATCACACTCTGCTTTATAACAAGAAGCACGCTCTTGCTTTCTAGAGTCTCTAAGACAGCAGGAAACGTGAGTGTGCTGAGAACAAAAGAACGGTGTTTCCTACACATACGGACCATATCTAGTTCAACTGTGCTTCTGAAACTGATACAAAGCACTGGTCCTCTAACATCCAATGCTTGTCAGTTAAGATGAGAAACGTGTGAGCTTTGTGAATGATGTAGTTCCTTTGAACTGAAAAGTGACTGCCCTTACCTGAAACGAAGTCTTGATTGTAGTAAGACACAGAGCCTGGGATTTAACTCCATTTCTTAAGAGAAACACACAGCAGTGTAATCATCCATTGATCTCACTCTGCTTTAGAATAAGAAGCACGCTCTTGCTTTTTAGAGTCTCTAAGATAGGAGGAAACGTGATTTTCCTGAGAACAAAAGAACGGAGTTTCCTACACATACGGACCATATCTAGTCCAAATCTGCTTCTGAAACTGATACAAAGCACTGACCCTCTAACATCCAATGCTTGTTAGTTAAGATGGGAAACGTGTTTGCTTCATGAACGATGTAGTTCGTTTGAGCAGAAAAGTGACTGCCTTACCTGAATTGAAGTCTTGCTTGTAGGAAGATTCAGAGCGTGGGATTTAACTCCATTTCTGAAGGCAAACACACAGCATAGTTCTCATCCATGGATCACACTCTGCTTTAGAACAAGAAGCACGCTATTGCTTTCTAGAGTCTCTAAGACAGCAGGAAACATGAATGTGCCCAGAACAAAAGAACGGTGTTTCCTACACATACGGACTATATGTAGTCCAAAACTTCATCTGAAACAGATAGAATGCACTGGTCCTATAACATCCAATGCTTGTCAGTTAAGATGAGAAACGTGTGTGCTTCGTGAAAGATGTAGTTCATTTGAGCAGAAAAGTGACTGCCCTTACCTGAAACGAAGTCTTGCTTGTAGGGAGACTCAGAGCCTGGGATTTAACTCCATTTCTGAATTGAAACACACAGCAGTGTTCTCATCCATTGATCACACTCTGCTTTAGAATAAGAAGCACGCTCTTGCTTTTTACAGTCTCTAAGATAGGAGGAAACGTGATTTTGCTGAGAACAAAAGAACGGAGTTTCCTACACATACGGACCATATCTAGTCCAAATCTGCTTCTGAAACTGATACAAAGCACTGACCCTCTAACATCCAATGCTTGTCAGTGAAGATGGGAAACGTGGGAGCTTCATGAATGATGTAGATCGTTTGAGCAGAAAAGTGACTGCCTTACCTGAATTGAAGTCTTGCTTGTAGGAAGATTCAGAGCCTGGGATCTAAATCTATTTCTGAAGGCAAACACACAGCATAGTTCTCATCCATGGATCACACTCTGCTTTAGAACAAGAAGCACGCTATTGCTTTCTAGAGTCTCTAAGACAGCAGGAAACGTGAGTGTGCCCAGAACAAAAGAATTGTGTTTCCTACACATACGGACTATATGTAGTCCAAAACTTCATCTGAAACAGATAGAATGCACTGGTCCTCTAACATCCAATGCTTGTCAGTTAAGATGAGAAACGTGTGTGCTTCATGAAAGATGTAGTTCATTTGAGCAGAAAAGTGACTGCCCTTACCTGAAACGAAAGCTTGCTTATAGGGAGACTCAGAGCCTGGGATTTAACTCCATTTCTGAAGTGAAACACACAGCATAGTTTTCATCCATGGATCACACTCTGCTTTAGAGCGAGAAGCACGCTCTTGCTTTTAGAGTCTCTAATATAGCAGGAAATCTGAGTGTGCCCAGAACAAAAGAACTGTGTTTCCTACATATACGGACCATATGTAGTCCAAATCTGCTTCTGAAACTGATACAATGCACTGGTCCTCTAACATCCAATGCTTGTCAGTTAAGATGAGAATCGTGTGATCTTCGTTAACAATGTAGTTCGTTTGAGCAGAAAAGTGACTGTCCTTACCTGAAATGAAGTCTTGCTTGTAGAAAGACTCAGAGCCTGGGATTTAACTCCATTTCTGAAGTGATACACACAGCAGTGTTCTTATCCATTGATGACACTCTGCTTTAGAACAAGAAGCACGCTCTTGCTTTCTAGAGTCTCTAAGACAGCAGGAAACGTGAGTGTGCCCAGAACAAAAGAACAGAGTTTCCTACACATACGGACCATATCTAGTCCAAATCTGCTTCTGAAACTGATACAAATCACTGACCCTCTAACATCCAATGCTTGTCAGTTAAGATGGGAAACGTGTGAGCTTCATGAACGATGTAGTTCGTTTGAGCAGAAAAGTGACTGCCCTTACCTGAATTGAAGTCTTGCCTGTAGGAAGACTCAGACCCTGGGATTTAACTCCATTTCTGAAGTAAAACACACAGCAGTGTAATCATCCATTGATCACACTCTGCTTTATAACAAAAAGCACGCTCGTGCTTTCTAGAGTCTCTAAGACAGCAGGAAACGTGATTTTGCTGAGAACAAAAGAACGGTGTTTCCTACACATACAGACCATATCTAGTTCAACTCTGCTTCTGAAACTGATACAAAGCACTGGTCCTCTAACATCCAATGCTTGTCAGTTAAGATGAGAAACGTGTGAGCCTTGTGAATGATGTAGTTCCTTTGAACTGAAAAGTGACTGCCCTTACCTGAAATGAAGTCTTGCTTGTAGTAAGACACAGAGCCTGGGATTTATCTCCATTTCTTAAGAGAAACACACAGCATAGTTCTCATCCATGGATCACACTCTGCTTTAGAGCGAGAAGCACGCTCTTGCTTTTAGAGTCTCTAATATAGCAGGAAATCTGAGTGTGCCCAGAACAAAAGAACGGTGTTTCCTACATATACGGACCATATGTAGTCCAAATCTGCTTCTGAAACTGATACAATGCACTGGTCCTCTAACATCCAATGCTTGTCAGTTAAGATTAGAATCGTGTGATCTTCGTGAACGATGTAGTTCGTTTGAGCAGAAAAGTGACTGTCCTTACCTGAAATGAAGTCTTGCTTGTAGAAAGACTCAGAGCCTTGGATTTAACTCCATTTCTGAAGTAAAACACACAGCAGTGTAATCATCCATTGATCACACTCTGCTTTAGAATAAGAAGCACGCTCTTGCTTTTTAGAGTCTCTAAGATAGGAGGAAACGTGATTTTGCTGAGAACAAAAGAACGGAGTTTCCTACACATACGGACCATATCTAGTCCAAATCTGCTTCTGAAACTGATACAAAGCACTGACCCTCTAACATCCAATGCTTGTCAGTTAAGATGGGAAACGTGTGAGCTTCATGAACGATGTAGTTCGTTTGAGCAGAAAAGTGACTGCCTTACCTGAATTGAAGTCTTGCTTGGAGGAAGATTCAGAGCCTGGGATTTAACTCCATTTCTGAAGGCAATCACACAGCATAGTTCTCATCCATGGATCACACTCTGCTTTAGAACAAGAAGCACGCTCTTGCTTTTAGAGTCTCTAATATAGCAGGAAATCTGAGTGTGCCCAGAACAAAAGAACGGTGTTTCCTACATATACGGACCATATGTAGTCCAAATCGGCTTCTGAAACTGATACAATGCACTGGTCCTCTAACATCCAATGCTTGTCAGTTAAGATGAGAATCGTGTGATCTTCGTTAACAGTGTAGTTCGTTTGAGCAGAAAAGTGACTGTCCTTACCTGAAATGAAGTCTTGCTTGTAGAAAGACTCAGAGCCTGGGATTTAACTCCATTTCTGAAGTGATACACACCGCAGTGTTCTTATCCATTGATGACACTCTGCTTTAGAACAAGAAGCACGCTCTTGCTTTCTAGAGTCTCTAAGACAGCAGGAAACGTGAGTGTGCTGAGAACAAAAGAACGGAGTTTCCTACACATACGGACCATATCTAGTCCAAATCTGCTTCTGAAACTGATACAAAGCACTGACCCTCTAACATCCAATGCTTGTAGTTAAGATGGGAAACGTGTGAGCTTCATGAACGATGTAGTTCGTTTGAGCAGAAAAGTGACTGCCCTTATCTGAATTGAAGTCTTGCCTGTTGGAAGACTCAGACCCTGGGATTTAACTCCATTTCTGAAGTAAAACACACAGCAGTGTAATCATCCATTGATCACACTCTGCAATATAACAAGAAGCACGCTCTTGCTTTCTAGAGTCTCTAAGACAGCAGGAAACGTGATTTTGCTGAGAACAAAAGAACGGTGTTTCCTACACATACGGACCATATCTAGTTCAACTGTGCTTCTGAAACTGATACAAAGCACTGGTCCTCTAACATCCAATGCTTGTCAGTTAAGAGGAGAAACGTGTGAGCTTTGTGAATGATGTAGTTCCTTTGAACTGAAAAGTGACTGCCCTTACCTGAAACGAATTCTTGCTTGTAGTAAGACACAGAGCCTGGGATTTAACTCCATTTCTTACGAGAAACACACAGCATAGTTCTCATGCATGGATCACACTCTGCTTTAGAGCGAGAAGCACGCTCTTGCTTTTAAAGTCTCTAATATAGCAGGAAATCTGAGTGTGCCCAGAACAAAAGAACGGTGTTTCCTACATATACGGACCATATGTAGTCCAAATCTGCTTCTGAAACTGATACAATGCACTGGTCCTCTAACATCCAATGCTTGTCTGTTAAGATGAGAATCGTGTGATCTTCGTTAACAATGTAGTTCGTTTGAGCAGAAAAGTGACTGTCCTTACCTGAAATGAAGTCTTGCTTGTAGAAAGACTCAGAGCCTGGGATTTAACTCCATTTCTGAAGTGATACACACAGCAGTGTTCTTATCCATTGATGACACTCTGCTTTAGAACAAGAAGCACGCTCTTGCTTTCTAGAGTCTGTAAGACAGCAGGAAATGTGAGTGTGCTGAGAACAAAAGAACGGAGTTTCCTACACATACGGACCATATCTAGTCCAAATCTGCTTCTGAAACTGATACAAAGCACTGACCCTCTAACATCCAATGCTTGTCAGTTAAGATGGGAAACGTGTTTGCTTCATGAACGATGTAGATCGTTTGAGCTGAAAAGTGACTGCCTTACCTGAATTGAAGTCTTGCTTGTAGGAAGATTCAGAGCCTGGGATTTAACTTCATTTCTGAAGGCAAACACACAGCATAGTTCTCATCCATGGATCACACTCTGCTTTAGAAGAAGAAGCACGCTCTTGCTTTCTAGAGTCTAAAAGACAACAGGAAACGTGAGTGTGCTGAGAACAAAAGAACGGTGTTTCCTACACAGACGTACCATATCTAGTCCAAATCTGCTTCTTAAACTGATACAAAGCACTGACCCTCTAACATCCAATGCTTGTCTGTTAAGATGAGAAACTTGTGAGCTTCATGAACGATGTAGTTCGTTTGAGCAGAAAAGTGACTGCCCTTACCTGAATTGAAGTCTTGCCTGTAGGAAGACTCAGAGCCTGTGATTTAACTCCATTTCTGAAGTAAAACACACAGCAGTGTAATCATCCATTGATCACACTCTGCTTTATAACAAGAAGCACGCTCTTGCTTTCTAGAGTCTCTAAGACAGCAGGAAACGTGATTTTGCTGAGAACAAAAGAACGGTGTTTCCTACACATACGGACCATATCTAGTTCAACTGTGCTTCTGAAACTGATACAAAGCACTGGTCCTCTAACATCCAATGCTTGTCAGTTAAGATGAGAAACGTGTGAGCTTTGTGAATGATGTAGTTCCTTTGAACTGAAAATTGACTGCCCTTACCTGAAACGAAGTCTTGCTTGTAGGAAGACACAGAGCCTGGGATTTAACTCCATTTCTTAAGAGAAACACACAGCATAGTTCTCATCCATGGATCACACTCTGCTTTAGAGCGAGAAGCACGCTCTTGCTTTTAGAGTCTCTAATATAGCAGGAAATCTGAGTGTGCCCAGAACAAAAGAACGGTGTTTCCTACATATACGGACCATATGTAGTCCAAATCTGCTTCTGAAACTGATACAATGCAGTGGTCCTCTAACATCCAATGCTTGTCAGTTAAGATGAGAATCGTGTGATATTCGTTAACGATATAGTTCGTTTGAGCAGAAAAGTGAATGTCCTTACCTGAAATGAAGTCTTGCTTGTAGAAAGACTCAGAGCCTGGGATTTAACTCCATTTCTGAAGTGAAACACACAGCAGTGTTCTCATCCATTGATGACACTCTGCTTTAGAACAAGAAGCACGCTCTTGCTTTCTAGAGTCTCTAAGACAGCAGGAAACGTGAGTGTGCTGAGAACAAAAGAACGGTGTTTCCTACACATACGGACCATATCTAGTCCAAATCTGCTTCTTAAACTGATACAAAGAACTGG
Organism: Onychomys leucogaster; assembly: GCA_949786385.1. NCBI lineage: Eukaryota > Metazoa > Chordata > Mammalia > Rodentia > Cricetidae > Onychomys > Onychomys leucogaster. Next base: position 616,087 of record CATKUP010000123.1, read on the forward strand.
TCCTCTAACATCCAATGCTTGTCAGTTAAGATGGGAAACGTGTGAGATTCATGAACGATGTAGTTCGTTTGTGCAAAAAAGTGACTGCCCTTACCTTAAACGAAGTCTTGCTTGTACGAAGAATTAGAGCCTGGGATTTAACTCCATTTCTGAATTGAAACACACAGCAGTGTTCTCATCCATTGATCACAGTCTGCTTTAGAATAAGAAGCACGCTCTAGCTTTTTAGAATCTCTAAGATAGGAGGAAACGTGATTTTGCTGAGAACAAAAGAACGGAGTTTCCTACACATACGGACCATATCTAGTCCAAATCTGCTACTGAAACTGATACAAAGCACGGACCCTCTAACATCCAATGCTTGTCAGTTAAGATGGGAAACGTTTGAGCTTCATGAACGATGTAGTTCGTTTGAGCAGAAAAGTGACTGCCCTTACCTGAAACGAAGTCTTGCTTGTAGGGAGACACAGAGCCTGGGATTTAACTCCTTTTCTGAAGTGAAACACACAGCATAGTTTTCATCCATGGATCACACTCTGCTTTAGAACGAGAAGCACGCTCTTGCTTTCTAGATTCTAAAAGACAACAGGAAACGTGAGTGTGCTGAGAACAAAAGAACGGAGTTTCCTACACAGACAGACCATATCTAGTCCAAATCTGCTTCTTAAACTGATACAAAGCACTGATCCTCTAACATCCAATGCTTGTCTGTTAAGATGAGAAACTTGTGAGCTTCATGAACGATGTAGTTCGTTTGAGCAGAAAAGTGACTGCCCTTACCTGAATTGAAGTCTTGCCTGTAGGAAGACTCAGAGCCTCTGATTTAACTCCATTTCTGAAGTAAAACACACAGCAGTGTAATCATCCATTGATCACACTCTGCTTTATAACAAGAAGCACGCTCTTGCTTTCTAGAGTCTCTAAGTCAGCAGGAAACGTGATTTTGCTGAGAACAAAAGAACGGTGTTTCCTACACATATGGACCATATCTAGTTCAACTCTGCTTCTGAAACTGATACAAAGCACTGGTCCTCTAACATCCAATGCTTGTCTGTTAAGATGAGAAACGTGTGAGCTCCGTGAAAGATGTACTTCTTTTGAGCTGAAAAGTGACTGCCCTTACCTGAAACGAAGTCTTGCTTGTTGGAAGACACAGAGCCTGGGATTTAACTCCTTTTCTGAAGGGAAACACACAGCATAGTTTTCATCCATGGATCACACTCTGCTTTAGAGCGAGAAGCATGCTCTTGCTTTCTATAGTCTCTAAGACAGCAGGAAACGTGAGTGTGCTGAGAACAAAAGAACGGTGTTTCCTACACATACGGAACATATCTAGTCCAACTCTGCTTCTGAAACTGATACAATGCACTGGTCCTACAATATCCAATGCTTTTCAGTTAAGATGAGAAACGTGTGAGCTTCCTGAACGATGTAGTTCCTTTGAGCAGAAAAGTGACTACACATACCTGAAAAGAAGTCTTGCTTGTTGGGAGACACAGAGCATGGGATTTAACTCCATTTCTGAAGTGAAACACAAAGTATAGTATCATCTATGGATCACAATCTGCTTTAGAGCGAGAAGCACGTTCTTGCTTTCTAGAGTCTCTAAGACAGCAGGAAACGTGAGAGGGCCCATAACAAAAGATCGGGGTTTCCTACACATATGGATCATATGTAGTCCAACTCTGCTTCTGAAACTGATACAAAGCACTGGTCCTCTAACATCCAATGCTTGTCAGTTAAGATGAGAAACGCGTGAGCTCCGTGAACGATGTAGTTCGTTTGAGCAGAAAAGTGACTGCCCTTACCTGATTTGAAGTCTTGCTTGTAGGATGACTCAGAGCCTGGGATTTAACTCCATTTCTGAAGTAAAACACACAGCAGTGTAATCATCCATTGATCACACTCTGCTTTAGAACAAGAAGCACGCTCTTGCTTTCTAGAGTCTCTAAGACAGCAGGAAACGTGATTTTGCTGATAACAAAAGAACGGTGTTTCCTACATATACGGACATTATATAGTCCAACTCTGCTTCTGAAACTGATACAAAGCACTGGTCCTCTAACATCCAATGCTTGTCTGTTAAGATGAGAAACGTGTGAGCTTCGTGAACGATGTAGTTCGTTTGAGCAGAAAAGTGACTGCCCTTACCTGAATCGAAGTCTTGCTTGTAGGAAGACTCAGATCCTGGGATTTAACTCCATTTCTGAAGGGAAACACACAGCATAGTTCTCATCCATGGATCACACTCTGCTTTAGAGCGAGAAGCACGCTCTTGCTTTTAGAGTCTCTAATATAGCAGGAAATCTGAGTGTGCCCAGAACAAAAGAACGGTGTTTCCTACATATACGGACCATATGTAGTCCAAATCTGCTTCTGAAACTGATGCAATGCACTGGTCCTCTAACATCCAATGCTTGTCAGTTAAGATTAGAATCGTGTGATCTTCGTGAACGATGTAGTTCGTTTGAGCAGAAAAGTGACTGTCCTTACCTGAAATGAAGTCTTGCTTGTAGAAAGACTCAGAGCCTTGGATTTAACTCCATTTCTGAAGTAAAACACACAGCAGTGTAATCATCCATTGATCACACTCTGCTTTAGAATAAGAAGCACGCTCTTGCTTTTTAGAGTCTCTAAGATAGGAGGAAACGTGATTTTGCTGAGAACAAAAGAACGGAGTTTCCTACACATACGGACCATATCTAGTCCAAATCTGCTTCTGAAACTGATACAAAGCACTGACCCTCTAACATCCAATGCTTGTCAGTTAAGATGGGAAACGTGTGAGCTTCATGAACGATGTAGTTCGTTTGAGCAGAAAAGTGACTGCCTTACCTGAATTGAAGTCTTGCTTGTAGGAAGATTCAGAGCCTGGGATTTAACTCCATTTCTGAAGGCAATCACACAGCATAGTTCTCATCCATGGATCACACTCTGCTTTAGAACAAGAAGCACGCTATTGCTTTCTAGAGTCTCTAAGACAGCAGGAAACGTGAGTGTGCCCAGAACAAAAGAATGGTGTTTCCTACACATACGGACTATATGTAGTCCAAAACTTCATCTGAAACAGATAGAATGCACTGGTCCTCTAACATCCAATGCTTGTCAGTTAAGATGAGAAACGTGTGTGCTTCATGAAAGATGTAGTTCATTTGAGCAGAAAAGTGACTGCCCTTACCTGAAACGAAATCTTGCTTGTAGGGAGACTCAGAGCCTGGGATTTAACTCCATTTCTAGAGTGAAACACACAGCATAGTTTTCATCCATGGATCACACTCTGCTTTAGAGCGAGAAGCACGCTCTTGCTTTTAGAGTCTCTAATATAGCAGGAAATCTGAGTGTGCCCAGAACAAAAGAACGGTGTTTCCTACATATACGGACCATATGTAGTCCAAATCGGCTTCTGAAACTGATACAATGCACTGGTCCTCTAACATCCAATGCTTGTCAGTTAAGATGAGAATCGTGTGATCTTCGTTAACAATGTAGTTCGTTTGAGCAGAAAAGTGACTGCCCTTATCTGAATTGAAGTCTTGCCTGTTGGAAGACTCAGACCCTGGGATTTAACTCCATTTCTGAAGTAAAACACACAGCAGTGTAATCATCCATTGATCACACTCTGCTTTATAACAAGAAGCACGCTCTTGCTTTCTAGAGTCTCTAAGACAGCAGGAAACGTGATTTTGCTGAGAACAAAAGAACGGTGTTTCCTACACATACGAACCATATCTAGTTCAACTGTGCTTCTGAAACTGATACAAAGCACTGGTCCTCTAACATCCAATGGTTGTCAGTTAAGAGGAGAAACGTGTGAGCTTTGTGAATGATGTAGTTCCTTTGAACTGAAAAGTGACTGCCCTTACCTGAAACGAATTCTTGCTTGTAGTAAGACACAGAGCCTGGGATTTAACTCCATTTCTTACGAGAAACACACAGCATAGTTCTCATGCATGGATCACACTCTGCTTTAGAGCGAGAAGCACGCTCTTGCTTTTAAAGTCTCTAATATAGCAGGAAATCTGAGTGTGCCCAGAACAAAAGAACGGTGTTTCCTACACATACGGACCATATCTAGTTCAACTGTGCTTCTGAAACTGATACAAAGCACTGGTCCTCTAACATCCAATGCTTGTCTGTTAAGATGAGAAACGTGTGAGCTCCGTGAAAGATGTACTTCTTTTGAGCTGAAAAGTGACTGCCCTTACCTGAAACGAAGTCTTGCTTGTTGGAAGACACAGAGCCTGGGATTTAACTCCTTTTCTGAAGGGAAACACACAGCATAGTTTTCATCCATGGATCACACTCTGCTTTAGAGCGAGAAGCACGCTCTTGCTTTCTATAGTCTCTAAGACAGCAGGAAACGTGAGTGTGCTGAGAACAAAAGAACGGTGTTTCCTACACATACGGAACATATCTAGTCCAACTCTGCTTCTGAAACTGATACAATGCACTGGTCCTACAATATCCAATGCTTTTCAGTTAAGATGAGAAACGTGTGAGCTTCCTGAACGATGTAGTTCCTTTGAGCAGAAAAGTGACTACACATACCTGAAAAGAAGTCTTGCTTGTTGGGAGACACAGAGCATGGGATTTAACTCCATTTCTGAAGTGAAACACAAAGTATAGTATCATCTATGGATCACAATCTGCTTTAGAGCGAGAAGCACGTTCTTGCTTTCTAGAGTCTCTAAGACAGCAGGAAACGTGAGAGGGCCCATAACAAAAGATCGGGGTTTCCTACACATATGGATCATATGTAGTCCAACTCTGCTTCTGAAACTGATACAAAGCACTGGTCCTCTAACATCCAATGCTTGTCAGTTAAGATGAGAAACGCGTGAGCTCCGTGAACGATGTAGTTCGTTTGAGCAGAAAAGTGACTGCCCTTACCTGATTTGAAGTCTTGCTTGTAGGATGACTCAGAGCCTGGGATTTAACTCCATTTCTGAAGTAAAACACACAGCAGTGTAATCATCCATTGATCACACTCTGCTTTAGAACAAGAAGCACGCTCTTGCTTTCTAGAGTCTCTAAGACAGCAGGAAACGTGATTTTGCTGATAACAAAAGAACGGTGTTTCCTACATATACGGACATTATATAGTCCAACTCTGCTTCTGAAACTGATACAAAGCACTGGTCCTCTAACATCCAATGCTTGTCTGTTAAGATGAGAAACGTGTGAGCTTCGTGAACGATGTAGTTCGTTTGAGCAGAAAAGTGACTGCCCTTACCTGAATCGAAGTCTTGCTTGTAGGAAGACTCAGATCCTGGGATTTAACTCCATTTCTGAAGGGAAACACACAGCATAGTTCTCATCCATGGATCACACTCTGCTTTAGAGCGAGAAGCACGCTCTTGCTTTTAGAGTCTCTAATATAGCAGGAAATCTGAGTGTGCCCAGAACAAAAGAACGGTGTTTCCTACATATACGGACCATATGTAGTCCAAATCTGCTTCTGAAACTGATACAATGCACTGGTCCTCTAACATCCAATGCTTGTCAGTTAAGATTAGAATCCTGTGATCTTCGTGAACGATGTAGTTCGTTTGAGCAGAAAAGTGACTGTCCTTACCTGAAATGAAGTCTTGCTTGTAGAAAGACTCAGAGCCTTGGATTTAACTCCATTTCTGAAGGCAATCACACAGCATAGTTCTCATCCATGGATCACACTCTGCTTTAGAACAAGAAGCACGCTATTGCTTTCTAGAGTCTCTAAGACAGCAGGAAACGTGAGTGTGCCCAGAACAAAAGAATGGTGTTTCCTACACATACGGACCATATCTAGTCCAAAACTGCTTCTGAAACTGATACAAAGCACTGGTCCTCTAACATCCAATGCTTGTCAGTTAAGATGGGAAACGTGTGAGCTTCATGAACGATGTAGTTCGTTTGAGCAGAAAAGTGACTGCCCTTATCTGAATTGAAGTCTTGCCTGTTGGAAGACTCAGACCCTGGGATTTAACTCCATTTCTGAAGTAAAACACACAGCAGTGTAATCATCCATTGATCACACTCTGCTTTATAACAAGAAGCACGCTCTTGCTTTCTAGAGTCTCTAAGACAGCAGGAAACGTGAGTGCGCTGAGAACAAACGAACGGTGTTTCCTACACATACGGACCATATCTAGTTCAACTGTGCTTCTGAAACTGATACAAAGCACTGGTCCTCTAACATCCAATGCTTGTCAGTTAAGAGGAGAAACGTGTGAGCTTTGTGAATGATGTAGTTCCTTTGAACTGAAAAGTGACTGCCCTTACCTGAAACGAATTCTTGCTTGTAGTAAGACACAGAGCCTGGGATTTAACTCCATTTCTTACGAGAAACACACAGCATAGTTCTCATGCATGGATCACACTCTGCTTTAGAGCGAGAAGCACGCTCTTGCTTTTAAAGTCTCTAATATAGCAGGAAATCTGAGTGTGCCCAGAACAAAACAACGGTGTTTCCTACATATACGGACCATATGTAGTCCAAATCTGCTTCTGAAACTGATACAATGCACTGGTCCTCTAACATCCAATGCTTGTCTGTTAAGATGAGAATCGTGTGATCTTCGTTAATGATATAGTTCGTTTGAGCAGAAAAGTGACTGTCCTTACCTGAAATGAAGTCTTGCTTGTAGAAAGACTCAGAGCCTGGGATTTAACTCCATTTCTGAAGTGATACACACAGCAGTGTTCTTATCCATTGATGACACTCTGCTTTAGAACAAGAAGCACGCTCTTGCTTTCTAGAGTCTGTAAGACAGCAGGAAATGTGAGTGTGCTGAGAACAAAAGAACGGAGTTTCCTACACATACGGACCATATCTAGTCCAAATCTGCTTCTGAAACTGATACAAAGCACTGACCCTCTAACATCCAATGCTTGTCAGTTAAGATGGGAAACGTGTTTGCTTCATGAACGATGTAGTTCGTTTGAGCTGAAAAGTGACTGCCTTACCTGAATTGAAGTCTTGCTTGTAGGAAGATTCAGAGCCTGGGATTTAACTCCATTTCTGAAGGCAAACACACAGCATAGTTCTCATCCATGGATCACACTCTGCTTTAGAAGAAGAAGCACGCTCTTGCTTTCTAGAGTCTAAAAGACAACAGGAAACGTGAGTGTGCTGAGAACAAAAGAACGGTGTTTCCTACACAGACGTACCATATCTAGTCCAAATCTGCTTCTTAAACTGATACAAAGCACTGACCCTCTAACATCCATTGCTTGTCTGTTAAGATGAGAAACTTGTGAGCTTCATGAACGATGTAGTTCGTTTGAGCAGAAAAGTGACTGCCCTTACCTGAATTGAAGTCTTGCCTGTAGGAAGACTCAGAGCCTGGGATTTCACTCCATTTCTGAAGTAAAACACACAGCAGTGTAATCATCCATTGATCACACTCTGCTTTATAACAAGAAGCACGCTCTTGCTTTCTAGAGTCTCTAAGACAGCAGGAAACGTGATTTTGCTGAGAACAAAAGAACGGTGTTTCCTACACATACGGACCATATCTAGTTCAACTGTGCTTCTGAAACTGATACAAAGCACTGGTCCTCTAACATCCAATGCTTGTCAGTTAAGATGAGAAACGTGTGAGCTTTGTGAATGATGTAGTTCCTTTGAACTGAAAATTGACTGCCCTTACCTGAAACGAAGTCTTGCTTGTAGGAAGACACAGAGCCTGGGATTTAACTCCATTTCTTAAGAGAAACACACAGCATAGTTCTCATCCATGGATCACACTCTGCTTTAGAGCGAGAAGCACGCTCTTGCTTTTAGAGTCTCTAATATAGCAGGAAATCTGAGTGTGCCCAGAACAAAAGAACGGTGTTTCCTACATATACGGACCATATGTAGTCCAAATCTGCTTCTGAAACTGATACAATGCACTGGTCCTCTAACATCCAATGCTTGTCAGTTAAGATGAGAATCGTGTGATATTCGTTAACGATATAGTTCGTTTGAGCAGAAAAGTGAATGTCCTTACCTGAAATGAAGTCTTGCTTGTAGAAAGACTCAGAGCCTGGGATTTAACTCCATTTCTGAAGTGAAACACACAGCAGTGTTCTCATACATTGATGACACTCTGCTTTAGAACAAGAAGCACGCTCTTGCTTTCTAGAGTCTCTAAGACAGCAGGAAACGTGAGTGTGCTGAGAACAAAAGAACGGTGTTTCCTACACATACGGACCATATCTAGTCCAAATCTGCTTCTTAAACTGATACAAAGAACTGGTCCTCTAACATCCAATGCTTGTCAGTTAAGATGGGAAACGTGTGAGATTCATGAACGATGTAGTTCGTTTGTGCAAAAAAGTGACTGCCCTTACCTTAAACGAAGTCTTGCTTGTACGAAGAATTAGAGCCTGGGATTTAACTCCATTTCTGAATTGAAACACACAGCAGTGTTCTCATCCATTGATCACACTCTGCTTTAGAATAAGAAGCACGCTCTAGCTTTTTAGAGTCTCTAAGATAGGAGGAAACGTGATTTTGCTGAGAACAAAAGAACGGAGTTTCCTACACATACGGACCATATCTAGTCCAAATCTGCTACTGAAACTGATACAAAGCACGGACCCTCTAACATCCAATGCTTGTCAGTTAAGATGGGAAACGTGTGAGCTTCATGAACGATGTAGTTCGTTTGAGCAGAAAAGTGACTGCCCTTACCTGAAACGAAGTATTGCTTGTAGGGAGACTCAGAGCCTGGGATTTAACTCCTTTTCTGAAGTGAAACACACAGCATAGTTTTCATCCATGGATCACACTCTGCTTTAGAACGAGAAGCACGCTCTTGCTTTCTAGATTCTAAAAGACAACAGGAAACGTGAGTGTGCTGAGAACAAAAGAACGGAGTTTCCTACACAGACAGACCATATCTAGTCCAAATCTGCTTCTTAAAATGATACAAAGCACTCATCCTCTAACATCCAATGCTTGTCTGTTAAGATGAGAAACTTGTGAGCTTCATGAACGATGTAGTTCGTTTGAGCAGAGAAGGGACTGCCCTTACCTGAATTGAAGTCTTGCCTGTAGGAAGACTCAGAGCCTCTGATTTAACTCCATTTCTGAAGTAAAACACACAGCAGTGTAATCATCCATTGATCACACTCTGCTTTATAACAAGAAGCACGCTCTTGCTTTCTAGAGTCTCTAAGTCAGCAGGAAACGTGATTTTGCTGAGAACAAAAGAACGGTGTTTCCTACACATATGGACCATATCTAGTTCAACTCTGCTTCTGAAACTGATACAAAGCACTGGTCCTCTAACATCCAATGCTTGTCTGTTAAGATGAGAAACGTGTGAGCTCCGTGAAAGATGTACTTCTTTTGAGCTGAAAAGTGACTGCCCTTACCTGAAACGAAGTCTTGCTTGTTGGAAGACACAGAGCCTGGGATTTAACTCCTTTTCTGAAGGGAAACACACAGCATAGTTTTCATCCATGGATCACACTCTGCTTTAGAGCGAGAAGCACGCTCTTGCTTTCTATAGTCTCTAAGACAGCAGGAAACGTGAGTGTGCTGAGAACAAAAGAACGGTGTTTCCTACACATACGGAACATATCTAGTCCAACTCTGCTTCTGAAACTGATACAATGCACTGGTCCTACAATATCCAATGCTTTTCAGTTAAGATGAGAAACGTGTGAGCTTCCTGAACGATGTAGTTCCTTTGAGCAGAAAAGTGACTACACATACCTGAAAAGAAGTCTTGCTTGTTGGGAGACACAGAGCATGGGATTTAACTCCATTTCTGAAGTGAAACACAAAGTATAGTATCATCTATGGATCACAATCTGCTTTAGAGCGAGAAGCACGTTCTTGCTTTCTAGAGTCTCTAAGACAGCAGGAAACGTGAGAGGGCCCATAACAAAAGATCGGGGTTTCCTACACATATGGATCATATGTAGTCCAACTCTGCTTCTGAAACTGATACAAAGCACTGGTCCTCTAACATCCAATGCTTGTCAGTTAAGATGAGAAACGCGTGAGCTCCGTGAACGATGTAGTTCGTTTGAGCAGAAAAGTGACTGCCCTTACCTGATTTGAAGTCTTGCTTGTAGGATGACTCAGAGCCTGGGATTTAACTCCATTTCTGAAGTAAAACACACAGCAGTGTAATCATCCATTGATCACACTCTGCTTTAGAACAAGAAGCACGCTCTTGCTTTCTAGAGTCTCTAAGACAGCAGGAAACGTGATTTTGCTGATAACAAAAGAACGGTGTTTCCTACATATACGGACATTATATAGTCCAACTCTGCTTCTGAAACTGATACAAAGCACTGGTCCTCTAACATCCAATGCTTGTCTGTTAAGATGAGAAACGTGTGAGCTTCGTGAACGATGTAGTTCGTTTGAGCAGAAAAGTGACTGCCCTTACCTGAATCGAAGTCTTGCTTGTAGGAAGACTCAGATCCTGGGATTTAACTCCATTTCTGAAGGGAAACACACAGCATAGTTCTCATCCATGGATCACACTCTGCTTTAGAGCGAGAAGCACGCTCTTGCTTTTAGAGTCTCTAATATAGCAGGAAATCTGAGTGTGCCCAGAACAAAAGAACGGTGTTTCCTACATATACGGACCATATGTAGTCCAAATCTGCTTCTGAAACTGATGCAATGCACTGGTCCTCTAACATCCAATGCTTGTCAGTTAAGATTAGAATCGTGTGATCTTCGTGAACGATGTAGTTCGTTTGAGCAGAAAAGTGACTGTCCTTACCTGAAATGAAGTCTTGCTTGTAGAAAGACTCAGAGCCTTGGATTTAACTCCATTTCTGAAGTAAAACACACAGCAGTGTAATCATCCATTGATCACACTCTGCTTTAGAATAAGAAGCACGCTCTTGCTTTTTAGAGTCTCTAAGATAGGAGGAAACGTGATTTTGCTGAGAACAAAAGAACGGAGTTTCCTACACATACGGACCATATCTAGTCCAAATCTGCTTCTGAAACTGATACAAAGCACTGACCCTCTAACATCCAATGCTTGTCAGTTAAGATGGGAAACGTGTGAGCTTCATGAACGATGTAGTTCGTTTGAGCAGAAAAGTGACTGCCTTACCTGAATTGAAGTCTTGCTTGTAGGAAGATTCAGAGCCTGGGATTTAACTCCATTTCTGAAGGCAATCACACAGCATAGTTCTCATCCATGGATCACACTCTGCTTTAGAACAAGAAGCACGCTATTGCTTTCTAGAGTCTCTAAGACAGCAGGAAACGTGAGTGTGCCCAGAACAAAAGAATGGTGTTTCCTACACATACGGACTATATGTAGTCCAAAACTTCATCTGAAACAGATAGAATGCACTGGTCCTCTAACATCCAATGCTTGTCAGTTAAGATGAGAAACGTGTGTGCTTCATGAAAGATGTAGTTCATTTGAGCAGAAAAGTGACTGCCCTTACCTGAAACGAAATCTTGCTTGTAGGGAGACTCAGAGCCTGGGATTTAACTCCATTTCTAGAGTGAAACACACAGCATAGTTTTCATCCATGGATCACACTCTGCTTTAGAGCGAGAAGCACGCTCTTGCTTTTAGAGTCTCTAATATAGCAGGAAATCTGAGTGTGCCCAGAACAAAAGAACGGTGTTTCCTACATATACGGACCATATGTAGTCCAAATCGGCTTCTGAAACTGATACAATGCACTCGTCCTCTAACATCCAATGCTTGTCAGTTAAGATGAGAATCGTGTGATCTTCGTTAACAATGTAGTTCGTTTGAGCAGAAAAGTGACTGTCCTTACCTGAAATGAAGTCTTGCTTGTAGAAAGACTCAGAGCCTGGGATTTAACTCCATTTCTGAAGTGATACACACAGCAGTGTTCTTATCCATTGATGACACTCTGCTTTAGAACAAGAAGCACGCTCTTGCTTTCTAGAGTCTCTAAGACAGCAGGAAACGTGAGTGTGCTGAGAACAAAAGAACGGAGTTTCCTACACATACGGACCATATCTAGTCCAAATCTGCTTCTGAAACTGATACAAAGCACTGACCCTCTAACATCCAATGCTTGTCAGTTCAGATGGGAAACGTGTGAGCTTCATGAACGATGTAGTTCGTTTGAGCAGAAAAGTGACTGCCCTTATCTGAATTGAAGTCTTGCCTGTTGGAAGACTCAGACCCTGGGATTTAACTCCATTTCTGAAGTAAAACACACAGCAGTGTAATCATCCATTGATCACACTCTGCTTTATAACAAGAAGCACGCTCTTGCTTTCTAGAGTCTCTAAGACAGCAGGAAACGTGATTTTGCTGAGAACAAAAGAACGGTGTTTCCTACACATACGGACCATATCTAGTTCAACTGTGCTTCTGAAACTGATACAAAGCACTGGTCCTCTAACATCCAATGGTTGTCAGTTAAGAGGAGAAACGTGTGAGCTTTGTGAATGATGTAGTTCCTTTGAACTGAAAAGTGACTGCCCTTACCTGAAACGAATTCTTGCTTGTAGTAAGACACAGAGCCTGGGATTTAACTCCATTTCTTACGAGAAACACACAGCATAGTTCTCATGCATGGATCACACTCTGCTTTAGAGCGAGAAGCACGCTCTTGCTTTTAAAGTCTCTAATATAGCAGGAAATCTGAGTGTGCCCAGAACAAAAGAACGGTGTTTCCTACACATACGGACCATATCTAGTTCAACTGTGCTTCTGAAACTGATACAAAGCACTGGTCCTCTAACATCCAATGCTTGTCTGTTAAGATGAGAAACGTGTGAGCTCCGTGAAAGATGTACTTCTTTTGAGCTGAAAAGTGACTGCCCTTACCTGAAACGAAGTCTTGCTTGTTGGAAGACACAGAGCCTGGGATTTAACTCCTTTTCTGAAGGGAAACACACAGCATAGTTTTCATCCATGGATCACACTCTGCTTTAGAGCGAGAAGCACGCTCTTGCTTTCTATAGTCTCTAAGACAGCAGGAAACGTGAGTGTGCTGAGAACAAAAGAACGGTGTTTCCTACACATACGGAACATATCTAGTCCAACTCTGCTTCTGAAACTGATACAATGCACTGGTCCTACAATATCCAATGCTTTTCAGTTAAGATGAGAAACGTGTGAGCTTCCTGAACGATGTAGTTCCTTTGAGCAGAAAAGTGACTACACATACCTGAAAAGAAGTCTTGCTTGTTGGGAGACACAGAGCATGGGATTTAACTCCATTTCTGAAGTGAAACACAAAGTATAGTATCATCTATGGATCACAATCTGCTTTAGAGCGAGAAGCACGTTCTTGCTTTCTAGAGTCTCTAAGACAGCAGGAAACGTGAGAGGGCCCATAACAAAAGATCGGGGTTTCCTACACATATGGATCATATGTAGTCCAACTCTGCTTCTGAAACTGATACAAAGCACTGGTCCTCTAACATCCAATGCTTGTCAGTTAAGATGAGAAACGCGTGAGCTCCGTGAACGATGTAGTTCGTTTGAGCAGAAAAGTGACTGCCCTTACCTGATTTGAAGTCTTGCTTGTAGGATGACTCAGAGCCTGGGATTTAACTCCATTTCTGAAGTAAAACACACAGCAGTGTAATCATCCATTGATCACACTCTGCTTTAGAACAAGAAGCACGCTCTTGCTTTCTAGAGTCTCTAAGACAGCAGGAAACGTGATTTTGCTGATAACAAAAGAACGGTGTTTCCTACATATACGGACATTATATAGTCCAACTCTGCTTCTGAAACTGATACAAAGCACTGGTCCTCTAACATCCAATGCTTGTCTGTTAAGATGAGAAACGTGTGAGCTTCGTGAACGATGTAGTTCGTTTGAGCAGAAAAGTGACTGCCCTTACCTGAATCGAAGTCTTGCTTGTAGGAAGACTCAGATCCTGGGATTTAACTCCATTTCTGAAGGGAAACACACAGCATAGTTCTCATCCATGGATCACACTCTGCTTTAGAGCGAGAAGCACGCTCTTGCTTTTAGAGTCTCTAATATAGCAGGAAATCTGAGTGTGCCCAGAACAAAAGAACGGTGTTTCCTACATATACGGACCATATGTAGTCCAAATCTGCTTCTGAAACTGATACAATGCACTGGTCCTCTAACATCCAATGCTTGTCAGTTAAGATTAGAATCCTGTGATCTTCGTGAACGATGTAGTTCGTTTGAGCAGAAAAGTGACTGTCCTTACCTGAAATGAAGTCTTGCTTGTAGAAAGACTCAGAGCCTTGGATTTAACTCCATTTCTGAAGGCAATCACACAGCATAGTTCTCATCCATGGATCACACTCTGCTTTAGAACAAGAAGCACGCTATTGCTTTCTAGAGTCTCTAAGACAGCAGGAAACGTGAGTGTGCCCAGAACAAAAGAATGGTGTTTCCTACACATACGGACCATATCTAGTCCAAAACTGCTTCTGAAACTGATACAAAGCACTGGTCCTCTAACATCCAATGCTTGTCAGTTAAGATGGGAAACGTGTGAGCTTCATGAACGATGTAGTTCGTTTGAGCAGAAAAGTGACTGCCCTTATCTGAATTGAAGTCTTGCCTGTTGGAAGACTCAGACCCTGGGATTTAACTCCATTTCTGAAGTAAAACACACAGCAGTGTAATCATCCATTGATCACACTCTGCTTTATAACAAGAAGCACGCTCTTGCTTTCTAGAGTCTCTAAGACAGCAGGAAACGTGAGTGCGCTGAGAACAAAAGAACGGTGTTTCCTACACATACGGACCATATCTAGTTCAACTGTGCTTCTGAAACTGATACAAAGCACTGGTCCTCTAACATCCAATGCTTGTCAGTTAAGAGGAGAAACGTGTGAGCTTTGTGAATGATGTAGTTCCTTTGAACTGAAAAGTGACTGCCCTTACCTGAAACGAATTCTTGCTTGTAGTAAGACACAGAGCCTGGGATTTAACTCCATTTCTTACGAGAAACACACAGCATAGTTCTCATGCATGGATCACACTCTGCTTTAGAGCGAGAAGCACGCTCTTGCTTTTAAAGTCTCTAATATAGCAGGAAATCTGAGTGTGCCCAGAACAAAACAACGGTGTTTCCTACATATACGGACCATATGTAGTCCAAATCTGCTTCTGAAACTGATACAATGCACTGGTCCTCTAACATCCAATGCTTGTCTGTTAAGATGAGAATCGTGTGATCTTCGTTAATGATATAGTTCGTTTGAGCAGAAAAGTGACTGTCCTTACCTGAAATGAAGTCTTGCTTGTAGAAAGACTCAGAGCCTGGGATTTAACTCCATTTCTGAAGTGATACACACAGCAGTGTTCTTATCCATTGATGACACTCTGCTTTAGAACAAGAAGCACGCTCTTGCTTTCTAGAGTCTGTAAGACAGCAGGAAATGTGAGTGTGCTGAGAACAAAAGAACGGAGTTTCCTACACATACGGACCATATCTAGTCCAAATCTGCTTCTGAAACTGATACAAAGCACTGACCCTCTAACATCCAATGCTTGTCAGTTAAGATGGGAAACGTGTTTGCTTCATGAACGATGTAGTTCGTTTGAGCTGAAAAGTGACTGCCTTACCTGAATTGAAGTCTTGCTTGTAGGAAGATTCAGAGCCTGGGATTTAACTCCATTTCTGAAGGCAAACACACAGCATAGTTCTCATCCATGGATCACACTCTGCTTTAGAAGAAGAAGCACGCTCTTGCTTTCTAGAGTCTAAAAGACAACAGGAAACGTGAGTGTGCTGAGAACAAAAGAACGGTGTTTCCTACACAGACGTACCATATCTAGTCCAAATCTGCTTCTTAAACTGATACAAAGCACTGACCCTCTAACATCCATTGCTTGTCTGTTAAGATGAGAAACTTGTGAGCTTCATGAACGATGTAGTTCGTTTGAGCAGAAAAGTGACTGCCCTTACCTGAATTGAAGTCTTGCCTGTAGGAAGACTCAGAGCCTGGGATTTCACTCCATTTCTGAAGTAAAACACACAGCAGTGTAATCATCCATTGATCACACTCTGCTTTATAACAAGAAGCACGCTCTTGCTTTCTAGAGTCTCTAAGACAGCAGGAAACGTGATTTTGCTGAGAACAAAAGAACGGTGTTTCCTACACATACGGACCATATCTAGTTCAACTGTGCTTCTGAAACTGATACAAAGCACTGGTCCTCTAACATCCAATGCTTGTCAGTTAAGATGAGAAACGTGTGAGCTTTGTGAATGATGTAGTTCCTTTGAACTGAAAATTGACTGCCCTTACCTGAAACGAAGTCTTGCTTGTAGGAAGACACAGAGCCTGGGATTTAACTCCATTTCTTAAGAGAAACACACAGCATAGTTCTCATCCATGGATCACACTCTGCTTTAGAGCGAGAAGCACGCTCTTGCTTTTAGAGTCTCTAATATAGCAGGAAATCTGAGTGTGCCCAGAACAAAAGAACGGTGTTTCCTACATATACGGACCATATGTAGTCCAAATCTGCTTCTGAAACTGATACAATGCACTGGTCCTCTAACATCCAATGCTTGTCAGTTAAGATGAGAATCGTGTGATATTCGTTAACGATATAGTTCGTTTGAGCAGAAAAGTGAATGTCCTTACCTGAAATGAAGTCTTGCTTGTAGAAAGACTCAGAGCCTGGGATTTAACTCCATTTCTGAAGTGAAACACACAGCAGTGTTCTCATACATTGATGACACTCTGCTTTAGAACAAGAAGCACGCTCTTGCTTTCTAGAGTCTCTAAGACAGCAGGAAACGTGAGTGTGCTGAGAACAAAAGAACGGTGTTTCCTACACATACGGACCATATCTAGTCCAAATCTGCTTCTTAAACTGATACAAAGAACTGGTCCTCTAACATCCAATGCTTGTCAGTTAAGATGGGAAACGTGTGAGATTCATGAACGATGTAGTTCGTTTGTGCAAAAAAGTGACTGCCCTTACCTTAAACGAAGTCTTGCTTGTACGAAGAATTAGAGCCTGGGATTTAACTCCATTTCTGAATTGAAACACACAGCAGTGTTCTCATCCATTGATCACACTCTGCTTTAGAATAAGAAGCACGCTCTAGCTTTTTAGAGTCTCTAAGATAGGAGGAAACGTGATTTTGCTGAGAACAAAAGAACGGAGTTTCCTACACATACGGACCATATCTAGTCCAAATCTGCTACTGAAACTGATACAAAGCACGGACCCTCTAACATCCAATGCTTGTCAGTTAAGATGGGAAACGTGTGAGCTTCATGAACGATGTAGTTCGTTTGAGCAGAAAAGTGACTGCCCTTACCTGAAACGAAGTATTGCTTGTAGGGAGACTCAGAGCCTGGGATTTAACTCCTTTTCTGAAGTGAAACACACAGCATAGTTTTCATCCATGGATCACACTCTGCTTTAGAACGAGAAGCACGCTCTTGCTTTCTAGATTCTAAAAGACAACAGGAAACGTGAGTGTGCTGAGAACAAAAGAACGGAGTTTCCTACACAGACAGACCATATCTAGTCCAAATCTGCTTCTTAAAATGATACAAAGCACTGATCCTCTAACATCCAATGCTTGTCTGTTAAGATGAGAAACTTGTGAGCTTCATGAACGATGTAGTTCGTTTGAGCAGAGAAGGGACTGCCCTTACCTGAATTGAAGTCTTGCCTGTAGGAAGACTCAGAGCCTCTGATTTAACTCCATTTCTGAAGTAAAACACACAGCAGTGTAATCATCCATTGATCACACTCTGCTTTATAACAAGAAGCACGCTCTTGCTTTCTAGAGTCTCTAAGTCAGCAGGAAACGTGATTTTGCTGAGAACAAAAGAACGGTGTTTCCTACACATATGGACCATATCTAGTTCAACTCTGCTTCTGAAACTGATACAAAGCACTGGTCCTCTAACATCCAATGCTTGTCTGTTAAGATGAGAAACGTGTGAGCTCCGTGAAAGATGTACTTCTTTTGAGCTGAAAAGTGACTGCCCTTACCTGAAACGAAGTCTTGCTTGTTGGAAGACACAGAGCCTGGGATTTAACTCCTTTTCTGAAGGGAAACACACAGCATAGTTTTCATCCATGGATCACACTCTGCTTTAGAGCGAGAAGCACGCTCTTGCTTTCTATAGTCTCTAAGACAGCAGGAAACGTGAGTGTGCTGAGAACAAAAGAACGGTGTTTCCTACACATACGGAACATATCTAGTCCAACTCTGCTTCTGAAACTGATACAATGCACTGGTCCTACAATATCCAATGCTTTTCAGTTAAGATGAGAAACGTGTGAGCTTCCTGAACGATGTAGTTCCTTTGAGCAGAAAAGTGACTACACATACCTGAAAAGAAGTCTTGCTTGTTGGGAGACACAGAGCATGGGATTTAACTCCATTTCTGAAGTGAAACACAAAGTATAGTATCATCTATGGATCACAATCTGCTTTAGAGCGAGAAGCACGTTCTTGCTTTCTAGAGTCTCTAAGACAGCAGGAAACGTGAGAGGGCCCATAACAAAAGATCGGGGTTTCCTACACATATGGATCATATGTAGTCCAACTCTGCTTCTGAAACTGATACAAAGCACTGGTCCTCTAACATCCAATGCTTGTCAGTTAAGATGAGAAACGCGTGAGCTCCGTGAACGATGTAGTTCGTTTGAGCAGAAAAGTGACTGCCCTTACCTGATTTGAAGTCTTGCTTGTAGGATGACTCAGAGCCTGGGATTTAACTCCATTTCTGAAGTAAAACACACAGCAGTGTAATCATCCATTGATCACACTCTGCTTTAGAACAAGAAGCACGCTCTTGCTTTCTAGAGTCTCTAAGACAGCAGGAAACGTGATTTTGCTGATAACAAAAGAACGGTGTTTCCTACATATACGGACATTATATAGTCCAACTCTGCTTCTGAAACTGATACAAAGCACTGGTCCTCTAACATCCAATGCTTGTCTGTTAAGATGAGAAACGTGTGAGCTTCGTGAACGATGTAGTTCGTTTGAGCAGAAAAGTGACTGCCCTTACCTGAATCGAAGTCTTGCTTGTAGGAAGACTCAGATCCTGGGATTTAACTCCATTTCTGAAGGGAAACACACAGCATAGTTCTCATCCATGGATCACACTCTGCTTTAGAGCGAGAAGCACGCTCTTGCTTTTAGAGTCTCTAATATAGCAGGAAATCTGAGTGTGCCCAGAACAAAAGAACGGTGTTTCCTACATATACGGACCATATGTAGTCCAAATCTGCTTCTGAAACTGATACAATGCACTGGTCCTCTAACATCCAATGCTTGTCAGTTAAGATTAGAATCCTGTGATCTTCGTGAACGATGTAGTTCGTTTGAGCAGAAAAGTGACTGTCCTTACCTGAAATGAAGTCTTGCTTGTAGAAAGACTCAGAGCCTTGGATTTAACTCCATTTCTGAAGGCAATCACACAGCATAGTTCTCATCCATGGATCACACTCTGCTTTAGAACAAGAAGCACGCTATTGCTTTCTAGAGTCTCTAAGACAGCAGGAAACGTGAGTGTGCCCAGAACAAAAGAATGGTGTTTCCTACACATACGGACCATATCTAGTCCAAAACTGCTTCTGAAACTGATACAAAGCACTGGTCCTCTAACATCCAATGCTTGTCAGTTAAGATGGGAAACGTGTGAGCTTCATGAACGATGTAGTTCGTTTGAGCAGAAAAGTGACTGCCCTTATCTGAATTGAAGTCTTGCTGTTGGAAGACTCAGACCCTGGGATTTAACTCCATTTCTGAAGTAAAACACACAGCAGTGTAATCATCCATTGATCACACTCTGCTTTATAACAAGAAGCACGCTCTTGCTTTCTAGAGTCTCTAAGACAGCAGGAAACGTGAGTGCGCTGAGAACAAACGAACGGTGTTTCCTACACATACGGACCATATCTAGTTCAACTGTGCTTCTGAAACTGATACAAAGCACTGGTCCTCTAACATCCAATGCTTGTCAGTTAAGAGGAGAAACGTGTGAGCTTTGTGAATGATGTAGTTCCTTTGAACTGAAAAGTGACTGCCCTTACCTGAAACGAATTCTTGCTTGTAGTAAGACACAGAGCCTGGGATTTAACTCCATTTCTTACGAGAAACACACAGCATAGTTCTCATGCATGGATCACACTCTGCTTTAGAGCGAGAAGCACGCTCTTGCTTTTAAAGTCTCTAATATAGCAGGAAATCTGAGTGTGCCCAGAACAAAACAACGGTGTTTCCTACATATACGGACCATATGTAGTCCAAATCTGCTTCTGAAACTGATACAATGCACTGGTCCTCTAACATCCAATGCTTGTCTGTTAAGATGAGAATCGTGTGATCTTCGTTAATGATATAGTTCGTTTGAGCAGAAAAGTGACTGTCCTTACCTGAAATGAAGTCTTGCTTGTAGAAAGACTCAGAGCCTGGGATTTAACTCCATTTCTGAAGTGATACACACAGCAGTGTTCTTATCCATTGATGACACTCTGCTTTAGAACAAGAAGCACGCTCTTGCTTTCTAGAGTCTGTAAGACAGCAGGAAATGTGAGTGTGCTGAGAACAAAAGAACGGAGTTTCCTACACATACGGACCATATCTAGTCCAAATCTGCTTCTGAAACTGATACAAAGCACTGACCCTCTAACATCCAATGCTTGTCAGTTAAGATGGGAAACGTGTTTGCTTCATGAACGATGTAGTTCGTTTGAGCTGAAAAGTGACTGCCTTACCTGAATTGAAGTCTTGCTTGTAGGAAGATTCAGAGCCTGGGATTTAACTCCATTTCTGAAGGCAAACACACAGCATAGTTCTCATCCATGGATCACACTCTGCTTTAGAAGAAGAAGCACGCTCTTGCTTTCTAGAGTCTAAAAGACAACAGGAAACGTGAGTGTGCTGAGAACAAAAGAACGGTGTTTCCTACACAGACGTACCATATCTAGTCCAAATCTGCTTCTTAAACTGATACAAAGCACTGACCCTCTAACATCCATTGCTTGTCTGTTAAGATGAGAAACTTGTGAGCTTCATGAACGATGTAGTTCGTTTGAGCAGAAAAGTGACTGCCCTTACCTGAATTGAAGTCTTGCCTGTAGGAAGATTCAGAGCCTGGGATTTCACTCCATTTCTGAAGTAAAACACACAGCAGTGTAATCATCCATTGATCACACTCTGCTTTATAACAAGAAGCACGCTCTTGCTTTCTAGAGTCTCTAAGACAGCAGGAAACGTGATTTTGCTGAGAACAAAAGAACGGTGTTTCCTACACATACGGACCATATCTAGTTCAACTGTGCTTCTGAAACTGATACAAAGCACTGGTCCTCTAACATCCAATGCTTGTCAGTTAAGATGAGAAACGTGTGAGCTTTGTGAATGATGTAGTTCCTTTGAACTGAAAATTGACTGCCCTTACCTGAAACGAAGTCTTGCTTGTAGGAAGACACAGAGCCTGGGATTTAACTCCATTTCTTAAGAGAAACACACAGCATAGTTCTCATCCATGGATCACACTCTGCTTTAGAGCGAGAAGCACGCTCTTGCTTTTAGAGTCTCTAATATAGCAGGAAATCTGAGTGTGCCCAGAACAAAAGAACGGTGTTTCCTACATATACGGACCATATGTAGTCCAAATCTGCTTCTGAAACTGATACAATGCACTGGTCCTCTAACATCCAATGCTTGTCAGTTAAGATGAGAATCGTGTGATATTCGTTAACGATATAGTTCGTTTGAGCAGAAAAGTGAATGTCCTTACCTGAAATGAAGTCTTGCTTGTAGAAAGACTCAGAGCCTGGGATTTAACTCCATTTCTGAAGTGAAACACACAGCAGTGTTCTCATACATTGATGACACTCTGCTTTAGAACAAGAAGCACGCTCTTGCTTTCTAGAGTCTCTAAGACAGCAGGAAACGTGAGTGTGCTGAGAACAAAAGAACGGTGTTTCCTACACATACGGACCATATCTAGTCCAAATCTGCTTCTTAAACTGATACAAAGAACTGGTCCTCTAACATCCAATGCTTGTCAGTTAAGATGGGAAACGTGTGAGATTCATGAACGATGTAGTTCGTTTGTGCAAAAAAGTGACTGCCCTTACCTTAAACGAAGTCTTGCTTGTACGAAGAATTAGAGCCTGGGATTTAACTCCATTTCTGAATTGAAACACACAGCAGTGTTCTCATCCATTGATCACACTCTGCTTTAGAATAAGAAGCACGCTCTAGCTTTTTAGAGTCTCTAAGATAGGAGGAAACGTGATTTTGCTGAGAACAAAAGAACGGAGTTTCCTACACATACGGACCATATCTAGTCCAAATCTGCTACTGAAACTGATACAAAGCACGGACCCTCTAACATCCAATGCTTGTCAGTTAAGATGGGAAACGTGTGAGCTTCATGAACGATGTAGTTCGTTTGAGCAGAAAAGTGACTGCCCTTACCTGAAACGAAGTATTGCTTGTAGGGAGACTCAGAGCCTGGGATTTAACTCCTTTTCTGAAGTGAAACACACAGCATAGTTTTCATCCATGGATCACACTCTGCTTTAGAACGAGAAGCACGCTCTTGCTTTCTAGATTCTAAAAGACAACAGGAAACGTGAGTGTGCTGAGAACAAAAGAACGGAGTTTCCTACACAGACAGACCATATCTAGTCCAAATCTGCTTCTTAAAATGATACAAAGCACTGATCCTCTAACATCCAATGCTTGTCTGTTAAGATGAGAAACTTGTGAGCTTCATGAACGATGTAGTTCGTTTGAGCAGAGAAGGGACTGCCCTTACCTGAATTGAAGTCTTGCCTGTAGGAAGACTCAGAGCCTCTGATTTAACTCCATTTCTGAAGTAAAACACACAGCAGTGTAATCATCCATTGATCACACTCTGCTTTATAACAAGAAGCACGCTCTTGCTTTCTAGAGTCTCTAAGTCAGCAGGAAACGTGATTTTGCTGAGAACAAAAGAACGGTGTTTCCTACACATATGGACCATATCTAGTTCAACTCTGCTTCTGAAACTGATACAAAGCACTGGTCCTCTAACATCCAATGCTTGTCTGTTAAGATGAGAAACGTGTGAGCTCCGTGAAAGATGTACTTCTTTTGAGCTGAAAAGTGACTGCCCTTACCTGAAACGAAGTCTTGCTTGTTGGAAGACACAGAGCCTGGGATTTAACTCCTTTTCTGAAGGGAAAAACACAGCATAGTTTTCATCCATGGATCACACTCTGCTTTAGAGCGAGAAGCACGCTCTTGCTTTCTATAGTCTCTAAGACAGCAGGAAACGTGAGTGTGCTGAGAACAAAAGAACGGTGTTTCCTACACATACGGAACATATCTAGTCCAACTCTGCTTCTGAAACTGATACAATGCACTGGTCCTACAATATCCAATGCTTTTCAGTTAAGATGAGAAACGTGTGAGCTTCCTGAACGATGTAGTTCCTTTGAGCAGAAAAGTGACTACACATACCTGAAAAGAAGTCTTGCTTGTTGGGAGACACAGAGCATGGGATTTAACTCCATTTCTGAAGTGAAACACAAAGTATAGTATCATCTATGGATCACAATCTGCTTTAGAGCGAGAAGCACGTTCTTGCTTTCTAGAGTCTCTAAGACAGCAGGAAACGTGAGAGGGCCCATAACAAAAGATCGGGGTTTCCTACACATATGGATCATATGTAGTCCAACTCTGCTTCTGAAACTGATACAAAGCACTGGTCCTCTAACATCCAATGCTTGTCAGTTAAGATGAGAAACGCGTGAGCTCCGTGAACGATGTAGTTCGTTTGAGCAGAAAAGTGACTGCCCTTACCTGATTTGAAGTCTTGCTTGTAGGATGACTCAGAGCCTGGGATTTAACTCCATTTCTGAAGTAAAACACACAGCAGTGTAATCATCCATTGATCACACTCTGCTTTAGAACAAGAAGCACGCTCTTGCTTTCTAGAGTCTCTAAGACAGCAGGAAACGTGATTTTGCTGATAACAAAAGAACGGTGTTTCCTACATATACGGACATTATGTAGTCCAACTCTGCTTCTGAAACTGATACAAAGCACTGGTCCTCTAACATCCAATGCTTGTCTGTTAAGATGAGAAACTTGTGAGCTTCATGAACGATGTAGTTCGTTTGAGCAGAAAAGTGACTGCCCTTACCTGAATTGAAGTCTTGCCTGTAGGAAGACTCAGAGCCTGGGATTTAACTCCATTTCTGAAGTAAAACACACAGCAGTGTAATCATCCATTGATCACACTCTGCTTTAGAATAAGAAGCACGCTCTTGCTTTTTAGAGTCTCTAAGATAGGAGGAAACGTGATTTTGCTGAGAACAAAAGAACGGAGTTTCCTACACATACGGACCATATCTAGTCCAAATCTGCTTCTGAAACTGATACAAAGCACTGACCCTCTAACATCCAATGCTTGTCAGTTAAGATGGGAAACGTGTGAGCTTCATGAACGATGTAGTTCGTTTGAGCAGAAAAGTGACTGCCTTACCTGAATTGAAGTCTTGCTTGTAGGAAGATTCAGAGCCTGGGATTTAACTCCATTTCTGAAGGCAATCACACAGCATAGTTCTCATCCATGGATCACACTCTGCTTTAGAACAAGAAGCACGCTATTGCTTTCTAGAGTCTCTAAGACAGCAGGAAACGTGAGTGTGCCCAGAACAAAAGAATGGTGTTTCCTACACATACGGACTATATGTAGTCCAAAACTTCATCTGAAACAGATAGAATGCACTGGTCCTCTAACATCCAATGCTTGTCAGTTAAGATGAGAAACGTGTGTGCTTCATGAAAGATGTAGTTCATTTGAGCAGAAAAGTGACTGCCCTTACCTGAAACGAAATCTTGCTTGTAGGGAGACTCAGAGCCTGGGATTTAACTCCATTGCTAGAGTGAAACACACAGCATAGTTTTCATCCATGGATCACACTCTGCTTTAGAGCGAGAAGCACGCTCTTGCTTTTAGAGTCTCTAATATAGCAGGAAATCTGAGTGTGCCCAGAACAAAAGAACGGTGTTTCCTACATATACGGACCATATGCAGTCCAAATCGGCTTCTGAAACTGATACAATGCACTGGTCCTCTAACATCCAATGCTTGTCAGTTAAGATGAGAATCGTGTGATCTTCGTTAACAATGTAGTTCGTTTGAGCAGAAAAGTGACTGTCCTTACCTGAAATGAAGTCTTGCTTGTAGAAAGACTCAGAGCCTGGGATTTAACTCCATTTCTGAAGTGATACACACAGCAGTGTTCTTATCCATTGATGACACTCTGCTTTAGAACAAGAAGCACGCTCTTGCTTTCTAGAGTCTCTAAGACAGCAGGAAACGTGAGTGTGCTGAGAACAAAAGAACGGAGTTTCCTACACATACGGACCATATCTAGTCCAAATCTGCTTCTGAAACTGATACAAAGCACTGACCCTCTAACATCCAATGCTTGTCAGTTAAGATGGGAAACGTGTGAGCTTCATGAACGATGTAGTTCGTTTGAGCAGAAAAGTGACTGCCCTTATCTGAATTGAAGTCTTGCCTGTTGGAAGACTCAGACCCTGGGATTTAACTCCATTTCTGAAGTAAAACACACAGCAGTGTAATCATCCATTGATCACACTCTGCTTTATAACAAGAAGCACGCTCTTGCTTTCTAGAGTCTCTAAGACAGCAGGAAACGTGATTTTGCTGAGAACAAAAGAACGGTGTTTCCTACACATACGGACCATATCTAGTTCAACTGTGCTTCTGAAACTGATACAAAGCACTGGTCCTCTAACATCCAATGCTTGTCAGTTAAGAGGAGAAACGTGTGAGCTTTGTGAATGATGTAGTTCCTTTGAACTGAAAAGTGACTGCCCTTACCTGAAACGAATTCTTGCTTGTAGTAAGACACAGAGCCTGGGATTTAACTCCATTTCTTACGAGAAACACACAGCATAGTTCTCATGCATGGATCACACTCTGCTTTAGAGCGAGAAGCACGCTCTTGCTTTTAAAGTCTCTAATATAGCAGGAAATCTGAGTGTGCCCAGAACAAAAGAACGGTGTTTCCTACATATACGGACCATATGTAGTCCAAATCTGCTTCTGAAACTGATACAATGCACTGGTCCTCTAACATCCAATGCTAGTCTGTTAAGATGAGAATCGTGTGATCTTCGTTAACGATATAGTTCGTTTGAGCAGAAAAGTGACTGTCCTTACCTGAAATGAAGTCTTGCTTGTAGAAAGACTCAGAGCCTGGGATTTAACTCCATTTCTGAAGTGATACACACAGCAGTGTTCTTATCCATTGATGACACTCTGCTTTAGAACAAGAAGCACGCTCTTGCTTTCTAGAGTCTGTAAGACAGCAGGAAATGTGAGTGTGCTGAGAACAAAAGAACGGAGTTTCCTACACATACGGACCATATCTAGTCCAAATCTGCTTCTGAAACTGATACAAAGCACTGACCGTCTAACATCCAATGCTTGTCAGTTAAGATGGGAAACGTGTTTGCTTCATGAACGATGTAGTTCGTTTGAGCTGAAAAGTGACTGCCTTACCTGAATTGAAGTCTTGCTTGTAGGAAGATTCAGAGCCTGGGATTTAACTCCATTTCTGAAGGCAAACACACAGCATAGTTCTCATCCATGGATCACACTCTGCTTTAGAAGAAGAAGCACGCTCTTGCTTTCTACAGTCTAAAAGACAACAGGAAACGTGAGTGTGCTGAGAACAAAAGAACGGTGTTTCCTACACAGACGTACCATATCTAGTCCAAATCTGCTTCTTAAACTGATACAAAGCACTGACCCTCTAACATCCAATGCTTGTCTGTTAAGATGAGAAACTTGTGAGCTTCATGAACGATGTAGTTCGTTTGAGCAGAAAAGTGACTGCCCTTACCTGAATTGAAGTCTTGCCTGTAGGAAGACTCAGAGCCTGGGATTTAACTCCATTTCTGAAGTAAAACACACAGCAGTGTAATCATCCATTGATCACACTCTGCTTTATAACAAGAAGCACGCTCTTGCTTTCTAGAGTCTCTAAGACAGCAGGAAACGTGATTTTGCTGAGAACAAAAGAACGGAGTTTCCTACACATACGGACCATATCTAGTCCAAATCTGCTTCTGAAACTGATACAAAGCACTGACCCTCTAACATCCAATGCTTGTCAGTTAAGATGGGAAACGTGTGAGCTTCATGAACGATGTAGTTCGTTTGAGCAGAAAAGTGACTGCCTTACCTGAATTGAAGTCTTGCTTGTAGGAAGATTCAGAGCCTGGGATTTAACTCCATTTCTGAAGGCAATCACACAGCATAGTTCTCATCCATGGATCACACTCTGCTTTAGAACAAGAAGCACGCTATTGCTTTCTAGAGTCTCTAAGACAGCAGGAAACGTGAGTGTGCCCAGAACAAAAGAATGGTGTTTCCTACACATACGGACTATATGTAGTCCAAAACTTCATCTGAAACAGATAGAATGCACTGGTCCTCTAACATCCAATGCTTGTCAGTTAAGATGAGAAACGTGTGTGCTTCATGAAAGATGTAGTTCATTTGAGCAGAAAAGTGACTGCCCTTACCTGAAACGAAATCTTGCTTGTAGGGAGACTCAGAGCCTGGGATTTAACTCCATTTCTAGAGTGAAACACACAGCATAGTTTTCATCCATGGATCACACTCTGCTTTAGAGCGAGAAGCACGCTCTTGCTTTTAGAGTCTCTAATATAGCAGGAAATCTGAGTGTGCCCAGAACAAAAGAACGGTGTTTCCTACATATACGGACCATATGCAGTCCAAATCGGCTTCTGAAACTGATACAATGCACTGGTCCTCTAACATCCAATGCTTGTCAGTTAAGATGAGAATCGTGTGATCTTCGTTAACAATGTAGTTCGTTTGAGCAGAAAAGTGACTGTCCTTACCTGAAATGAAGTCTTGCTTGTAGAAAGACTCAGAGCCTGGGATTTAACTCCATTTCTGAAGTGATACACACAGCAGTGTTCTTATCCATTGATGACACTCTGCTTTAGAACAAGAAGCACGCTCTTGCTTTCTAGAGTCTCTAAGACAGCAGGAAACGTGAGTGTGCTGAGAACAAAAGAACGGAGTTTCCTACACATACGGACCATATCTAGTCCAAATCTGCTTCTGAAACTGATACAAAGCACTGACCCTCTAACATCCAATGCTTGTCAGTTAAGATGGGAAACGTGTGAGCTTCATGAACGATGTAGTTCGTTTGAGCAGAAAAGTGACTGCCCTTATCTGAATTGAAGTCTTGCCTGTTGGAAGACTCAGACCCTGGGATTTAACTCCATTTCTGAAGTAAAACACACAGCAGTGTAATCATCCATTGATCACACTCTGCTTTATAACAAGAAGCACGCTCTTGCTTTCTAGAGTCTCTAAGACAGCAGGAAACGTGATTTTGCTGAGAACAAAAGAACGGTGTTTCCTACACATACGGACCATATCTAGTTCAACTGTGCTTCTGAAACTGATACAAAGCACTGGTCCTCTAACATCCAATGCTTGTCAGTTAAGAGGAGAAACGTGTGAGCTTTGTGAATGATGTAGTTCCTTTGAACTGAAAAGTGACTGCCCTTACCTGAAACGAATTCTTGCTTGTAGTAAGACACAGAGCCTGGGATTTAACTCCATTTCTTACGAGAAACACACAGCATAGTTCTCATGCATGGATCACACTCTGCTTTAGAGCGAGAAGCACGCTCTTGCTTTTAAAGTCTCTAATATAGCAGGAAATCTGAGTGTGCCCAGAACAAAAGAACGGTGTTTCCTACATATACGGACCATATGTAGTCCAAATCTGCTTCTGAAACTGATACAATGCACTGGTCCTCTAACATCCAATGCTTGTCTGTTAAGATGAGAATCGTGTGATCTTCGTTAACGATATAGTTCGTTTGAGCAGAAAAGTGACTGTCCTTACCTGAAATGAAGTCTTGCTTGTAGAAAGACTCAGAGCCTGGGATTTAACTCCATTTCTGAAGTGATACACACAGCAGTGTTCTTATCCATTGATGACACTCTGCTTTAGAACAAGAAGCACGCTCTTGCTTTCTAGAGTCTGTAAGACAGCAGGAAATGTGAGTGTGCTGAGAACAAAAGAACGGAGTTTCCTACACATACGGACCATATCTAGTCCAAATCTGCTTCTGAAACTGATACAAAGCACTGACCCTCTAACATCCAATGCTTGTCAGTTAAGATGGGAAACGTGTTTGCTTCATGAACGATGTAGTTCGTTTGAGCTGAAAAGTGACTGCCTTACCTGAATTGAAGTCTTGCTTGTAGGAAGATTCAGAGCCTGGGATTTAACTCCATTTCTGAAGGCAAACACACAGCATAGTTCTCATCCATGGATCACACTCTGCTTTAGAAGAAGAAGCACGCTCTTGCTTTCTAGAGTCTCTAAGACAGCAGGAAACGTGAGTGTGCTGAGAACAAAAGAACGGTGTTTCCTACACAGACGTACCATATCTAGTCCAAATCTGCTTCTTAAACTGATACAAAGCACTGACCCTCTAACATCCAATGCTTGTCTGTTAAGATGAGAAACTTGTGAGCTTCATGAACGATGTAGTTCGTTTGAGCAGAAAAGTGACTGCCCTTACCTGAATTGAAGTCTTGCCTGTAGGAAGACTCAGAGCCTGGGATTTAACTCCATTTCTGAAGTAAAACACACAGCAGTGTAATCATCCATTGATCACACTCTGCTTTATAACAAGAAGCACGCTCTTGCTTTCTAGAGTCTCTAAGACAGCAGGAAACGTGATTTTGCTGAGAACAAAAGAACGGTGTTTCCTACACATACGGACCATATCTAGTTCAACTGTGCTTCTGAAACTGATACAAAGCACTGGTCCTCTAACATCCAATGCTTGTCAGTTAAGATGAGAAACGTGTGAGCTTTGTGAATGATGTAGTTCCTTTGAACTGAAAATTGACTGCCCTTACCTGAAACGAAGTCTTGCTTGTAGGAAGACACAGAGCCTGGGATTTAACTCCATTTCTTAAGAGAAACACACAGCATAGTTCTCATCCATGGATCACACTCTGCTTTAGAGCGAGAAGCACGCTCTTGCTTTTAGAGTCTCTAATATAGCAGGAAATCTGAGTGTGCCCAGAACAAAAGAACGGTGTTTCCTACATATACGGACCATATGTAGTCCAAATCTGCTTCTGAAACTGATACAATGCACTGGTCCTCTAACAACCAATGCTTGTCAGTTAAGATGAGAATCGTGTGATATTCGTTAACAATATAGTTCGTTTGAGCAGAAAAGTGAATGTCCTTACCTGAAATGAAGTCTTGCTTGTAGAAAGACTCAGAGCCTGGGATTTAACTCCATTTCTGAAGTGAAACACACAGCAGTGTTCTCATCCATTGATGACACTCTGCTTTAGAATAAGAAGCACGCTCTTGCTTTCTAGAGTCTCTAAGACAGCAGGAAACGTGAGTGTGCTGAGAACAAAAGAACGGTGTTTCCTACACATACGGACCATATCTAGTCCAAATCTGCTTCTTAAACTGATACAAAGAACTGGTCCTCTAACATCCAATGCTTGTCAGTTAAGATGGGAAACGTGTGAGATTCATGAACGATGTAGTTCGTTTGTGCAAAAAAGTGACTGCCCTTACCTTAAACGAAGTCTTGCTTGTACGAAGAATTAGAGCCTGGGATTTAACTCCATTTCTGAATTGAAACACACAGCAGTGTTCTCATCCATTGATCACACTCTGCTTTAGAATAAGAAGCAAGCTCTAGCTTTTTAGAGTCTCTAAGATAGGAGGAAACGTGATTTTGCTGAGAACAAAAGAACGGAGTTTCCTACACATACGGACCATATCTAGTCCAAATCTGCTACTGAAACTGATACAAAGCACGGACCCTCTAACATCCAATGCTTGTCAGTTAAGATGGGAAACGTGTGAGCTTCATGAACGATGTAGTTCGTTTGAGCAGAAAAGTGACTGCCCTTACCTGAAACGAAGTCTTGCTTGTAGGGAGACTCAGAGCCTGGGATTTAACTCCTTTTCTGAAGTGAAACACACAGCATAGTTTTCATCCATGGATCACACTCTGCTTTAGAACGAGAAGCACGCTCTTGCTTTCTAGATTCTAAAAGACAACAGGAAACGTGAGTGTGCTGAGAACAAAAGAACGGAGTTTCCTACACAGACAGACCATATCTAGTCCAAATCTGCTTCTTAAACTGATACAAAGCACTGATCCTCTAACATCCAATGCTTGTCTGTTAAGATGAGAAACTTGTGAGCTTCATGAATGATGTAGTTCGTTTGAGCAGAAAAGTGACTGCCCTTACCTGAATTGAAGTCTTGCCTGTAGGAAGACTCAGAGCCTCTGATTTAACTCCATTTCTGAAGTAAAACACACAGCAGTGTAATCATCCATTGATCACACTCTGCTTTATAACAAGAAGCACGCTCTTGCTTTCTAGAGTCTCTAAGTCAGCAGGAAACGTGATTTTGCTGAGAACAAAAGAACGGTGTTTCCTACACATATGGACCATATCTAGTTCAACTCTGCTTCTGAAACTGATACAAAGCACTGGTCCTCTAACATCCAATGCTTGTCTGTTAAGATGAGAAACGTGTGAGCTCCGTGAAAGATGTACTTCTTTTGAGCTGAAAAGTGACTGCCCTTACCTGAAACGAAGTCTTGCTTGTTAGAAGACACAGAGCCTGGGATTTAACTCCTTTTCTGAAGGGAAACACACAGCATAGTTTTCATCCATGGATCACACTCTGCTTTAGACCGAGAAGCACGCTCTTGCTTTCTATAGTCTCTAAGACAGCAGGAAACGTGAGTGTGCTGAGAACAAAAGAACGGTGTTTCCTACACATACGGAACATATCTAGTCCAACTCTGCTTCTGAAACTGATACAATGCACTGGTCCTACAATATCCAATGCTTTTCAGTTAAGATGAGAAACGTGTGAGCTTCCTGAACGATGTAGTTCCTTTGAGCAGAAAAGTGACTACACATACCTGAAAAGAAGTCTTGCTTGTTGGGAGACACAGAGCATGGGATTTAACTCCATTTCTGAAGTGAAACACAAAGTATAGCATCATCTATGGATCACAATCTGCTTTAGAGCGAGAAGCACGTTCTTGCTTTCTAGAGTCTCTAAGACAGCAGGAAACGTGAGTGTGCCTATAACAAAAGATCGGGGTTTCCTACACATATGGATCATATGTAGTCCAACTCTGCTTCTGAAACTGATACAAAGCACTGGTCCTCTAACATCCAATGCTTGTCAGTTAAGATGAGAAACGCGTGAGCTCCGTGAACGATGTAGTTCGTTTGAGCAGAAAAGTGACTGCCCTTACCTGATTTGAAGTCTTGCTTGTAGGATGACTCAGAGCCTGGGATTTAACTCCATTTCTGAAGTAAAACACACAGCAGTGTAATCATCCATTGATCACACTCTGCTTTAGAACAAGAAGCACGCTCTTGCTTTCTAGAGTCTCTAAGACAGCAGGAAACGTGATTTTGCTGATAACAAAAGAACGGTGTTTCCTACATATACGGACATTATATAGTCCAACTCTGCTTCTGAAACTGATACAAAGCACTGGTCCTCTAACATCCAATGCTTGTCTGTTAAGATGAGAAACGTGTGAGCTTCGTGAACGATGTAGTTCGTTTGAGCAGAAAAGTGACTGCCCTTACCTGAATCGAAGTCTTGCTTGTAGGAAGACTCAGATCCTGGGATTTAACTCCATTTCTGAAGGGAAACACACAGCATAGTTCTCATCCATGGATCACACTCTGCTTTAGAGCGAGTAACACACTCTTGCTTTCTAGAGTCTCTAATATAGCAGGAAATCTGAGTGTGCCCAGAATAAAAGAACAGTTTCCTACACATAAGGACCATATGTAGTCCAAATCTTCTTCTAAAACTGATACAAAGCACTGACCCTCTAACATCCAATGGTGGTCAGTTAAGATGGGAAACGTGTGAGCTTCATGAACGATGTAGTTCTTTTGAGCAGAAAAGTCACTGCCCTTACCTTAAAGGAGGTCTTGCTTGTAGGAAGACTCAGAGCCTGGGATTTAACTCCATTTCTGAAGGCAAACACACAGCAAAGTTCTCATCTATGGATCACACTCTGCTTTAGAGCGAGAAGCATGCTCTTGCTATTAGAGTCTCTAATATAGCAGGAAATCTGAGTGTGTCCAGAACAAAAGAACGGTGTTTCCTACATATACGGACCATATGTAGTCCAAATCTGCTTCTGATACTGATACAATGCACTGACCCTCTAACATCCAATGCTTGTCAGTTAAGATGAGAATCTTGTGATCTTCGTGAACGATGTAGTTCGTTTGAGCAGAAAAGTGACTGCCCTTACCTGAAATGAAGTCTAGTTGTAGGAAGACTAAGAGCCTGGGATTTAACTCCATTTCTGAAGTGAAACACACAGCAGTGTTCTCATCCATTGAATACACTCTGATTAAGAACAAGAATCACGCTCTTGCTTTCTAGATTGTCTAAGACAGCAGGAAACGTGAGTGTGCTGAGAACAAATGAACGGTGTTTCCTACACATAGGGACCATATCTAGTCCAACTCTGCTTCTTAAACTGATACAAAGCACTGGTCCTCTAACATCCAATGCTTGTCTGTTAAGATGATAAATGTGTGAGCTCAGTGAACGATGTAGGTCATTTGAGTTGAAAAGTGACTGCCCTTACCTGAAACGAACTCTTGCTTGTAGGAAGACACAGAGATTGGGATTTAACTCCATTTCTGAAGGGAAACACACAGCATAGTTCTCATCCATAGATCACAATCTGCTTTAGAGCGAGAAGCACGCTATTGCTTTCTATAGTCTCTAAGACAGCAGGAATCGTGAGTGTGCTGAGAACAAAAGAACGGTGTTTCCTACACATACGGACCATATCTAGTCCAACTCTGCTTCTGAACCTCATACAAAGCACTGGTACTCTAACAGCCAATGCTTGTCAGTTAAGATGGGAGACGTGTGAGCTTCATGAACGGTGTAGTTCGTTTGAGCAGAAGAGTGACTGCCCTTACCTTAAACGAGGTCTTGCTTGTAGCAAGACTCAGAGCCTGGGATTTAACTCCATTTCTGAATTGAAACACAAAGCAGTGTTCTCATCCATTGATCACACTCTGCTTTAGAACAAGAAGCACGCTATTGCTTTCTATAGTCTCTAAGACAGCAGGAATCGTGAGTGTGCTGAGAACAAAAGAACGGTGTTTCCTACACATATGGACCATATACAGTCCAAATCTGCTTCTGAAACTGATACAAAGCACTGGTCCTCTAACATCCAATGTTTGTCAGTTAAGATGAGAAACGTGTGAGCTTTGTGAATGATGTAGTTTCTTTGAACTGAAAAGTGACTGCCCTTACCTGAAACGAAGTCTTGCTTGTAGGAAGACACAGAGCCTGGGATTTAACTCAATTTCTGAAGGGAAACACACAGCATAGTTCTCATCCATGGATCACACTCTGCTTTAGAGCGAGAAGCATGCACTTGCTTTTATCGTCTCTAATATAGCAGGTAATCTGAGTGTGCCCAGAACTAAAGAACGGTGTTTCCTACATATACAGACCATAAGTAGTCCAAATCTGCCTCTGAATCTCATACAAAGCACTGACCTCTAACATCCAATGCTTGTCAGTTAAGATGAGAAACGTGTGAGCTTTGTAAATGATGTAGTTCCTTTGAACTGAAAAGTGACTGCCCTTACCTGAAACGAAGTCTTGCTTGTAGTAAGACACAGAGCCTGGGATTTAACTCCACTTCTTAAGAGAAACACACAGCAAAGTTCTCATCTATGGATCACACTCTGCTTTAGAGCGAGAAGCACGCTGTTGCTATTAGAGTCTCTAATATAGCAGGAAATCTGAGTGTGCCCAGAACAAAAGAACGGTGTTTCCTACATATACAGACCATATGTAGTCCAAATCTGCTTCTGATACTGATACAATGCACTGACCCTCTAACATCCAATGCTTGTCAGTTAAGATGAGAATCTTGTGATCTTCGTGAACGATGTAGTTCGTTTGAGCAGAAAAGTGACTGCCCTTACCTGAAATGAATTCTTGTTGTAGGAAGACTCAGATCCTGGGATTTAACTCCATTTCTGAAGTGAAACACACAGCAGTGTTCTCATCCATTGATGACACTCTGCTTAAGAACAAGAAGCACGCTCTTGCTTTCTAGATTGTCTAAGACTGCAGGAAACGTGAGTGTGCAAGAACAAAAGAACGGTGTTTCCTACACATAGGGACCATATGTAGTCCAACTCTGCTTCTTAAACTGATACAAAGCATTGGTCCTCTAACATCCAATGCTTGTCTGTTAAGATGATAAATGTGTGAGCTCAGTGAACGATGTAGTTCGTTTGAGCTGAAAAGTGAATGCCCTTACCTGAAACGAAGTCTTGCTTGTAGGAAGACTCAGAGCCTGGGATTTAACTCCATTTCTGAAGGCAAACACACAGAATAGTTCTCATCCATGGATCACACTCTGCTTTAGAGCGAGAAGCATGCTCTTGCTTTCTAGAGTCTCTAAGACAGCAGGAAATTTGAGTGTACTGAGAAAAAAAGAACAGTGTTTCCTACACATACGGACCATATCTAGTCCAAATCTGCTTCTTAAACTGATACAAAGCACTGGTCCTCTAACATCCAATGCTTGTCTGTTAAGATGAGAAACGTGTGAGCTTTGTGAACGATATAGTTCCTTTGAACTGAAAAGTGACTGCTCTTACCTGGAAAGAAGTCTTGCTTGTTGGGAGACACAGAGCCTGGGATTTAAGTCCATTTCTGAAGGGAAACACACAGCATAGTTCTCATCCATGGATCACACTCTGATTTAGAGCGAGAAGCACGCTCTTGCTTTCTAGAGTCTCTAAGACAGCAGGAAACGTGAGTGTGCCAGAACAAAAGATAGGGGTTTCCTACACATATGGATCATATGTAGTCCAACTCTGCTTCTGAAACTGATACAAAGCACTGGTCCTCTAACATCCAATGCTTGTCAGTTAAGATGAGAAACGCGTGAGCTCCGTGAACGATGTAGTTCGTTTGAGCAGAAAATTGACTGCCCTTACCTGATTTGAAGTCTTGCTTGTAGGATGACTCAGAGCCTGGGATTTAACTCCATTTCTGAAGTAAAACACACAGCAGTGTAATCATCCATTGATCACACTCTGCTTTAGAACAAGAAGCACGCTCTTGCTTTCTAGAGTCTCTAAGACAGCAGGAAACGTGATTTTGCTGATAACAAAAGAACGGTGTTTCCTACATATACGGACATTATTTAGTCCAACTCTGCTTCTGAAACTGATACAAAGCACTGGTCCTCTAACATCCAATGCTTGTCTGTTAAGATGAGAAACGTGTGAGCTTCGGGAACGATGTAGTTCGTTTGAGCAGAAAAGTGACTGCCCTTACCTGAAACGAAGTCTTGCTTGTGGGAAGACTCAGAGCCTGGGATTTACTCCATTGCTGAAGTGAAACACACAGCATAGTTCTCATCCATGGATCACACTCTGCTTTAGAGCAAAAAGCACACTCTTGATTTCTAGAGTCTCAAAGACAGCAGGAAATCTGAGTGTGCCCAGAACAAAAGAACGGTGTTTCCTACACATACTGACTCTATGTAGTCCAAATCTTCATTTGAAACTGATACAATGCACTGGTCCTCTAACATCCAATGCTTGTCACTTAAGATGAGAAACGTGTGAGCTTCGTGAACGATGTAGTTCGTTTGAGCGGAAAACTGATTGCCCTTTCCTAAAACGAAGTCTTGCTTGTAGGAAGACTCAGAGCCTGGGATTTAACTCCATTTCTCAAGTGAAACACACAGCAGTGTTCTCATCCATTAATCACACTCTGCTTTAGAACATGAAGCACGCTCTTGCTTTCTAGAGTCTCTAAGACAGCAGGAAACGTGAGTTTGCTGACAACAAATGAACGGTGTTTCCTACACATACAGACCATATCTAGTCCAACTCTGCTTCTGAAACTGATACAAAGCACTGCTCCTCTAACATCCAATGCTTGTCAATTAAGATGAGAAACCTGTGAGCTTCGTGAACAATGTAGTTCCTTTGAGCAGAAAAGTGACTACACTTACCTGAAACGAAGTCTTGCTTGTTGGGAGACACAGAGCATGGGATTTAACTCCATTTCTGAAGTGAAACACAAAGCATAGTCTCATCCATGGATCACACTCTGCTTTAGAGCAAGAAGCACGCTCTTGCTTTCTAGAGTCTCTAAGACAGCAGGAAACGTGAGTGTGCCCAGAACAAAAGATCGAGGTTTCCTACACATGTGGATCATATGTAGTCCAACTCTGCTTCTAATACTGATACAAAGCACTGACCCTCTAACATCCAATGCTTGTCAGTTAAGATGAGAAATGCGTGAGCTCAGTGAATGATGTAGTTAGTTTGAGCTGAAAAGTGACTGCCCTTACCTGAATCGAAGTCTTGCTTGTAGGAAGACTCAGAGCCTGGGATTTAACTCCATTTCTGAAGGGAAACACACAGCATAGTTCTCATCCATGGATCACACTCTGCTTTAGAGCGAGAAGCACACACTTGCTTTCTAGAGTCTCTAATACAGCAGGAAATCTGAGTGTGCCCAGAAGAAAAGAATGGTGTTTCCTACACATACGGACCACATGTAGTCCAAATCTGCTTCTAAAACTGATACAAAGCACTGACCCTCTAACATCCAATGCTTGTCAGTTAAGATGGGAAACGTATGAGCTTCAAGAACGATGTAGTTCGTTTGAGCAGAAAAGTGACTGCCCTTACCTGAATTGAAGTCTTGCTTGTAGGAAGACTCAGAGCCTGGGATTTAACTCCATTTCTGAAGTAAAACACACAGCAGTGTAATCATCCATTGATCACACTCTGCTTTAGAACAAGAAGCACGCTATTGCTTTCTAGAGTCTCTAAGACAGCAGGAAACTTGAGTGTGCTGAGAACAAAAGAACGGTGTTTCCTACACTTACGGACCATATCTAGTCCAACTCTTCTTCTGAAACTGATACAAAGCATTGGTCCTCTAACATCCAATGCTTGTCAGTTAAGATGAGAAACGTGTGAGCTTCGTGAAAGATGTAGTTCGTTTGAGCAGAAAAGTGACTGCCATTACCTGAAACGAAATCTTGCTTGTAGGAAGACTCAGAGCCTGGGATTTAACTCCATTTCTGAAGTGAAACACACAGCGTAGTTCTCATCCATTGATCAAACTCTGCTTTAGAGCAAGAAGCACACTCTTGCTTTCTAGAGTCTCTAAGACAGCAGGATATCTGAGTGTGCCCAGAACAAAAGAACGGTGTTTCCTACACATACGGACTATATGTAGTCCAAAACTAGTTCTGAAACTGATTGAATGCACTGGTCCTCGAACATCCAATGCTTGTCAGTTAAGATGAGAAACGTGTGAGCTTCGTGAACGATGTAGTTCATTTGAGCAGAAAAGTGACTGCCCTCACCTGAAACGAAGTCTTGCTGGTAGGGAGACTCAGAGCCTGGGATTTAACTCCTTTTCGGAAGTGAAACACACAGCATAGTTTTCATCCGTGGATCACACTCTGCTTTAGAACGAGAATCACGCTCTTGCTTTCTAGAGTCTCTAAGACAGTGGGAAAAGTGAGTGTGCTGAGAACAAAAGAACAGTGTTTCCTACACATACGGACCAATTCTAGTCCAAATCTGCTTATTAAACTGATACAAAGCACTGGTCCTCTAACATCGAATGCTTGTCTGTTAAGATGAGAAACGTGTGAGCTTTGTGAACGATATAGTTCCTTTGAACTGAAAAGTGACTGCTCTTACCTGAAAAGAAGTCTTGCTTTTAGGAAGACACAGAGCCTGGGATTTAAGTCCATTTCTGAAGGGAAACACACAGCATAGTTCTCATCCATGGATCACACTCTGCTTTAGAGCAAGAAGCACACTCTTGCTTTCTAGAGTCTCTAAGACAGCAGGAAACGTGAGTGTGCCCAGAACAAAAGACCGAGGTTTCCTACACATATGGATCATATGTAGTCTAACTCTGCTTCTGAAACTGATACAAAGCACTGACCCTCTAACATCCAATGCTTGTCAGTTAAGATGAGAAACGCGTGAGCTCAGTGAACGATGTAGTTCATTTGAGCTGAAAAGTGACTGCCCTTACCTGAATCGAAGTCTTGCTTGTAGGAAGACTCAGAGCCTGGGATTTAAGTCCATTTCTGATGGGAAACACACAGCATAGTTCTCATCCGTGGATCACACTCTGCTTTAGAGCGAGAAGCACACTCTTGCTTTCTAGAGTCTTTAATACAGCAGGAAATCTGAGTGGGCCCAGAATAAAAGAATGGTGTTTCCTACACATACGGATCATATCTAGTCCAACTCTTCTTCTGAAACTGATACAAAGCACTGGTCCTCTAACATCCAATGCTTGTCAGTTAAGATGAGAAACGTGTGAGCTTCGTGAAAGATGTAGTTCGTTTGAGCAGAAAAGTGACTGCCATTACCTGAAACGAAGTCTTGCTTGTAGGAAGACTCAGAGCCTGGGATTTAACTCCATTTCTGAAGTGAAACACACAGCGTAGTTCTCATCCATTGATCACACTCTGCTTTAAAGCAAGAAGCACACTCTTGCTTTCTAGAGTCTCAAAGACAGCAGGATATCGGAGTGTGCCCAGAACAAAGGAATGGTGTTTCCTACACATACGGACTATATGTAGTCCAAAATTGCTTCTGAAACTGATTGAATGCACTGGTCCTCTAACATCCAATGCTTGTCAGTTAAGATGAGAAACGTGTGAGCTTCGTGAACGATGTAGTTCATTTGAGCAGAAAAGTGACTGCCCTCACCTGAAACGAAGTCTTGCTTGTAGGGTGACTCAGAGCCTGGGATTTAACTCCTTTTCTGAAGTGAAACACACAGCATAGTTTTCTTCCATGGATCACAATCTGCTTTAGAACGAGAAGCACGCTCTTGCTTTCTACAGTCTCTAAGACAGCAGGAAACGTGAGTGTGCTGAGAAAAAAAAACGGTGTGTCCTACACAGAATGACCATATCTAGTCCAAATCTGCTTCTTAAACTGATACAAAGCACTGGTCCTCTAACATCCTATGCTTGTCTGTTAAGATGAGAAACGTGTGAGCTTCATGAACGATGTATTTCGTTTGAGCAGAAAAGTGACTGCCCTTACCTGAATTGAAGTCTTGCTTGTAGGAAGACTCAGAGCATGGGATTTAACTCCATTTCTGAATTGAAACACACAGCAGTGTTCTCATCCATTGATGACACTCTGCTTTAGAACAAGAAGCACGCTCTTGCTTTCTAGAATCTCTAACACAACAGGAAACGTGAGTATGCTGAGAACAAAAGATCGGTGTTTCCTACACTTATGGACCATATCTAGTCCAACTCTGCTTCTGAAACTGATACACAGCACTGGTCCTCTAACATCCAATGCTTGTCAGTTAAGATGAGAAACGTGTGAGCTTCTGGAACGATGTAGTTCGTTTGAGCAGAAAAGTGACTACACTTACCTGAAACGAAGTCTTGCTTGTTGGGAGACACAGAGCATGGGATTTAACTCCATTTCTGAAGTGAAACACAAAGCATAGTCTCATCCATGGATCACACTCTGCTTTAGAGCAAGAAGCACGCTCTTGCTTTCTAGTGTCTCTAAGACAGCAGGAAACGTGAGTGTGCCCAGAACAAAAGATCGAGGTTTCCTACACATGTGGATCATATGTAGTCCAACTCTGCTTCTAATACTGATACAAAGCACTGACCCTCTAACATCCAATGCTTGTCAGTTAAGATGAGAAATGCGTGAGCTCAGTGAATGATGTAGTTAGTTTGAGCTGAAAAGTGACTGCCCTTACCTGAATCGAAGTCTTGCTTGTAGGAAGACTCAGAGCCTGGGATTTAACTCCATTTCTGAAGGGAAACACACAGCATAGTTCTCATCCATGGATCACACTCTGCTTTAGAGCGAGAAGCACACACTTGCTTTCTAGAGTCTCTAATACAGCAGGAAATCTGAGTGTGCCCAGAAGAAAAGAATGGTGTTTCCTACACATACGGACCACATGTAGTCCAAATCTGCTTCTAAAACTGATACAAAGCACTGACCCTCTAACATCCAATGCTTGTCAGTTAAGATGGGAAACGTATGAGCTTCAAGAACGATGTAGTTCGTTTGAGCAGAAAAGTGACTGCCCTTA
The DNA here is from genome assembly GCA_949786385.1 of Onychomys leucogaster. Lineage (NCBI taxonomy): Eukaryota > Metazoa > Chordata > Mammalia > Rodentia > Cricetidae > Onychomys > Onychomys leucogaster. The sequence goes on from CATKUP010000123.1 coordinate 657,289, forward strand.
CCTGAATTGAAGTCTTGCTTGTAGGAAGACTCAGAGCCTGGGATTTAACTCCATTTCTGAAGTAAAACACACAGCAGTGTAATCATCCATTGATCACACTCTGCTTTAGAACAAGAAGCACGCTATTGCTTTCTAGAGTCTCTAAGACAGCAGGAAACTTGAGTGTGCTGAGAACAAAGAACGGTGTTTCCTACACTTACGGACCATATCTAGTCCAACTCTTCTTCTGAAACTGATACAAAGCATTGGTCCTCTAACATCCAATGCTTGTCAGTTAAGATGAGAAACGTGTGAGCTTCGTGAAAGATGTAGTTCGTTTGAGCAGAAAAGTGACTGCCATTACCTGAAACGAAATCTTGCTTGTAGGAAGACTCAGAGCCTGGGATTTAACTCCATTTCTGAAGTGAAACACACAGCGTAGTTCTCATCCATTGATCAAACTCTGCTTTAGAGCAAGAAGCACACTCTTGCTTTCTAGAGTCTCTAAGACAGCAGGATATCTGAGTGTGCCCAGAACAAAAGAACGGTGTTTCCTACACATACGGACTATATGTAGTCCAAAACTAGTTCTGAAACTGATTGAATGCACTGGTCCTCGAACATCCAATGCTTGTCAGTTAAGATGAGAAACGTGTGAGCTTCGTGAACGATGTAGTTCATTTGAGCAGAAAAGTGACTGCCCTCACCTGAAACGAAGTCTTGCTGGTAGGGAGACTCAGAGCCTGGGATTTAACTCCTTTTCGGAAGTGAAACACACAGCATAGTTTTCATCCGTGGATCACACTCTGCTTTAGAACGAGAATCACGCTCTTGCTTTCTAGAGTCTCTAAGACAGTGGGAAAAGTGAGTGTGCTGAGAACAAAAGAACAGTGTTTCCTACACATACGGACCAATTCTAGTCCAAATCTGCTTATTAAACTGATACAAAGCACTGGTCCTCTAACATCGAATGCTTGTCTGTTAAGATGAGAAACGTGTGAGCTTTGTGAACGATATAGTTCCTTTGAACTGAAAAGTGACTGCTCTTACCTGAAAAGAAGTCTTGCTTTTAGGAAGACACAGAGCCTGGGATTTAAGTCCATTTCTGAAGGGAAACACACAGCATAGTTCTCATCCATGGATCACACTCTGCTTTAGAGCAAGAAGCACACTCTTGCTTTCTAGAGTCTCTAAGACAGCAGGAAACGTGAGTGTGCCCAGAACAAAAGACCGAGGTTTCCTACACATATGGATCATATGTAGTCTAACTCTGCTTCTGAAACTGATACAAAGCACTGACCCTCTAACATCCAATGCTTGTCAGTTAAGATGAGAAACGCGTGAGCTCAGTGAACGATGTAGTTCATTTGAGCTGAAAAGTGACTGCCCTTACCTGAATCGAAGTCTTGCTTGTAGGAAGACTCAGAGCCTGGGATTTAAGTCCATTTCTGATGGGAAACACACAGCATAGTTCTCATCCGTGGATCACACTCTGCTTTAGAGCGAGAAGCACACTCTTGCTTTCTAGAGTCTTTAATACAGCAGGAAATCTGAGTGGGCCCAGAATAAAAGAATGGTGTTTCCTACACATACGGACCATATCTAGTCCAACTCTTCTTCTGAAACTGATACAAAGCACTGGTCCTCTAACATCCAATGCTTGTCAGTTAAGATGAGAAACGTGTGAGCTTCGTGAAAGATGTAGTTCGTTTGAGCAGAAAAGTGACTGCCATTACCTGAAACGAAGTCTTGCTTGTAGGAAGACTCAGAGCCTGGGATTTAACTCCATTTCTGAAGTGAAACACACAGCGTAGTTCTCATCCATTGATCACACTCTGCTTTAAAGCAAGAAGCACACTCTTGCTTTCTAGAGTCTCAAAGACAGCAGGATATCGGAGTGTGCCCAGAACAAAGGAACGGTGTTTCCTACACATACGGACTATATGTAGTCCAAAATTGCTTCTGAAACTGATTGAATGCACTGGTCCTCTAACATCCAATGCTTGTCAGTTAAGATGAGAAACGTGTGAGCTTCGTGAACGATGTAGTTCATTTGAGCAGAAAAGTGACTGCCCTCACCTGAAACGAAGTCTTGCTTGTAGGGTGACTCAGAGCCTGGGATTTAACTCCTTTTCTGAAGTGAAACACACAGCATAGTTTTCTTCCATGGATCACAATCTGCTTTAGAACGAGAAGCACGCTCTTGCTTTCTACAGTCTCTAAGACAGCAGGAAACGTGAGTGTGCTGAGAAAAAAAAACGGTGTGTCCTACACAGAATGACCATATCTAGTCCAAATCTGCTTCTTAAACTGATACAAAGCACTGGTCCTCTAACATCCTATGCTTGTCTGTTAAGATGAGAAACGTGTGAGCTTCATGAACGATGTATTTCGTTTGAGCAGAAAAGTGACTGCCCTTACCTGAATTGAAGTCTTGCTTGTAGGAAGACTCAGAGCATGGGATTTAACTCCATTTCTGAATTGAAACACACAGCAGTGTTCTCATCCATTGATGACACTCTGCTTTAGAACAAGAAGCACGCTCTTGCTTTCTAGAATCTCTAACACAACAGGAAACGTGAGTGTGCTGAGAACAAAAGATCGGTGTTTCCTACACTTATGGACCATATCTAGTCCAACTCTGCTTCTGAAACTGATACACAGCACTGGTCCTCTAACATCCAATGCTTGTCAGTTAAGATGAGAAACGTGTGAGCTTCTGGAACGATGTAGTTCGTTTGAGCAGAAAAGTGACTGCCCTTACCTGAAACGAAGTCTTGCTTGGAGGAAGACTCAGAGCCTGGGATTTAACTCCAATTCCGAAGTGAAACACACAGCATAGTTCTCATCCATGGATCACACTCTGCTTTAGAGCAAGAAGCACACTCTTGCTTTCTAGAGTCTGTAAGACAGCAGGAAATCTGAGTGTGCCCAGAACAAAAGAACGGTGTTTCCTTCACATACGGACTATATGTAGTCCAAAACGTCTTCTGAAACTGATAGAATGCACTGGTCCTCTAACATCCAATGCTTGTCAGTTAAGATGAGAAACGTGTGAGCTTTGTGAAAGATGTATTTCGTTTGAGCAGAAAAGTGACTGCCCTTACCTGAAACGAAGTCTTGCTTGTAGGGAGACTCAGAGCCTGGGATTTAACTCCTTTTCTGAAGTGAAACACACAGCATAGTTTTCATGCATGGATCACACTCTGCTTTAGAACGAGAAGCACGCTCTTGCTTTCTAGAGTCTCTAAGACAGCAGGAAACGTGAGTGTGCTGAGAACAAAAGAACGGTGTTTCCTACACATACGGACCATATCTAGTCAAAATCTGCATCTTAAACTGATACAAAGCACTGGTCCTCTAACATCCAATGCTTTTCTGTTATGATGAGAAACGTGTGAGCTTTGTGAATGATATAGTTCCTTTGAACTGAAAAGTGACTGCCCTTACCCGAAAAGAAGTCTTGCTTGTAGGAAGACACAGATCCTGGGATTTAAGTCCATTTCTGAAGGGAAACACACAGCATAGTTCTCATCCATGGATCACGCTCTGCTTTAGAGCGAGAAGCACACTATTGCTTTCTAGAGTCTCTAATAAAGCAGGAAATCTGAGTGTGCCCAGAACAAAAGAACGGTGTTTCCTCCACATAGGGACCATATGTAGTCCAAATCTGCTTCTGAAACTGATACAAAGCACTGACCGTCTAACATCCAATGCTTGTCAGTTAAGATGGGAAATGTGTGAGCTTCATGAACGATGTAGTTCGTTTGAGCAGAAAAATTACAGCCCTTACATGAATTGAAGTCTTGCTTGTAGGAAGACTCAGAGCCTGGGATTTAACTCCATTTCTGAAGTAAAACACACAGCAGTGTAATCATCCATTGATCACACTCTGCTTTAGAACAAGAAGCACACTCTTGCTTTCTAGAGTCTCTAATACAGCAGGAAACGTGATTTTGCTGAGAACAAAAGAACGGTGTTTCCTACACATACGGACATTATATAGTCCAACTCTGCTTCTGAAACTGATACACAGCACTGGTCCTCTAACATCCAATGCTTGTCAGTTAAGATGAGAAACGTGTGAGCTTCTGGAACGATGTAGTTCGTTTGAGCAGAAAAGTGACTGCCCTTACCTGAAACGAAGTCTTGCTTGGAGGAAGACTCAGAGCCTGGGATTTAACTCCAATTCCGAAGTGAAACACACAGCATAGTTCTCATGCACGGAACACACTCTGCTTTAGAGCAAGAAGCACACTCTTGCTTTCTAGAGTCTGTAAGACAGCAGGAAATCTGAGTGTGCCCAGAACAAAAGAACGGTGTTTCCTTCACATACGGACTATATGTAGTCCAAAATTTCTTCTGAAACTGATAGAATGCACTGGTCCTCTAACATCCAATGCTTGTCAGTTAAGATGAGAAACGTGTGAGCTTTGTGAAAGATGTATTTCGTTTGAGCAGAAAAGTGACTGCCCTTACCTGAAACGAAGTCTTGCTTGTAGGGAGACTGAGAGCCTGGGATTTAACTCCTTTTCTGAAGTGAAACACACAGCATAGTTTTCATCCATGGATCACACTCTGCTTTAGAACGAGAAGCACGCTCTTGCTTTCTAGAGTCTCTAAGACAGCAGGAAACGTGAGTGTGCTGAGAACAAAAGAACGGTGTTTCCTACACATAAGGACCATATCTAGTCAAAATCTGCATCTTTAACTGATACAAAGCACTGGTCCTCTAACATCCAATGCTTTTCTGTTATGATGAGAAACGTGTGAGCTTTGTGAATGATATAGTTCCTTTGAACTGAAAAGTGACTGCCCTTACCCGAAAAGAAGTCTTGCTTGTAGGAAGACACAGAGCCTGGGATTTAAGTCCATTTCTGAAGGGAAACACACATCATAGTTCTCATCCATGGATCACGCTCTGCTTTAGAGCGAGAAGCACACTCTTGCTTTCTAGAGTCTCTAATAAAGCAGGAAATCTGAGTGTGCCCAGAACAAAAGAACTGTGTTTCCTACACATAGGGACCATATGTAGTCCAAATCTGCTTCTGAAACTGATACAAAGCACTGACCGTCTAACATCCAATGCTTGTCAGTTAAGATGGGAAATGTGTGAGCTTCATGAACGATGTAGTTCGTTTGAGCAGAAAAATGACAGCCCTTACATGAATTGAAGTCTTGCTTGTAGGAAGACTCAGAGCCTGGGATTTAACTCCATTTCTGAAGTAAAACACACAGCAGTGTAATCATCCATTGATCACACTCTGCTTTAGAACAAGAAGCACACTCTTGCTTTATAGAGTCTCTAATACAGCAGGAAACGTGATTTTGCTGAGAACAAAAGAACGGTGTTTCCTACACATACGGACATTATATAGTCCAACTCTGCTTCTGAAACTGATACAAAGCACTGGTCCTCTAACATCCAATGCTTGTCTGTTAAGGTGGGAAACGTGTGAGCTCCGTGAACGATGTAGTTCGTTTGAGCTGAAAAGTGACTGCCCTTACCTGAAACGAAGTCTTGCTTGTAGGAAGACTCAGAGCCTGGGATTTAACTCCATTTCTGAAGGCAAACACACAGCATATTTCTCATCCATGGATCACACTCTGCTTTAGAGCGAGAAGCACGCTCTTGCTTTCTAGAGTCTCTAAGACAGCAGGAAACATGAGTCTGCTGAGAACAAAAGGACGGTGTTTCCCACACTTATGGGCCATATCTAGTCCAACTCTGCTTCTGATACTGATACACAGCACTGGTCCTCTAACATCCAATGCTTGTCAGTTAAGATGAGAAACGTGTGAGCTTCTGGAACGATGTAGTTCGTTTGAGCAGAAAAGGGACTGCCCTTACCTGAAATGAAGTCTTGCTTGGAGGAAGACTCAGAGCCTGGGATTTAACTCCAATTCCGAAGTGAAACACACAGCATAGTACTCATCCATGGATCACACTCTGCTTTAGAGCAAGAAGCACACTCTTGCTTTCTAGAGTCTCTAAGACAGCAGGAAATCTGAGTGTGCCCAGAACAAAAGAACGGTGTTTCCTACACATACAGACTATATGTAGTCCAAAACTTCTTCTGAAACTGATAGAATGCACTGGTCCTCTAACATCCAATGCTTGTCAGTTAAGATGAGAAACGTGTGAGCTTCGTGAAAGATGTAGTTCGTTTGAGCAGAAAAGTGACTGCCGTTACCTGAAACGAAGTCTTGCTTGTAGTAAGACACAGAGCCTGGGATTTAAGTCCATTTCTGAAGGGAAACACACAGCATAGTTCTCATCCATGGATCACCCTCTGCTTTAGAGCGAGAAGCACACTCTTGCTTTGTAGAGTCTCTAATACAGCAGGAAATCTGTGTGTGCCCGGAACAAAAGAACGGTGTTTCCTACACATATGGACCATATGTAGTCCAAATCTGCTTCTGAAACTGATACAAAGCACTGACCATCTAACATCCATTGCTTGTCAGTTAAGATGAGAAACGTGTGAGCTTCATGAACAATATAGTTCGTTTGAGCAGAAAAGTGACTGCCCTTACCTGAAACGAAGTCTTGCCTGTAGGAAGACTCAGAGCCTGGGATTTAACTCCATTTCTGAAGTCAAGCACACAGCATAGTTCTCATCCATGGATCACACTCTGCTTTAGAGCAAGAAGAACACTCTTGCTTTCTAGAGTCTCTAAGACAGCAGGAAATCTGAGTGTGTCCAGAACAAAAGAACGGTGTTTCCTACACATATGGACCATATCTAGTCCAAGTCTTCTTCTGTAACTGATACAAAGCACTGGTCCTCTAACATCCAATTCTTGTCAATTAAGATGAGAAACGTGTGAGCTTCGTGAATGATGTAGTTCATTTGAGCAGAAAAGTGACTGCCGTTACCTGAAACGAAGTCTTGCTTGTAGTAAGACACAGAGTCTGGGATTTAAGTCCATTTCTGAAGGGAAACACACAGCATAGTTCTCATCCATGGATCACACTCTGCTTTAGAGCGAGAAGCACACTCTAGCTTTCTAGACTCTCTAATACAGCAGGAAATCTGAGTGTGCCCAGAACAAAAGAACGGTGTTTCCTACACATATGGACCATATGTAGTCCAAATCTGCTTCTGAAACTGATACAAAGCAGTGACCCTCTAACATCCAATGCTTGTCAGTTAAGATGAGAAATGTGTGAGCTTCGTGAACGATGTAGTTAGTTTGAGCAGAAAAGTGACTGCCCTTACCTGAATTTAAGTCTTGCTTGTAGGAAGACTCAGAGCCTGGGATTTAACTCCATTTCTGAAGTAAAACACACAGCAGTGTAATCATCCATTGATCACACTCTGCTTTAGAGCGAGAAGCACGCTCTTGCTTTCTTGAATTTCTAATACAGCAGGAAATCTGAGTGTGCCCAGAACAAAAGAACGGTGTTTCCTACACATATGGACCATATCTAGTCCAACTCTTCTTCTGAAACTGATACAAAGCACTGGTCCTCTACCATCCAATGCTTGTCAATTAAGATGAGAAACGTGTGAGCTTCGTGAATGATGTAGTTCATTTGAGCAGAAAAGTGACTGCCCATACCTGAAACGAAGTCTTGCTTGTAGTAAGACACAGAGCCTGGGATTTAAGTCCATTTCTGAAGGGAAACACACAGCATAGTTCTCATCCATGGATCACACTCTGCTTTAGAGCGAGAAGCACACTCTAGCTTTCTAGACTCTCTAATACAGCAGGAAATCTGAGTGTGCCCAGAACAAAAGAACGGTGTTTCCTACACATATGGACCATATGTAGTCCAACTCTGCTTCTGAAACTGATACAAAGCACTGGTCCTCTAACATCCAATGCTTGTCTGCTATATGAGAAATGTGTGAGCTTCGTGAACGATGTAGTTAGTTTGAGCAGAAAAGTGACTGCCCTTACCTGAATTTAAGTCTTGCTTGTAGGAAGACTCAGAGCCTGGGATTTAACTCCATTTCTGAAGTAAAACACACAGCAGTGTAATCATCCATTGATCACACTCTGCTTTAGAGCGAGAAGCACGCTCTTGCTTTCTTGAATTTCTAATACAGCAGGAAATCTGAGTGTGCCCAGAAAAAAAGAACGGTGTTTCCTACACATATGGACCATATCTAGTCCAACTCTTCTTCTGAAACTGATACAAAGCACTGGTCCTCTACCATCCAATGCTTGTCAATTAAGATGAGAAACGTGTGAGCTTCGTGAATGATGTAGTTCATTTGAGCAGAAAAGTGACTGCCCTTACCTGAAACGAAGTCTTGCTTGTAGTAAGACACAGAGCCTGGGATTTAAGTCCATTTCTGAAGGGAAACACACAGCATAGTTCTCATCCATGGATCACACTCTGCTTTAGAGCGAGAAGCACACTCTAGCTTTCTAGACTCTCTAATACAGCAGGAAATCTGAGTGTGCCCAGAACAAAAGAACGGTGTTTCCTACACATATGGACCATATGTAGTCCAACTCTGCTTCTGAAACTGATACAAAGCACTGGTCCTCTAACATCCAATGCTTGTCTGCTATATGAGAAATGTGTGAGCTCAGTGAACGATGTAGTTCGTTTGAGCTGAAAAGTGACTGCCCTTACCTGAAACGAAGTCTTGCATGTAGGAAGACACAGAGCCTGGGATTTAACTCCATTTCTGAAGGGAAACACACAGCATAGTTCTCATCCATGGATCACACTCTGCTTTAGAGCAAGAAGCACGCTCTTGCTTTCTAGAATTTCTAATACAGCAGGAAATGTGAGTGTGCCCACAACAAAAGAACGGTGTTTCCTACACATATGGACCATATCTAGTCCAACTCTTCTTCTGAAACTGATACAAAGCACTGGTCCTCTAACATCCAATTCTTGTCAATTAAGATGAGAAACGTGTGAGCTTCGTGAATGATGTAGTTCATTTGAGCAGAAAAGTGACTGCCGTTACCTGAAACGAAGTCTTGCTTGTAGTAAGACACAGAGTCTGGGATTTAAGTCCATTTCTGAAGGGAAACACACAGCATAGTTCTCATCCATGGATCACACTCTGCTTTAGAGCGAGAAGCACACTCTAGCTTTCTAGACTCTCTAATACAGCAGGAAATCTGAGTGTGCCCAGAACAAAAGAACGGTGTTTCCTACACATATGGACCATATGTAGTCCAAATCTGCTTCTGAAACTGATACAAAGCACTGACCCTCTAACATCCAATGCTTGTCAGTTAAGATGAGAAATGTGTGAGCTTTGTGAACGATGTAGTTCGTTTGAGCAGAAAAATGACTGCCCTTACCTGAATTTAAGTCTTGCTTGTAGGGAGACTCAGAGCCTGGGATTTAACTCCATTTCTGAAGTAAAACACACAGCAGTGTAATCATCCATTGATCACACTCTGCTTTAGAGCGAGAAGCACGCTCTTGCTTTCTTGAATTTCTAATACAGCAGGAAATCTGAGTGTGCCCAGAACAAAAGAACGGTGTTTCCTACACATATGGACCATATCTAGTCCAACTCTTCTTCTGAAACTGATACAAAACACTGGTCCTGTAACATCCAATGTTTGTCAATTAAGATGAGAAACGTGTGAGCTTCGTGAATGATGTAGTTCATTTGAGCAGAAAAGTGACTGCCGTTACCTGAAACGAAGTCTTGCTTGTAGTAAGACACAGAGCCTGGAATTTAAGTCCATTTCTGAAGGGAAACACACAGCATAGTTCTCATCCATGGATCACACTCTGCTTTAGAGCGAGAAGCACACTCTAGCTTTCTAGACTCTCTAATACAGCAGGAAATCTGAGTGTGCCCAGAACAAAAGAACGGTGTTTCCTACACATATGGACCATATGTAGTCCAAATCTGCTTCTGAAACTGATACAAAGCAGTGACCCTCTAACATCCAATGCTTGTCAGTTAAGATGAGAAATGTGTGAGCTTCGTGAACGATGTAGTTAGTTTGAGCAGAAAAGTGACTGCCCTTACCTGAATTTAAGTCTTGCTTGTAGGAAGACTCAGAGCCTGGGATTTAACTCCATTTCTGAAGTAAAACACACAGCAGTGTAATCATCCATTGATCACACTCTGCTTTAGAGCGAGAAGCACGCTCTTGCTTTCTTGAATTTCTAATACAGCAGGAAATCTGAGTGTGCCCAGAACAAAAGAACGGTGTTTCCTACACATATGGACCATATCTAGTCCAACTCTTCTTCTGAAACTGATACAAAGCACTGGTCCTCTACCATCCAATGCTTGTCAATTAAGATGAGAAACGTGTGAGCTTCGTGAATGATGTAGTTCATTTGAGCAGAAAAGTGACTGCCCTTACCTGAAACGAAGTCTTGCTTGTAGTAAGACACAGAGCCTGGGATTTAAGTCAATTTCTGATGTGAAACACACAGCATAGTTCTCATCCATGGATCACACTCTGCTTTAGAGCAAGAAGCACGCTCTTGCTTTCTAGAATATCTAATACAGCAGGAAATCTGATTGTGCCCAGAACAAAAGAACGGTGTTTCCTACACATAAGGACTATATGTAGTCTAAATCTTCTTCTGAAACTGATACAATGCACTGGTCCTCTAACATCCAATGCTTGTCAGTTAAGATGAGAAACGTGTGAGCTCAGTGAACGATGTAGTTCGTCTGAGCTGAAAAGTGACTGCCCTTACCTGAAACGAAGTCTTGCCTGTAGGAAGACACAGAGCCTCGGATTTACCTCCATTTCTGAAGTGAAAAACACAGCATTGTCTCATCCATTGATCACACTCTGCTTTAGAACAAGAAGCACGCTATTGCTTTCTAGATTCTCTAAGACAGCAGGAAATCTGAGTGTGCCCAGAACAAAAGAACGGTGTTTCCTACACATATGGACCATATCTAGTCCAACTCTTCTTCTGAAACTGATACAAAGCACTGGTCCTCTAACATCCAATGCTTGTCAATTAAGATGAGAAACGTGTGAGCTTCCTGAATGATGTAGTTCATTTGAGCAGAAAAGTGACTGCCGTTACCTGAAACGAAGTCTTGCTTGTAGTAAGACACAGAGCCTGGGATTTAAGTCCATTTCTGAAGGGAAACACACAGCATAGTTCTCATCCATGGATCACCCTCTGCTTTAGAGCGAGAAGCACACTCTTGCTTTGTAGAGTCTCTAATACAGCAGGAAATCTGTGTGTGCCCGGAACAAAAGAACGGTGTTTCCTACACATATGGACCATATGTAGTCCAAATCTGCTTCTGAAACTGATACAAAGCACTGACCATCTAACATCCATTGCTTGTCAGTTAAGATGAGAAACGTGTGAGCTTCATGAACAATATAGTTCGTTTGAGCAGAAAAGTGACTGCCCTTACCTGAAACGAAGTCTTGCCTGTAGGAAGACTCAGAGCCTGGGATTTAACTCCATTTCTGAAGTCAAGCACACAGCATAGTTCTCATCCATGGATCACACTCTGCTTTAGAGCAAGAAGAACACTCTTGCTTTCTAGAGTCTCTAAGACAGCAGGAAATCTGAGTGTGTCCAGAACAAAAGAACGGTGTTTCCTACACATATGGACCATATCTAGTCCAAGTCTTCTTCTGTAACTGATACAAAGCACTGGTCCTCTAACATCCAATTCTTGTCAATTAAGATGAGAAACGTGTGAGCTTCGTGAATGATGTAGTTCATTTGAGCAGAAAAGTGACTGCCGTTACCTGAAACGAAGTCTTGCTTGTAGTAAGACACAGAGCCTGGGATTTAAATCCATTCCTGAAGGGAAACACACAGCATTGTTCTCATCCATGGATCACACTCTGCTTTAGAGCGAGAAGCACACTCTAGCTTTCTAGACTCTCTAATACAGCAGGAAATCTGAGTGTGCCAAGAACAAAAGAACGGTGTTTCCTACACATATGGACCATATGTAGTCCAAATCTGCTTCTGAAACTGATACAAAGCAGTGACCCTCTAACATCCAATGCTTGTCAGTTAAGATGAGAAATGTGTGAGCTTCGTGAACGATGTAGTTAGTTTGAGCAGAAAAGTGACTGCCCTTACCTGAATTTAAGTCTTGCTTGTAGGAAGACTCAGAGCCTGGGATTTAACTCCATTTCTGAAGTAAAACACACAGCAGTGTAATCATCCATTGATCACACTCTGCTTTAGAGCGAGAAGCACGCTCTTGCTTTCTTGAATTTCTAATACAGCAGGAAATCTGAGTGTGCCCAGAACAAAAGAACGGTGTTTCCTACACATATGGACCATATCTAGTCCAACTCTTCTTCTGAAACTGATACAAAGCACTGGTCCTCTACCATTCAATGCTTGTCAATTAAGATGAGAAACGTGTGAGCTTCGTGAATGATGTAGTTCATTTGAGCAGAAAAGTGACTGCCCTTACATGAAACGAAGTCTTGCTTGTAGTAAGACACAGAGCCTGGGATTTAAGTCAATTTCTGAAGTGAAACACACAGCATAGTTCTCATCCATGGATCACACTCTGCTTTAGAGCAAGAAGCACGCTCTTGCTTTCTAGAGTATCTAATACAGCAGGAAATCTGATTGTGCCCAGAACAAAAGAACGGTGTTTCCTACACATAAGGACTATATGTAGTCTAAATCTTCTTCTGAAACTGATAAAATGCACTGGTCCTCTAACATCCAATGCTTGTCAGTTAAGATGAGAAACGTATGAGCTCAGTGAACGATGTAGTTCGTTTGAGCTGAAAAGTGACTGCCCTTACCTGAAACGAAGTCTTGCCTGTAGGAAGACACAGAGCCTCGGATTTACCTCCATTTCTGAAGTGAAAAACACAGCATTGTCTCATCCATTGATCACACTCTGCTTTAGAACAAGAAGCACGCTATTGCTTTCTAGATTCTCTAAGACAGCAGGAAATCTGAGTGTGCCCAGAACAAAAGAACGGTGTTTCCTACACATATGGACCATATCTAGTCCAACTCTTCTTCTGAAACTGATACAAAGCACTGGTCCTCTAACATCCAATGCTTGTCAATTAAGATGAGAAACGTGTGAGCTTCGTGAATGATGTAGTTCATTTGAGCAGAAAAGTGACTGCCCTTACCTGAAACGAAGTCTTGCTTGTAGTAAGACACAGAGCCTGGGATTTAAGTCCATTTCTGAAGGGAAACACACAGCATAGTTCTCATCCATGGATCACACTCTGCTTTAGAGCGAGAAGCACACTCTTGCTTTGTAGAGTCTCTAATACAGCAGGAAATCTGTGTGTGCCCGGAACAAAAAACGGTGTTTCCTACACATATGGACCATATGTAGTCCAAATCTGCTTCTGAAACTGATACAAAGCACTGACCATCTAACATCCATTGCTTGTCAGTTAAGATGAGAAACGTGTGAGCTTCATGAACAATGTAGTTCGTTTGAGCAGAAAAGTGACTGCCCTTACCTGAAACGAAGTCTTGCCTGTAGGAAGACTCAGAGCCTGGGATTTAACTCCATTTCTGAAGTCAAGCACACAGCATAGTTCTCATCCATGGATCACACTCTGCTTTAGAGCAAGAAGCACACTCTTGCTTTCTAGAGTCTCTAAGACAGCAGGAAATCTGAGTGTGTCCAGAACAAAAGAACGGTGTTTCCTACACATATGGACCATATCTAGTCCAAGTCTTCTTCTGAAACTGATACAAAGCACTGGTCCTCTAACATCCAATTCTTGTCAATTAAGATGAGAAACGTGTGAGCTTCGTGAATGATGTAGTTCATTTGAGCAGAAAAGTGACTGCCGTTACCTGAAACGAAGTCTTGCTTGTAGTAAGACACAGAGCCTGGGATTTAACTCCATTTCTGAAGTTAAACACACAGCATAGTTCTCATCCATGGATCACACTCTGCTTTAGAGCAAGAAGCACACTCTAGCTTTCTAGACTCTCTAATACAGCAGGAAATCTGAGTGTGCCAAGAACAAATGAACGGTGTTTCCTACACATATGGACCATATGTAGTCCAAATCTGCTTCTGGAACTGATACAAAGCACTGACCCTCTAACTTCCAATGCTTTTCAGTTAAGATGAGAAATGTGTGAGCTTCGTGAACGATGTAGTTCCTTTGAGCAGAAAAGTGACAGCCCTTACCTGAAAAGAAGTCTTGCTTGTAGGGAGACTCAGAGCCTGGGATTTAACTCCAATTCTGAAGTGAAACACACAGCATTATCTCATCCATTGATCACACTCTGCTTTAGAACAAGAAGAACGCTCTTGCTTTCTAGAGTCTCTAAGACAGCAGGAAACGTGAGTGTGCTGAGAACAAAAGAACGGTGTTTCCTACACATACGGACCTTATCTAGTCCAACTCTGCTTCTGAAACTGATACAAAGCACTGGTCCTCTAACATCCAATGCTTGTCTGCTATATGAGAAATGTGTGAGCTCAGTGAACGATGTAGTTCGTTTGAGCTGAAAAGTGACTGCCCTTACCTGAAACGAAGTCTTGCATGTAGGAAGACACAGAGCCTGGGATTTAAGTCCATTTCTGAAGGGAAACACACAGCATAGTTCTCATCCATGGATCACACTCTGCTTTAGAGCAAGAAGCACGCTCTTGCTTTCTAGAATTTCTAATACAGCAGGAAATCTGAGTATGCCCACAACAAAAGAACGGTGTTTCCTACACATATGGACCATATCTAGTCCAACTCTTCTTCTGAAACTGATACAAAGCACTGGTCCTCTAACATCCAATGCTTGTCTGTGAAGATGAGAAACGTGTGAGCTCCGTGAATGATGTAGTTCGTTTGAGCTGAAAAGTGACTGCCCTTACCTGAAACGAAGTCTTGCCTGTAGGAAGACACAGAGCCTCGGATTTACCTCCATTTCTGAAGTGAAAAACACAGCATTGTCTCATCCATTGATCACACTCTGCTTTAGAACAAGAAGCACGCTATTGCTTTCTAGATTCTCTAAGACAGCAGGAAATCTGAGTGTGCCCAGAACAAAAGAACGGTGTTTCCTACACATATGGACCATATCTAGTCCAACTCTTCTTCTGAAACTGATACAAAGCACTGGTCCTCTAACATCCAATGCTTGTCAATTAAGATGAGAAACGTGTGAGCTTCGTGAATGATGTAGTTCATTTGAGCAGAAAAGTGACTGCCGTTACCTGAAACGAAGTCTTGCTTGTAGTAAGACACAGAGCCTGGGATTTAAGTCCATCTCTGAAGGGAAACACACAGCATAGTTCTCATCCATGGATCACCCTCTGCTTTAGAGCGAGAAGCACACTCTTGCTTTGTAGAGTCTCTAATACAGCAGGAAATCTGTGTGTGCCCGGAACAAAAGAACGGTGTTTCCTACACATATGGACCATATGTAGTCCAAATCTGCTTCTGAAACTGATACAAAGCACTGACCATCTAACATCCATTGCTTGTCAGTTAAGATGAGAAACGTGTGAGCTTCATGAACAATATAGTTCGTTTGAGCAGAAAAGTGACTGCCCTTACTTGAAACGAAGTCTTGCCTGTAGGAAGACTCAGAGCCTGGGATTTAACTCCATTTCTGAAGTCAAGCACACAGCATAGTTCTCATCCATGGATCACACTCTGCTTTAGAGCAAGAAGAACACTCTTGCTTTCTAGAGTCTCTAAGACAGCAGGAAATCTGAGTGTGTCCAGAACAAAAGAACGGTGTTTCCTACACATATGGACCATATCTAGTCCAAGTCTTCTTCTGTAACTGATACAAAGCACTGGTCCTCTAACATCCAATTCTTGTCAATTAAGATGAGAAACGTGTGAGCTTCGTGAATGATGTAGTTCATTTGAGCAGAAAAGTGACTGCCGTTACCTGAAACGAAGTCTTGCTTGTAGTAAGACACAGAGCCTGGGATTTAAATCCATTCCTGAAGGGAAACACACAGCATTGTTCTCATCCATGGATCACACTCTGCTTTAGAGCGAGAAGCACACTCTAGCTTTCTAGACTCTCTAATACAGCAGGAAATCTGAGTGTGCCAAGAACAAAAGAACGGTGTTTCCTACACATATGGACCATATGTAGTCCAAATCTGCTTCTGAAACTGATACAAAGCAGTGACCCTCTAACATCCAATGCTTGTCAGTTAAGATGAGAAATGTGTGAGCTTCGTGAACGATGTAGTTAGTTTGAGCAGAAAAGTGACTGCCCTTACCTGAATTTAAGTCTTGCTTGTAGGAAGACTCAGAGCCTGGGATTTAACTCCATTTCTGAAGTAAAACACACAGCAGTGTAATCATCCATTGATCACACTCTGCTTTAGAGCGAGAAGCACGCTCTTGCTTTCTTGAATTTCTAATACAGCAGGAAATCTGAGTGTGCCCAGAACAAAAGAACGGTGTTTCCTACACATATGGACCATATCTAGTCCAACTCTTCTTCTGAAACTGATACAAAGCACTGGTCCTCTACCATTCAATGCTTGTCAATTAAGATGAGAAACGTGTGAGCTTCGTGAATGATGTAGTTCATTTGAGCAGAAAAGTGACTGCCCTTACATGAAACGAAGTCTTGCTTGTAGTAAGACACAGAGCCTGGGATTTAAGTCAATTTCTGAAGTGAAACACACAGCATAGTTCTCATCCATGGATCACACTCTGCTTTAGAGCAAGAAGCACGCTCTTGCTTTCTAGAGTATCTAATACAGCAGGAAATCTGATTGTGCCCAGAACAAAAGAACGGTGTTTCCTACACATAAGGACTATATGTAGTCTAAATCTTCTTCTGAAACTGATACAATGCACTGGTCCTCTAACATCCAATGCTTGTCAGTTAAGATGAGAAACGTATGAGCTCAGTGAACGATGTAGTTCGTTTGAGCTGAAAAGTGACTGCCCTTACCTGAAACGAAGTCTTGCCTGTAGGAAGACACAGAGCCTCGGATTTACCTCCATTTCTGAAGTGAAAAACACAGCATTGTCTCATCCATTGATCACACTCTGCTTTAGAACAAGAAGCACGCTATTGCTTTCTAGATTCTCTAAGACAGCAGGAAATCTGAGTGTGCCCAGAACAAAAGAACGGTGTTTCCTACACATATGGACCATATCTAGTCCAACTCTTCTTCTGAAACTGATACAAAGCACTGGTCCTCTAACATCCAATGCTTGTCAATTAAGATGAGAAACGTGTGAGCTTCGTGAATGATGTAGTTCATTTGAGCAGAAAAGTAACTGCCGTTACCTGAAACGAAGTCTTGCTTGTAGTAAGACACAGAGCCTGGGATTTAAGTCCATTTCTGAAGGGAAACACACAGCATAGTTCTCATCCATGGATCACACTCTGCTTTAGAGCGAGAAGCACACTCTTGCTTTGTAGAGTCTCTAATACAGCAGGAAATCTGTGTGTGCCCGGAACAAAAAACGGTGTTTCCTACACATATGGACCATATGTAGTCCAAATCTGCTTCTGAAACTGATACAAAGCACTGACCATCTAACATCCATTGCTTGTCAGTTAAGATGAGAAACGTGTGAGCTTCATGAACAATGTAGTTCGTTTGAGCAGAAAAGTGACTGCCCTTACCTGAAACGAAGTCTTGCCTGTAGGAAGACTCAGAGCCTGGGATTTAACTCCATTTCTGAAGTCAAGCACACAGCATAGTTCTCATCCATGGATCACACTCTGCTTTAGAGCAAGAAGCACACTCTTGCTTTCTAGAGTCTCTAAGACAGCAGGAAATCTGAGTGTGTCCAGAACAAAAGAACGGTGTTTCCTACACATATGGACCATATCTAGTCCAAGTCTTCTTCTGAAACTGATACAAAGCACTGGTCCTCTAACATCCAATTCTTGTCAATTAAGATGAGAAACGTGTGAGCTTCGTGAATGATGTAGTTCATTTGAGCAGAAAAGTGACTGCCGTTACCTGAAACGAAGTCTTGCTTGTAGTAAGACACAGAGCCTGGGATTTAACTCCATTTCTGAAGTTAAACACACAGCATAGTTCTCATCCATGGATCACACTCTGCTTTAGAGCAAGAAGCACACTCTAGCTTTCTAGACTCTCTAATACAGCAGGAAATCTGAGTGTGCCAAGAACAAATGAACGGTGTTTCCTACACATATGGACCATATGTAGTCCAAATCTGCTTCTGGAACTGATACAAAGCACTGACCCTCTAACTTCCAATGCTTTTCAGTTAAGATGAGAAATGTGTGAGCTTCGTGAACGATGTAGTTCCTTTGAGCAGAAAAGTGACAGCCCTTACCTGAAAAGAAGTCTTGCTTGTAGGGAGACTCAGAGCCTGGGATTTAACTCCAATTCTGAAGTGAAACACACAGCATTATCTCATCCATTGATCACACTCTGCTTTAGAACAAGAAGAACGCTCTTGCTTTCTAGAGTCTCTAAGACAGCAGGAAACGTGAGTGTGCTGAGAACAAAAGAACGGTGTTTCCTACACATACGGACCTTATCTAGTCCAACTCTGCTTCTGAAACTGATACAAAGCACTGGTCCTCTAACATCCAATGCTTGTCTGCTATATGAGAAATGTGTGAGCTCAGTGAACGATGTAGTTCGTTTGAGCTGAAAAGTGACTGCCCTTACCTGAAACGAAGTCTTGCATGTAGGAAGACACAGAGCCTGGGATTTAAGTCCATTTCTGAAGGGAAACACACAGCATAGTTCTCATCCATGGATCACACTCTGCTTTAGAGCAAGAAGCACGCTCTTGCTTTCTAGAATTTCTAATACAGCAGGAAATCTGAGTATGCCCACAACAAAAGAACGGTGTTTCCTACACATATGGACCATATCTAGTCCAACTCTTCTTCTGAAACTGATACAAAGCACTGGTCCTCTAACATCCAATGCTTGTCAGTTAAGATGAGAAACGTGTGAGCTTCTGGAACGATGTAGTTCGTTTGAGCAGAAAAGGGACTGCCCTTACCTGAAATGAAGTCTTGCTTGGAGGAAGACTCAGAGCCTGGGATTTAACTCCAATTCCGAAGTGAAACACACAGCATAGTACTCATCCATGGATCACACTCTGCTTTAGAGCGAGAAGCACGCTCTTGCTTTCTAGAGTCTCTAAGACAGCAGGAAACATGAGTCTGCTGAGAACAAAAGGACGGTGTTTCCCACACTTATGGGCCATATCTAGTCCAACTCTGCTTCTGATACTGATACACAGCACTGGTCCTCTAACATCCAATGCTTGTCAGTTAAGATGAGAAACGTGTGAGCTTCTGGAACGATGTAGTTCGTTTGAGCAGAAAAGTGACTGCCCTTACCTGAATTGAAGTCTTGCTTTTAGGAAGACTCTGAGCCTGGGATTTAACTCCATTTCTGAAGTAAAACACACAGCAGTGTAATCATCCATTGATCACACTCTGCTTTAGAACAAGAAGCACGCTCTTGCTTTCTAGAGTCTCTAAGAAAGCAGGAAACGTGATTTTGCTGAGAACAAAAGAATGGTGTTTCCTACACATACGGACATTATATAGTCTAACTCTTCTTCTGAAACTGATACAAAGCACTGGTCCTCTAACATCCAATGCTTGTCTGTTAAGATGAGAAACGTGTGAGCTTCGTGAACGATGTAGTTCGTTTGAGCTGAAAAGTGACTGCCCTTACCTGAAACGAAGTCTTGTCTGTAGGAAGACACAGAGCAAGGATTTAACTCCATTTCTGAAGGGAAACACACAGCATAGTTTTCATCCATGGATCACACTCTGCTTTAGAGCGAGAAGCACGTTCTTTCTTTCTAAAGTCTCTAAGACAGCAGGAAATCTGAGTGTGCCCAGAACAAAAGAACGGTGTTTCCTACACATACGGACTATATGTAGTCCAAAACTTCTTCTGAAACTGATACAATGCACAGGTCCTCTAAAATCCAATGCTTGTCAGTTAAGATGATAATCGTGTGATCTTCGTTAACGATGTAGTTCGTTTGAGCAGAAAAGTGACAGCCCTTACCTGAAATGAAGTCTTGCTTGTAGGAAGACTCAGAGCCTGGGATTTAACTCCATTTCTGAAGTGAAACACACAGCAGTGTTCTCATCCATTGAGGACTCTCTGCTTAAGAACAAGAAGCACGCTCTTGCTTTCTAGAGTGTCTAAGACAGCAGGAAATGTGAGTATGCTGAGAACAAAAGAACGGTGTTTCGTACACATACAGACATTATATAGTACAACTCTGCTTCTTAAACTGATACAAAGCACTGGTCCTCTACCATCCAATGCTTGTCTGTTAAGATGAGAAATGTGTGAGCACAGTGAACGATGTAGTTCTTTTGAGCTGAAAAGTGACTGCCCTTAACTGAAACGAAGTTTTGCTTGTAGGAAGACACAGAGATTGGGATTTAACTCTATTTCTGAAGGGAAACACACAGCATAGTTCTCATCCATGGATCACAATCTGCTTTAGAGCGAGAAGCACGCTCTTGCTTTCTAGAGTCTCTAACACAGCAGGAAACGTGAGTGTGCTGAGAACAAAAGAACGGTGTTTCCTACACATACGGACCATATCTAGTCCAACTCTGCTTCTGAAACTGATACACAGCACCTGTCCTCTAACATCCAATGCTTGTCAGTTAAGATGAGAAACGTGTGAGCTTCTGGAACGATGTAGATCGTTTGAGCAGAAAAGTGACTGCCCTTACCTGAAACGAAGTCTTGCTTGGAGGAAGACTCAGACCCTGGGATTTAACTCCATTTCTGCAGTGAAACACACAGCATAGTTCTCATCCATGGATCACACTCTGCTTTAGAGCAAGAAGCACACTCTTGCTTTCTAGAGTCTCTAAGACAGCAGGAAATCTGAGTGTGCCCAAAACAAAAGAACGGTGTTTCCTACACATACAGACTATATGTAGTCCTAAACTTCTTCTGAAACTGATAGAATGCACTGGTCCTCTAACATCCAATGCTTGTCAGTTAAGATGGGAAACGTGTGAGCTTCATGAACGATGTAGTTCCTTTGAACTGAAAAGTGACTACCCTTACCTGAAATGAAGTCTTGCTTGTAGGAAGACACAGAGCCTGGGATTTAACTCCTTTTCTGAAGTGAAACACACACCATAGTTTTCATCCATGGATCACACTCTGCTTTAGAAGGAGAAGCACGCTCTTGCTTTCTAGAGTCTCTAAGACGGCAGGAAACGTGAGTGTGCTGAGAAAAAAAAACGGTGTTTCCTACACAGACTGACCATATCTAGTCCAAATCTGCTTCTTAAACTGATACAAAGCACTGGTCCTCTAACATCCTATGCTTGTCTGTTAAGATGAGAAACGTGTGAGCTTCATGAACGATGTAGTTCGTTTGAGCAGAAAATTGACTGCCCTTACCTGAATTGAAGTCTTGCTTGTAGGAAGACTCAGAGCCTGGGATTTATCTCCATTTCTGAATTGAAACACACAGCAGTGTTCTCATCCATTGATGACACTCTGCTTTAGAACAAGAAGCACGCTCTTGCTTTCTAGAGTCTCTAAGACAGCAGGAAACGTGAGTGTGCTGAGAACAAAAGATCGGGGTTTCCTACACTTATGGACCATATCTAGTCCAACTCTGCTTCTGAAACTGATACACAGCACTGGTCCTCTAACATCCAATGCTTGTCAGTTAAGATGAGAAACGTGTGAGCTTCTGGAACGATGTAGTTCGTTTGAGCAGAAAAGTGACTGCCGTTACCTGAAACGAAGTCTTGCTTGGAGGAAGACTCAGAGCCTGGGATTTAACTCCAATTCCGAAGTGAAACACACAGCATAGTTCTCATCCATGGATCACACTCTGCTTTAGAGCAAGAAGCACACTCTTGCTTTCTAGAGTCTGTAAGACAGCAGGAAATCTGAGTGTGCCCAGAACAAAAGAATGGTGTTTCCTACACATACGGACTATATGTAGTCCAAAACTTCTTCTGAAACTGATAGAATGCACTGGTCCTCTAACACCCAATGCTTGTCAGTTAAGATGAGAAACGTGTGAGCTTTGTGAAAGATGTAGTTCGTTTGAGCAGAAAAGTGACTGCCCTTACCTTAAACGAAGTCTTGCTTGTTAGGAGACTCAGAGCCTGGGATTTAACTCCTTTTCTGAAGTGAAACACACAGCATAGTTTTCATCCATGGATCACACTCTGCTTTAGAACGAGAAGCACGCTCTTGCTATCTAGAGTCTCTAAGACAGCAGGAAACGTGAGTGTGCTGAGAACAAAAGAACGGTGTTTCCTACACATACGGACCATATCTAGTCCAAATTTGCATCTTAAACTGATACAAAGCACTGGTCCTCTAACATCCAATGCTTTTCTGTTATGATGAGAAACGTGTGAGCTTTGTGAATGATATAGTTCCTTTGAACTGAAAAGTGACTGCCCTTACCCGAAAAGAAGTCTTGCTTGTAGGAAGACACAGAGCCTGGGATTTAAGTCCATTTCTGAAGGGAAACACACAGCATAATTCTCATCCATGGATCACACTCTGCTTTAGAGCGAGAAGCACACTCTTGCTTTCTAGAGTCTCTAATAAAGCAGGAAATCTGAGTGTGCCCAGAACAAAAGAACGGTGTTTCCTACACATAGGGACCATATGTAGTCCAAATCTGCTTCTGAAACTGATACAAAGCACTGACAGTCTAACATCCAATGCTTGTCAGTTAAGATGGGAAATGTGTGAGCTTCATGAACGATGTAGTTCGTTTGAGCAGAAAAATGACAGCCCTTACATGAATTGAAGTCTTGCTTGTAGGAAGACTCAGAGCCTGGGATTTAACTCCATTTCTGAAGTAAAACACACAGCAGTGTAATCATCCATTGATCACACTCTGCTTTAGAACAAGAAGCACACTCTTGCTTTATAGAGTCTCTAATACAGCAGGAAACGTGATTTTGCTGAGAACAAAAGAACGGTGTTTCCTACACATACGGACATTATATAGTCCAACTCTGCTTCTGAAACTGATACAAAGCACTGGTCCTCTAACATCCAATGCTTGTCTGTTAAGGTGGGAAACGTGTGAGCTCCGTGAACGATGTAGTTCGTTTGAGCTTAAAAGTGACTGCCCTTACCTGAAACGAAGTCTTGCTTGTAGGAAGACTCAGAGCCTGGGATTTAACTCCATTTCTGAAGGCAAACACACAGCATAGTTCTCATCCATGGATCACACTCTGCTTTAGAGCGAGAAGCACGCTCTTGCTTTCTAGAGTCTCTAAGACAGCAGGAAACATGAGTCTGCTGAGAACAAAAGAACGGTGTTTCCTACACTTATGGGCCATATCTAGTCCAACTCTGCTTCTGAAACTGATACACAGCACTGGTCCTCTAACATCCAATGCTTGTCAGTTAAGATGAGAAACGTGTGAGCTTCTGGAACGATGTAGTTCGTTTGAGCAGAAAAGTGACTGCCATTACCTGAAACGAAGTCTTGCTTGGAGGAAGACTCAGAGCCTGGGATTTAACTCCAATTCCGAAGTGAAACACACAGCATAGTACTCTTCCATGGATCACACTCTGCTTTAGAGCAAGAAGCACACTCTTGCTTTCTAGAGTCTCTAAGACAGCAGGAAATCTGAGTGTGCCCAGAACAAAAGAACGGTGTTTCCTACACATACGGACTATATGTAGTCCAAAACTTCTTCTGAAACTGATAGAATGCACTGGTCCTCTAACACCCAATGCTTGTCAGTTAAGATGAGAAACGTGTGAGCTTTGTGAAAGATGTAGTTCGTTTGAGCAGAAAAGTGACTGCCCTTACCTGAAACGAAATCTTGCTTGTAGGAAGACTCAGAGCATGGGATTTAACTCCATTTCTGAAGTGAAACACACAGCAGTGTTCGCATCCATGGATCACACTCTGCTTTAGAGTGAGAAGCACGCTCTTGCTTTCTAAAGTCTCTAAGACAACAGGAAACGTGAGTGTGCTGAGAACAAAATAATGGTGTTTCCTACACATCGGGACCATATCTATTCCAACTCTGCTTCTGAAACAGATACAATGCACTGGTCCTCTAACATTCAATGCTTGTCAGTTAAGAAGAGAAACGTTTGAGCTTTGTGAAAGATGTAGTTCTTTTGAGCAGAAAAGTGACTGCCCTTACCTGAAACGAAGTCTTGCTTGTAGGAAGACTCAGAGCCTGGGATTTAACTCCATTTCTGAAGTGAAACACACAGCAGTGTTCTCTTCCATTGATCATACTCTGCTTTAGAACAAGAACCACGATCATGCTTTCTAGAGTCTCTAAGAAAGCAGGAAACGTGAGTTTGCTGAGATCAAAAGAACGGTGTTTCCTACACATACAGACCATATCTAGTCCAACTCTGCCTCTGAAACTGATACAAAGCACTGGTCCTCTAACATCCAATGCTTGTCTGTTAAGTTGAGAAATGTATGAGCTCCGTGAACGATGTAGTTCGTTTGAGCTGAAAAGTGACTGCCCTTACCTGAAACGAAGTCCTGCCTGTAGGAAGACACTGAGTCTGGGATTTAACTCCATTTCTGAAGGGAAACATACAGCATAGTTCCCATCAATGGATCACACTGTGCTTTAGAGCAAGAAGCACGCTCTTGCTTTCTAGAGTCTCTAATAAAGCAGGAAATCTGAGTGTGCCCAGAACAAAAGAACGGTGTTTCCTACACATACTGACTATATGTAGTCCAAATCTTCTGAAACTGATACAATGCACTGGTCCTCTAACATCCAATGCTTGTCTGTTAGGATGAGAAACGTGTGAGCTCAGTGAAGGATGTAGTTCGTTTGAGCTGAAAAGTGACTGCCCTTACCTGAAACGAAGTCTTGCTTGTAGGAAGACACAGAGCCTGGGATTTAACTCCATTTCTGAAGTGAAACACACAGCACAGTTCTCATCCATGGATCACACTCTGCTGTAGAGCGAGAAGCACACTCATGCTTTATAGAGTCTCTAATACAGCAGGAAATCTGATTGTGCCCAGAACAAAAGAACGGTGTTTCCTACACATAAGGACCATATGTAGTCCAAATCTTCTTCTGAAACTGATAGAATGCACTGGTCCTCTAACATCCAATGCTTGTCAGTTAAGATGAGAAACATTTGAGCTTCGTGAAAGATGTTGTTCGTTTGAGCAGAAAAGTGACTGCCCTTACCTGAAACGAAATCTTGCTTGTAGGAAGACTCAGAGCATGGGATTTAACTCCATTTCTGAAGGGAAACACACAGCATAGTTCTCATCCATGGATCACACTCTGCTTTAGAGCAAGAAGCACGCTCTTGCTTTCTAGATTCTCTAATATAGCAGGAAATCTGAGTGTGCCCAGAACAAAAGAATGGTGTTTCCTACACATACGGCCTATATGTAGTCCAAATCTTCTTCTGAAACTGATACAATGCACTCGTCCTCTAATATCCAATGGTTGTCAGTTAAGATGAGAAACGTGTGAGCTTCGTGAAGGATGTAGTTCCTTTGAGCAGAAAAGTGACTGCCCTTACCTGAAACGAAGTCTTGCTTGTAGGGAGCCTCAGAGCATGGGATTTAACTCCATTTCTGAAGTGAAATACACATCATTGTCTCATTCATTGATCACACTCTGCTTTAGAACAAGAAGCATGCTCTGGCTTTCTAGATTCTCTAAGACAGCAGGAAACGTGAGTGTGCTGAGAAGAAAAGAACGGTGTTTCCTACACATACGGACCATATCTAGTCCTACTCTGCTTCTGAAACTGATACAAAGGACTGGTCCTCTAACATCCAATGCTTGTCTGTTAAGATGAGAAACGTGTGAGCTCAGTGAACGATGTAGTTCCTTTGAGCTGAAAAGTGACTGCCCTTACCTGCAACGAAGTCTTGCTTGTAGGAAGGCTCAGAGCCTGGGATTTAACTCCATTTCTGAAGTGAAACACACAGCAGTGTTCTCTTCCATTGATCACACTATGCTTTAGAAGAAGAACCACGATCATGCTTTCTAGAGTCTCTAAGACAGCAGGAAACGTGAGATTGCTGAGATCAAAAGAACGGTGTTTCCTACACATACAGACCATATCTAGTCCAACTCTGCCTCTGAAACTGATACAAAGCACTGGTCCTCTAACATCCAATGCTTGTCTGTTAAGTTGAGAAATGTGTGAGCTCTGTGAACGATGTAGTTCGTTTGAGCTGAAAAGTGACTGCCCTTACCTGAAACGAAGTCTTGCCTGTAGGAAGACACAGAGTCTGGGATTTAACTCCATTTCTGAAGGGAAACATACAGCATAGTTCTCATCAATGGATCACACTTTGCTTTAGAGCGAGAAGCACGCTCTTGCTTTCTAAAGTCTCTATGACAGCAGGAAACCTGAGTGGGCTGAGAACAAAAGAACGGTGTTTCCTACACATACGGACCATATCTAGTCCAACTCTGCTTCTGAAAGTGATACAAAGCACTGGTCCTCTAAAATCCAATGCTTGTCTGTTAAGATGAGAAACGTGTGAGCTTCGTGAACAATGTAGTTCGTTTGAGCAGAAAAGTGACTGCCCTTACCTGAAACGAAGTCGTGCTTGTAGGAAGACACTGAGTCTGGGATTTAACTCCATTTCTGAAGGGAAACATACAGCATAGTTCTCATCAATGGATAACACTGTGCTTTAGAGCTAGAAGCACGCTCTTGCTTTCTAGAGTCTCTAATAAAGCAGGAAATCTGAGTGTGCCCAGAACAAAAGAACGGTGTTTCCTACACATACTGACTATATGTAGTCCAAATCTTCTGAAACTGATACAATGCACTGGTCCTCTAACATCCAATGCTTGTCTGTTAGGATGAGAAACGTGTGAGCTCAGTGAACGATGTAGTTCGTTTGAGCTGAAAATTGACTGCCCTTACCTGAAACGAAGTCTTGCTTGTAGGAAGACACAGAGCCTGGGATTTAACTCCATTTCTGAAGGGAAACACACACCATAGTTCTCATCCATGGATAACACCCTGCTTTAGAGCGAGAAGCACGCTCTTGCTTTCTAAAGTCTCTAAGACAGCAGGAAACGTGAGTGTGCTGAGAACAAAAGAACGGTGTTTCCTACACATACGGACGATATCTAGTCCAACTCTTCTTCTGAAACTCATAGAAAGCACTGGTCCTCTAACATCCAATGCTTGTCAATTAAGATGAGAAACGTTTGAGCTTCGTGAACGATGTAGTTCCTTTGAGCAGAAAAGTGACTGCCCTTACCTGAAACGAAGTCTTGCCTGTAGGAAGACACAGAGCCTGGGATTTAACTCCATTTCTGAAGGGAAACACACAGCATAGTTCTCATCCATGGATCACACTCTGCCTTAGAGCAAGAAGCACGCTCTTGCTTTCTAGATTCTCTAATATAGCAGGAAATCTGAGTGTGCCCAGAACAAAAGAACGATGTTTCCTACACATACGGCCTATATGTAGTCCAAATCTTCTTCTGAAACTGATACAATGCACTCGTCCTCTAATATCCAATGGTTGTCAGTTAAGATGAGAAACGTCTGAGCTTCGTGAAGGATGTAGTTCGTTTGAGCAGAAAAGTAACTGCTCTTACCTGAAATGAAGTCTTGCTTGTAGGGAGACTCAGAGCATGGGATTTAACTCCATTTCTGAAGTGAAACACACAGCATTGTCTCATTCATTGATCACACTCTGCTTTAGAACAAGAAGCACGCTCTTGCTTTCTAGAATCTCTAAGACAGCAGGAAACGTGAGTGTGCTGAGAACAAAAGAACGGTGTTTCCTACATATACAGACAATATCTAGTCCAATTCTGCTTCTGAAAGTGATACAAAGCACTGCTCCTCTAACATCCAATGCTTGTCAATTAAGATGAGAAACGTTTGAGCTTCGTGAACGATGTAGTTCGTTTGAGCAGAAAAGTATCTGCCCTTACCGGAAACGAAGTCTTGCCTGTAGGAAGACACAGAGCCTGGGATTTAACTCCATTTCTGAAGGGAAACACACAGCATAGTTCTCATCCATGGATCACACTCTGCTTTAGAGCAAGAAGCACGCTCTTGCTTTCTAGATTCTCTAATATAGCAGGAAATCTGAGTGTGCCCAGAACAAAAGAACGATGTTTCCTACACATACGGCCTATATGTAGTCCAAATCTTCTTCTGAAACTGATACAATGCACTCGTCCTCTAATATCCAATGGTTGTCAGTTAAGATGAGAAACGTGTGAGCTTCGTGAAGGATGTAGTTCCTTTGAGCAGAAAAGTGACTGCCCTTACCTGAAACGAAGTCTTGCTTGTAGGAAGACTCAGAGCATGGGATTTAACTCCATTTCTGAAGTGAAACACACAGCACTGTTCTCTTCCATTGATCACACTCTGCTTTAGAAGAAGAACTACGATCATGCTTTCTAGAGTCTCTAACACAGCAGGAAACGTGAGATTGCTGAGATCAAAAGAACGGTGTTTCCTACACATACAGACCATATCTAGTCCAACTCTGCCTCTGAAACTGATACAAAGCACTGGTCCTCTAACATCCAATGCTTGTCTGTTAAGTTGAGAAATGTGTGAGCTCTGTGAACGATGTAGTTCGTTTGAGCTGAAAAGTGACTGCCATTACCTGAAACGAAGTCTTGCCTGTAGGAAGACACAGAGTCTGGGATTTAACTCCATTTCTGAAGGGAAACATACAGCATAGTTCTCATCAATGGATCACACTTTGCTTTAGAGCGAGAAGCACGCTCTTGCTTTCTAAAGTCTCTAAGACAGCAGGAAACGTGAGTGTGCTGAGAACAAAAGAACGGTGTTTCCTACACATACGGACCATATCTAGTCCAACTCTGCTTCTGAAAGTGATACAAAGCACTGGTCCTCTAAAATCCAATGCTTGTCTGTTAAGATGAGAAACGTGTGAGCTTCGTGAACAATGTAGTTCGTTTGAGCTGAAAAGTGACTGCCCTTACCTGAAACGAAGTCGTGCTTGTAGGAAGACACTGAGTCTGGGATTTAACTCCATTTCTGAAGGGAAACATACAGCGTAGTTCTCATCAATGGATCACACTGTGCTTTAGAGCTAGAAGCACGCTCTTGCTTTCTAGAGTCTCTAATAAAGCAGGAAATCTGATTGTGCCCAGAACAAAAGAACGGTGTTTCCTACACATACTGACTATATGTAGTAGAAATCTTCTGAAACTGATACAATGCACTGGTCCTCTAACATCCAATGCTTGTCTGTTAGGATGAGAAACGTGTGAGCTCAGTGAAGGATGTAGTTCCTTTGAGCAGAAAAGTGACTGCCCTTACCTGAAACGAAATCTTGCTTGTAGGGAGACTCAGAGCATGGGATTTAACTCCATTTCTGAAGTGAAACACACATCATTGTCTCATTCACTGATCACACTCTGCTTTAGAACAAGAGGCATGCTCTTGCTTTCTAGAGTCTCTAAGACAGCAGGAAACGTGAGTGTGCTGAGAAGAAAAGAACGGTGTTTCCTACACATATGGACCATATCTAGTCCAACTCTGCTTCTGAAACTGATACAAAGGACTGGTCCTCTAACATCCAATGCTTGTCTGTTAAGATGAGAAACGTGTGAGCTCCGTGAACTATGTAGTTCGTTTGAGCTGAAAAGTGACTGACCTTACCTGAAACGAAGTCTTGCTTGTAGGAAGACTCAGAGCATGGGATTTAACTCCATTTCTGAAGTGAAACACACAGCAGTGTTCGCATCCATGGATCACACTCTGCTTTAGAGCGAGAAGCACGCTCTTGCTTTCTAAAGTCTCTAAGACAGCAGGAAACGTGAGTGTGCTGAGAACAAAATAATGGTGTTTCCTACAGATCGGGACAATATCTATTCCAACTCTGCTTCTGAAACAGATACAATGCACTGGTCCTCTAACATCCAATGCTTGTCAGTTAAGTTGAGAAACGTGTGAGCTTAGTGAATGATGTAGTTCCTTCGAACTGAAAAGTGACTGCCCTTACCTGAAACGAAGTCTTGCTTGTAGTAAGACACAGAGCCTGGGATTTAAGTCCATTTCAGAAGGGAAACACACAGCATAGTTCTCATCCATGGATCACACTCTGCTTTAGAGCGAGAAGCACGCTCTTGCTTTCTACAGTCTCTAAGACAGCAGGAAACGTGAGTGTGCTGAGAACAAAAGAACGGTGTTTCCTACACATACTTACGATATCTAGTCCAAGTCTTCTTCTGAAACTGATACAAAGCACTGGTCCTCTAACATCCAATGCTTGTCAATTAAGATGAGAAACGTTTGAACTTCGTGAACGATGTAGTTGATTTGAGCAGAAAAGTGACTGCCCTTACCTGAAACGAAGTCTTGCCTGTAGGAAGACACAGAGCCTGGGATTTAACTCCATTTCTGAAGGGAAACACACAGCATAGTTCTCATCCATGGATCACACTCTGCTTTAGAGCAAGAAGCACGCTCTTGCTTTCTAGATTCTCTAATATAGCAGGAAATCTGAGTGTGCCGAGAACAAAAGAACGGTGTTTCCTACACATACGGCCTATATGTAGTCCAAATCTTCTTCTGAAACTGAAACAATGCAATGGTCCTCTAACATCCAATGGTTGTCAGTTAAGATGAGAAACGTGTGAGCTTCGTGAAGGATGTAGTTCCTTTGAGCAGAAAAGTGACTGCCCTTAACTGAAACGAAGTCTTGTTTGTAGGGAGACTCAGAGCATGGGATTTAACTCCATTTCTGAAGTGAAACACACAGCATTGTCTCATTCATTGTTCACACTCTGCTTTAGAACAAGAAGCATGCTCTTGCTTTCTAGAGTCTCTAAGACAGCAGGAAACATGAGTGTGCTGAGAAGAAAAGAACGGTGTTTCCTACACATACGGACCATATCTAGTCCAACTCTGCTTCTGAAAGTGATACAAAGCACTGGTCCTCTAACATCCAATGCTTGTCAGTTAAGAGGAGAAACGTGTGAGCTTAGTGAATGATGTAGTTCCTTTGAACTGAAAAGTGACTGCCCTTACCTGAAACGAAATCTTGCTTGTAGTAAGACACAGAGCCTGGGATTTAAGTCCATTTCTGAAGGGAAACACACAGCATAGTTCTCATCCATGGATCACACTCTGCTTTAGAGCGAGAAGCACACTCTTGCTTTCTAGAGTCTCTAATACAGCAGGAAATCTGAGTGTGCCCAGAACAAAAGAAGGGTGTTTCCTACACAAATGGACCATATGTAGTCCAAATCTGCTTCTGAACCTGATACAAAGCACTGACCATCTTACATCCAATGCTTGTCAGTTAAGATGAGAAACGTGTGAGCTTCGTGAACGATGTAGTTCCTTTGAGCAGAAAAGTGACTGCCCTTACGTGAATTGAAGTCTTGCTTGTAGGAAGACTCAGAGCCTGGGATTTAACTCCATTTCTGAAGTAAAACACACAGCAGTGTAATCATCCATTGATCACACTCTGCTTTAGAACAAGAAGCACGCTCTTGCTTTCTAGATTCACTAAGACAGAAGGAAACGTGAGTGTGCTGAGAACAAAAGAACGGTGTTTCCTACACTTACGGACATTATATAGTCCAACTCTGCATCTGAAACTGATACAAAGCACTGGTCCTCTAAAATCCAATGCTTGTCTGTTAAGATGAGAAACGTGTGAATTTCGTGAATGATGTAGTTCGTTTGAGCTGAAAAGTGACTGCCCTTACCTGAAACGAAGTCTTGCTTGTAGGAAGACACAGAGCCTGGGATTTAACTCCATTTCTGAAGGGAAACACACAGCATAGTTCTCATCCATGGATCACACTCTGCTTTAGAGCGAGAAGCACGCTCTTGCTTTCTAAAGTCTCTAAGACTGCAGGAAACGTGAGTGTGCTGAGAACAAAAGAACGGTGTTTCCTACACATACCGACGATATCTAGTCCAACTCTTCTTCTGAAACTGAAACAAAGCACTGGTCCTCTAACATCCAATGCTTGTCAATTAAGATGAGAAACGTTTGAGCTTCGTGAACGATGTAGTTCGTTTGAGCAGAAAAGTGACTGCCCTTACCTGAAACAAAGTCTTGCCTGTAGGAAGACTCAGAGCCTGGGATTTAACTCCATTTCTGAAGGGAAACACACAGCATAGTTCTCATCCATGAATCACACTCTCCTTTAGAGCAAGAAGCACGCTCTTGCTTTCTAGATTCTCTAATATAGCAGGAAATCTGAGTGTGCCCAGAACAAAAGAACGATGTTTCCTACACATATGCCCTATATTTAGTCCAAATCTTCTTCTGAAACTGATACAATGCACTGGTCCTCTAACATCCAGTGGTTGTCAGTTAAGATGAGAAACGTGTGAGCTTCGTGAAGGATGTAGTTCCTTTGAGCAGAAAAGTGACTGCCCTTACCTGAAACGAAGTCTTGCTTGTAGGGAGACTCAGAGCATGGGATTTAACTCCATTTCTGAAGTGAAACACACAGCATTGTCTCATTCATTGATCACACTCTGCTTTAGAACAAGAAGCACGCTCTTGCTTTCTAGAGTCTCTAAGACAGCAGGAAACGTGAGTGTGCTGAGAAGAAAAGAACGGTGTTTCCTACACATACGGACCATATCTAGTCCAACTCTGCTTCTGAAACTGATACAAAGGACTGGTCCTCTAACATCCAATGCTTGTCTGTTAAGATGAGAAACGTGTGAGCTCCGTGAACTATGTAGTTCGTTTGAGCTGAAAAGTGACTGCCCTTACCTGAAACGAAGGTTTGCTTGTAGGAAGACACAGAGCCTGGGATTTAACTCCTTTTCTGAAGGGAAACACACAGCATAGTTCTCATCCATGTATCACACTCTGCTTTAGAGCGAGAAGCATGCTCTTGCTTTCTACAGTCTCTAAGACAGCAGGAAACGTGAGTGTGCTGAGAACAAAAGAACGGTGTTTCCTACACATACGGACCATATCTAGTCCAACTCCTCTTCTGAAAGTGATACAAAGCACTGGTCCTCTAACATCCAATGCTTGTCAGTTAAGAGGAGAAACGTGTGAGCTTAGTGAATGATGTAGTTCCTTTGAACTGAAAAGTGACTGCCCTTACCTGAAACGAAGTCTTGCTTTTAGTTATACACAGAGCCTGGGATTTAAGTCCATTTCTGAAGGGAAACACACAGCATAGTTCTCATCCATGGATCACACTCTGCATTAGAGCGAGAAGCACACTCTTGCTTTCTAGAGTCTCTAATACAGCAGGAAATCTGAGTGTGCCCAGAACAAAAGATCGGTGTTTCCTACACAAATGGACCATATGTAGTCCAAATCTGCTTCTGAAACTGATAAAAAGCACTGACCATCTTACATCCAATGCTTGTCAGTTCAGATGAGAAACGTGTGAGCTTCGTGAACGATATAGTTCGTTTGAGCAGAAAAGTGACTGCCCTTACGTGAATTGAAGTCTTGCTTGTAGGAAGACTCAGAGCCTGGGATTTAACTCCATTTCTGAACTAAAACACACAGCAGTGTAATCATCCATTGATCACACTCTGCTTTAGAACAAGAAGCACGCTCTTGCTTTCTAGATTCTCTAAGACAGCAGGAAACGTGAGTGTGCTGAGAACAAAAGAACGTTGTTTCCTACACTTACGGACATTATATAGTCCAACTCTGCATCTGAAACTGATACAAAGCACTGGTCCTCTAAAATCCAATGCTTGTCAGTTAAGATGAGAAACGTGTGAGCTTCGTGAACTATGTAGTTCGTTTGAGCAGAAAACTGAATGCCCTTAACTGAAACGAAGTCTTGCATGTAGGAAGACACAGAGTCTGGGATTTAACTCCATTTCTGAAGGGAAACATACAGCATAGTTCTCATCAATGGATCACACTCTGCTTTAGAGCAAGAAGCACGCTCTTGCTTTCTAAAGTCTCTAAGACAGCAGAAAAACTGAGTGTGCCCAGAACAAAAGATCGGTGTTTCCTACACATATGGACCATATGTAGTCCAAATCTGCTTCTGAAAATGATACAAAGCACTGACCCTCTAACATCCAATGCTTGTCAGTTAAGATGAGAAACGTGTGAGCTTCGTGAACTATGTAGTTCGGTTTAGCAGAAAACTGACTGCCCTTACCTGAAACGAAGTCTTGCTTGTAGGAAGACACAGAGCCTGGGATTTAACTCCTTTTCTGAAGGGAAACACAAAGCTTAGTTCTCATCCATGGATCACACTCTGCTTTAGAGCGAGTATCACGCTCTTGCTTTCTACAGTCTCTAAGACAGCAGGAAACGTGAGTGTGCTGAGAACAAAAGAACTTTGTTTCCTACACATACGGACCATATCTAGTCCAACTCTGCTTCTGAAAGTGATACAAAGCACTGACCCTCTAACATCCAATGCTTGTCAGTTAAGAGGAGAAACGTGTGAGCTTAGTGAATGATGTAGTTCCTTTGAACTGAAAAGTGATTGCCCTTACCTGAAACGAAGTCTTGCTTGTAGTAAGACACAGAGCCTGGGATTTAAGTCCATTTCTGAAGGGAAACACACAGCATAGTTCTCATCCATGGATCACACTATGCTTTAGAGCGAGAAGCACTCTCTTGCTTTCTAGAGTCTCTAATACAGCAGGAAACTTGAGTGTGCTGAGAACAAAAGAACGGTGTTTCCTACAATTACGGACATTATATAGTCCAACTCTGCATCTGAACCTGATACAAAGCACTGGTCCTCTAAAATCCAATGCTTGTGTGTTAAGATGAGAAACGTGTGAGCTTCGTGAACAATGTAGTTCGTTTGAGCTGAAAAGTGACTGCCCTTACCTGAAACGAAGTCTTGCCTGTAGGAATACACAGAGTGTGGGATTTAACTCCATTTCTGAAGGGAAACATACAGCATACTTCTCCTCATTGGATCACACTTTGCTCTAGAGCAAGAAGCACGCTCTTGCTTTATAGAGTCTCTAATACAGCAGGAAATCTGAGTGTGCCCAGAACAAAAGAACGGTGTTTCCTACACATACTGACTATATGTAGTCCAAATCTTCTTCTGAAACTGATACAATGCACTGGTCCTCTAACATCTAATGCTTGTCTGTTAAGATGAGAAACGTGTGAGCTCAGTGAAGGATGTAGTTCGTTTGAGCTGAAAAGTGACTGCCCTTACCTGAAACGAAGTCTTGCTTGTAGGAAGACACAGAGCCTGGGATTTAACTCCTTTTCTTAAGGGAAACACACAGCATAGTTCTCATCCATGGATCACACTCTGCTTTAGAGCGAGAAGCACGCTCTTG
This sequence comes from Onychomys leucogaster, assembly GCA_949786385.1. Classification (NCBI taxonomy): domain Eukaryota; kingdom Metazoa; phylum Chordata; class Mammalia; order Rodentia; family Cricetidae; genus Onychomys; species Onychomys leucogaster. The sequence continues at coordinate 692,373 of CATKUP010000123.1, forward strand.
CTTTCTAAAGTCTCTAATACAGCAGGAAACGTGAGTGTGCTGAGAACAAAAGAACGGTGTTTCCTACACATACGGACCATATCTAGTCCAACTCTGCTTCTGAAACTGATACAAAGGACTGGTCCTCTAACATCCAATGCTTGTCTGTTAAGATGAGAAACGTGTGAGCTCAGTGAACGATGTAGTTCCTTTGAGCTGAAAAGTGACTGCCCTTACCTGAAACGAAGTCTTGATTGTAGGAAGACTCAGAGCCTGAGATTTAAATCCATTTCTGAAGTGAAACACACAGCACAGTTCTCATCCATGGATCACACTCTGCTTTAGAGTGAGAAGCACACTCTTGCTTTATAGAGTCTCTAATACAGCAGGAAATCTGAGTGTGCACAGAACAAAAGAACGGTGTTTCCTACACTTAAGGACAATATGTAATCCAAATCTTCTTCTGAAACTGATAGAATGCACTGGTCCTCTAACATCCAATGCTTGTCAGTTAAGATGAGAAACGTGTGAGCTTCGTGAAAGATGTAGTTCGTTTGATCAGAAAAGTGACTGCCCTTACCTGAAACGAAGTCGTGCTTGTAGGAAGACTCAGAGCATCGTATTTAACTCCATTTCTGAAGTGAAACACACAGCAGTGTTCGCATCCATGGATCACACTCTGCTTTAGAGCGAGAAGCACGCTCTTGCTTTCTAAAGTCTCTAATACAGCAGGAAACGTGAGTGTGCTGAGAACAAAAGAACGGTGTTTCCTACACATATGGACCATATCTCGTCCAACTCTGCTTCTGAAAGTGATACAAAGCACTGGTCCTCTAAAATCCAATGCTTGTCTGTTAAGATGAGAAACGTGTGAGCTCCGTGAACTATGTAGTTCGTTTGAGCAGAAAACTGACTGCCCTTACCTGAAACGAAGTCTTGCATCTAGGAAGACACAGAGTCTGGGATTTAACTCCATTTCTGAAGGGAAACATACAGCATAGTTCTCATCAATGGATCACACTCTGCTTTAGAGCAAGAAGCACGCTCTTGCTTTCTAAAGTCTCTAAGACAGCAGGAAAACTGAGTGTGCCCAGAACAAAAGATCGGTGTTTCCTACACATATGGACCATATGTAGTCCAAATCTGGTTCTGAAAATGATACAAAGCACTGACCCTCTAACATCCAATGCTTGTCAGTTAAGATGAGAAACGTGTGAGCTTCGTGAACTATGTAGTTCGGTTTAGCACAAAACTGACTGCCCTTACCTGAAACGAAGTCTTGCTTGTAGGAAGACACAGAGCCTGGGATTTAACTCCTTTTCTGAAGGGAAACACAAAGCTTAGTTCTCATCCATGGATCACACTCTGCTTTAGAGCGAGTAGCACGCTCTTGCTTTCTACAGTCTCTAAGACAGCAGGAAACGTGAGTGTGCTGAGAACAAAAGAACTTTGTTTCCTACACATACGGACCATATCTAGTCCAACTCTGCTTCTGAAAGTGATACAAAGCACTGGTCCTCTAACATCCAATGCTTGTCTGTTAAGATGAAAAACGTGTGAGCTTCGTGAACAATGTAGTTCGTTTGAGCTGAAAAGTGACTGCCCTTACCTGAAACGAAGTCTTGCCTGTAGGAAGACACAGAGTCTGGGATTTAACTCCATTTCTGAAGGGAAACGTACAGCATAGTTCTCATCCATGGATCACACTCTGCTTTAGAGCAAGAAGCACGCTCTTGCTTTCTAGATTCTCTAATATAGCAGGAAATCTGAGTGTGCCCAGAACAAAAGAACGGTGTTTCCTACACATACGGCCTATATGTAGTCCAAATCTTCTTCTGAAACTGATACAAAGGACTGGTCCTCTAACATCCAATGCTTGTCTGTTAAGATGAGAAACGTGTGAGCTCCGTGAACTATGTAGTTCGTTTGAGCTGAAAAGTGACTGCCCTTACCTGAAACGAAGGTTTGCTTGTAGGAAGACACAGAGCCTGGGATTTAACTCCTTTTCTGAAGGGAAACACACAGCATAGTTCTCATCCATGTATCACACTCTGCTTTAGAGCGAGAAGCATGCTCTTGCTTTCTACAGTCTCTAAGACAGCAGGAAACGTGAGTGTGCTGAGAACAAAAGAACGGTGTTTCCTACACATACGGACCATATCTAGTCCAACTCCTCTTCTGAAAGTGATACAAAGCACTGGTCCTCTAACATCCAATGCTTGTCAGTTAAGAGGAGAAACGTGTGAGCTTAGTGAATGATGTAGTTCCTTTGAACTGAAAAGTGACTGCCCTTACCTGAAACGAAGTCTTGCTTTTAGTTATACACAGAGCCTGGGATTTAAGTCCATTTCTGAAGGGAAACACACAGCATAGTTCTCATCCATGGATCACACTCTGCATTAGAGCGAGAAGCACACTCTTGCTTTCTAGAGTCTCTAATACAGCAGGAAATCTGAGTGTGCCCAGAACAAAAGATCGGTGTTTCCTACACAAATGGACCATATGTAGTCCAAATCTGCTTCTGAAACTGATAAAAAGCACTGACCATCTTACATCCAATGCTTGTCAGTTCAGATGAGAAACGTGTGAGCTTCGTGAACGATATAGTTCGTTTGAGCAGAAAAGTGACTGCCCTTACGTGAATTGAAGTCTTGCTTGTAGGAAGACTCAGAGCCTGGGATTTAACTCCATTTCTGAACTAAAACACACAGCAGTGTAATCATCCATTGATCACACTCTGCTTTAGAACAAGAAGCACGCTCTTGCTTTCTAGATTCTCTAAGACAGCAGGAAACGTGAGTGTGCTGAGAACAAAAGAACGTTGTTTCCTACACTTACGGACATTATATAGTCCAACTCTGCATCTGAAACTGATACAAAGCACTGGTCCTCTAAAATCCAATGCTTGTCAGTTAAGATGAGAAACGTGTGAGCTTCGTGAACTATGTAGTTCGTTTGAGCAGAAAACTGAATGCCCTTAACTGAAACGAAGTCTTGCATGTAGGAAGACACAGAGTCTGGGATTTAACTCCATTTCTGAAGGGAAACATACAGCATAGTTCTCATCAATGGATCACACTCTGCTTTAGAGCAAGAAGCACGCTCTTGCTTTCTAAAGTCTCTAAGACAGCAGAAAAACTGAGTGTGCCCAGAACAAAAGATCGGTGTTTCCTACACATATGGACCATATGTAGTCCAAATCTGCTTCTGAAAATGATACAAAGCACTGACCCTCTAACATCCAATGCTTGTCAGTTAAGATGAGAAACGTGTGAGCTTCGTGAACTATGTAGTTCGGTTTAGCAGAAAACTGACTGCCCTTACCTGAAACGAAGTCTTGCTTGTAGGAAGACACAGAGCCTGGGATTTAACTCCTTTTCTGAAGGGAAACACAAAGCTTAGTTCTCATCCATGGATCACACTCTGCTTTAGAGCGAGTATCACGCTCTTGCTTTCTACAGTCTCTAAGACAGCAGGAAACGTGAGTGTGCTGAGAACAAAAGAACTTTGTTTCCTACACATACGGACCATATCTAGTCCAACTCTGCTTCTGAAAGTGATACAAAGCACTGACCCTCTAACATCCAATGCTTGTCAGTTAAGAGGAGAAACGTGTGAGCTTAGTGAATGATGTAGTTCCTTTGAACTGAAAAGTGATTGCCCTTACCTGAAACGAAGTCTTGCTTGTAGTAAGACACAGAGCCTGGGATTTAAGTCCATTTCTGAAGGGAAACACACAGCATAGTTCTCATCCATGGATCACACTATGCTTTAGAGCGAGAAGCACTCTCTTGCTTTCTAGAGTCTCTAATACAGCAGGAAACTTGAGTGTGCTGAGAACAAAAGAACGGTGTTTCCTACAATTACGGACATTATATAGTCCAACTCTGCATCTGAACCTGATACAAAGCACTGGTCCTCTAAAATCCAATGCTTGTGTGTTAAGATGAGAAACGTGTGAGCTTCGTGAACAATGTAGTTCGTTTGAGCTGAAAAGTGACTGCCCTTACCTGAAACGAAGTCTTGCCTGTAGGAATACACAGAGTGTGGGATTTAACTCCATTTCTGAAGGGAAACATACAGCATACTTCTCCTCATTGGATCACACTTTGCTCTAGAGCAAGAAGCACGCTCTTGCTTTATAGAGTCTCTAATACAGCAGGAAATCTGAGTGTGCCCAGAACAAAAGAACGGTGTTTCCTACACATACTGACTATATGTAGTCCAAATCTTCTTCTGAAACTGATACAATGCACTGGTCCTCTAACATCTAATGCTTGTCTGTTAAGATGAGAAACGTGTGAGCTCAGTGAAGGATGTAGTTCGTTTGAGCTGAAAAGTGACTGCCCTTACCTGAAACGAAGTCTTGCTTGTAGGAAGACACAGAGCCTGGGATTTAACTCCTTTTCTTAAGGGAAACACACAGCATAGTTCTCATCCATGGATCACACTCTGCTTTAGAGCGAGAAGCACGCTCTTGCTTTCTAAAGTCTCTAATACAGCAGGAAACGTGAGTGTGCTGAGAACAAAAGAACGGTGTTTCCTACACATACGGACCATATCTAGTCCAACTCTGCTTCTGAAACTGATACAAAGGACTGGTCCTCTAACATCCAATGCTTGTCTGTTAAGATGAGAAACGTGTGAGCTCAGTGAACGATGTAGTTCCTTTGAGCTGAAAAGTGACTGCCCTTACCTGAAACGAAGTCTTGATTGTAGGAAGACTCAGAGCCTGAGATTTAAATCCATTTCTGAAGTGAAACACACAGCACAGTTCTCATCCATGGATCACACTCTGCTTTAGAGTGAGAAGCACACTCTTGCTTTATAGAGTCTCTAATACAGCAGGAAATCTGAGTGTGCACAGAACAAAAGAACGGTGTTTCCTACACTTAAGGACAATATGTAATCCAAATCTTCTTCTGAAACTGATAGAATGCACTGGTCCTCTAACATCCAATGCTTGTCAGTTAAGATGAGAAACGTGTGAGCTTCGTGAAAGATGTAGTTCGTTTGATCAGAAAAGTGACTGCCCTTACCTGAAACGAAGTCGTGCTTGTAGGAAGACTCAGAGCATCGTATTTAACTCCATTTCTGAAGTGAAACACACAGCAGTGTTCGCATCCATGGATCACACTCTGCTTTAGAGCGAGAAGCACGCTCTTGCTTTCTAAAGTCTCTAATACAGCAGGAAACGTGAGTGTGCTGAGAACAAAAGAACGGTGTTTCCTACACATATGGACCATATCTCGTCCAACTCTGCTTCTGAAAGTGATACAAAGCACTGGTCCTCTAAAATCCAATGCTTGTCTGTTAAGATGAGAAACGTGTGAGCTCCGTGAACTATGTAGTTCGTTTGAGCAGAAAACTGACTGCCCTTACCTGAAACGAAGTCTTGCATCTAGGAAGACACAGAGTCTGGGATTTAACTCCATTTCTGAAGGGAAACATACAGCATAGTTCTCATCAATGGATCACACTCTGCTTTAGAGCAAGAAGCACGCTCTTGCTTTCTAAAGTCTCTAAGACAGCAGGAAAACTGAGTGTGCCCAGAACAAAAGATCGGTGTTTCCTACACATATGGACCATATGTAGTCCAAATCTGGTTCTGAAAATGATACAAAGCACTGACCCTCTAACATCCAATGCTTGTCAGTTAAGATGAGAAACGTGTGAGCTTCGTGAACGATGTAGTTCGTTTGAGCAGAAAAGTGACTGCCCTTACGTGAATTGAAGTCTTGCTTGTAGGAAGACTCAGAGCCTGGGATTTAACTCCATTTCTGAAGTAAAACACACAGCAGTGTAATCATCCATTGATCACACTCTGCTTTAGAACAAGAAGCACGCTCTTGCTTTCTAGATTCACTAAGACAGCAGGAAACGTGAGTGTGCTGAGAACAAAAGAACGGTGTTTCCTACACTTACGGACATTATATAGTCCAACTCTTCTTCTGAAACTGAAACAAAGCACTGGTCCTCTAACATACAATGCTTGTCAATTAAGATGAGAAACGTTTGAGCTTCGTGAACGATGTAGTTCGTTTGAGCAGAAAAGTGACTGCCCTTACCTGAAACGAAGTCTTGCCTGTAGGAAGACTCAGAGCCTGGGATTTAACTCCATTTCTGAAGGGAAACACACAGCATAGTTCTCATCCATGGATCACACTCTGCTTTAGAGCAAGAAGCACGCTCTTGCTTTCTAGATTCTCTAATATAGCAGGAAATCTGAGTGTGCCCAGAACAAAAGAACGGTGTTTCCTACACATATGCCCTATATTTAGTCCAAATCTTCTTCTGAAACTGATACAATGCACTGGTCCTCTAACATCCAATGGTTGTCAGTTAAGATGAGAAACGTGTGAGCTTCGTGAAGGATGTAGTTCCTTTGAGCAGAAAAGTGACTGCCCTTACCTGAAACGAAGTCTTGCTTGTAGGGAGACTCAGAGCATGGGATTTAACTCCATTTCTGAAGTGAAACACACAGCATTGTCTCATTCATTGATCACACTCTGCTTTAGAACAAGAAGCACGCTCTTGCTTCTAGAGTCTCTAAGACAGCAGGAAACGTGAGTGTGCTGAGAAGAAAAGAACGGTGTTTCCTACACATCGGGACCATATCTAGTCCAACTCTGCTTCTGAAACTGATACAAAGGACTGGTCCTCTAACATCCAATGCTTGTCTGTTAAGATGAGAAACGTGTGAGCTCCGTGAACTATGTAGTTCGGTTTAGCACAAAACTGACTGCCCTTACCTGAAACGAAGTCTTGCTTGTAGGAAGACACAGAGCCTGGGATTTAACTCCTTTTCTGAAGGGAAACACAAAGCTTAGTTCTCATCCATGGATCACACTCTGCTTTAGAGCGAGTAGCACGCTCTTGCTTTCTACAGTCTCTAAGACAGCAGGAAACGTGAGTGTGCTGAGAACAAAAGAACTTTGTTTCCTACACATACGGACCATATCTAGTCCAACTCTGCTTCTGAAAGTGATACAAAGCACTGGTCCTCTAACATCCAATGCTTGTCTGTTAAGATGAAAAACGTGTGAGCTTCGTGAACAATGTAGTTCGTTTGAGCTGAAAAGTGACTGCCCTTACCTGAAACGAAGTCTTGCCTGTAGGAAGACACAGAGTCTGGGATTTAACTCCATTTCTGAAGGGAAACGTACAGCATAGTTCTCATCCATGGATCACACTCTGCTTTAGAGCAAGAAGCACGCTCTTGCTTTCTAGATTCTCTAATATAGCAGGAAATCTGAGTGTGCCCAGAACAAAAGAACGGTGTTTCCTACACATACGGCCTATATTGAGTCCAAATCTTCTTCTGAAACTGAAACAATGCAATGGTCCTCTAACATCCAATGGTTGTCAGTTAAGATGAGAAACGTGTGAGCTTCTTGAAGGATGTAGTTACTTTGAGCAGAAAAGTGACTGCCCTTAACTGAAACGAAGTCTTGTTTGTAGGGAGACTCAGAGCATGGGATTTAAATCCATTTCTGAAGTGAAACACACAGCATTGTCTCATTCATTGATCACACTCTGCTTTAGAACAAGAAGCATGCTCTTGCTTTCTAGAGTCTCTAAGACAGCAGGAAACGTGAGTGTGCTGAGAAGAAATGAACGGTGTTTCCTACACATACGGACCATATCTAGTCCAACTCTGCTTCTGAAAGTGATACCAAGCACTGGTCCTCTAACATCCAATGCTTGTCAGTTAAGAGGAGAAACGTGTGAGCTTAGTGAATGATGTAGTTCCTTTGAACTGAAAAGTGACTGCCCTTACCTGAAACAAAGTCTTGCTTGTAGTAAGACACAGAGCCTGGGATTTAAGTCCATTTCTGAAGGGAAACACACAGCATAGTTCTCATCCATGGATCACACTCTGCTTTAGAGCGAGAAGCACACTCTTGCTTTATAGATTCTCTAATACAGCAGGAAATCTGAGTGTGCCTAGAACAAAAGATCGGTGTTTCCTACACAAATGGACCATATGTAGTCCAAATCTGCTTCTGAAACTGATACAAAGCACTGACCATCTTACATCCAATGCTTGTCAGTTAAGATGAGAAACGTGTGAGCTTCGTGAACGATGTAGTTCGTTTGAGCAGAAAAGTGACTGCCCTTACGTGAATTGAAGTCTTGCTTGTAGGAAGACTCAGAGCCTGGGATTTAACTCCATTTCTGAAGTAAAACACACAGCAGTGTAATCATCCATTGATCACACTCTGCTTTAGAACAAGAAGCACGCTCTTGCTTTCTAGATTCACTAAGACAGCAGGAAACGTGAGTGTGCTGAGAACAAAAGAACGGTGTTTCCTACACTTAAGGACATTATATAGTCCAACTCTTCTTCTGAAACTGAAACAAAGCACTGGTCCTCTAACATACAATGCTTGTCAATTAAGATGAGAAACGTTTGAGCTTCGTGAACGATGTAGTTCGTTTGAGCAGAAAAGTGACTGCCCTTACCTGAAACGAAGTCTTGCCTGTAGGAAGACTCAGAGCCTGGGATTTAACTCCATTTCTGAAGGGAAACACACAGCATAGTTCTCATCCATGGATCACACTCTGCTTTAGAACAAGAAGCACGCTCTTGCTTTCTAGATTCTCTAAGACAGCAGGAAACGTGAGTGTGCTGAGAACAAAAGAACGTTGTTTCCTACACTTACGGACATTATATAGTCCAACTCTGCATCTGAAACTGATACAAAGCACTGGTCCTCTAAAATCCAATCCTTGTCAGTTAAGATGAGAAACGTGTGAGCTTCGTGAACTATGTAGTTCGTTTGAGCAGAAAACTGAATGCCCTTAACTGAAACGAAGTCTTGCATGTAGGAAGACACAGAGTCTGGGATTTAACTCCATTTCTGAAGGGAAACATACAGCATAGTTCTCATCAATGGATCACACTCTGCTTTAGAGCAAGAAGCACGCTCTTGCTTTCTAAAGTCTCTAAGACAGCAGAAAAACTGAGTGTGCCCAGAACAAAAGATCGGTGTTTCCTACACATATGGACCATATGTAGTCCAAATCTGCTTCTGAAAATGATACAAAGCACTGACCCTCTAACATCCAATGCTTGTCAGTTAAGATGAGAAACGTGTGAGCTTCGTGAACTATGTAGTTCGGTTTAGCAGAAAACTGACTGCCCTTACCTGAAACGAAGTCTTGCTTGTAGGAAGACACAGAGCCTGGGATTTAACTCCTTTTCTGAAGGGAAACACAAAGCTTAGTTCTCATCCATGGATCACACTCTGCTTTAGAGCGAGTATCACGCTCTTGCTTTCTACAGTCTCTAAGACAGCAGGAAACGTGAGTGTGCTGAGAACAAAAGAACTTTGTTTCCTACACATACGGACCATATCTAGTCCAACTCTGCTTCTGAAAGTGATACAAAGCACTGGTCCTCTAACATCCAATGCTTGTCAGTTAAGAGGAGAAACGTGTGAGCTTAGTGAATGATGTAGTTCCTTTGAACTGAAAAGTGACTGCCCTTACCTGAAACGAAGTCTTGCTTGTAGTAAGACACAGAGCCTGGGATTTAAGTCCATTTCTGAAGGGAAACACACAGCATAGTTCTCATCCATGGATCACACTCTGCTTTAGAGCGAGAAGCACTCTCTTGCTTTCTAGAGTCTCTAATACAGCAGGAAACTTGAGTGTGCTGAGAACAAAAGAACGGTGTTTCCTACAATTACGGACATTATATAGTCCAACTCTGCATCTGAACCTGATACAAAGCACTGGTCCTCTAAAATCCAATGCTTGTGTGTTAAGATGAGAAACGTGTGAGCTTCGTGAACAATGTAGTTCGTTTGAGCTGAAAAGTGACTGCCCTTACCTGAAACGAAGTCTTGCCTGTAGGAATACACAGAGTGTGGGATTTAACTCCATTTCTGAAGGGAAACATACAGCATACTTCTCCTCATTGGATCACACTTTGCTCTAGAGCAAGAAGCACGCTCTTGCTTTATAGAGTCTCTAATACAGCAGGAAATCTGAGTGTGCCCAGAACAAAAGAACGGTGTTTCCTACACATACTGACTATATGTAGTCCAAATCTTCTTCTGAAACTGATACAATGCACTGGTCCTCTAACATCTAATGCTTGTCTGTTAAGATGAGAAACGTGTGAGCTCAGTGAAGGATGTAGTTCTTTTGAGCTGAAAAGTGACTGCCCTTACCTGAAACGAAGTCTTGCTTGTAGGAAGACACAGAGCCTGGGATTTAACTCCTTTTCTTAAGGGAAACACACAGCATAGTTCTCATCCATGGATCACACTCTGCTTTAGAGCGAGAAGCACGCTCTTGCTTTCTAAAGTCTCTAATACAGCAGGAAACGTGAGTGTGCTGAGAACAAAAGAACGGTGTTTCCTACACATACGGACCATATCTAGTCCAACTCTGCTTCTGAAACTGATACAAAGGACTGGTCCTCTAACATCCAATGCTTGTCTGTTAAGATGAGAAACGTGTGAGCTCAGTGAACGATGTAGTTCCTTTGAGCTGAAAAGTGACTGCCCTTACCTGAAACGAAGTCTTGATTGTAGGAAGACTCAGAGCCTGAGATTTAAATCCATTTCTGAAGTGAAACACACAGCACAGTTCTCATCCATGGATCACACTCTGCTTTAGAGTGAGAAGCACACTCTTGCTTTATAGAGTCTCTAATACAGCAGGAAATCTGAGTGTGCACAGAACAAAAGAACGGTGTTTCCTACACTTAAGGACAATATGTAATCCAAATCTTCTTCTGAAACTGATAGAATGCACTGGTCCTCTAACATCCAATGCTTGTCAGTTAAGATGAGAAACGTGTGAGCTTCGTGAAAGATGTAGTTCGTTTGATCAGAAAAGTGACTGCCCTTACCTGAAACGAAGTCGTGCTTGTAGGAAGACTCAGAGCATCGTATTTAACTCCATTTCTGAAGTGAAACACACAGCAGTGTTCGCATCCATGGATCACACTCTGCTTTAGAGCGAGAAGCACGCTCTTGCTTTCTAAAGTCTCTAATACAGCAGGAAACGTGAGTGTGCTGAGAACAAAAGAACGGTGTTTCCTACACATATGGACCATATCTCGTCCAACTCTGCTTCTGAAAGTGATACAAAGCACTGGTCCTCTAAAATCCAATGCTTGTCTGTTAAGATGAGAAACGTGTGAGCTCCGTGAACTATGTAGTTCGTTTGAGCAGAAAACTGACTGCCCTTACCTGAAACGAAGTCTTGCATCTAGGAAGACACAGAGTCTGGGATTTAACTCCATTTCTGAAGGGAAACATACAGCATAGTTCTCATCAATGGATCACACTCTGCTTTAGAGCAAGAAGCACGCTCTTGCTTTCTAAAGTCTCTAAGACAGCAGGAAAACTGAGTGTGCCCAGAACAAAAGATCGGTGTTTCCTACACATATGGACCATATGTAGTCCAAATCTGCTTCTGAAAATGATACAAAGCACTGACCCTCTAACATCCAATGCTTGTCAGTTAAGATGAGAAACGTGTGAGCTTCGTGAACTATGTAGTTCGGTTTAGCACAAAACTGACTGCCCTTACCTGAAACGAAGTCTTGCTTGTAGGAAGACACAGAGCCTGGGATTTAACTCCTTTTCTGAAGGGAAACACAAAGCTTAGTTCTCATCCATGGATCACACTCTGCTTTAGAGCGAGTAGCACGCTCTTGCTTTCTACAGTCTCTAAGACAGCAGGAAACGTGAGTGTGCTGAGAACAAAAGAACTTTGTTTCCTACACATACGGACCATATCTAGTCCAACTCTGCTTCTGAAAGTGATACAAAGCACTGGTCCTCTAACATCCAATGCTTGTCTGTTAAGATGAAAAACGTGTGAGCTTCATGAACAATGTAGTTCGTTTGAGCTGAAAAGTGACTGCCCTTACCTGAAACGAAGTCTTGCCTGTAGGAAGACACAGAGTCTGGGATTTAACTCCATTTCTGAAGGGAAACGTACAGCATAGTTCTCATCCATGGATCACACTCTGCTTTAGAGCAAGAAGCACGCTCTTGCTTTCTAGATTCTCTAATATAGCAGGAAATCTGAGTGTGCCCAGAACAAAAGAACGGTGTTTCCTACACATACGGCCTATATTGAGTCCAAATCTTCTTCTGAAACTGAAACAATGCAATGGTCCTCTAACATCCAATGGTTGTCAGTTAAGATGAGAAACGTGTGAGCTTCTTGAAGGATGTAGTTACTTTGAGCAGAAAAGTGACTGCCCTTAACTGAAACGAAGTCTTGTTTGTAGGGAGACTCAGAGCATGGGATTTAAATCCATTTCTGAAGTGAAACACACAGCATTGTCTCATTCATTGATCACACTCTGCTTTAGAACAAGAAGCATGCTCTTGCTTTCTAGAGTCTCTAAGACAGCAGGAAACGTGAGTGTGCTGAGAAGAAATGAACGGTGTTTCCTACACATACGGACCATATCTAGTCCAACTCTGCTTCTGAAAGTGATACCAAGCACTGGTCCTCTAACATCCAATGCTTGTCAGTTAAGAGGAGAAACGTGTGAGCTTAGTGAATGATGTAGTTCCTTTGAACTGAAAAGTGACTGCCCTTACCTGAAACAAAGTTTTGCTTGTAGTAAGACACAGAGCCTGGGATTTAAGTCCATTTCTGAAGGGAAACACACAGCATAGTTCTCATCCATGGATCACACTCTGCTTTAGAGCGAGAAGCACACTCTTGCTTTATAGAGTCTCTAATACAGCAGGAAATCTGAGTGTGCCTAGAACAAAAGATCGGTGTTTCCTACACAAATGGACCATATGTAGTCCAAATCTGCTTCTGAAACTGATACAAAGCACTGACCATCTTACATCCAATGCTTGTCAGTTAAGATGAGAAACGTGTGAGCTTCGTGAACGATGTAGTTCGTTTGAGCAGAAAAGTGACTGCCCTTACGTGAATTGAAGTCTTGCTTGTAGGAAGACTCAGAGCCTGGGATTTAACTCCATTTCTGAAGTAAAACACACAGCAGTGTAATCATCCATTGATCACACTCTGCTTTAGAACAAGAAGCACGCTCTTGCTTTCTAGATTCACTAAGACAGCAGGAAACGTGAGTGTGCTGAGAACAAAAGAACGGTGTTTCCTACACTTACGGACATTATATAGTCCAACTCTTCTTCTGAAACTGAAACAAAGCACTGGTCCTCTAACATACAATGCTTGTCAATTAAGATGAGAAACGTTTGAGCTTCGTGAACGATGTAGTTCGTTTGAGCAGAAAAGTGACTGCCCTTACCTGAAACGAAGTCTTGCCTGTAGGAAGACTCAGAGCCTGGGATTTAACTCCATTTCTGAAGGGAAACACACAGCATAGTTCTCATCCATGGATCACACTCTGCTTTAGAGCAAGAAGCACGCTCTTGCTTTCTAGATTCTCTAATATAGCAGGAAATCTGAGTGTGCCTAGAACAAAAGAACGGTGTTTCCTACACATATGCCCTATATTTAGTCCAAATCTTCTTCTGAAACTGATACAATGCACTGGTCCTCTAACATCCAATGGTTGTCAGTTAAGATGAGAAACGTGTGAGCTTCGTGAAGGATGTAGTTCCTTTGAGCAGAAAAGTGACTGCCCTTACCTGAAACGAAGTCTTGCTTGTAGGGAGACTCAGAGCATGGGATTTAACTCCATTTCTGAAGTGAAACACACAGCATTGTCTCATTCATTGATCACACTCTGCTTTAGAACAAGAAGCACGCTCTTGCTTCTAGAGTCTCTAAGACAGCAGGAAATGTGAGTGTGCTGAGAAGAAAAGAACGGTGTTTCCTACACATCGGGACCATATCTAGTCCAACTCTGCTTCTGAAACTGATACAAAGGACTGGTCCTCTAACATCCAATGCTTGTCTGTTAAGATGAGAAACGTGTGAGCTCCGTGAACTATGTAGTTCGTTTGAGCAGAAAACTGACTGCCCTTACCTGAAACGAAGTCTTGCATCTAGGAAGACACAGAGTCTGGGATTTAACTCCATTTCTGAAGGGAAACATACAGCATAGTTCTCATCAATGGATCACACTCTGCTTTAGAGCAAGAAGCACGCTCTTGCTTTCTAAAGTCTCTAAGACAGCAGGAAAACTGAGTGTGCCCAGAACAAAAGATCGGTGTTTCCTACACATATGGACCATATGTAGTCCAAATCTGCTTCTGAAAATGATACAAAGCACTGACCCTCTAACATCCAATGCTTGTCAGTTAAGATGAGAAACGTGTGAGCTTCGTGAACTATGTAGTTCGGTTTAGCACAAAACTGACTGCCCTTACCTGAAACGAAGTCTTGCTTGTAGGAAGACACAGAGCCTGGGATTTAACTCCTTTTCTGAAGGGAAACACAAAGCTTAGTTCTCATCCATGGATCACACTCTGCTTTAGAGCGAGTAGCACGCTCTTGCTTTCTACAGTCTCTAAGACAGCAGGAAACGTGAGTGTGCTGAGAACAAAAGAACTTTGTTTCCTACACATACGGACCATATCTAGTCCAACTCTGCTTCTGAAAGTGATACAAAGCACTGGTCCTCTAACATCCAATGCTTGTCTGTTAAGATGAAAAACGTGTGAGCTTCGTGAACAATGTAGTTCGTTTGAGCTGAAAAGTGACTGCCCTTACCTGAAACGAAGTCTTGCCTGTAGGAAGACACAGAGTCTGGGATTTAACTCCATTTCTGAAGGGAAACGTACAGCATAGTTCTCATCCATGGATCACACTCTGCTTTAGAGCAAGAAGCACGCTCTTGCTTTCTAGATTCTCTAATATAGCAGGAAATCTGAGTGTGCCCAGAACAAAAGAACGGTGTTTCCTACACATACGGCCTATATTGAGTCCAAATCTTCTTCTGAAACTGAAACAATGCAATGGTCCTCTAACATCCAATGGTTGTCAGTTAAGATGAGAAACGTGTGAGCTTCTTGAAGGATGTAGTTACTTTGAGCAGAAAAGTGACTGCCCTTAACTGAAACGAAGTCTTGTTTGTAGGGAGACTCAGAGCATGGGATTTAAATCCATTTCTGAAGTGAAACACACAGCATTGTCTCATTCATTGATCACACTCTGCTTTAGAACAAGAAGCATGCTCTTGCTTTCTAGAGTCTCTAAGACAGCAGGAAACGTGAGTGTGCTGAGAAGAAATGAACGGTGTTTCCTACACATACGGACCATATCTAGTCCAACTCTGCTTCTGAAAGTGATACCAAGCACTGGTCCTCTAACATCCAATGCTTGTCAGTTAAGAGGAGAAACGTGTGAGCTTAGTGAATGATGTAGTTCCTTTGAACTGAAAAGTGACTGCCCTTACCTGAAACAAAGTCTTGCTTGTAGTAAGACACAGAGCCTGGGATTTAAGTCCATTTCTGAAGGGAAACACACAGCATAGTTCTCATCCATGGATCACACTCTGCTTTAGAGCGAGAAGCACACTCTTGCTTTATAGAGTCTCTAATACAGCAGGAAATCTGAGTGTGCCTAGAACAAAAGATCGGTGTTTCCTACACAAATGGACCATATGTAGTCCAAATCTGCTTCTGAAACTGATACAAAGCACTGACCATCTTACATCCAATGCTTGTCAGTTAAGATGAGAAACGTGTGAGCTTCGTGAACGATGTAGTTCGTTTGAGCAGAAAAGTGACTGCCCTTACGTGAATTGAAGTCTTGCTTGTAGGAAGACTCAGAGCCTGGGATTTAACTCCATTTCTGAAGTAAAACACACAGCAGTGTAATCATCCATTGATCACACTCTGCTTTAGAACAAGAAGCACGCTCTTGCTTTCTAGATTCACTAAGACAGCAGGAAACGTGAGTGTGCTGAGAACAAAAGAACGGTGTTTCCTACACTTACGGACATTATATAGTCCAACTCTTCTTCTGAAACTGAAACAAAGCACTGGTCCTCTAACATACAATGCTTGTCAATTAAGATGAGAAACGTTTGAGCTTCGTGAACGATGTAGTTCGTTTGAGCAGAAAAGTGACTGCCCTTACCTGAAACGAAGTCTTGCCTGTAGGAAGACTCAGAGCCTGGGATTTAACTCCATTTCTGAAGGGAAACACACAGCATAGTTCTCATCCATGGATCACACTCTGCTTTAGAGCAAGAAGCACGCTCTTGCTTTCTAGATTCTCTAATATAGCAGGAAATCTGAGTGTGCCCAGAACAAAAGAACGGTGTTTCCTACACATATGCCCTATATTTAGTCCAAATCTTCTTCTGAAACTGATACAATGCACTGGTCCTCTAACATCCAATGGTTGTCAGTTAAGATGAGAAACGTGTGAGCTTCGTGAAGGATGTAGTTCCTTTGAGCAGAAAAGTGACTGCCCTTACCTGAAACGAAGTCTTGCTTGTAGGGAGACTCAGAGCATGGGATTTAACTCCATTTCTGAAGTGAAACACACAGCATTGTCTCATTCATTGATCACACTCTGCTTTAGAACAAGAAGCACGCTCTTGCTTCTAGAGTCTCTAAGACAGCAGGAAACGTGAGTGTGCTGAGAAGAAAAGAACGGTGTTTCCTACACATCGGGACCATATCTAGTCCAACTCTGCTTCTGAAACTGATACAAAGGACTGGTCCTCTAACATCCAATGCTTGTCTGTTAAGATGAGAAACGTGTGAGCTCCGTGAACTATGTAGTTCGTTTGAGCAGAAAACTGACTGCCCTTACCTGAAACGAAGTCTTGCATCTAGGAAGACACAGAGTCTGGGATTTAACTCCATTTCTGAAGGGAAACATACAGCATAGTTCTCATCAATGGATCACACTCTGCTTTAGAGCAAGAAGCACGCTCTTGCTTTCTAAAGTCTCTAAGACAGCAGGAAAACTGAGTGTGCCCAGAACAAAAGATCGGTGTTTCCTACACATATGGACCATATGTAGTCCAAATCTGCTTCTGAAAATGATACAAAGCACTGACCCTCTAACATCCAATGCTTGTCAGTTAAGATGAGAAACGTGTGAGCTTCGTGAACTATGTAGTTCGGTTTAGCACAAAACTGACTGCCCTTACCTGAAACGAAGTCTTGCTTGTAGGAAGACACAGAGCCTGGGATTTAACTCCTTTTCTGAAGGGAAACACAAAGCTTAGTTCTCATCCATGGATCACACTCTGCTTTAGAGCGAGTAGCACGCTCTTGCTTTCTACAGTCTCTAAGACAGCAGGAAACGTGAGTGTGCTGAGAACAAAAGAACTTTGTTTCCTACACATACGGACCATATCTAGTCCAACTCTGCTTCTGAAAGTGATACAAAGCACTGGTCCTCTAACATCCAATGCTTGTCAGTTAAGAGGAGAAACGTGTGAGCTTAGTGAATGATGTAGTTCCTTTGAACTGAAAAGTGACTGCCCTTACCTGAAACGAATTCTTGCTTGTAGTAAGACACAGAGCCTGGGATTTAAGTCCATTTCTGAAGGGAAACACACAGCATAGTTCTCATCCATGGATCACACTCTGCTTTAGAGCGAGAAGCACTCTCTTGCTTTCTAGAGTCTCTAAAACAGCAGGAAACTTGAGTGAGCTGAGAACAAAAGAACGGTGTTTCCTACAATTACGGACATTATATAGTCCAACTCTGCATCTGAACCTGATACAAAGCACTGGTCTTCTAAAATCCAATGCTTGTGTGTTAAGATGAGAAACGTGTGAGCTTCGTGAACAATGTAGTTCTTTTGAGCTGAAAAGTGACTGCCCTTACCTGAATCGAAGTCTTGCTTGTAGGAAGACTCAGAGCCTGGGATTTAACTCAATTTCTGAAGGGAAACACACAACATAGTTCTCATCCATGGATCACACTCTGCTTTAGAGCGAGAAGCACACTCTTGCTTTATAGAGTCTCTAATACAGCAGGAAATCTGAGTGTGCCCAGAATAAAAGAACGGTGTTTCCTACACATACGGACCATATCTAGTCCAAATCTGCTTCTAAAACTGATACAAAGCACTGACCCTCTAACATCCAATGCTTGTCAGTTAAGATGGGAAACGTGTGAGCTTCAGGAACGTTGTAGTTCGTTTGAGCAGAAAAGTGACTGCCCTTACCTGAATCGAAGTCTTGCTTGTAGGAAGACTCAGAGCATGGGATTTAACTCCATTTCTGAAGTGAAACACACAGCATTGTCTCATTCATTGATCACACTCTGCTTTAGAACAAGAAGCACGCTCTTGCTTCTAGAGTCTCTAAGACAGCAGGAAACGTGAGTGTGCTGAGAAGAAAAGAACGGTGTTTCCTACACATCGGGACCATATCTAGTCCAACTCTGCTTCTGAAACTGATACAAAGGACTGGTCCTCTAACATCCAATGCTTGTCTGTTAAGATGAGAAACGTGTGAGCTCCGTGAACTATGTAGTTCGTTTGAGCAGAAAACTGACTGCCCTTACCTGAAACGAAGTCTTGCATCTAGGAAGACACAGAGTCTGGGATTTAACTCCATTTCTGAAGGGAAACATACAGCATAGTTCTCATCAATGGATCACACTCTGCTTTAGAGCAAGAAGCACGCTCTTGCTTTCTAAAGTCTCTAAGACAGCAGGAAAACTGAGTGTGCCCAGAACAAAAGATCGGTGTTTCCTACACATATGGACCATATGTAGTCCAAATCTGCTTCTGAAAATGATACAAAGCACTGACCCTCTAACATCCAATGCTTGTCAGTTAAGATGAGAAACGTGTGAGCTTCGTGAACTATGTAGTTCGGTTTAGCACAAAACTGACTGCCCTTACCTGAAACGAAGTCTTGCTTGTAGGAAGACACAGAGCCTGGGATTTAACTCCTTTTCTGAAGGGAAACACAAAGCTTAGTTCTCATCCATGGATCACACTCTGCTTTAGAGCGAGTAGCACGCTCTTGCTTTCTACAGTCTCTAAGACAGCAGGAAACGTGAGTGTGCTGAGAACAAAAGAACTTTGTTTCCTACACATACGGACCATATCTAGTCCAACTCTGCTTCTGAAAGTGATACAAAGCACTGGTCCTCTAACATCCAATGCTTGTCAGTTAAGAGGAGAAACGTGTGAGCTTAGTGAATGATGTAGTTCCTTTGAACTGAAAAGTGACTGCCCTTACCTGAAACGAATTCTTGCTTGTAGTAAGACACAGAGCCTGGGATTTAAGTCCATTTCTGAAGGGAAACACACAGCATAGTTCTCATCCATGGATCACACTCTGCTTTAGAGCGAGAAGCACTCTCTTGCTTTCTAGAGTCTCTAAAACAGCAGGAAACTTGAGTGAGCTGAGAACAAAAGAACGGTGTTTCCTACAATTACGGACATTATATAGTCCAACTCTGCATCTGAACCTGATACAAAGCACTGGTCTTCTAAAATCCAATGCTTGTGTGTTAAGATGAGAAACGTGTGAGCTTCGTGAACAATGTAGTTCTTTTGAGCTGAAAAGTGACTGCCCTTACCTGAATCGAAGTCTTGCTTGTAGGAAGACTCAGAGCCTGGGATTTAACTCAATTTCTGAAGGGAAACACACAACATAGTTCTCATCCATGGATCACACTCTGCTTTAGAGCGAGAAGCACACTCTTGCTTTATAGAGTCTCTAATACAGCAGGAAATCTGAGTGTGCCCAGAATAAAAGAACGGTGTTTCCTACACATACGGACCATATCTAGTCCAAATCTGCTTCTAAAACTGATACAAAGCACTGACCCTCTAACATCCAATGCTTGTCAGTTAAGATGGGAAACGTGTGAGCTTCAGGAACGTTGTAGTTCGTTTGAGCAGAAAAGTGACTGCCCTTACCTGAATCGAAGTCTTGCTTGTAGGAAGACTCAGAGCCTGGGATTTAACTCCATTTTTGAAGTAAAACACACGGCAGTGTAATCATCCATTGATCACACTCTGCTTTAGAACAAGAATCACGCTATTGCTTTCTAGACTCTCTAAGACAGCAGGAAACGTGATTTTGCTGAGAACAAAAGAACGGTGTTTCCTACACATACGGACCTTATATAGTCCAACTCTGCTTCTGAAACTGATACAAAGCACAGGTCCTCTAACATCAAATGCTTGTCTGTTAAGGTGAGATACGTGTGAGATTTGTGAACGATGTAGTTCGTTTGAGCTGAAAAGTGAATGCCCTTACCTGAAACGAAGTCTTGCTTGTAGGAAGACTCAGAGCCTGGGATTTAACTCCATTTCTGAAGGCAAACACACAGAATAGTTCTCATCCATGGATCACACTCTGATTTAGAGCGAGAAGCACGCTCTTGCTTTCTAGAGTCTCTAAGACAGCAGGAAACGTGAGTGTGCCAGAACAAAAGATAGGGGTTTCCTACACATATGGATCATATGTAGTCCAACTCTGCTTCTGAAACTGATACAAAGCACTGGTCCTCTAACATCCAATGCTTGTTAGTTAAGATGAGAAACGCGTGAGCTCCGTGAACAATGTAGTTCGTTTGAGCAGAAAAGTGACTGCCCTTACCTGATTTGAAGTCTTGCTTGTAGGATGACTCAGAGCCTGGGATTTAACTCCATTTCTGACGTAAAACACACAGCAGTGTAATCATCCATTGATCACACTCTGCTTTAGAACAAGAAGCACGCTCTTGCTTTCTAGAGTCTCTAAGACAGCAGGAAACGTGAGTGTGCCAGAACAAAAGATAGGGGTTTCCTACACATATGCATCATATGTAGTCCAACTCTGCTTCTGAAACTGATACAAAGCACTGGTCCTCTAACATCCAATGCTTGTTAGTTAAGATGAGAAACGCGTGAGCTCCGTGAACGATGTAGTTCGTTTGAGCAGAAAAGTGACTGCCCTTACCTGATTTGAAGTCTTGCTTGTAGGATGACTCAGAGCCTGGGATTTAACTCCATTTCTGACGTAAAACACACAGCAGTGTAATCATCCATTGATCACACTCTGCTTTAGAACAAGAAGCACGCTCTTGCTTTCTAGAGTCTCTAAGACAGCAGGAAACGTGATTTTGCTGATAACAAAAGAACGGTGTTTCCTACATATACGGACATTATATAGTCCAACTCTGCTTCTGAAACTGATACAAAGCACTGGTCCTCTAACATCCAATGCTTGTCTGTTAAGATGAGAAACGTGTGAGCTTCGTGAACAATGTAGTTCCTTTGAGCAGAAAAGTGACTGCCCTTACCTGAAAAGAAGTCTTGCTTGTGGGAAGACTCAGAGCCTGGGATTTACTCCATTGCTGAAGTGAAACACACAGCATAGTTCTCATCCATGGATCACACTCTGCTTTAGAGCAAGAAGCACACTCTTGCTTTCTAGAGTCTCTAAGACAGCAGGAAATCTGAGTGTGCCCAGAACAAAAGAACGGTGTTTCCTACACATACTGACAATATGTAGTCCAAATCTTCATTTGAAACTGATACAATGCACTGGTCCTCTAACATCCAATGCTTGTCAGTTAAGATGAGAAACGTGTGAGCTTCGTGAACGATGTAGTTCGTTTGAGCGGAAAACTGATTGCCCTTACCTAAAACGAAGTCTTGCTTGTTGGGAGACACAGAGCATGGGATTTAACTCCATTTCTGAAGTGAAACACAAAGCATAGTCTCATCCATGGATCACACTCTGCTTTAGAGCAAGAAGCACGCTCTTGCTTTCTAGAGTCTCTAAGACAGCAGGAAACGTGAGTGTGCCCAGAACAAAGATCGAGGTTTCCTACACATGTGGATCATATTTAGTCCAACTCTGCTTCTAATACTGATACAAAGCACTGACCCTCTAACATCCAATGCTTGTCAATTAAGATGAGAAATGCGTGAGCTCAGTGAACGATGTAGTTCGTTTGAGCTGAAAAGTGACTGCCCTTACCTGAATCGAAGTCTTGCTTGTAGGAAGACTCAGAGCCTGGGATTTAATTCCATTTCTGAAGGGAAACACACAGCATAGTTCTCATCCATGGATCACACTCTGCTTTAGAGCAAGAAGCACACTCTTGCTTTCTAGGGTCTCTAAGACAGCAGGAAACGTGAGTGTGCCCAGAACAAAAGACCGAGGTTTCCTACACATATGGATCATATCTAGTCCAACTCTGCTTCTGAAACTGATACAAAGCACTGACCCTCTAACATCCAATGCTTGTCAGTTAAGATGAGAAACGCGTGAGCTCAGTGAACGATGTAGTTCATTTGAGCTGAAACGTGACTGCACTTACCTGAATCGAAGACTTGCTTGTAGGAAGACTCAGAGCCTGGGATTTAAGTCCATTTCTGAAGGGAAACACACAGCATAGTTCTCATCTGTGGATCACATTCTGCTTTAGAGCGAGAAGCACACTCTTGCTTTCTAGAGTCTTTAATACAGCAGGAAATCTGAGTGGGCCCAGAATAAAAGAATGGTGTTTCCTACACATATGGACCATATCTATTCCAACTCTTCTTCTGAAACTGATACAAAGCACTGGTCCTCTAACATCCAATGCTTGTCAGTTAAGATGAGAAACGTGTGAGCTTCGTGAAAGATGTAGTTCGTTTGAGCAGAAAAGTGACTGCCATTACCTGAAACGAAGTCTTGCTTGTAGGAAGACTCAGAGCCTGGGATTTGACTCCATTTCTGAAGTGAAACACACAGCGTAGTTCTCATCCATTGATCACACTCTGCTTTAAAGCAAGAAGCACACTCTTGCTTTCTAGAGTCTCTAAGACAGCACGAAATCTGAGTGTGCCCAGATCAAAAGAACGCTGTTTCCTACACGTACGTACTATATGTAGTCCAAAATTTCTTCTGAAACTGATAGAATGCACTGGTCCTCAAACATCCAATGCTTGTCAGTTAAGATGAGAAACGTGTGAGCTTCGTGAAAGATGTAGTTCATTTGAGCAGAAAAGTGACTGCCCTTACCTGAAACGAAGTCTTGCTTGTAGGGAGACTCAGAGCCTGGTATTTAACTCCATTTCTGAAGGCAAACACACAGCATAGTTCTCATCCATGGATCACACTCTGCTTTAGAGCGAGAAGCACGCTCTTGCTTTCTAGACTCTCTAAGACAGCAGGAAACGTGAGTGTGCTGAGAACAAAAGATCGGTGTTTCCTACACTTATGGACCATATCTAGTCCAACTCTGCTTCTGAAACTGATACACAGCACTGGTCCTCTAACATCCAATGCTTGTCAGTTAAGATGAGAAACGTGTGAGCTTCTGGAACGATGTAGTTCGTTTGAGCAGAAAAGTGACTGCCCTTACCTGAAACGAAGTCTTCCTTGGAGGACGACTCAGAGCCTGGGATTTAACTTCAATTCCGAAGTGAAACACACAGCATATTTCTCATCCATGGATTACACTCTGCTTTAGAGCAAGAAGCACACTCTTGCTTTCTAGAGTCTGTAAGACAGCAGGAAATCTGAGTGTGCCCAGAACAAAAGAACGGTGTTTCCTTCACATACGGACTATATGTAGTCCAAAACTTCTTCTGAAACTGATAGAATGCACTGGTCCTCTAACATCCAATGCTTGTCAGTTAAGATGAGAAACGTGTGAGCTTCGTGAAAGATGTAGTTCATTTGAGCAGAAAAGTGACTGCCCTTACCTGAAACGAAGTCTTGCTTGTAGGGAGACTCAGAGCCTGGGATTTAACTCCTTTTCTGAAGTGAAACTCACAGCATAGTTTTCATCCATGGATCACACTCTGCTTTAGAACGAGAAGCACGCTCTTGTTTTCTAGAGTCTTAAGACAGCAGGAAACGTGAGTGTGCTGAGAACAAAAGAAAGGTGTTTCCTACACATATGGACTATATCTAGTCCAAATCTGCTTCTTAAACTGATACAAAGCACTGGTCCTCTAACATCCAATGCTTGTCTGTTAAGATGAGAAACGTGTGAGCTTTGTGAATGATATAGTTCCTTTGAACTGAAAAGTGACTGCCCTTACCCGAAAAGAAGTCTTGCTTGTAGGAAGACACAGAGCCTGGGATTTAAGTCCATTTCTGAAGGGAAACACACAGCATAGTTCTCATCCATGGATCATGCTCTGCTTTAGAGCGAGAAGCACACTCTTGCTTTCTAGAGTCTCTAATACAGCAGGAAATCTGAGTGTGCACAGAACAAAAGAACGGTGTTTCCTACACATAGGGACCATATGTAGTCCAAATCTGCTTCTGAAACTGATACAAAGCATTGACCGCCTAACAATCAATGCTTGTAAGTTAAGATGGGAAACGTGTGAGCTTCATGAACGATGTAGTTCGTTTGAGCAGAAAAATGACATCACTTACATGAATTGAAGTCTTGCTTGTAGGAAGACTCAGAGACTGGGATTTAACTCCATTTCTAAAGTAAAGCACACAGCAGTGTAATAATCCATTGATCACACTCTGCTTTAGAACAAGAAGCACACTCTTGCTTTCTAGAGTCTCTAATACAGCAGGAAACGTGATTTTGCTGAGAACAAAAGAACGGTGTTTCCTACACATACGGACATTATATAGTCCAACTCTGCTTCTGAAACTGATACAAAGCACTGGTCCTCTAACATCCAATGCTTGTCTGTTAAGGTGAGAAAAGTGTGAGCTTTGTGAACGATGTAGTTCCTTTGAGCTAAAAAGTGACTGCCCTTACCTGAAACGAAGTCTTGCTTGTAGGAAGACTCAGAGCCTGGGATTTAACTCCATTTCTGAAGGCAAACACACAGCATAGTTCTCATCCATGGATCACACTCTGCTTTAGAGCGAGAAGCACGCTCTTGCTTTCTAGAGTCTCTAAGACAGCAGGAAACGTGAGTGTGCTGAGAACAAAAGAACGGTGTTTCCTACACTTATGGACCATATCTAGTCCAACTCTACTTCTGAAACTGATACACAGCACTGGTCCTCTGACATCCAATGCTTGTCATTTAAGATGAGAAACGTGTGAGCTTCTGGAACGATGTAGTTCGTTTGAGCAGAAAAGTGACTGCCCTTACCTGAAATGAAGTCTTGCTTGGAGGAAGACTCAGAGCCTGGGATTTAACTCCAATTCCGAAGTGAAACACACAGCATAGTTCTCATCCATGGATCACACTCTGCTTTAGAGCGAGAAGCATGCTCTTGCTTTCCAGAGTCTCTAAGACCGCAGGAAACATGAGTGTGCTGAGAACAAAAGAACGGTGTTTCCTACACATACGGACTATATGTAGTCCAAAACTTCTTCTGAAACTGATAGAATGCACTGGTCCTCTAACATCCAATGCTTGTCAGTTAAGATGAGAAACGTGTGAGCTTCGTGAAAGATGTAGTTCGTTTGAGCAGGAAAGTGACTGCCCTTACCTGAAACGATGTCTTGCTTGTAGGGAGACTTAGAGCCTGGGATTTAACTCCTTTTCTGAAGTGAAACACACAGCATAGTTTTCATCCATGGATCACACTCTGCTTTAGAAGGAGAAGCACGCTCTTGCTTTCTAGAGTCTCTAAGACAGCAGGAAACGTGAGTTTGCTGAGAAAAAAAACCGGTGTTTCCTACACAGACTGACCATATCTAGTCCAAATCTGCTTCTTAAACTGATACAAAGCACTGGTCCTCTAACATCCTATGCTTGTCTGTTAAGATGAGAAACGTGTGAGCTTCGTGAACGATGTAGTTCGTTTGAGCTGAAAAGTGACTGGCCTTACCTGAAACGAAGTCTTGCTTGTAGGAAGACTCAGAGCCTGGGATTTAACTCCATTTCTGAAGGCAAACACACAGCAGTGTTCTCATCCATTGATGACACTCTGCTTTAGAACAAGAAGCACGCTCTTGCTTTCTAGAGTCTCTAACACAGTAGGAAACGTGAGTGTGCTGAGAACAAAAGATCGGAGTTTCCTACACTTATGGACCATATCTAGTCCAACTCTGCTTCTGAAACTGCTACACAGCTCTGGTCCTCTAACATCCAATGCTTGTCTGTTAAGGTGAGAAACGTGTGAGCTTCGTGAACGATGTAGTTCCTTTGAGCTGAAAAGTGACTGGCCTTACCTGAAACGATGTCTTGCTTGTAGGAAGACTCGGAGCCTGGGATTTAACTCCATTTCTGAAGGCAAACACACAGCATAGTTCTCATCCATGGATCACACTCTGCTTTACAGCGAGAAGCATGCTCTTGCTTTCTAGAGTCTCTAAGACAGCAGGAAACGTGAGTGAGCTGAGAACAAAAGAACGGTGTTTCCTACACTTATGGACCATATCTAGTCCAACTCTGCTTCTGAAACTGATACACAGCACTGGTCCTCTAACATCCAATGCTTGTCAGTTAAGATGAGAAACGTTTGAGCTTCTGGAACGATGTAGTTCGTTTGAGCAGAAAAGTGACTGCCCTTACATGAAACGAAGTCTTGCTTGGAGGAAGACTCAGAGCCTGGGATTTAACTCCAATTCCGAAGTGAAACACACAGCATAGTTCTCATCCATGGATCACACTCTGCTTTAGAGCAAGAAGCACACTCTTGCTTTCTAGAGTCTCTAAGACAGCAGGAAATCTGAGTGTGCCCAGAACAAAAGAATGGTGTTTCCTACACATACGGAATATATTTAATCCAAAACTTCTTCTGAAACTGATAGAATGCACTGGTCCTCTAACATCCAATGCTTGTCAGTTAAGATGAGAAACGTGTGAGCTTCGTGAAAGATGTAGTTCGTTTGAGCAGAAAAGTGACTGCCCTTACCTGAAATGAAGTCTTGCTTGTAGGGAGACTCAGAGCATGGGATTTAACTCCTTTTCTGAAGTGAAACACACAGCATAGTTTTCATCCATGGATCACACACTGCTTTAGAACGAGAAGCACGCTCTTGCTTTCTAGAGTCTCCAAGACAGCAGGAAACGTGAGTGTGCTGAGAACAAAAGAACAGTGTTTCCTACACATAGGGACCATATGTAGTCCAAATCTGCTTCTGAAACTGATACAAAGCACTGACCGTCTAACATCCAATGCTTGTCAGTTAAGATGGGAAAAGTGTGAGCTTCATGAACGATGTAGATCGTTTGAGCAGAAAAATGACAGCCCTTACATGAATTGAAGTCTTGCTTGTAGGAAGACTCAGAGCCTGGGATTTAACTCCATTTCTGAAGTAAAACACACAGTAGTGTAATCATCCATTGATCACACTCTGCTTTAGAATAAGAAGCACACTCTTGCTTTCTAGAGTCTCTAATACAGCAGGAAACGTGAATTTGCTGAGAACAAAAGAACGGAGTTTCCTACACATACGGACATTATACAGTCCAACTCTGCTTCTGAAACTGATACAAAGCACTGGTCCTCTAACATCCAATGCTTGTCTGTTAGGTGAGAAACGTGTGAGGTTCATGGACAATGTAGTTCGTTTAAGCAAAAAAGTGACTGCCCTTACCTTAAACGAAGTCTTGCTTTTACGAAGACTCAGAGCCTGGGATTTAACTCCATTTCTGAATTGAAACACACAGCAGTGTTCTCATCCATTGATCACACTCTGCTTTAAATAAGAAGCACGCTCTTGCTTTTTAGAGTCTCTAAGACAGGAGGAAACGTGATTTTGCTGAGAACAAAAGAACGGAGTTTCCTACACATACGGACCATATCTAGTCCAAATCTGCTTCTGAAATTGATACAAAGCACTGACTCTCTAACATCCAATGCTTGTCAGTTAAGATGAGAAACGTGTGAGCTTCGTGAAAGATGTAGTTCCTTTGAGCAGAAAAGTCACTGCCCTTACCTGAAAGGACGTCTTGCTTGTAGGGAGACTCAGAGCCTGGGATTTAACTCCTTTTCTGAAGTGAAACACACAGCATAGTTTTCATCCATGGATCACACTCTGCTTTAGAAGGAAAAGCACGCTCTTGCTTTCTAGAGTCTCTAAGACAGCAGGAAACGTGAGTGTGCTGAGAAAAAAAAACGGTGTTTCCTACACAGACTGACCATATCTAGTCCAAATCTGCTTCTTAAACTGATACAAAGCACTGGTCCTCTAACATCCTATGCTTGTCTGTTAAGATGAGAAACGTGTGAGCTTCATGAACGATGTAGTTCGTTTCAGCAGAAAAGTGACTGCCCTGACCTGAATTGAAGTCTTGCTTGTAGGAAGACTCAGAGCCTGGGATTTAACTCCATTTCTGAATTGAAACACACAGCAGTGTTCTCATCCATTGATGACACTCTGCTTCAGAACAAGAAGCACGCTCTTGCTTTCTAGAGTCTCTAACACAGCAGGAAACGTGAGTGTGCTGAGAACAAAAGATCGAGGTTTCCTACACTTATGGACCATATCTAGTCCAACTCTGCTTCTGAAACTGATACACAGCACTGGTCCTCTAACATCCAATGCTTGTCAATTAAGATGAGAAACGTGTGAGCTTCTGGAATGATGTAGTTCGTTTGAGCAGAAAAGTGACAGCCCTTACCTGAAACGAAGTCTTGCTTGGAGGAAGACTCAGAGCCTGGGATTTAACACCAATTCCGAAGTGAAACACACAGCATAGTTCTCATCCATGGATCACACTCTGCTTTAGAGCAAGAAGCACAATCTTGCTTTCTAGAGTCTCTAATAAAGCAGGAAATCTGAGTGTGCCCAGAACAAAAGAACGGTGTTTCCTACACATACGGTCTATATGTAGTCCAAAACTTCTTCTGAAACTGATAGAATGCACTGATCCTCTAACATCCAATGCTTGTCAGTTAAGATGAGAAACGTGTGAGCTTCGTGAAAGATGTAGTTCGTTTGAGCAGAAAAGTGACTGCCCTTACTTGAAACGAAGTCTTGCTTGTAGGGAGACTCAGAGCTTGGGATTTAACTCCTTTTCTGAAGTGAACCACACAGCATAGTTTTCATCCATGGATCACACTCTGCTTTAGAACGAGAAGCACGCTCTCGCTTTCTAGAGTCTCTAAGACAGCAGGAAACGTGAGTGTGCTGAGAACAAAAGAACGGTGTTTCCTACACATACGGACCATATCTAGTCCAAATCTGCATCTTAAACTGATACAAAGCACTGGTCCTCTAACATCCAATGCTTTTCTGTTATGATGAGAAACATGTGAGCTTTGTGAATGATATAGTTCCTTTGAACTGAAAAGTGACTGCCCTTACCCGAAAAGAAGTCTTGCTTGTAGGAAGACACAGAGCCTGGGATTTAAGTCCATTTCTGAAGGGAAACACACAGCATAGTTCTCATCCATGGATCACGCTCTGCTTTAGAGCAAGAAGCACACTCTTGCTTTCTAGACTCTCTAAGACAGCAGGAAATCTGAGTGTGCCCAGAACAAAAGAACGGTGTTTCCTACACATACGGACTATATGTAGTCCAAAATTTCTTCTGAAACTGAGAGAATGCACTGGTCCTCTAACATCCAATGCTTGTCAGTTAAGATGAGAAACGTGTGAGCTTCGTGAAAGATGTAGTTCGTTTGAGCAGAAAAGTGACTGCCCTTACCTGAAACGATGTCTTTCTTGTAGGGAGACTCAGAGCCTGGGATTTAACTCCTTTTCTGAAGTGAAACACACAGCATAGTTTTCATCCATGGATCACACTCTGCTTTAGAAGGAGAAGCACGCTCTTGCTTTCTAGAGTCCCTAAGACAGCAGGAAACGTGAGTGTGCTGAGAAAAAAAACCGGTGTTTCCTACACAGACTGACCATATCTAGTCCAAATCTGCTTCTTAAACTGATACAAAGCACTGGTCCTCTAACATCCAATGCTTGTCAGTTAAGATGAGAAACGTGTGAGCTTCGTGAACGATGGAGTTCGTTTGAGCTGAAAAGTGACTGGCCTTACCTGAAACGAAGTCTTGCTTGTAGGAAGACTCAGAGCCTGGGATTTAACTCCATTTCTGAAGGCAAACACACAGCAGTGTTCTCATCCATTGATGACACTCTGCTTTAGAACAAGAAGCACGCTCTTGCTTTCTAGAGTCTCTAACACAGCAGGAAACGTGAGTGTGCTGAGAACAAAAGATCGGGGTTTCCTACACTTATGGACCATATCTAGTCCAACTCTGCTTCTGAAACTGCTACAAAGCACTGGTCCTCTAACATCCAATGCTTGTCTGTTAAGGTGAGAAACGTGTGAGCTTCGTGAACCATGTAGTTCCTTTGAGCTGAAAGGTGACTGGCCTTACCTGAAACGATGTCTTGCTTGTAGGAAGACTCAGAGCCTGGGATTTAACTCCATTTCTGAAGGCAAACACACAGCATAGTTCTCATCCATGGATCACACTCTGCTTTAGAGCGAGAAGCACGCTCTTGCTTTCTAGAGTCTTTAAGACAGCAGGAAACGTGAGTGAGCTGAGAACAAAAGAACGGTGTTTCCTACACTTATGGACCATATCTAGTCCAACTCTGCTTCTGAAACTGATACACAGCACTGGTCCTCTAACATCCAATGCTTGTCAGTTAAGATGAGAAACGTTTGAGCTTCTGGAATGATGTAGTTCGTTTGAGCAGAAAAGTGACTGCCCTTACATGAAACGAAGTCTTGCTTGGAGGAAGACTCTAGCCTGGGATTTAACTCCAATTCCGAAGTGAAACACACAGCATAGTTCTCATCCATGGATCACACTCTGCTTTAGAGAAAGAAGCACACTCTTGCTTTCTAGAGTCTCTAAGACAGCAGGAAATCTGAGTGTGCCCAGAACAAAAGAATGGTGTTTCCTACACATACGGAATATATTTAGTCCAAAACTTCTTCTGAAACTGATAGAATGTACTGGTCCTCTAACATCCAATGCTTGTCAGTTAAGATGAGAAACGTGTGAGCTTCGTGAAAGATGTAGTTCGTTTGAGCAGAAAAGTGACTGCACTTACCTGAAACGAAGTCTTGCTTGTAGGGAAACTCAGAGCATGGGATTTCACTCCTTTTCTGAAGTGAAACACACAGCATAGTTTTCATCCATGGATCACACACTGCTTTAGAACGAGAAGCACGCTCTTGCTTTCTAGAGTCTCTAAGACAGCAGGAAACGTGAGTGTGCTGAGAACAAAAGAACAGTGTTTCCTACACATACGGACCATATCTAGTCCAAATCTGCTTCTTAAACTGATACAAAGCACTGTTCCTCTAACATCCAATGCTTGTCTGTTAAGATGAGAAACGTATGAGCTTTGTGAACGATATAGTTCCTTTGAACTGAAAAGTGACTGCTCTTACCTGAAAAGAAGTCTTTCTTGTAGGAAGACACAGAGCCTGGGATTTAAGTCCATTTCTGAAGGGAAACACACAGCATAGTTCTCATCCATGGATCACACTCTGCTTTAGAGCGAGAAGCACACTCTTGCTTTCTAGAGTCTCTAAGACAGCAGGTAATCTGAGTGTCCCAGAACAAAAGAACGGTGTTTCCTACACATACGGACTATATGTAGTCCAAAACTTCTTCTGAAACTGAGAGAATGCACTGGTCCTCTAACATCCAATGCTTGTCAGTTAAGATGAGAAACGTGTGAGCTTCGTGAAAGATGTAGTTCGTTTGAGCAGAAAAGTGACTGCCCTTACCCGAAAGGAAGTCTTGCTTGTAGGGAGACTCAGAGCCTGGGATTTAACTCCTTTTCTGAAGTGAAACACACAGCATAGTTTTCATCCATGGATCACACTCTGCTTTAGACAGAAAAGCACGCTCTTGCTTTCTAGAGTCCCTAAGACAGCAGGAAACGTGAGTGTGCTGAGAAAAAAAAACGGTGATTCCTACACAGACTGACCATATCTAGTCCAAATCTGCTTCTTAAACTGATACAAAGCACTGGTCCTCTAACATCCTATGCTTGTCTGTTAAGATGAGAAACGTGTGAGCTTCATGAACGATGTAGTTCGTTTCAGCAGAAAAGTGACTGCCCTGACCTGAATTGAAGTCTTGCTTGTAGGAAGACTCAGAGCCTGGGATTTAACTCCATTTCTGAATTGAAACACACAGCAGTGTTCTCATCCATTGATGACACTCTGCTTCAGAACAAGAAGCACGCTCTTGCTTTCTAGAGTCTCTAACACAGCAGGAAACGTGAGTGTGCTGAGAACAAAAGATCGGGGTTTCCTACACTTATGGACCATATCTAGTGCAACTCTGCTTCTGAAACTGATACACAGCACTGGTCCTATAACATCCAATGCTTTTCTGTTATGATGAGAAACGTGTGAGCTTTGTGAATGATATAGTTCCTTTGAACTGAAAAGTGACTGCCCTTACCCGAAAAGAAGTCTTGCTTGTAGGAAGACACAGAGCCTGGGATTTAAGTCCATTTCTGAAGGGAAACACACAGCATAGTTCTCATCCATGGATCACGCTCTGCTTTAGAGCGAGAAGCACACTCTTGCTTTCTAGAGTCTCTAATAAAGCAGGAAATCTGAGTGTGCCCAGAACAAAAGAACGGTGTTTCCTACACATAGGGACCATATGTAGTCCAAATCTGCTTCTGAAACTGATACAAAGCACTGACCGTCTAACATCCAATGCTTGTCAGTTAAGATGGGAAATGTGTGAGCTTCATGAACGATGTAGTTCGTTTGAGCAGAAAAATGACAGCCCTTACATGAATTGAAGTCTTGCTTGTAGGAAGACTCAGAGCCTGGGATTTAACTCCATTTCTGAAGTAAAACACACAGTAGTGTAATCATCCATTGATCACACTCTGCTTTAGAATAAGAAGCACACTCTTGCTTTCTAGAGTCTCTAATACAGCAGGAAACGTGAATTTGCTGAGAACAAAAGAACGGTGTTTCCTACACATACGGACATTATATAGTCCAACTCTGCTTCTGAAACTGATACAAAGCACTGGTCCTCTAACATCCAATGCTTGTCTCTTAGGTGAGAAACGTGTGAGCTCCGTGAACGATGTAGTTCGTTTGAGCTGAAAAGT
Source organism: Onychomys leucogaster (assembly GCA_949786385.1). Classification (NCBI taxonomy): domain Eukaryota; kingdom Metazoa; phylum Chordata; class Mammalia; order Rodentia; family Cricetidae; genus Onychomys; species Onychomys leucogaster. The sequence goes on from CATKUP010000123.1 coordinate 725,136, forward strand.
GACTGCCCTTACCTGAATTGAAGTCTTGCTTGTAGGAAGACTCAGAGCCTGGGATTTAACTCCATTTCTGAAGGCAAACACACAGCATAGTTCTCATCCATGGATCACACTCTGCTTTAGCACGAGAAGCACGCTCTTGCTTTCTAGAGTCTCTAAGACAGCAGGAAATGTGAGTGTGCTGAGAACAAAAGAATGGTGTTTCCTACACATACGGACCATATCTAGTCCAAATCTGCTTCTTAAACTGATACAAACACTCGTCCTCTAACATCCAATGCTTTTCTGTTAAGATGAGAAACGTGTGAGCTCTGTGAACGATGTAGTTCGTTTGAGCAGAAAAGCGACTGTCCTTACCTGAAATGAAGTCTTGCTTGTAGGAAGACTCAGAGCCTGGGATTTAACTCCATTTCTGAAGGCAAACACACAGCACAGTTCTCATCCATGGATCACACTCTGCTTTAGAGCGAGAAGCACGCTCTTGCTTTCTAGACTCTCTAAGACAGCAGGAAACGTGAGTGTGCTGAGAACAAAAGAACGGTGTTTCCTACACATACGGACCATATCTAGTCCAACTCATCTTCTGAAACTGATACAAAGCACTGGTCCTCTAACATCCAATGCTTGTCAGTTAAGATGGGAAACGTGTGAGCTTCATGAACGATGTAGTTCGTTTGAGCAAAAAAGTGACTGCCCTTACCTTAAACGAAGTCTTGCTTGTATGAAGACTCAGAGCCTGGGATTTAACTCCATTTCTGAATTGAAACACACAGCAGTGTTCTCATCCATTGATCACACTCTGCTTTAAATAAGAAGCACGCTCTTGCTTTTTAGAGTCTCTAAGTCAGGAGGAAACGTGATTTTGCTGAGAACAAAAGAACGGAGTTTCCTACACATACGGACCATATCTAGTCCAAATCTGCTTCTGAAACTGATACAAAGCACTGACTCTCTAACATCCAATGCTTGTCAGTTAAGATGGGAAACGTGTGAGCTTCATGAACGATGTAGTTCGTTTGAGCAGAAAAGTGACTGCCTTACCTGAATTAAAGTCCTGCTTGTAGGAAGACTCAGAGCCTGGGATTTAACTCCATTTCTGAAGGCAAACACACAGCATAGTTCTCATCCATGGATCACACTCTGCTTTAGAGCGAGAAGCACGCTCTTGCTTTCTAGAGTCTCTAAGACAGCAGGAAACGTGAGTGTGCTGAGAACATAAGAACAGTGTTTCCTACACATACGGAACATATCTAGTCCAAATCTGTTTCTTAAACTGATACAAAGCACTGATCCTCTAACATCCAATGCTTGTCTGTTAAGATGAGAAACGTGTGAGCTTTGTGAACGATATAGTTCCTTTGAACTGAAAAGTGACTGCTCTTACCTGAAAAGAAGTCTTGCTTGTAGGAAGACACAGAGCCTGGGATTTAACTCCATTTCTGAAGGCAAACACACAGCATAGTTCTCATCCATGGATCAGACTCTGCTTTAGAGCGAGAAGCACGCTCTTGCTTTCTAGAGTCTCTAAGACAGCAGGAAACCTGAGTGAGCTGAGAACAAAAGAACGGTGTTTCCTACAGTTATGGACCATGTCTAGTCCAACTCTGCTTCTGAAACTGATACACAGCACTGGTCCTCTAACATCCAATGCTTGTCAGTTAAGATGAGAAACGTTTGTGCTTCTGGAACGATGTAGTACGTTTGAGCAGAAAAGTGACTGCCCTTACATGAAATGAAGTCTTGCTTGGAGGAAGACTCAGAGCCTGGGATTTAACTCCAATTCCGAAGTGAAACACACAGCATAGTTCTCATCCATGGATCACACTCTGCTTTAGAGCAAGAAGCACTCTCTTGCTTTCTAGAGTCTCTAAGACAGCAGGAAATCTGAGTGTGCCCAGAACAAAAGAACGGTGTTTCCTACACATACGGAATATATTTAGTCCAAAACTTCTTCTGAAACTGATAGAATGCACTGGTCCTCTAACATCCAAAGCTTGTCAGTTAAGATGAGAAACGTGTGAGCTTCGTGAAAGATGTAGTTCGTTTGAGCAGAAAAGTGACTGCCCTTACCTGAAACGAAGTCTTGCTTGTAGGGAGACTCAGAGCATGGGATTTAACTCCTTTTCTGAAGTGAAACACACAGCATAGTTTTCTTCCATGGATCACACACTGCTTTAGAACGAGAAGCACGCTCTTGCTTTCTAGAGTCTCTAAGACAGCAGGAAACGTGAGTGTGCTGAGAACAAAAGAACAGTGTTTCCTACACATACGGACCATATCTAGTCCAAATCTGCTTCTTAAACTGATACAAAGCACTGGTCCTCTAACATCCAATGCTTGTCTGTTAAGATGAGAAACGTGTGAGCTTTGTGAACTATATAGTTCCTTTGAACTGAAAAGTGACTGCTCTTACCTGAAAAGAAGTCTTTCTTGTAGGAAGACACAGAGCCTGGGATTTAAGTCCATTTCTGAAGGGAAACACACAGCATAGTTCTCATCCATGGATCACACTCTGCTTTAGAGCAAGAAGCACACTCTTGCTTTCTAGAGTCTCTAAGACAGCAGGAAATCTGAGTGTGCCCAGAACAAAAGAACCGTGTTTCCTACACATACGGACTATATGTAGTCCAAAACTTCTTCTGAAACTGAGAGAATGCACTGGTCCTCTAACATCCAATGCTTGTCAGTTAAGATGAGAAACGTGTGAGCTTCGTGAAAGATGTAGTTCCTTTGAGCAGAAAAGTCACTGCCCTTACCTGAAAGGAAGTCTTGCTTGTAGGGAGACTCAGAGCCTGGGATTTAACTCCTTTTCTGAAGTGAAACACACAGCATAGTTTTCATCCATGGATCACACTCTGCTTTAGAAGGAAAAGCACGCTCTTGCATTCTAGAGTCTCTAAGACAGCAGGAAACGAGAGTGTGCTGAGAAAAAAAAACGGTGTTTCCTACACAGACTGACCATATCTAGTCCAAATCTGCTTCTTAAACTGATACAAAGCACTGGTCCTCTAACATCCAATGCTTGTCTGTTAAGATGAGAAACGTGTGAGCTTCATGAACGATGTAGTTCGTTTCAGCAGAAAAGTGACTGCCCTGACCTGAATTGAAGTCTTGCTTGTAGGAAGACTCAGAGTCTGGGATTTAATTCCATTTCTGAATTGAAACACACAGCAGTGTTCTCATCCATTGATGACACTCTGCTTCAGAACAAGAAGCACGCTCTTGCTTTCTAGAGTCTCTAACACAGCAGGAAACGTGAGTGAGCTGAGAACAAAAGATCGGGGTTTCCTACACTTATGGACCATATCTAGTCCAACTCTGCTTCTGAAACTGATACACAGCACTGGTCCTCTAACATCCAATGCTTGTCAGTTAAGATGAGAAACGTGTGAGCTTCTGGAATGATGTAGTTCGTTTGAGCAGAAAAGTGACAGCCCTTACCTGAAACGAAGTCTTGCTTGGAGGAAGACTCAGAGCCTGGGATTTAACACCAATTCCGAAGTGAAACACACAGCATAGTTCTCATCCATGGATCACACTCTGCTTTAGAGCAAGAAGCACACTCTTGCTTTCTAGAGTCTCTAAGACAGCAGGAAATCTGAGTGTGCCCAGAACAAAAGAACGGTGTTTCCTACACATACGGACTATATGTAGTCCAAAACTTCTTCTGAAACTGATAGAATGCACTGGTCCTCTAACATCCAATGCTTGTCAGTTAAGATGAGAAACGTGTGAGCTTCGTGAAAGATGTAGTTCGTTTGAGCAGAAAAGTGACTGCCCTTACCTGAAACGAAGTCTTGCTTGTAGGGAGACTCAGAGCTTGGGATTTAACTCCTTTTCTGAAGTGAAACACACAGCATAGTTTTCATCCATGGATCACCCTCTGCTTTAGAACGAGAAGCACGCTCTTGCTTTCTAGAGTCTCTAGGACAGCAGGAAACGTGAGTGTGCTGAGAACAAAAGAACGGTGTTTCCTACACATACGGACCATATCTAGTCCAAATCTGCATCTTAAACTGATACAAAGCACTGGTCCTCTAACATCCAATGCTTTTCTGTTATGATGAGAAACGTGTGAGCTTTGTGAATGATATAGTTCCTTTGAACTGAAAAGTGACTGCCCTTACCCGAAAAGAATTCTTGCTTGTAGGAAGACACAGAGCCTGGGATTTAAGTCCATTTCTGAAGGGAAACACACAGCATAGTTCTCATCCATGGATCACGCTCTGCTTTAGAGCGAGAAGCACACTCTTGCTTTCTAGAGTCTCTAATAAAGCAGGAAATCTGAGTGTGCCCAGAACAAAAGAACGGTGTTTCCTACACATAGGGACCATATGTAGTCCAAATCTGCTTCTGAAACTGATACAAAGCACTGACCGTCTAACATCCAATGCTTGTCAGTTAAGATGGGAAATGTGTGAGCTTCATGAATGATGTAGTTCGTTTGAGCAGAAAAATGACAGCCCTTACATGAATTGAAGTCTTGCTTGTAGGAAGACTCAGAGCCTGGGATTTAACTCCATTTCTGAAGTAAAACACACAGTAGTGTAATCATCCATTGATCACACTCTGCTTTAGAATAAGAAGCACACTCTTGCTTTCTAGAGTCTCTAATACAGCAGGAAACGTGAATTTGCTGAGAACAAAAGAACGGTGTTTCCTACACATACGGACATTATATAGTCCAACTCTGCTTCTGAAACTGATACAAAGCACTGGTCCTCTAACATCCAATGCTTGTCTGTTAGGTGAGAAACGTGTGAGCTCCGTGAACGATGTAGTTCGTTTGAGCTGAAAAGTGACTGCCCTTACCTGAATTGAAGTCTTGCTTGTAGGAAGACTCAGAGCCTGGGATTTAACTCCATTTCTGAAGGCAAACACACAGCATAGTTCTCATCCATGGATCACACTCTGCTTTAGAGCGAGAAGCACGCTCTTGCTTTCTAGAGTCTCTAAGACATCAGGAAACGTGAGTGTGCTGAGAACAAAAGAACGGTGTTTCCTACACTTATGGGCCATATCTAGTCCAACTCTGCTTCTGAAACTGATACACAGCACTGGTCCTCTAACATCCAATGCTTTTCTGTTAAGATGAGAAACGTGTGAACTCTGTGAACGATGTAGTTCGTTTGAGCAGAAAAGCGACTGTCCTTACCTGAAATGAAGTCTTGCTTGTAGGAAGACTCAGAGACTGGGATTTAACTCCATTTCTGAAGGCAAACACACAGCATAGTTCTCATCCATGGATCACACTCTGCTTTAGAGCAAGAAGCACGCTCTTGCTTTCTAGACTCTCTAAGACAGCAGGAAACGTGAGTGTGCTGAGAACAAAAGAACGGTGTTTCCTACACATACGGACCATATCTAGTCCAACTCATCTTCTGAAACTGATACAAAGCACTGGTCCTCTCACATCCAATGCTTGTCAGTTAAGATGGGAAACGTGTAGCTTCATGAACGATGTAGTTCGTTTGAGCAAAAAAGTGACTGCCCTTACCTTAAACGAAGTCTTGCTTGTACGAAGACTCAGAGCCTGGGATTTAACTCCATTTCTGAATTGAAACACACAGCAGTGTTCTCATCCATTGATCACACTCTGCTTTAAATAAGAAGCACGCTCTTGCTTTTTAGAGTCTCTAAGACAGGAGGAAACGTGATTTTGCTGAGAACAAAAGAACGGAGTTTCCTACACATACGGACCATATCTAGTCCAAATCTGCTTCTGAAACTGATACAAAGCACTGACTCTCTAACATCCAAAGCTTGTCAGTTAAGATGGGAAACGTGTGAGCTTCGTGAAAGATGTAGTTCGTTTGAGCAGAAAAGTGACTGCCCTTACCTGAAACGAAGTCTTGCTTGTAGGGAGACTCAGAGCATGGGATTTAACTCCTTTTCTGAAGTGAAACACACAGCATAGTTCTCATCCCTGGATCACACACTGCTTTAGAACGAGAAGCACGCTCTTGCTTTCTAGAGTCTCTAAGACAGCAGGAAACGTGAGTGTGCTGAGAACAAAAGAACAGTGTTTCCTACACATACGGACTATATGTAGTCCAAAACTTCTTCTGAAACTGAGAGAATGCACTGGTCCTCTAACATCCAATGCTTGTCAGTTAAGATGAGAAACGTGTGAGCTTCGTGAAAGATGTAGTTCGTTTGAGCAGAAAAGTGACTGCCCTTACCTGAAACGAAGTCTTGCTTGTACGAAGACTCAGAGCCTGGGATTTAACTCCTTTTCTGAAGTGAAACACACAGCATAGTTTTCATCCATGGATCACACTCTGCTTTAGAAGGAAAAGCACGCTCTTGCTTTCTAGAGTCTCTAAGACAGCAGGAAACGTGAGTGTGCTGAGAAAAAAAAACGGTGTTTCCTACACAGACTGACCATATCTAGTCCAAATCTGCTTCTTAAACTGATACAAAGCACTGGTCCTCTAACATCCTATGCTTGTCTGTTAAGATGAGAAACGTGTGAGCTTCATGAACGATGTAGTTCGTTTCAGCAGAAAAGTGACTGCCCTGACCTGAATTGAAGTCTTGCTTGTAGGAAGACTCAGAGCCTGGGATTTAACTCCATTTCTGAATTGAAACACACAGCAGTGTTCTCATCCATTGATGACACTCTGCTTCAGAACAAGAAGCACGCTGTTGCTTTCTAGAGTCTCTAACACAGCAGGAAACGTGAGTGTGCTGAGAACAAAAGATCGGGGTTTCCTACACTTATGGACCATATCTAGTCCAACTCTGCTTCTGAAACTGATACACAGCACTGGTCCTCTAACATCCAATGCTTGTCAGTTAAGACGAGAAACGTGTGAGCTTCTGGAATGATGTAGTTCGTTTGAGCAGAAAAGTGACAGCCCTTACCTGAAACGAAGTCTTGCTTGGAGGAAGACTCAGAGCCTGGGATTTAACTCCAATTCCGAAGTGAAACACACAGCATAGTTCTCATCCATGGATCACACTCTGCTTTAGAGCAAGAAGCACACTCTTGCTTTCTAGAGTCTCTAATACAGCAGGAAACGTGATTTTGCTGAGAACAAAAGAACGGTGTTTCCTACACATAGGGACATTATATAGTCCAACTCTGCTTCTGAAACTGATACAAAGCACTGGTCCTCTAAAATCCAATGCTTGTCAGTTAAGATGAGAAACGTGTGAGCTTCTGGAACGATGTAGTTCGTTTGAGCAGAAAAGTGACTGCCCTTACCTGAAATGAAGTCTTGCTTGGAGGAAGACTCAGATCCTGGGATTTAACTCCAATTCCGAAGTGAAACACACAGCATAGTTCTCATCCATGGATCACACTCTGCTTTAGAGCAAGAAGCACACTCTTGCTTTCTAGAGTCTCTAAGACAGCAGGAAATGTGAGTGTGCTGAGAACAAAAGAATGGTGTTTCCTACACATACGGACCATATCTAGTCCAAATCTGCTTCTTAAACTGATACAAACACTGGTCCTCTAACATCCAATGCTTTTCTGTTAAGATGAGGAACGTGTGAGCTCTGTGAACGATGTAGTTCGTTTGAGCAGAAAAGCGTCTGTCCTTACCTGAAATGAAGTCTTGCTTGTAGGAAGACTCAGAGCCTGGGATTTAACACCATTTCTGAAGGCAAACACACAGCATAGTTCTCATCCATGGATCACACTCTGCTTTAGAGCGAGAAGCACGCTCTAGCTTTCTAGACTCTCTAAGACAGCAGGAAACGTGAGTGTGCTGAGAACAAAAGAACGGTGTTTCCTACACATACGGACCATATCTAGTCCAAATCTGCTTCTGAAACTGATACAAAGCACTGACTCTCTAACATCCAATGCTTGTCAGTTAAGATGGGAAACGTGTGAGCTTCATGAGCGATGTAGTTCGTTTGAGCAGAAAAGTGACTGCCTTACCTGAATTGAAGTCTTGCTTGTAGGAAGACTCAGAGCCTGGGATTTAACTCCGTTTCTGAAGGCAAACACACAGCATAGTTCTCATCCATGGATCACACTCTGCTTTAGAGCGAGAAGCACGCTCTTGCTTTCTAGAGTCTCTAAGACAGCAGGAAACGTGAGTGTGCTGAGAACAAAAGAACAGTGTTTCCTACACATACGGACCATATCTAGTCCAAATCTGTTTCTTAAACTGATACAAAGCACTGGTCCTCTAACATCCAATGCTTGTCTGTTAAGATGAGAAACGTGTGAGCTTTGTGAACGATATAGTTCCTTTGAACTGAAAAGTGACTGCTCTTACCTGAAAAGAAGTCTTGCTTGTAGGAAGACACAGAGCCTGGGATTTAACTCCATTTCTGAAGGGAAACACACAGCATAGTTCTCATCCATGGATCACACTCTGCTTTAGAGCAAGAAGCACACTCTTGCTTTCTAGAGTCTCTAAGACAGCAGGAAACGTGAGTGTGCCCAGAACAAAAGACCGAGGTTTCCTACACATATGGATCATATGTAGTCCAACTCTGCTTCTGAAACTGATACAAAGCACTGACCCTCTAACATCCAATGCTTGTCAGTTAAGATGAGAAACGCGTGAGCTCAGTGAACGATGTAGTTCATTTGAGCTGAAAAGTGACTGCCCTTACCTGAATCGAAGTCTTGCTTGTAGGAAGACTCTGAGCCTGGGATTTAAGTCCATTTCTGAAGGGAAACACACAGCATAGTTCTCATCCATGGATCACACTCTGCTTTAAAGCAAGAAGCACACTCTTGCTTTCTAGAGTCTCTAATACAGCAGGAAACGTGATTTTGCTGAGAACAAAGGAACGGTGTTTCCTACACATACGGACATTATATAGTCCAACTCTGCTTCTGAAACTGATACAAAGCACTGGTCCTCTAACATCCAATGCTTGTCTGTTAAGGTGAAAAACGTGTGAGCTTCGTGAACGATGTAGTTCGTTTGAGCTGAAAAGTGACTGCCATTACCTGAAACGAAGTCTTGCTTGTAGGAAGACTCAGAGCCTGGGATTTAACTCCATTTCTGAAGTGAAACACACAGCATAGTTCTCATCCATGGATCATGCTCTGCTTTAGAGCGAGAAGCACACTCTTGCTTTCTAGAGTCTCTAATACAGCAGGAAATCTGAGTGTGCCCAGAACAAAAGAACGGTGTTTCCTACACATAGGGACCATATGTAGTCCAAATCTGCTTCTGAAACTGATACAAAGCACTGACCGTCTAACAATCAATGCTTGTAAGTTAAGATGGGAAACGTGTGAGCTTCATGAACGATGTAGTTCGTTTGAGCAGAAAAATGACATCACTTACATGAATTGAAGTCTTGCTAGTAGGAAGACTCAGAGCCTGGGATTTAACTCCATTTCTGAAGTAAAACACACAGCAGTGTAATAATCCATTGATCACACTCTGCTTTAGAACAAGAAGCACACTCTTGCTTTCTAGAGTCTCTAATACAGCAGGAAACGTGATTTTGCTGAGAACAAAAGAACGGTGTTTCCTACACATACGGACATTATATAGTCCAACTCTGCTTCTGAAACTGATACAAACCACTGGTTCTCTAACATCCAATGCTTGTCTGTTAAGATGAGAAACGCGGGAGCTCAGTGAACGATGTAGTTCATTTGAGCTGAAAAGTGACTGCCCTTAACTGAATCGAAGTCTTGCTTGTAGGAAGACTCAGAGCCTGGGATTTAAGTCCATTTCTGAAGGGAAACACACAGCATAGTTCTCATCCATGGATCACACTCTGCTTTAAAGCAAGAAGCACACTCTTGCTTTCTAGAGTCTCTAATACAGCAGGAAACGTGATTTTGCTGAGAACAAAGGAACGGTGTTTCCTACACATACGGACATTATATAGTCCAACTCTGCTTCTGAAACTGATACAAAGCATTGGTCCTCTAACATCCAATGCTTGTCTGTTAAGGTTAGAAACGTGTGAGCTTCGTGAATGATGTAGTTCGTTTGAGCTGAAAAGTGACTGCCCTTACCTGAAACGAAGTCTTGCTTGTAGGAAGACTCAGAGCCTGGGATTTAACTCCATTTCTGAAGTGAAACACACAGCATAGTTCTCATCCATGGATAACACTCTGCTTTAAAGCAAGAAGCACACTCTTGCTTTCTAGAGTCTCTAAGACAGCAGGATATCGGAGTGTGCCCAGAACAAAAGAACGGTGTTTCCTACACATACGGACTATATGTAGTCCAAAATTTCTTCTGAAACTGATTGAATGCACTGGTCCTCTAACATCCAATGCTTGTCAGTTAAGATGAGAAACGTGTGAGCTTCGTGAACGATGTAGTTCATTTGAGCAGAAAAGTGACTGCCCTCACCTGAAACGAAGTCTTGCTTGTAGGGAGACTCAGAGCCTGGGATTTAACTCCTTTTCTGAAGTGAAACACACAGCATAGTTTTCATCCATGGATCACACTCTGCTTTAGAACGAGAAGCACGCTCTTGCTTTCTAGAGTCTCTAAGACAGCAGGAAACGTGAGTGTGCTGAGAACAAAAGAACGGTGTTTCCTACACTTATGGACCATATCTAGTCCATCTCTGCTTCTGAAACTGATACACAGCACTGGTCCTCTAACATCCAATGCTTGTCGTTAAGATGAGAAACGTGTGAGCTTTGTGAACGATATAGTTCCTTTGAACTGAAAAGTGACTGCTCTTACCTGAAAAGAAGTCTTTCTTGTAGGAAGACACAGAGCATGGGATTAAAGTCCATTTCTGAAGGGAAACACACAGCATAGTTCTCATCCATGGATCACACTCTGCTTTAGAGCAAGAAGCACACCCTTGCTTTCTAGAGTCTCTAAGACAGCAGGAAATCTGAGTGTGCCCAGAACAAAAGAACGGTGTTTCCTACACATATGGACTATATGTAGACCAAAACGTCTTCTGAAACTGAGAGAATGCACTGGTCCTCTAACATCCAATGCTTGTCAGTTAAGATGAGAAACGTGTGAGCTTCGTGAAAGATGTAGTTCGTTTGAGCAGAAAAGTGACTGCCCTTACCTGAAACGAAGTCTTGCTTGTAGGGAGACTCAGAGCCTGGGATTTAACTCCTTTTCTGAAGTGAAACACACAGCATAGTTTTCATCCATGGATCACACTCTGCTTTAGAAGGAGAAGCACGCTCTTGCTTTCTAGAGTCTCTAAGACAGCAGGAAACGTGAGTGTGCTGAGAAAAAAAAACGGTGTTTCCTACACAGACTGACCATATCTAGTCCAAATCTGCTTCTGAAACTGATACACAGCACTGGTCCTCTAACATCCAATGCTTGTCAGTTAAGATGAGAAACGTGTGAGCTTCTGGAATGATGTAGTTCGTTTGAGCAGAAAAGTGACAGCCTTTACCTGAAACGAAGTCTTGCTTGGAGGAAGACTCAGAGCCTGGGATTTAACTCCAATTCCGAAGTGAAACACACAGCATAGTTCTCATCCATGGATCACAATCTGCTTTAGAGCAAGAAGCACACTCTTGCTTTCTAGAGTCTCTAAGACAGCAGGAAATCTGAGTGTGCCCAGAACAAAAGAACGGTGTTTCCTACACATACGGACTATATGTAGTCCATAACTTCTTGTGAAACTGATAGAATGCACTGGTCCTCTAACATCCAATGCTTGTCAGTTAAGATGAGAAACGTGTGAGCTTCGTGAAAGATGTAGTTCGTTTGAGCAGAAAAGTGACTGCCCTTACCTGAAACGAAGTCTTGCTTGTAGGGAGACTCAGAGCTTGGGATTTAACTCCTTTTCTGAAGTGAAACACACAGCATAGTTTTCATCCATGGATCACACTCTGCTTTAGAACGAGAAGCACGCTCTTGCTTTCTAGAGTCTCTAAGACAGCAGGAAACGTGAGTGTGCTGAGAACAAAAGAACAGTGTTTCCTACACATACGGAACATATCTAGTCCAAATCTGCATCTTAAACTGATACAAAGCACTGGTCCTCTAACATCCAATGCTTTTCTGTTATGATGAGAAACGTGTGAGCTTTGTGAATGATATAGTTCCTTTGAACTGAAAAGGGACTGCCCTTACCCGAAAAGAATTCTTGCTTGTAGGAAGACACAGAGCCTGGGATTTAAGTCCATTTCTGAAGGGAAACACACAGCATAGTTCTCATCCATGGATCACGCTCTGCTTTAGAGCGAGAAGCACACTCTTGCTTTCTAGAGTCTCTAATAAAGCAGGAAATCTGAGTGTGCCCAGAACAAAAGAACGGTGTTTCCTACACATAGGGACCATATGTAGTCCAAATCTGCTTCTGAAACTGATACAAAGCACTGACCGTCTAACATCCAATGCTTGTCAGTTAAGATGGGAAATGTGTGAGCTTCATGAACGATGTAGTTCGTTTGAGCAGAAAAATGACAGCCCTTACATGAATTGAAGTCTTGCTTGTAGGAAGACTCAGAGCCTGGGATTTAACTCCATTTCTGAAGTAAAACACACAGTAGTGTAATCATCCATTGATCACACTCTGCTTTAGAATAAGAAGCACACTCTTGCTTTCTAGAGTCTCTAATACAGCAGGAAACGTGAATTTGCTGAGAACAAAAGAACGGTGTTTCCTACACATACGGACATTATATAGTCCAACTCTGCTTCTGAAACTGATACAAAGCACTGGTCCTCTAACATCCAATGCTTGTCTGTTAGGTGAGAAACGTGTGAGCTCCGTGAACGATGTAGTTCGTTTGAGCTGAAAAGTGACTGCCCTTACCTGAATTGAAGTCTTGCTTGTAGGAAGACTCAGAGCCTGGGATTTAACTCCATTTCTGAAGGCAAACACACAGCATAGTTCTCATCCATGGATCACACTCTGCTTTAGAGCGAGAAGCACGCTCTTGCTTTCTAGAGTCTCTAAGACATCAGGAAACGTGAGTGTGCTGAGAACAAAAGAACGGTGTTTCCTACACTTATGGGCCATATCTAGTCCAACTCTGCTTCTGAAACTGATACACAGCACTGGTCCTCTAACATCCAATGCTTTTCTGTTAAGATGAGAAACGTGTGAGCTCTGTGAACGATGTAGTTCGTTTGAGCAGAAAAGCGACTGTCCTTACCTGAAATGAAGTCTTGCTTGTAGGAAGACTCAGAGCCTGGGATTTAACTCCATTTCTGAAGGCAAACACACAGCATAGTTCTCATCCATGGATCACACTCTGCTTTAGAGCGTGAAGCACGCTCTTGCTTTCTAGACTCTCTAAGACAGCAGGAAACGTGAGTGTGCTGAGAACAAAAGAACGGTGTTTCCTACACATACGGACCATATCTAGTCCAACTCATCTTCTGAAACTGATACAAAGCACTGGTCCTCTAACATCCAATGCTTGTCAGTTAAGATGGGAAACGTGTAGCTTCATGAACGATGTAGTTCGTTTGAGCAAAAAAGTGACTGCCCTTACCTTAAACGAAGTCTTGCTTGTACCAAGACTCAGAGCCTGGGATTTAACTCCATTTCTGAATTGAAACACACAGCATAGTTTTCATCCATGGATCACACTCTGCTTTAGAACGAGAAGCACGCTCTTGCTTTCTAGAGTCTCTAAGACAGCAGGAAACGTGAGTGTGCTGAGAACAAAAGAACGGTGTTTCCTACACATACGGACTATATCTAGTCCAAATCTGCTTCTTAAACTGATACAAAGCACTGGTCCTCTAACATCCAATGCTTTTCTGTTAAGATGAGAAACGTGTGAGCTTGTGAATGATATAGTTCCTTTGAACTGAAAAGTGACTGCCCTTACCCGAAAAGAAGTCTTGCTTGTAGGAAGACACAGAGCCTGGGATTTAAGTCCATTTCTGAAGGGAAACACACAGCATAGTTCTCATCCATGGATCATGCTCTGCTTTAGAGCGAGAAGCACACTCTTGCTTTCTAGAGTCTCTAATACAGCAGGAAATCTGAGTGTGCCCACAACAAAAGAACGGTGTTTCCTACACATAGGGACCATATGTAGTCCAAATCTGCTTCTGAAACTGATACAAAGCACTGACCGTCTAACAATCAATGCTTGTAAGTTAAGATGGGAAACGTGTGAGCTTCATGAACGATGTAGTTCGTTTGAGCAGAAAAATGACATCACTTACATGAATTGAAGTCTTGCTTGTAGGAAGACTCAGAGCCTGGGATTTAACTCCATTTCTGAAGTAAAACACACAGCAGTGTAATAATCCATTGATCACACTCTGCTTTAGAACAAGAAGCACACTCTTGCTTTCTAGAGTCTCTAATACAGCAGGAAACGTGATTTTGCTGAGAACAAAAGAACGGTGTTTCCTACACATACGACATTATATAGTCCAACTCTGCTTCTGAAACTGATACAAACCACTGGTCCTCTAACATCCAATGCTTGTCTGTTAAGGTGAGAAAAGTGTGAGCTTCGTGAACGATGTAGTTCCTTTGAGCTAAAAAGTGACTGCCCTTACCTGAAATGAAGTCTTGCTTGTAGGAAGACTCAGAGCCTGGGATTTAACTCCATTTCTGAAGGCAAACACACAGCATAGTTCTCATCCATGGATCACACTCTGCTTTAGAGCGAGAAGCACGCTATTGCTTTGTAGAGTCTCTAAGACATCAGGAAACGTGAGTGTGCTGAGAACAAAAGAACGGTGTTTCCTACACTTATGGACCATATCTAGTCCATCTCTGCTTCTGAAACTGATACACAGCACTGGTCCTCTAACATCCAATGCTTGTCGTTAAGATGAGAAACGTGTGAGCTTTGTGAACGATATAGTTCCTTTGAACTGAAAAGTGACTGCTCCTACCTGAAAAGAAGTCTTTCTTGTAGGAAGACACAGAGCCTGGGATTTAAGTCCATTTCTGAAGGGAAACACACAGCATAGTTCTCATCCATGGATCACACTCTGCTTTAGAGCAAGAAGCACACTCTTGCTTTCTAGAGTCTCTAAGACAGCAGGAAATCTGAGTGTGCCCAGAACAAAAGAACGGTGTTTCCTACACATATGGACTATATGTAGACCAAAACTTCTTCTGAAACTGAGAGAATGCACTGGTCCTCTAACATCCAATGCTTGTCAGTTAAGATGAGAAACGTGTGAGCTTCGTGAAAGATGTAGTTCGTTTGAGCAGAAAAGTGACTGCCCTTACCTGAAACGAAGTCTTGCTTGTACGAAGACTCAGAGCCTGGGATTTAACTCCTTTTCTGAAGTGAAACACACAGCATAGTTTTCATCCATGGATCACACTCTGCTTTAGAAGGAGAAGCACGCTCTTGCTTTCTAGAGTCTCTAAGACAGCAGGAAACGTGAGTGTGCTGAGAAAAAAAAACGGTGTTTCCTACACAGACTGACCATATCTAGTCCAAATCTGCTTCTGAAACTGATACACAGCACTGGTCCTCTAACATCCAATGCTTGTCAGTTAAGATGAGAAACGTGTGAGCTTCTGGAATGATGTAGTTCGTTTGAGCAGAAAAGTGACAGCCCTTACCTGAAACGAAGTCTTGCTTGGAGGAAGACTCAGAGCCTGGGATTTAACACCAATTCCGAAGTGAAACACACAGCATAGTTCTCATCCATGGATCACACTCTGCTTTAGAGCAAGAAGCACACTCTTGCTTTCTAGAGTCTCTAAGACAGCAGGAAATCTGAGTGTGCCCAGAACAAAAGAACGGTGTTTCCTACACATACGGACTATATGTAGTCCAAAACTTCTTCTGAAACTGATAGAATGCACTGGTCCTCTAACATCCAATGCTTGTCAGTTAAGATGAGAAACGTGTGAGCTTCGTGAAAGATGTAGTTCGTTTGAGCAGAAAAGTGACTGCCCTTACCTGAAACGAAGTCTTGCTTGTAGGGAGACTCAGAGCTTGGGATTTAACTCCTTTTCTGAAGTGAAACACACAGCATAGTTTTCATCCATGGATCACCCTCTGCTTTAGAACGAGAAGCACGCTCTTGCTTTCTAGAGTCTCTAGGACAGCAGGAAACGTGAGTGTGCTGAGAACAAAAGAACGGTGTTTCCTACACATACGGACCATATCTAGTCCAAATCTGCATCTTAAACTGATACAAAGCACTGGTCCTCTAACATCCAATGCTTTTCTGTTATGATGAGAAACGTGTGAGCTTTGTGAATGATATAGTTCCTTTGAACTGAAAAGGGACTGCCCTTACCCGAAAAGAATTCTTGCTTGTAGGAAGACACAGAGCCTGGGATTTAAGTCCATTTCTGAAGGGAAACACACAGCATAGTTCTCATCCATGGATCACGCTCTGCTTTAGAGCGAGAAGCACACTCTTGCTTTCTAGAGTCTCTAATAAAGCAGGAAATCTGAGTGTGCCCAGAACAAAAGAACGGTGTTTCCTACACATAGGGACCATATGTAGTCCAAATCTGCTTCTGAAACTGATACAAAGCACTGACCGTCTAACATCCAATGCTTGTCAGTTAAGATGGGAAATGTGTGAGCTTCATGAACGATGTAGTTCGTTTGAGCAGAAAAATGACAGCCCTTACATGAATTGAAGTCTTGCTTGTAGGAAGACTCAGAGCCTGGGATTTAACTCCATTTCTGAAGTAAAACACACAGTAGTGTAATCATCCATTGATCACACTCTGCTTTAGAATAAGAAGCACACTCTTGCTTTCTAGAGTCTCTAATACAGCAGGAAACGTGAATTTGCTGAGAACAAAAGAACGGTGTTTCCTACACATACGGACATTATATAGTCCAACTCTGCTTCTGAAACTGATACAAAGCACTGGTCCTCTAACATCCAATGCTTGTCTGTTAGGTGAGAAACGTGTGAGCTCTGTGAACGATGTAGTTCGTTTGAGCTGAAAAGTGACTGCCCTTACCTGAATTGAAGTCTTGCTTGTAGGAAGACTCAGAGCCTGGGATTTAACTCCATTTCTGAAGGCAAACACACAGCATAGTTCTCATCCATGGATCACACTCTGCTTTAGAGCGAGAAGCACGCTCTTGCTTTCTAGAGTCTCTAAGACATCAGGAAACGTGAGTGTGCTGAGAACAAAAGAACGGTGTTTCCTACACTTATGGGCCATATCTAGTCCAACTCTGCTTCTGAAACTGATACACAGCACTGGTCCTCTAACATCCAATGCTTTTCTGTTAAGATGAGAAACGTGTGAACTCTGTGAACGATGTAGTTCGTTTGAGCAGAAAAGCGACTGTCCTTACCTGAAATGAAGTCTTGCTTGTAGGAAGACTCAGAGACTGGGATTTAACTCCATTTCTGAAGGCAAACACACAGCATAGTTCTCATCCATGGATCACACTCTGCTTTAGAGCAAGAAGCACGCTCTTGCTTTCTAGACTCTCTAAGACAGCAGGAAACGTGAGTGTGCTGAGAACAAAAGAACGGTGTTTCCTACACATACGGACCATATCTAGTCCAACTCATCTTCTGAAACTGATACAAAGCACTGGTCCTCTCACATCCAATGCTTGTCAGTTAAGATGGGAAACGTGTAGCTTCATGAACGATGTAGTTCGTTTGAGCAAAAAAGTGACTGCCCTTACCTTAAACGAAGTCTTGCTTGTACGAAGACTCAGAGCCTGGGATTTAACTCCATTTCTGAATTGAAACACACAGCAGTGTTCTCATCCATTGATCACACTCTGCTTTAAATAAGAAGCACGCTCTTGCTTTTTAGAGTCTCTAAGACAGGAGGAAACGTGATTTTGCTGAGAACAAAAGAACGGAGTTTCCTACACATACGGACCATATCTAGTCCAAATCTGCTTCTGAAACTGATACAAAGCACTGACTCTCTAACATCCAAAGCTTGTCAGTTAAGATGGGAAACGTGTGAGCTTCGTGAAAGATGTAGTTCGTTTGAGCAGAAAAGTGACTGCCCTTACCTGAAACGAAGTCTTGCTTGTAGGGAGACTCAGAGCATGGGATTTAACTCCTTTTCTGAAGTGAAACACACAGCATAGTTTTCATCCCTGGATCACACACTGCTTTAGAACGAGAAGCACGCTCTTGCTTTCTAGAGTCTCTAAGACAGCAGGAAATGTGAGTGTGCTGAGAACAAAAGAACAGTGTTTCCTACACATACGGACCATATCTAGTCCAAATCTGCTTCTTAAACTGATACAAAGCACTGGTCCTCTAACATCCAATGCTTGTCTGTTAAGATGAGAAACGGGTGAGCTTTGTGAACGATATAGTTCCTTTGAACTGAAAATTGACTGCTCTTACCTGAAAAGAAGTCTTTCTTGTAGGAAGACACAGAGCCTGGGATTTAAGACCATTTCTGAAGGGAAACACACAGCATAGTTCTCATCCATGGATCACACTCTGCTTTAGAGCAAGAAGCACACTCTTGCTTTCTAGAGACTCTAAGACAGCAGGAAATCTGAGTGAGCCCAGAACAAAAGAACAGTGTTTCCTACACATACGGACTATATGTAGTCCAAAACTTCTTCTGAAACTGAGAGAATGCACTGGTCCTCTAACATCCAATGCTTGTCAGTTAAGATGAGAAACGTGTGAGCTTCGTGAAAGATGTAGTTCGTTTGAGCAGAAAAGTGACTGCCCTTACCTGAAACGAAGTCTTGCTTGTACGAAGACTCAGAGCCTGGGATTTAACTCCTTTTCTGAAGTGAAACACACAGCATAGTTTTCATCCATGGATCACACTCTGCTTTAGAAGGAAAAGCACGCTCTTGCTTTCTAGAGTCTCTAAGACAGCAGGAAACGTGAGTGTGCTGAGAAAAAAAAACGGTGTTTCCTACACAGACTGACCATATCTAGTCCAAATCTGCTTCTTAAACTGATACAAAGCACTGGTCCTCTAACATCCTATGCTTGTCTGTTAAGATGAGAAACGTGTGAGCTTCATGAACGATGTAGTTCGTTTCAGCAGAAAAGTGACTGCCCTGACCTGAATTGAAGTCTTGCTTGTAGGAAGACTCAGAGCCTGGGATTTAACTCCATTTCTGAATTGAAACACACAGCAGTGTTCTCATCCATTGATGACACTCTGCTTCAGAACAAGAAGCACGCTGTTGCTTTCTAGAGTCTCTAACACAGCAGGAAACGTGAGTGTGCTGAGAACAAAAGATCGGGGTTTCCTACACTTATGGACCATATCTAGTCCAACTCTGCTTCTGAAACTGATACACAGCACTGGTCCTCTAACATCCAATGCTTGTCAGTTAAGACGAGAAACGTGTGAGCTTCTGGAATGATGTAGTTCGTTTGAGCAGAAAAGTGACAGCCCTTACCTGAAACGAAGTCTTGCTTGGAGGAAGACTCAGAGCCTGGGATTTAACTCCAATTCCGAAGTGAAACACACAGCATAGTTCTCATCCATGGATCACACTCTGCTTTAGAGCAAGAAGCACACTCTTGCTTTCTAGAGTCTCTAATACAGCAGGAAACGTGATTTTGCTGAGAACAAAAGAACGGTGTTTCCTACACATAGGGACATTATATAGTCCAACTCTGCTTCTGAAACTGATACAAAGCACTGGTCCTCTAAAATCCAATGCTTGTCAGTTAAGATGAGAAACGTGTGAGCTTCTGGAACGATGTAGTTCGTTTGAGCAGAAAAGTGACTGCCCTTACCTGAAATGAAGTCTTGCTTGGAGGAAGACTCAGATCCTGGGATTTAACTCCAATTCCGAAGTGAAACACACAGCATAGTTCTCATCCATGGATCACACTCTGCTTTAGAGCAAGAAGCACACTCTTGCTTTCTAGAGTCTCTAAGACAGCAGGAAATGTGAGTGTGCTGAGAACAAAAGAATGGTGTTTCCTACACATACGGACCATATCTAGTCCAAATCTGCTTCTTAAACTGATACAAACACTGGTCCTCTAACATCCAATGCTTTTCTGTTAAGATGAGAAACGTGTGAGCTCTGTGAACGATGTAGTTCGTTTGAGCAGAAAAGCGTCTGTCCTTACCTGAAATGAAGTCTTGCTTGTAGGAAGACTCAGAGCCTGGGATTTAACACCATTTCTGAAGGCAAACACACAGCATAGTTCTCATCCATGGATCACACTCTGCTTTAGAGCGAGAAGCACGCTCTTGCTTTCTAGACTCTCTAAGACAGCAGGAAACGTGAGTGTGCTGAGAACAAAAGAACGGTGTTTCCTACACATACGGACCATATCTAGTCCAAATCTGCTTCTGAAACTGATACAAAGCACTGACTCTCTAACATCCAATGCTTGTCAGTTAAGATGGGAAACGTGTGAGCTTCATGAGCGATGTAGTTCGTTTGAGCAGAAAAGTGACTGCCTTACCTGAATTGAAGTCTTGCTTGTAGGAAGACTCAGAGCCTGGGATTTAACTCCGTTTCTGAAGGCAAACACACAGCATAGTTCTCATCCATGGATCACACTCTGCTTTAGAGCGAGAAGCACGCTCTTGCTTTCTAGAGTCTCTAAGACAGCAGGAAACGTGAGTGTGCTGAGAACAAAAGAACAGTGTTTCCTACACATACGGACCATATCTAGTCCAAATCTGTTTCTTAAACTGATACAAAGCACTGGTCCTCTAACATCCAATGCTTGTCTGTTAAGATGAGAAACGTGTGAGCTTTGTGAACGATATAGTTCCTTTGAACTGAAAAGTGACTGCTCTTACCTGAAAAGAAGTCTTGCTTGTAGGAAGACACAGAGCCTGGGATTTAACTCCATTTCTGAAGGGAAACACACAGCATAGTTCTCATC
The DNA here is from genome assembly GCA_949786385.1 of Onychomys leucogaster. Taxonomy (NCBI): domain Eukaryota; kingdom Metazoa; phylum Chordata; class Mammalia; order Rodentia; family Cricetidae; genus Onychomys; species Onychomys leucogaster. The sequence continues at coordinate 745,790 of CATKUP010000123.1, forward strand.
CATGGATCACACTCTGCTTTAGAGCAAGAAGCACACTCTTGCTTTCTAGAGTCTCTAAGACAGCAGGAAACGTGAGTGTGCCCAGAACAAAAGACCGAGGTTTCCTACACATATGGATCATATGTAGTCCAACTCTGCTTCTGAAACTGATACAAAGCACTGACCCTCTAACATCCAATGCTTGTCAGTTAAGATGAGAAACGCGTGAGCTCAGTGAACGATGTAGTTCATTTGAGCTGAAAAGTGACTGCCCTTACCTGAATCGAAGTCTTGCTTGTAGGAAGACTCAGAGCCTGGGATTTAAGTCCATTTCTGAAGGGAAACACACAGCATAGTTCTCATCCATGGATCACACTCTGCTTTAAAGCAAGAAGCACACTCTTGCTTTCTAGAGTCTCTAATACAGCAGGAAACGTGATTTTGCTGAGAACAAAGGAACGGTGTTTCCTACACATACGGACATTATATAGTCCAACTCTGCTTCTGAAACTGATACAAAGCACTGGTCCTCTAACATCCAATGCTTGTCTGTTAAGGTGAAAAACGTGTGAGCTTCGTGAACGATGTAGTTCGTTTGAGCTGAAAAGTGACTGCCATTACCTGAAACGAAGTCTTGCTTGTAGGAAGACTCAGAGCCTGGGATTTAACTCCATTTCTGAAGTGAAACACACAGCATAGTTCTCATCCATGGATCATGCTCTGCTTTAGAGCGAGAAGCACACTCTTGCTTTCTAGAGTCTCTAATACAGCAGGAAATCTGAGTGTGCCCAGAACAAAAGAACGGTGTTTCCTACACATAGGGACCATATGTAGTCCAAATCTGCTTCTGAAACTGATACAAAGCACTGACCGTCTAACAATCAATGCTTGTAAGTTAAGATGGGAAACGTGTGAGCTTCATGAACGATGTAGTTCGTTTGAGCAGAAAAATGACATCACTTACATGAATTGAAGTCTTGCTAGTAGGAAGACTCAGAGCCTGGGATTTAACTCCATTTCTGAAGTAAAACACACAGCAGTGTAATAATCCATTGATCACACTCTGCTTTAGAACAAGAAGCACACTCTTGCTTTCTAGAGTCTCTAATACAGCAGGAAACGTGATTTTGCTGAGAACAAAAGAACGGTGTTTCCTACACATACGGACATTATATAGTCCAACTCTGCTTCTGAAACTGATACAAACCACTGGTTCTCTAACATCCAATGCTTGTCTGTTAAGATGAGAAACGCGGGAGCTCAGTGAACGATGTAGTTCATTTGAGCTGAAAAGTGACTGCCCTTAACTGAATCGAAGTCTTGCTTGTAGGAAGACTCAGAGCCTGGGATTTAAGTCCATTTCTGAAGGGAAACACACAGCATAGTTCTCATCCATGGATCACACTCTGCTTTAAAGCAAGAAGCACACTCTTGCTTTCTAGAGTCTCTAATACAGCAGGAAACGTGATTTTGCTGAGAACAAAGGAACGGTGTTTCCTACACATACGGACATTATATAGTCCAACTCTGCTTCTGAAACTGATACACAGCATTGGTCCTCTAACATCCAATGCTTGTCTGTTAAGGTGAGAAACGTGTGAGCTTCGTGAACGATGTAGTTCGTTTGAGCTGAAAAGTGACTGCCCTTACCTGAAACGAAGTCTTGCTTGTAGGAAGACTCAGAGCCTGGGATTTAACTCCATTTCTGAAGTGAAACACACAGCATAGTTCTCATCCATGGATAACACTCTGCTTTAAAGCAAGAAGCACACTCTTGCTTTCTAGAGTCTCTAAGACAGCAGGATATCGGAGTGTGCCCAGAACAAAAGAACGGTGTTTCCTACACATACGGACTATATGTAGTCCAAAATTTCTTCTGAAACTGATTGAATGCACTGGTCCTCTAACATCCAATGCTTGTCAGTTAAGATGAGAAACGTGTGAGCTTCGTGAACGATGTAGTTCATTTGAGCAGAAAAGTGACTGCCCTCACCTGAAACGAAGTCTTGCTTGTAGGGAGACTCAGAGCCTGGGATTTAACTCCTTTTCTGAAGTGAAACACACAGCATAGTTTTCATCCATGGATCACACTCTGCTTTAGAACGAGAAGCACGCTCTTGCTTTCTAGAGTCTCTAAGACAGCAGGAAACGTGAGTGTGCTGAGAACAAAAGAACGGTGTTTCCTACACATACGGACTATATCTAGTCCAAATCTGCTTCTTAAACTGATACAAAGCACTGGTCCTCTAACATCCAATGCTTGTCTGTTAAGATGAGAAACGTGTGAGCTTTGTGAATGATATAGTTCCTTTGAACTGAAAAGTGACTGCCCTTACCCGAAAAGAAGTCTTGCTTGTAGGAAGACACAGAGCCTGGGATTTAAGTCCATTTCTGAAGGGAAACACACAGCATAGTTCTCATCCATGGATCATGCTCTGCTTTAGAGCGAGAAGCACACTCTTGCTTTCTAGAGTCTCTAATACAGCAGGAAATCTGAGTGTGCCCACAACAAAAGAACGGTGTTTCCAACACATAGGGACCATATGTAGTCCAAATCTGCTTTCGAAACTGATACAAAGCACTGACCGTCTAACAATCAATGCTTGTAAGTTAAGATGGGAAACGTGTGAGCTTCATGAACGATGTAGTTCGTTTGAGCAAAAAATGACATCATTTACATGAATTGAAGTCTTGCTTGTAGGAAGACTCAGAGCCTGGGATTTAACTCCATTTCTGAAGTAAAACACACAGCAGTGTAATAATCCATTGATCACACTCTGCTTTAGAACAAGAAGCACACTCTTGCTTTCTAGAGTCTCTAATACAGCAGGAAACGTGATTTTGCTGAGAACAAAAGAACGGTGTTTCCTACACATACGGACATTATATAGTCCAACTCTGCTTCTGAAACTGATACAAAGCACTGGTCCTCTAACATCCAATGCTTGTCTGTTAAGGTGAGAAAAGTGTGAGCTTCGTGAACGATGTAGTTCCTTTGAGCTAAAAAGTGACTGCCCTTACCTGAAACGAAGTCTTGCTTGTAGGAAGACTCAGAGCCTGGGATTTAACTCCATTTCTGAAGGCAAACACACAGCATAGTTCTCATCCATGGATCACACTCTGCTTTAGAGCGAGAAGCACGCTATTGCTTTGTAGAGTCTCTAAGACATCAGGAAACGTGAGTGTGCTGAGAACAAAAGAACGGTGTTTCCTACACTTATGGACCATATCTAGTCCATCTCTGCTTCTGAAACTGATACACAGCACTGGTCCTCTAACATCCAATGCTTGTCGTTAAGATGAGAAACGTGTGAGCTTTGTGAACGATATAGTTCCTTTGAACTGAAAAGTGACTGCTCTTACCTGAAAAGAAGTCTTTCTTGTAGGAAGACACAGAGCGTGGGATTAAAGTCCATTTCTGAAGGGAAACACACAGCATAGTTCTCATCCATGGATAACACTCTGCTTTAAAGCAAGAAGCACACTCTTGCTTTCTAGAGTCTCTAAGACAGCAGGATATCGGAGTGTGCCCAGAACAAAAGAACGGTGTTTCCTACACATACGGACTATATGTAGTCCAAAATTTCTTCTGAAACTGATTGAATGCACTGGTCCTCTAACATCCAATGCTTGTCAGTTAAGATGAGAAACGTGTGAGCTTCGTGAACGATGTAGTTCATTTGAGCAGAAAAGTGACTGCCCTCACCTGAAACGAAGTCTTGCTTGTAGGGAGACTCAGAGCCTGGGATTTAACTCCTTTTCTGAAGTGAAACACACAGCATAGTTTTCATCCATGGATCACACTCTGCTTTAGAACGAGAAGCACGCTCTTGCTTTCTAGAGTCTCTAAGACAGCAGGAAACGTGAGTGTGCTGAGAACAAAAGAACGGTGTTTCCTACACATACGGACTATATCTAGTCCAAATCTGCTTCTTAAACTGATACAAAGCACTGGTCCTCTAACATCCAATGCTTGTCTGTTAAGATGAGAAACGTGTGAGCTTTGTGAATGATATAGTTCCTTTGAACTGAAAAGTGACTGCCCTTACCCGAAAAGAAGTCTTGCTTGTAGGAAGACACAGAGCCTGGGATTTAAGTCCATTTCTGAAGGGAAACACACAGCATAGTTCTCATCCATGGATCATGCTCTGCTTTAGAGCGAGAAGCACACTCTTGCTTTCTAGAGTCTCTAATACAGCAGGAAATCTGAGTGTGCCCACAACAAAAGAACGGTGTTTCCAACACATAGGGACCATATGTAGTCCAAATCTGCTTTCGAAACTGATACAAAGCACTGACCGTCTAACAATCAATGCTTGTAAGTTAAGATGGGAAACGTGTGAGCTTCATGAACGATGTAGTTCGTTTGAGCAAAAAATGACATCATTTACATGAATTGAAGTCTTGCTTGTAGGAAGACTCAGAGCCTGGGATTTAACTCCATTTCTGAAGTAAAACACACAGCAGTGTAATAATCCATTGATCACACTCTGCTTTAGAACAAGAAGCACACTCTTGCTTTCTAGAGTCTCTAATACAGCAGGAAACGTGATTTTGCTGAGAACAAAAGAACGGTGTTTCCTACACATACGGACATTATATAGTCCAACTCTGCTTCTGAAACTGATACAAAGCACTGGTCCTCTAACATCCAATGCTTGTCTGTTAAGGTGAGAAAAGTGTGAGCTTCGTGAACGATGTAGTTCCTTTGAGCTAAAAAGTGACTGCCCTTACCTGAAACGAAGTCTTGCTTGTAGGAAGACTCAGAGCCTGGGATTTAACTCCATTTCTGAAGGCAAACACACAGCATAGTTCTCATCCATGGATCACACTCTGCTTTAGAGCGAGAAGCACGCTATTGCTTTGTAGAGTCTCTAAGACATCAGGAAACGTGAGTGTGCTGAGAACAAAAGAACGGTGTTTCCTACACAGACTGACCATATCTAGTCCAAATCTGCTTCTGAAACTGATACACAGCACTGGTCCTCTAACATCCAATGCTTGTCAGTTAAGATGAGAAACGTGTGAGCTTCTGGAATGATGTAGTTCGTTTGAGCAGAAAAGTGACAGCCTTTACCTGAAACGAAGTCTTGCTTGTAGGAAGACTCAGAGCCTGGGATTTAACTCCAATTCCGAAGTGAAACACACAGCATAGTTCTCATCCATGGATCACAATCTGCTTTAGAGCAAGAAGCACACTCTTGCTTTCTAGAGTCTCTAAGACAGCAGGAAATCTGAGTGTGCCCAGAACAAAAGAACGGTGTTTCCTACACATACGGACTATATGTAGTCCATAACTTCTTGTGAAACTGATAGAATGCACTGGTCCTCTAACATCCAATGCTTGTCAGTTAAGATGAGAAACGTGTGAGCTTCGTGAAAGATGTAGTTCGTTTGAGCAGAAAAGTGACTGCCCTTACCTGAAACGAAGTCTTGCTTGTAGGGAGACTCAGAGCTTGGGATTTAACTCCTTTTCTGAAGTGAAACACACAGCATAGTTTTCATCCATGGATCACACTCTGCTTTAGAACGAGAAGCACGCTCTTGCTTTCTAGAGTCTCTAAGACAGCAGGAAACGTGAGTGTGCTGAGAACAAAAGAACAGTGTTTCCTACACATACGGAACATATCTAGTCCAAATCTGCATCTTAAACTGATACAAAGCACTGGTCCTCTAACATCCAATGCTTTTCTGTTATGATGAGAAACGTGTGAGCTTTGTGAATGATATAGTTCCTTTGAACTGAAAAGGGACTGCCCTTACCCGAAAAGAATTCTTGCTTGTAGGAAGACACAGAGCCTGGGATTTAAGTCCATTTCTGAAGGGAAACACACAGCATAGTTCTCATCCATGGATCACGCTCTGCTTTAGAGCGAGAAGCACACTCTTGCTTTCTAGAGTCTCTAATAAAGCAGGAAATCTGAGTGTGCCCAGAACAAAAGAACGGTGTTTCCTACACATAGGGACCATATGTAGTCCAAATCTGCTTCTGAAACTGATACAAAGCACTGACCGTCTAACATCCAATGCTTGTCAGTTAAGATGGGAAATGTGTGAGCTTCATGAACGATGTAGTTCGTTTGAGCAGAAAAATGACAGCCCTTACATGAATTGAAGTCTTGCTTGTAGGAAGACTCAGAGCCTGGGATTTAACTCCATTTCTGAAGTAAAACACACAGTAGTGTAATCATCCATTGATCACACTCTGCTTTAGAATAAGAAGCACACTCTTGCTTTCTAGAGTCTCTAATACAGCAGGAAACGTGAATTTGCTGAGAACAAAAGAACGGTGTTTCCTACACATACGGACATTATATAGTCCAACTCTGCTTCTGAAACTGATACAAAGCACTGGTCCTCTAACATCCAATGCTTGTCTGTTAGGTGAGAAACGTGTGAGCTCCGTGAACGATGTAGTTCGTTTGAGCTGAAAAGTGACTGCCCTTACCTGAATTGAAGTCTTGCTTGTAGGAAGACTCAGAGCCTGGGATTTAACTCCATTTCTGAAGGCAAACACACAGCATAGTTCTCATCCATGGATCACACTCTGCTTTAGAGCGAGAAGCACGCACTTGCTTTCTAGAGTCTCTAAGACATCAGGAAACGTGAGTGTGCTGAGAACAAAAGAACGGTGTTTCCTACACTTATGGGCCATATCTAGTCCAACTCTGCTTCTGAAACTGATACACAGCACTGGTCCTCTAACATCCAATGCTTTTCTGTTAAGATGAGAAACGTGTGAGCTCTGTGAACGATGTAGTTCGTTTGAGCAGAAAAGCGACTGTCCTTACCTGAAATGAAGTCTTGCTTGTAGGAAGACTCAGAGCCTGGGATTTAACTCCATTTCTGAAGGCAAACACACAGCATAGTTCTCATCCATGGATCACACTCTGCTTTAGAGCGTGAAGCACGCTCTTGCTTTCTAGACTCTCTAAGACAGCAGGAAACGTGAGTGTGCTGAGAACAAAAGAACGGTGTTTCCTACACATACGGACCATATCTAGTCCAACTCATCTTCTGAAACTGATACAAAGCACTGGTCCTCTAACATCCAATGCTTGTCAGTTAAGATGGGAAACGTGTAGCTTCATGAACGATGTAGTTCGTTTGAGCAAAAAAGTGACTGCCCTTACCTTAAACGAAGTCTTGCTTGTACCAAGACTCAGAGCCTGGGATTTAACTCCATTTCTGAATTGAAACACACAGCATAGTTTTCATCCATGGATCACACTCTGCTTTAGAACGAGAAGCACGCTCTTGCTTTCTAGAGTCTCTAAGACAGCAGGAAACGTGAGTGTGCTGAGAACAAAAGAACGGTGTTTCCTACACATACGGACTATATCTAGTCCAAATCTGCTTCTTAAACTGATACAAAGCACTGGTCCTCTAACATCCAATGCTTTTCTGTTAAGATGAGAAACGTGTGAGCTTGTGAATGATATAGTTCCTTTGAACTGAAAAGTGACTGCCCTTACCCGAAAAGAAGTCTTGCTTGTAGGAAGACACAGAGCCTGGGATTTAAGTCCATTTCTGAAGGGAAACACACAGCATAGTTCTCATCCATGGATCATGCTCTGCTTTAGAGCGAGAAGCACACTCTTGCTTTCTAGAGTCTCTAATACAGCAGGAAATCTGAGTGTGCCCACAACAAAAGAACGGTGTTTCCTACACATAGGGACCATATGTAGTCCAAATCTGCTTCTGAAACTGATACAAAGCACTGACCGTCTAACAATCAATGCTTGTAAGTTAAGATGGGAAACGTGTGAGCTTCATGAACGATGTAGTTCGTTTGAGCAGAAAAATGACATCACTTACATGAATTGAAGTCTTGCTTGTAGGAAGACTCAGAGCCTGGGATTTAACTCCATTTCTGAAGTAAAACACACAGCAGTGTAATAATCCATTGATCACACTCTGCTTTAGAACAAGAAGCACACTCTTGCTTTCTAGAGTCTCTAATACAGCAGGAAACGTGATTTTGCTGAGAACAAAAGAACGGTGTTTCCTACACATACGACATTATATAGTCCAACTCTGCTTCTGAAACTGATACAAACCACTGGTCCTCTAACATCCAATGCTTGTCTGTTAAGGTGAGAAAAGTGTGAGCTTCGTGAACGATGTAGTTCCTTTGAGCTAAAAAGTGACTGCCCTTACCTGAAATGAAGTCTTGCTTGTAGGAAGACTCAGAGCCTGGGATTTAACTCCATTTCTGAAGGCAAACACACAGCATAGTTCTCATCCATGGATCACACTCTGCTTTAGAGCGAGAAGCACGCTATTGCTTTGTAGAGTCTCTAAGACATCAGGAAACGTGAGTGTGCTGAGAACAAAAGAACGGTGTTTCCTACACTTATGGACCATATCTAGTCCATCTCTGCTTCTGAAACTGATACACAGCACTGGTCCTCTAACATCCAATGCTTGTCGTTAAGATGAGAAACGTGTGAGCTTTGTGAACGATATAGTTCCTTTGAACTGAAAAGTGACTGCTCCTACCTGAAAAGAAGTCTTTCTTGTAGGAAGACACAGAGCCTGGGATTTAAGTCCATTTCTGAAGGGAAACACACAGCATAGTTCTCATCCATGGATCACACTCTGCTTTAGAGCAAGAAGCACACTCTTGCTTTCTAGAGTCTCTAAGACAGCAGGAAATCTGAGTGTGCCCAGAACAAAAGAACGGTGTTTCCTACACATACGGAATATATTTAGTCCAAAACTTCTTCTGAAACTGATAGAATGCACTGGTCCTCTAACATCCAATGCTTGTCAGTTAAGATGAGAAACGTGTGAGCTTCGTGAAAGATGTAGTTCGTTTGAGCAGAAAAGTGACTGCCCTTACCTGAAACGAAGTCTTGCTTGTAGGGAGACTCAGAGCATGGGATTTAACTCCTTTTCTGAAGTGAAACACACAGCATAGTTTTCATCCATGGATCACACACTGCTTTAGAACGAGAAGCACGCTCTTGCTTTCTAGAGTCTCTAAGACAGCAGGAAACGTGAGTGTGCTGAGAACAAAAGAACGGTGTTTCCTACACATACGGACCATATCTAGTCCAAATCTGCATCTTAAACTGATACAAAGCACTGGTCCTCTAACATCCAATGCTTTTCTGTTATGATGAGAAACGTGTGAGCTTTGTGAATGATATAGTTCCTTTGAACTGAAAAGGGACTGCCCTTACCCGAATAGAATTCTTGCTTGTAGGAAGACACAGAGCCTGGGATTTAAGTCCATTTCTGAAGGGAAACACACAGCATAGTTCTCATCCATGGATCACGCTCTGCTTTAGAGCGAGAAGCACACTCTTGCTTTCTAGAGTCTCTAATAAAGCAGGAAATCTGAGTGTGCCCAGAACAAAAGAACGGTGTTTCCTGCACATAGGGACCATATGTAGTCCAAATCTGCTTCTGAAACTGATACAAAGCACTGACCGTCTAACATCCAATGCTTGTCAGTTAAGATGGGAAATGTGTGAGCTTCATGAACGATGTAGTTCGTTTGAGCAGAAAAATGACAGCCCTTACATGAATTGAAGTCTTGCTTGTAGGAAGACTCAGAGCCTGGGATTTAACTCCATTTCTGAAGTAAAACACACAGTAGTGTAATCATCCATTGATCACACTCTGCTTTAGAATAAGAAGCACACTCTTGCTTTCTAGAGTCTCTAATGCAGCAGGAAACGTGAATTTGCTGAGAACAAAAGAACGGTGTTTCCTACACATACGGACATTATATAGTCCAACTCTGCTTCTGAAACTGATACAAAGCACTGGTCCTCTAACATCCAATGCTTGTCTGTTAGGTGAGAAACGTGTGAGCTCCGTGAACGATGTAGTTCGTTTGAGCTGAAAAGTGACTGCCCTTACCTGAATTGAAGTCTGGCTTGTAGGAAGACTCAGAGCCTGGGATTTAACTCCATTTCTGAAGGCAAACACACAGCATAGTTCTCATCCATGGATCACACTCTGCTTTAGAGCGAGAAGCACGCTCTTGCTTTCTAGAGTCTCTAAGACATCAGGAAACGTGAGTGTGCTGAGAACAAAAGAACGGTGTTTCCTAAACTTATGGGCCATATCTAGTCCAACTCTGCTTCTGAAACTGATACACAGCACTGGTCCTCTAACATCCAATGCTTTTCTGTTAAGATGAGAAACGTGTGAGCTCTGTGAACGATGTAGTTCGTTTGAGCAGAAAAGCGACTGTCCTTACCTGAAATGAAGTCTTGCTTGTAGGAAGACTCAGAGCCTGGGATTTAACTCCATTTCTGAAGGCAAACACACAGCATAGTTCTCATCCATGGATCACACTCTGCTTTAGAGCGAGAAGCACGCTCTTGCTTTCTAGACTCTCTAAGACAGCAGGAAACGTGAGTGTGCTGAGAACAAAAGAACGGAGTTTCCTACACATACGGACCATATCTAGTCCAAATCTGCTTCTGAAACTGATACAAAGCACTGACTCTCTAACATCCAATGCTTGTCAGTTAAGATGGGAAACGTGTGAGCTTCATGAACGATGTAGTTCGTTTGAGCAGAAAAGTGACTGCCTTACCTGAATTGAAGTCTTGCTTGTAGGAAGACACAGAGCCTGGGATTTAACTCCATTTCTGAAGGCAAACACACAGCATAGTTCTCATCCATGGATCACACTCTGCTTTAGAGCGAGAAGCACGCTCTTGCTTTCTAGAGTCTCTAAGACAGCAGGAAACCTGAGTGAGCTGAGAACAAAAGAACGGTGTTTCCTACACTTATGGACCATATCTAGTCCAACTCTGCTTCTGAAACTGATACACAGCACTGGTCCTCTAACATCCAATGCTTGTCAGTTAAGATGAGAAACGTTTGTGCTTCTGGAATGATGTAGTTCGTTTGAGCAGAAAAGTGACTGCCCTTACATGAAACGAAGTCTTGCTTGGAGGAAGACTCAGAGCCTGGGATTTAACTCCAATTCCGAAGTGAAACACACAGCATAGTTCTCATCCATGGATCACACTCTGCTTTAGAGCAAGAAGCACACTCTGGCTTTCTAGAGTCTCTAAGACAGCAGGAAATCTGAGTGTGCCCAGAACAAAAGAACGGTGTTTCCTACACATACGGAATATATTTAGTCCAAAACTTCTTCTGAAACTGATAGAATGCACTGGTCCTCTAACATCCAATGCTTGTCAGTTAAGATGAGAAACGTGTGAGCTTCGTGAAAGATGTAGTTCGTTTGAGCAGAAAAGTGACTGCCCTTACCTGAAACGAAGTCTTGCTTGTAGGGAGACTCAGAGCATGGGATTTAACTCCGTTTCTGAAGTGAAACACACAGCATAGTTTTCATCCATGGATCACACACTGCTTTAGAACGAGAAGCACGCTCTTGCTTTCTAGAGTCTCTAAGACAGCAGGAAACGTGAGTGTGCTGAGAACAAAAGAACAGTGTTTCCTACACATACGGACCATATCTAGTCCAAATCTGCTTCTTAAACTGATACAAAGCACTGGTCCTCTAACATCCAATGCTTGTCTGTTAAGATGAGAAACGTGTGAGCTTTGTGAACGATATAGTTCCTTTGAACTGAAAATTGACTGCTCTTACCTGAAAAGAAGTCTTTCTTGTAGGAAGACACAGAGCCTGGGATTTAAGTCCATTTCTGAAGGGAAACACACAGCATAGTTCTCATCCATGGATCACACTCTGCTTTAAAGCAAGAAGCACACTCTTGCTTTCTAGAGTCTCTAAGACAGCAGGAAATCTGAGTGTGCCCAGAACAAAAGAACAGTGTTTCCTACACATACGGACTATATGTAGTCCAAAACTTCTTCTGAAACTGAGAGAATGCACTGGTCCTCTAACATCCAATGCTTGTCAGTTAAGATGAGAAACGTGTGAGCTTCGTGAAAGATGTAGTTCGTTTGAGCAGAAAAGTGACTGCCCTTACCTTAAACGAACTCTGGCTTGTACGAAGACTCAGAGCCTGGGATTTAACTCCTTTTCTGAAGTGAAACACACAGCATAGTTTTCATCCATGGATCACACTCTGCTTTAGAAGGAAAATCACGCTCTTGCTTTCTAGAGTCTCTAAGACAGCAGGAAACGTGAGTGTGCTGAGAAAAAAAAACGGTGTTTCCTACACAGACTGACCATATCTAGTCCAAATCTGCTTCTTAAACTGATACAAAGCACTGGTCCTCTAACATTCTATGCTTGTCTGTTAAGATGAGAAACGTGTGAGCTTCATGAACGATGTAGTTCGTTTCAGCAGAAAAGTGACTGCCCTGACCTGAATTGAAGTCTTGCTTGTAGGAAGACTCAGAGCCTGGGATTTAACTCCATTTCTGAATTGAAACACACAGCAGTGTTCTCATCCATTGATGACACTCTGCTTCAGAACAAGAAGCACGCTCTTGCTTTCTAGATTCTCTAACACAGCAGGAAACGTGAGTGTGCTGAGAACAAAAGATCGGGGTTTCCTACACTTATGGACCATATCTAGTCCAACTCTGCTTCTGAAACTGATACACAGCACTGGTCCTCTAACATCCAATGATTGTCAGTTAAGATGAGAAACGTGTGAGCTTCTGGAATGATGTAGTTCGTTTGAGCAGAAAAGTGACAGCCCTTACCTGAAACGAAGTCTTGCTTGGAGGAAGACTCAGAGCCTGGGATTTAACTCCAATTCCGAAGTGAAACACACAGCATAGTTCTCATCCATGGATCACACTCTGCTTTAGAGCAAGAAGCACACTCTTGCTTTCTAGAGTCTCTAATACAGCAGGAAACGTGATTTTGCTGAGAACAAAAGAACGGTGTTTCCTACACATACGGACATTATATAGTCCAACTCTGCTTCTGAAACTGATACAAAGCACTGGTCCTCTAACATCCAATGCTTGTCTGTTAGGTGAGAAACGTGTGAGCTCCATGAACGATGTAGTTCGTTTGAGCAGAAAAGTGACTGCCCTCACCTGAAACGAAGTCTTGCTTGTAGGGAGACTCAGAGCCTGCGATTTAACTCCTTTTCTGAAGTGAAACACACAGCATAGTTTTCATCCATGGATCACACTCTGCTTTAGAACGAGAAGCACGCTCTTGCTTTCTAGAGTCTCTAAGACAGCAGGAAATGTGAGTGTGCTGAGAACAAAAGAATGGTGTTTCCAACACATACGGACTATATCTAGTCCAAATCTGCTTCTTAAACTGATACAAAGCACTGGTCCTCTAACATCCAATGCTTGTCTGTTAAGATGAGAAACGTGTGAGCTTTGTGAATGATATAGTTCCTTTGAACTGAAAAGTGACTGCCCTTACCCGAAAAGAAGTCTTGCTTGTAGGAAGACACAGAGCCTGGGATTTAAGTCCATTTCTGAAGGGAAACACACAGCATAGTTCTCATCCATGAATCATGCTCTGCTTTAGAGCGAGAAGCACACTCTTGCTTTCTAGAGTCTCTAATACAGCAGGAAATCTGAGTGTGCCCAGAACAAAAGAACTGTGTTTCCTACACATAGGGACCATATGTAGTCCAAATCTGCTTCTGAAACTGATACAAAGCACTGACCGTCTAACAATCAATGCTTGTAAGTTAAGATGGGAAACGTGTGAGCTTCATGAACGATGTAGTTCGTTTGAGCAGAAAAATGACATCACTTACATGAATTGAAGTCTTGCTTGTAGGAAGACTCAGAGCCTGGGATTTAACTCCATTTCTGAAGTAAAACACACAGCAGTGTAATAATCCATTGATCACACTGTGCTTTAGAACAAGACGCACACTCTTGCTTTCTAGAGTCTCTAATACAGCAGGAAACGTGATTTTGCTGAGAACAAAAGAACGGTGTTTCCTACACATACGGACATTATATAGTCCAACTCTGCTTCTGAAACTGATACAAACCACTGGTCCTCTAACATCCAATGCTTGTCTGTTAAGGTGAGAAAAGTGTGAGCTTCGTGAACGATGTAGTTCCTTTGAGCTAAAAAGTGACTGTCCTTACCTAAAACGAAGTCTTGCTTGTAGGAAGACTCAGAGCCTGGGATTTAACTCCATTTCTGAAGTGAAACACACAGCATAGTTCTCATCCATGGATCACACTCTGCTTTAGAGCGAGAAGCACGCTCTTGCTTTCTAGAGTCTCTAAGACAGCAGGAAACGTGAGTGTGCTGAGAACAAAAGAACGGTGTTTCCTACACATACGGACCATATCTAGTCCAACTCATCTTCTGAAACTGATACAAAGCACTGGTCCTCTAACATCCAATGCTTGTCAGTTAAGATGGGAAACGTGTGAGCTTCATGAACGATGTAGTTCGTTTGAGCAAAAAAGTGACTGCCCTTACCTTAAACGAAGTCTTGCTTGTACGAAGACTCAGAGCCTGGGATTTAACACCATTTCTGAATTGAAACACACAGCAGTGTTCTCATCCATTGATCACACTCTGCTTTAGAATAAGAAGCACGCTCTTGCTTTTTAGAGTCTCTAAGACAGGAGGAAACGTGATTTTGCTGAGAACAAAAGAACGGAGTTTCCTACACATACGGACCATATCTAGTCCAAATCTGCTTCTGAAACTGATACAAAGCACTGACTCTCTAACATCCAATGCTTGTCTGTTAAGATGAGAAACGTGTGAGCTTTGTGAACGATATAGTTCCTTTGAACTGGAAAGTGACTGCTCTTACCTGAAAAGAAGTCTTGCTTGTAGGAAGACACAGAGCCTGGGATTTAACTCCATTTCTGAAGGGAAACACACAGCATAGTTCTCATCCATGGATCACACTCTGCTTTAGAGCAAGAAGCACACTCTTGCTTTCTAGAGTCTCTAAGACAGCAGGAAACGTGAGTGTGCCCAGAACTAAAGACCGAGGTTTCCTACACATATGGATCATATGTAGTCCAACTCTGCTTCTGAAACTGATACAAAGCACTGACCCTCTAACATCCAATGCTTGTCAGTTAAGATGAGAAACGCGTGAGCTCAGTGAACGATGTAGTTCATTTGAGCTGAAAAGTGACTGCCCTTACCTGAATCGAAGTCTTGCATGTAGGAAGACTCAGAGCCTGGGATTTAAGTCCATTTCTGAAGGGAAACACACAGCATAGTTCTCATCCATGGATCACACTCTGCTTTAGAGCGAGAAGCACACTCTTGCTTTCTAGAGTCTCTATTACAGCAGGAAATCTGAGTGGGCCCAGAATAAAAGATTGGTGTTTCCTACACATACGGACAATATGTAGTCCAAATCTGCTTCTAAAACTGATACAAAGCACTGACCCTCTAAAATCCAATGCTTGTCAGTTAAGATGGGAAACGTGTGAGATCATGAACGATGTAGTTCATTTGAGCAGAAAAGTGACTGCCATTACCTGAAATGAAGTCTTGCTTGTAGGAAGACTAGAGCCTGGGATTTTACTCCATTTCTGAAGTGAAACACACAGCGTAGTTCTCATCCATTGATCACACTCTGCTTTAAAGCAAGAAGCACACTCTTGCTTTCTAGAGTCTCTAATACAGCAGGAAACGTGATTTTGCTGAGAACAAAGGAACGGTGTTTCCTACACATACGGACATTATATAGTCCAACTCTGCTTCTGAAACTGATACAAAGCACTGGTCCTCTAACATCCAATGCTTGTCTGTTAAGGTGAGAAACGTGTGAGCTTCGTGAACGATGTAGTTCGTTTGAGCTGAAAAGTGACTGCCCTTACCTGAAACGAAGTCTTGCTTGTAGGAAGACTCAGAGCCTGGGATTTAACTCCATTTCTGAAGGGAAACACACAGCATAGTTCTCATCCATGGATCACACTCTGCTTTAAAGCAAGAAGCACACTCTTGCTTTCTAGAGTCTCTAAGACAGCAGGATATCGGAGTGTGCCCAGACCAAAAGAACGGTGTTTCCTACACATACGGACTATATGTAGTCCAAAATTTCTTCTGAAACTGATTGAATGCACTGGTCCTCTAACATCCAATGCTTGTCAGTTAAGATGAGAAACGTGTGAGCTTCGTGAACGATGTAGTTCATTTGAGCAGAAAAGTGACTGCCCTCACCTGAAACGAAGTCTTGCTTGTAGGGAGACTCAGAGCCTGGGATTTAACTCCTTTTCTGAAGTGAAACACACAGCATAGTTTTCATCCATGGATCACACTCTGCTTTAGAACGAGAAGCACGCTCTTGCTTTCTAGAGTCTCTAAGACAGCAGGAAACGTGATTTTGCTGAGAACAAAAGAACGGTGTTTCCTACACATACGGACTATATCTAGTCCAAATCTGCTTCTTAAACTGATACAAAGCACTGGTCCTCTAACATCCAATGCTTGTCTGTTAAGATGAGAAACGTGTGAGCTTTGTGAATGATATAGTTCCTTTGAACTGAAAAGTGACTGCCCTTACCCGAAAAGAAGTCTTGCTTGTAGGAAGACACAGAGCCTGGGATTTAAGTCCATTTCTGAAGGGAAACACACAGCATAGTTCTCATCCATGAATCATGCTCTGCTTTAGAGCGAGAAGCACACTCTTGCTTTCTAGAGTCTCTAATACAGCAGGAAATCTGAGTGTGCCCAGAACAAAAGAACTGTGTTTCCTACACATAGGGACCATATGTAGTCCAAATCTGCTTCTGAAACTGATACAAAGCACTGACCGTCTAACAATCAATGCTTGTAAGTTAAGATGGGAAACGTGTGAGCTTCATGAACGATGTAGTTCGTTTGAGCAGAAAAATGACATCACTTACATGAATTGAAGTCTTGCTTGTAGGAAGACTCAGAGCCTGGGATTTAACTCCATTTCTGAAGTAAAACACACAGCAGTGTAATAATCCATTGATCACACTGTGCTTTAGAACAAGACGCACACTCTTGCTTTCTAGAGTCTCTAATACAGCAGGAAACGTGATTTTGCTGAGAACAAAAGAACGGTGTTTCCTACACATACGGACATTATATAGTCCAACTCTGCTTCTGAAACTGATACAAACCACTGGTCCTCTAACATCCAATGCTTGTCTGTTAAGGTGAGAAAAGTGTGAGCTTCGTGAACGATGTAGTTCCTTTGAGCTAAAAAGTGACTGTCCTTACCTAAAACGAAGTCTTGCTTGTAGGAAGACTCAGAGCCTGGGATTTAACTCCATTTCTGAAGTGAAACACACAGCATAGTTCTCATCCATGGATCACACTCTGCTTTAGAGCGAGAAGCACGCTCTTGCTTTCTAGAGTCTCTAAGACAGCAGGAAACGTGAGTGTGCTGAGAACAAAAGAACGGTGTTTCCTACACATACGGACCATATCTAGTCCAACTCATCTTCTGAAACTGATACAAAGCACTGGTCCTCTAACATCCAATGCTTGTCAGTTAAGATGGGAAACGTGTGAGCTTCATGAACGATGTAGTTCGTTTGAGCAAAAAAGTGACTGCCCTTACCTTAAACGAAGTCTTGCTTGTACGAAGACTCAGAGCCTGGGATTTAACACCATTTCTGAATTGAAACACACAGCAGTGTTCTCATCCATTGATCACACTCTGCTTTAGAATAAGAAGCACGCTCTTGCTTTTTAGAGTCTCTAAGACAGGAGGAAACGTGATTTTGCTGAGAACAAAAGAACGGAGTTTCCTACACATACGGACCATATCTAGTCCAAATCTGCTTCTGAAACTGATACAAAGCACTGACTCTCTAACATCCAATGCTTGTCTGTTAAGATGAGAAACGTGTGAGCTTTGTGAACGATATAGTTCCTTTGAACTGGAAAGTGACTGCTCTTACCTGAAAAGAAGTCTTGCTTGTAGGAAGACACAGAGCCTGGGATTTAACTCCATTTCTGAAGGGAAACACACAGCATAGTTCTCATCCATGGATCACACTCTGCTTTAGAGCAAGAAGCACACTCTTGCTTTCTAGAGTCTCTAAGACAGCAGGAAACGTGAGTGTGCCCAGAACTAAAGACCGAGGTTTCCTACACATATGGATCATATGTAGTCCAACTCTGCTTCTGAAACTGATACAAAGCACTGACCCTCTAACATCCAATGCTTGTCAGTTAAGATGAGAAACGCGTGAGCTCAGTGAACGATGTAGTTCATTTGAGCTGAAAAGTGACTGCCCTTACCTGAATCGAAGTCTTGCATGTAGGAAGACTCAGAGCCTGGGATTTAAGTCCATTTCTGAAGGGAAACACACAGCATAGTTCTCATCCATGGATCACACTCTGCTTTAGAGCGAGAAGCACACTCTTGCTTTCTAGAGTCTCTATTACAGCAGGAAATCTGAGTGGGCCCAGAATAAAAGATTGGTGTTTCCTACACATACGGACAATATGTAGTCCAAATCTGCTTCTAAAACTGATACAAAGCACTGACCCTCTAAAATCCAATGCTTGTCAGTTAAGATGGGAAACGTGTGAGATCATGAACGATGTAGTTCATTTGAGCAGAAAAGTGACTGCCATTACCTGAAATGAAGTCTTGCTTGTAGGAAGACTAGAGCCTGGGATTTTACTCCATTTCTGAAGTGAAACACACAGCGTAGTTCTCATCCATTGATCACACTCTGCTTTAAAGCAAGAAGCACACTCTTGCTTTCTAGAGTCTCTAATACAGCAGGAAACGTGATTTTGCTGAGAACAAAGGAACGGTGTTTCCTACACATACGGACATTATATAGTCCAACTCTGCTTCTGAAACTGATACAAAGCACTGGTCCTCTAACATCCAATGCTTGTCTGTTAAGGTGAGAAACGTGTGAGCTTCGTGAACGATGTAGTTCGTTTGAGCTGAAAAGTGACTGCCCTTACCTGAAACGAAGTCTTGCTTGTAGGAAGACTCAGAGCCTGGGATTTAACTCCATTTCTGAAGGGAAACACACAGCATAGTTCTCATCCATGGATCACACTCTGCTTTAAAGCAAGAAGCACACTCTTGCTTTCTAGAGTCTCTAAGACAGCAGGATATCGGAGTGTGCCCAGACCAAAAGAACGGTGTTTCCTACACATACGGACTATATGTAGTCCAAAATTTCTTCTGAAACTGATTGAATGCACTGGTCCTCTAACATCCAATGCTTGTCAGTTAAGATGAGAAACGTGTGAGCTTCGTGAACGATGTAGTTCATTTGAGCAGAAAAGTGACTGCCCTCACCTGAAACGAAGTCTTGCTTGTAGGGAGACTCAGAGCCTGGGATTTAACTCCTTTTCTGAAGTGAAACACACAGCATAGTTTTCATCCATGGATCACACTCTGCTTTAGAACGAGAAGCACGCTCTTGCTTTCTAGAGTCTCTAAGACAGCAGGAAACGTGATTTTGCTGAGAACAAAAGAACGGTGTTTCCTACACATACGGACTATATCTAGTCCAAATCTGCTTCTTAAACTGATACAAAGCACTGGTCCTCTAACATCCAATGCTTGTCTGTTAAGATGAGAAACGTGTGAGCTTTGTGAATGATATAGTTCCTTTGAACTGAAAAGTGACTGCCCTTACCCGAAAAGAAGTCTTGCTTGTAGGAAGACACAGAGCCTGGGATTTAAGTCCATTTCTGAAGGGAAACACACAGCATAGTTCTCATCCATGGATCATGCTCTGCTTTAGAGCGAGAAGCACACTCTTGCTTTCTAGAGTCTCTAATACAGCAGGAAATCTGAGTGTGCCCAGAACAAAAGAACGGTGTTTCCTACACATAGGGACCATATGTAGTCCAAATCTGCTTCTGAAACTGATACAAAGCACTGACCGTCTAACAATCAATGCTTGTAAGTTAAGATGGGAAACGTGTGAGCGTCATGAACGATGTAGTTCGTTTGAGCAGAAAAATGACATCACTTACATGAATTGAAGTCTTGCTTGTAGGAAGACTCAGAGCCTGGGATTTAACTCCATTTCTGAAGTAAAACACACAGCAGTGTAATAATCCATTGATCACACTCTGCTTTAGAACAAGAAGCACACTCTTGCTTTCTAGAGTCTCTAATACAGCAGGAAACGTGATTTTGCTGAGAACAAAAGAACGGTGTTTCCTACACATACGGACATTATATAGTCCAACTCTGCTTCTGAAACTGATACAAACCACTGGTCCTCTAACATCCAATGCTTGTCTGTTAAGGTGAGAAAAGTGTGAGCTCCGTGAACGATATAGTTCGTTTGAGCTGAAAAGTGACTGCCCTTACCTGAATTGAAGTCTTGCTTGTAGGAAGACTCAGAGCCTGGGATTTAACTCCATTTCTGAAGGGAAACACACAGCATAGTTCTCATGCATGGATCACACTCTGCTTTAGAGCGAGAAGCACGCTCTTGCTTTGTAGAGTCTCTAAGACAGCAGGAAACGTGAGTGTGCTGAGAACAAAAGAACGGTGTTTCCTACACTTATGGACCATATCTAGTCCATCTCTGCTTCTGAAACTGATACACAGCACTGGTCCTCTAACATCCAATGCTTGTCTGTTAAGATGAGAAACGTGTGAGCTTTGTGAACGATATAGTTCCTTTGAACTGAAAAGTGACTGCTCTTACCTGAAAAGAAGTCTTTCTTGTAGGAAGACACAGAGCCTGGGATTTAAGTCCATTTCTGAAGGGAAACACACAGCATAGTTCTCATCCATGGATCACACTCTGCTTTAGAGCAAGAAGCACACTCTTGCTTTCTAGAGTCTCTAAGACAGCAGGAAATCTGAGTGTGCCCAGAACAAAAGAACGTTGTTTCCTACACATATGGACTATATGTAGACCAAAACTTCTTCTGAAACTGAGAGAATGCACTGGTCCTCTAACATCCAATGCTTGTCAGTTAAGATGAGAAACGTGTGAGCTTCGTGAAAGATGTAGTTCGTTTGAGCAGAAAAGTGACTGCCCTTACCTGAAACGAAGTCTTGCTTGTAGGGAGACTCAGAGCCTGGGATTTAACTCCTTTTCTGAAGTGAAACACACAGCATAGTTTTCATCCATGGATCACACTCTGCTTTAGAAGGAGAAGCACGCTCTTGCTTTCTAGAGTCTCTAAGACAGCAGGAAACGTGAGTGTGCTGAGAAAAAAAAACGGTGTTTCCTACACAGACTGACCATATCTAGTCCAACTCTGCTTCTGAAACTGATACACAGCACTGGTCCTCTAACATCCAATGCTTGTCAGTTAAGATGAGAAACGTGTGAGCTTCTGGAATGATGTAGTTCGTTTGAGCAGAAAAGTGACAGCCCTTACCTGAAACGAAGTCTTGCTTGGAGGAAGACTCAGAGCCTGGGATTTAACTCCAATTCCGAAGTGAAACACACAGCATAGTTCTCATCCATGGATCACACTCTGCTTTAGAGCAAGAAGCACACTCTTGCTTTCTAGAGTCTCTAAGACAGCAGAAAATCTGAGTGTGCCCAGAACAAACGAACGGTGTTTCCTACACATACGGACTATATGTAGTCCATAACTTCTTCTGAAACTGATAGAATGCACTGGTCCTCTAACATCCAATGCTTGTCAGTTAAGATGAGAAACGTGTGAGCTTCGTGAAAGATGTAGTTCGTTTGAGCAGAAAAGTGACTGCCCTTACCTGAAACGAAGTCTTGCTTGTAGGGAGACTCAGAGCTTGGGATTTAACTCCTTTTCTGAAGTGAAACACACAGCATAGTTTTCATCCATGGATCACACTCTGCTTTAGAAGGAGAAGCACGCTCTTGCTTTCTAGAGTCTCTAAGACAGCAGGAAACGTGAGTGTGCTGAGAACAAAAGAACAGTGTTTCCTACACATACAGACCATATCTAGTCCAAATCTGCATCTTAAACTGATACAAAGCACTGGTCCTCTAACATCCAATGCTTTTCTGTTATGATGAGAAACGTGTGAGCTTTGTGAATGATATAGTTCCTTTGAACTGAAAAGTGACTGCCCTTACCCGAAAAGAAGTCTTGCTTGTAGGAAGACACAGAGCCTGGGATTTAAGTCCATTTCTGAAGGGAAACACACAGCATAGTTCTCATCCATGGATCACGCTCTGCTTTAGAGCGAGAAGCACACTCTTGCTTTCTAGAGTCTCTAATAAATCAGGAAATCTGAGTGTGTCCAGACCAAAAGAACGGTGTTTCCTACACATACGGACTATATGTAGTCCAAAATTTCTTCTGAAACTGATTGAATGCACTGGTCCTCTAACATCCAATGCTTGTCAGTTAAGATGAGAAATGTGTGAGCTTCGTGAACGATGTAGTTCATTTGAGCAGAAAAGTGACTGCCCTCACCTGAAACGAAGTCTTGCTTGTAGGGAGACTCAGAGCCTGGGATTTAACTCCTTTTCTGAAGTGAAACACACAGCATAGTTTTCATCCATGGATCACACTCTGCTTTAGAACGAGAAGCACGCTCTTGCTTTCTAGAGTCTCTAAGACAGCAGGAAATGTGAGTGTGCTGAGAACAAAAGAATGGTGTTTCCTACACATACGGACTATATCTAGTCCAAATCTGCTTCTTAAACTGATACAAAGCACTGGTCCTCTAACATCCAATGCTTGTCTGTAAAGATGAGAAACGTGTGAGCTTTGTGAATGATATAGTTCCTTTGAACTGAAAAGTGACTGCCCTTACCCGAAAAGAAGTCTTGCTTGTAGGAAGACACAGAGCCTGGGATTTAAGTCCATTTCTGAAGGGAAACACACAGCATAGTTCTCATCCATGGATCATGCTCTGCTTTAGAGCGAGAAGCACACTCTTGCTTTCTAGAGTCTCTAATACAGCAGGAAATCTGAGTGTGCCCAGAACAAAAGAACGGTGTTTCCTACACATAGGGACCATATGTAGTCCAAATCTGCTTCTGAAACTGATACAAAGCACTGACCGTCTAACAATCAATGCTTGTAAGTTAAGATGGGAAACGTGTGAGCGTCATGAACGATGTAGTTCGTTTGAGCAGAAAAATGACATCACTTACATGAATTGAAGTCTTGCTTGTAGGAAGACTCAGAGCCTGGGATTTAACTCCATTTCTGAAGTAAAACACACAGCAGTGTAATAATCCATTGATCACACTCTGCTTTAGAACAAGAAGCACACTCTTGCTTTCTAGAGTCTCTAATACAGCAGGAAACGTGATTTTGCGGAGAACAAAAGAACGGTGTTTCCTACACATACGGACATTATATAGTCCAACTCTGCTTCTGAAACTGATACAAACCACTGGTCCTCTAACATCCAATGCTTGTCTGTTAAGGTGAGAAAAGTGTGAGCTTCGTGAACGATGTAGTTCCTTTGAGCTAAAAAGTGACTGCCCTTACCTGAAACGAAGTCTTGCTTGTAGGAAGACTCAGAGCCTGGGATTTAACTCCATTTCTGAAGGCAAACACACAGCATAGTTCTCATGCATGGATCACACTCTGCTTTAGAGCGAGAAGCACGCTCTTGCTTTGTAGAGTCTCTAAGACAGCAGGAAACGTGAGTGTGCTGAGAACAAAAGAACGGTGTTTCCTACACTTATGGACCATATCTAGTCCATCTCTGCTTCTGAAACTGATACACAGCACTGGTCCTCTAACATCCAATGCTTGTCTGTTAAGATGAGAAACGTGTGAGCTTTGTGAACGATATAGTTCCTTTGAACTGAAAAGTGACTGCTCTTACCTGAAAAGAAGTCTTTCTTGTAGGAAGACACAGAGCCTGGGATTTAAGTCCATTTCTGAAGGGAAACACACAGCATAGTTCTCATCCATGGATCACACTCTGCTTTAGAGCAAGAAGCACACTCTTGCTTTCTAGAGTCTCTAAGACAGCAGGAAATCTGAGTGTGCCCAGAACAAAAGAACGTTGTTTCCTACACATATGGACTATATGTAGACCAAAACTTCTTCTGAAACTGAGAGAATGCACTGGTCCTCTAACATCCAATGCTTGTCAGTTAAGATGAGAAACGTGTGAGCTTCGTGAAAGATGTAGTTCGTTTGAGCAGAAAAGTGACTGCCCTTACCTGAAACGAAGTCTTGCTTGTAGGGAGACTCAGAGCCTGGGATTTAACTCCTTTTCTGAAGTGAAACACACAGCATAGTTTTCATCCATGGATCACACTCTGCTTTAGAAGGAGAAGCACGCTCTTGCTTTCTAGAGTCTCTAAGACAGCAGGAAACGTGAGTGTGCTGAGAAAAAAAAACGGTGTTTCCTACACAGACTGACCATATCTAGTCCAACTCTGCTTCTGAAACTGATACACAGCACTGGTCCTCTAACATCCAATGCTTGTCAGTTAAGATGAGAAACGTGTGAGCTTCTGGAATGATGTAGTTCGTTTGAGCAGAAAAGTGACAGCCCTTACCTGAAACGAAGTCTTGCTTGGAGGAAGACTCAGAGCCTGGGATTTAACTCCAATTCCGAAGTGAAACACACAGCATAGTTCTCATCCATGGATCACACTCTGCTTTAGAGCAAGAAGCACACTCTTGCTTTCTAGAGTCTCTAAGACAGCAGAAAATCTGAGTGTGCCCAGAACAAACGAACGGTGTTTCCTACACATACGGACTATATGTAGTCCATAACTTCTTCTGAAACTGATAGAATGCACTGGTCCTCTAACATCCAATGCTTGTCAGTTAAGATGAGAAACGTGTGAGCTTCGTGAAAGATGTAGTTCGTTTGAGCAGAAAAGTGACTGCCCTTACCTGAAACGAAGTCTTGCTTGTAGGGAGACTCAGAGCTTGGGATTTAACTCCTTTTCTGAAGTGAAACACACAGCATAGTTTTCATCCATGGATCACACTCTGCTTTAGAACGAGAAGCACGCTCTTGCTTTCTAGAGTCTCTAAGACAGCAGGAAACGTGAGTGTGCTGAGAACAAAAGAACAGTGTTTCCTACACATACAGACCATATCTAGTCCAAATCTGCATCTTAAACTGATACAAAGCACTGGTCCTCTAACATCCAATGCTTTTCTGTTATGATGAGAAACGTGTGAGCTTTGTGAATGATATAGTTCCTTTGAACTGAAAAGTGACTGCCCTTACCCGAAAAGAAGTCTTGCTTGTAGGAAGACACAGAGCCTGGGATTTAAGTCCATTTCTGAAGGGAAACACACAGCATAGTTCTCATCCATGGATCACGCTCTGCTTTAGAGCGAGAAGCACACTCTTGCTTTCTAGAGTCTCTAATAAATCAGGAAATCTGAGTGTGCCCAGAACAAAAGAACGGTGTTTCCTACACATACAGAACATATCTAGTCCAAATCTGTTTCTTAAACTGATACAAAGCACTGGTCCTCTAACATCCAATGCTTGTCTTTTAAGATGAGAAACGTGTGAGCTTCATGAACGATGTAGTTCGTTTCAGCAGAAAAGTGACTGCCCTGACCTGAATTGAAGTCTTGCTTGTAGGAAGACTCAGAGCCTGGGATTTAATTCCATTTCTGAATTGAAACACACAGCCGTGTTCTCATCCATTGATGACACTCTGCTTCAGAACAAGAAGCACGCTCTTGCTTTCTAGAGTCTCTAACACAGCAGGAAACGTGAGAGTGCTGAGAACAAAAGAACGGTGTTTCCTACACTTATGGGCCATATCTAGTCCAACTCTGCTTCTGAAACTGATACACAGCACTGGTCCTCTAACATCCAATGCTTGTCAGTTAAGATGAGAAACGTGTGAGCTTCTGGAATGATGTAGTTCGTTTGAGCAGAAAAGTGACAGCCCTTACCTGAAACGAAGTCTTGCTTGGAGGAAGACTCAGAGCCTGGGATTTAACACCAATTCCGAAGTGAAACACACAGCATAGTTCTCATCCATGGATCACACTCTGCTTTAGAGCAAGAAGCACACTCTTGCTTTCTAGAGTCTCTAAGACAGCAGGAAATCTGCGTGTGCCCAGAACAAAAGAACGGTGTTTCCTACACATACGGACTATATGTAGTCCAAAACTTCTTGTGAAACTGATAGAATGCACTGGTCCTCTAACATCCAATGCTTGTCAGTTAAGATGAGAAACGTGTGAGCTTCGTGAAAGATGTAGTTCGTTTGAGCAGAAAAGTGACTGCCCTTACCTGAAACGAAGTCTTGCTTGTAGGGAGACTCAGAGCTTGGGATTTAACTCCTTTTCTGAAGTGAAACACACAGCATAGTTTTCATCCATGGATCACACTCTGCTTTAGAACGAGAAGCACGCTCTTGCTTTCTAGAGTCTCTAAGACAGCAGGAAACGTGAGTGTGCTGAGAACAAAAGAACGGTGTTTCCTACACATGCGGACCATATCTAGTCCAAATCTGCATCTTAAACTGATACAAAGCACTGGTCCTCTAACATCCAATGCTTTTCTGTTATGATGAGAAACGTGTGAGCTTTGTGAATGATATAGTTCCTTTGAACTGAAAAGTGACTGCCCTTACCCGAAAAGAATTCTTGCTTGTAGGAAGACACAGAGCCTGGGATTTAAGTCCATTTCTGAAGGGAAACACACAGCATAGTTCTCATCCATGGATCACGCTCTGCTTTAGAGCGAGAAGCACACTCTTTCTTTCTAGAGTCTCTAATAAAGCAGGAAATCTGAGTGTGCCCAGAACAAAAGAACGGTGTTTCCTACACATAGGGACCATATGTAGTCCAAATCTGCTTCTGAAACTGATACAAAGCACTGACCGTCTAACATCCAATGCTTGTCAGTTAAGATGGGAAATGTGTGAGCTTCATGAACGATGTAGTTCGTTTGAGCAGAAAAATGACAGCCCTTACATGAATTGAAGTCTTGCTTGTAGGAAGACTCAGAGCCTGGGATTTAACTCCATTTCTGAAGTAAAACACACAGTAGTGTAATCATCCATTGATCACACTCTGCTTTAGAATAAGAAGCACACTCTTGCTTTCTAGAGTCTCTAATACAGCAGGAAACGTGAATTTGCTGAGAACAAAAGAACGGTGTTTCCTACACATACGGACATTATATAGTCCAACTCTGCTTCTGAAACTGATACAAAGCACTGGTCCTCTAACATCCAATGCTTGTCTATTAGGTGAGAAACGTGTGAGCTCCGTGAACGATGTAGTTCGTTTGAGCTGAAAAGTGACTGCCCTTACCTGAATTGAAGTCTTGCTTGTAGGAAGACTCAGAGCCTGGGATTTAACTCCATTTCTGAAGGCAAACACACAGCATAGTTCTCATCCATGGATCACACTCTGCTTTAGAGCGAGAAGCACGCTCTTGCTTTCTAGAGTCTCTAAGACATCAGGAAACGTGAGTGTGCTGAGAACAAAAGAACGGTGTTTCCTACACTTATGGGCCATATCTATTCCAACTCTGCTTCTGAAACTGATACACAGCACTGGTCCTCTAACATCCAATGCTTTTCTGTTAAGATGAGAAACGTGTGAGCTCTGTGAACGATGTAGTTCGTTTGAGCAGAAAAGCGACTGTCCTTACCTGAAATGAAGTCTTGCTTGTAGGAAGACTCAGAGCCTGGGATTTAACTCCATTTCTGAAGGCAAACACACAGCATAGTTCTCATCCATGGATCACACTCTGCTTTAGAGCGAGAAGCACGCTCTTGCTTTCTAGACTCTCAAAGACAGCAGGAAACGTGAGTGTGCTGAGAACAAAAGAACGGTGTTTCCTACACATACGGACCATATCTAGTCCAACTCATCTTCTGAAACTGATACAAAGCACTGGTCCTCTAACATCCAATGCTTGTCAGTTAAGATGGGAAACGTGTAGCTTCATGAACGATGTAGTTCGTTTGAGCAAAAAAGTGACTGCCCTTACCTTAAACGAAGTCTTGCTTGTACGAAGACTCAGAGCCTGGGATTTAACTCCATTTCTGAATTGAAACACACAGCAGTGTTCTCATCCATTGATCACACTCTGCTTTAAATAAGAAGCACGCTCTTGCTTTTTAGAGTCTCTAAGACAGGAGGAAACGTGATTTTGCTGAGAACAAAAGAACGGAGTTTCCTACACATACAGACCATATCTAGTCCAAATCTGCTTCTGAAACTGATACAAAGCACTGACTCAATAACATCCAATGCTTGTCAGTTAAGATGGGAAACGTGTGAGCTTCATGAACGATGTAGTTCGTTTGAGCAGAAAAGTGACTGCCTTACCTGAATTGAAGTCTTGCTTGTAGGAAGACACAGAGCCTGGGATTTAACTCCATTTCTGAAGGCAAACACACAGCATAGTTCTCATCCATGGATCACACTCTGCTTTAGAGCGAGAAGCACGCTCTTGCTTTCTAGAGTCTCTAAGACAGCAGGAAACCTGAGTGAGCTGAGAACAAAAGAACGTTGATTCCTACACTTATGGACCATATCTAGTCCAACTCTGCTTCTGAAACTGATACACAGCACTGGTCCTCTAACATCCAATGCTTGTCAGTTAAGATGAGAAACGTTTGTGCTTCTGGAACGATGTAGTTCGTTTGAGCAGAAAAGTGACTGCCCTTACATGAAACGAAGTCTTGCTTGGAGGAAGACTCAGAGCCTGGGATTAACTCCAATTCCGAAGTGAAACACACAGCATAGTTCTCATCCATGGATCACACTCTGCTTTAGAGCAAGAAGCACACTCTTGCTTTCTAGAGTCTCTAAGACAGTAGGAAATCTGAGTGTGCCCAGAACAAAAGAACGGTGTTTCCTACACATACGGAATATATTTAGTCCAAAACTTCTTCTGAAACTGATAGAATGCACTGGTCCTCTAACATCCAATGCTTGTCAGTTAAGATGAGAAACGTGTGAGCTTCGTGAAAGATGTAGTTCGTTTGAGCAGAAAAGTAACTGCCCTTACCTGAAACGAAGTCTTGCTTGTAGGGAGACTCAGAGCATGGGATTTAACTCCTTTTCTGAAGTGAAACACACAGCATAGTTTTATCCATGGATCACACACTGCTTTAGAACGAGAAGCACGCTCTTGCTTTCTAGAGTCTCTAAGACAGCAGGAAACGTGAGTGTGCTGAGAACAAAAGAACAGTGTTTCCTACACATACGGACCATATCTAGTCCAAATCTGCTTCTTAAACTGATACAAAGCACTGGTCCTCTAACATCCAATGCTTGTCTGTTCAGATGAGAAACGTGTGAGCTTTGTGAACGATATAGTTCCTTTGAACTGAAAATTGACTGCTCTTACCTGAAAAGAAGTCTTTCTTGTAGGAAGACACAGAGCCTGGGATTTAAGTCCATTTCTGAAGGGAAACACACAGCATAGTTCTCATCCATGGATCACACTCTGCTTTAGAGCAAGAAGCACACTCTTGCTTTCTAGAGTCTCTAAGACAGCAGGAAATCTGAGTGTGCCCAGAACAAAAGAACAGTGTTTCCTACACATACGGACTATATGTAGTCCAAAACTTCTTCTGAAACTGAGAGAATGCACTGGTCCTCTAACATCCAATGCTTGTCAGTTAAGATGAGAAACGTGTGAGCTTCGTGAAAGATGTAGTTCGTTTGAGCAGAAAAGTGACTGCCCTTACCTGAAACGAAGTCTTGCTTGTACGAAGACTCAGAGCCTGGGATTTAACTCCTTTTCTGAAGTGAAACACACAGCATAGTTTTCATCCATGGATCACACTCTGCTTTAGAAGGAAAAGCACGCTCTTGCTTTCTAGAGTCTCTAAGACAGCAGGAAACGTGAGTGTGCTGAGAAAAAAAAACGGTGTTTCCTACACAGACTGACCATATCTAGTCCAAATCTGCTTTTTAAACTGATACAAAGCACTGGTCCTCTAACATCCTATGCTTGTCTGTTAAGATGAGAAACATGTGAGCTTCATGAACGATGTAGTTCGTTTCAGCAGAAAAGTGACTGCCCTGACCTGAATTGAAGTCTTGCTTGTAGGAAGACTCAGAGCCTAGGATTTAACTCCATTTCTGAATTGAAACACACAGCAGTGTTCTCATCCATTGATGACACTCTGCTTCAGAACAAGAAGCACGCTCTTGCTTTCTAGAGTCTCTAACACAGCAGGAAACGTGAGT
This sequence comes from Onychomys leucogaster, assembly GCA_949786385.1. NCBI lineage: Eukaryota > Metazoa > Chordata > Mammalia > Rodentia > Cricetidae > Onychomys > Onychomys leucogaster. Next base: position 775,683 of record CATKUP010000123.1, read on the forward strand.
GTGCTGAGAACAAAAGATCGGGGTTTCCTACACTTATGGACCATATCTAGTCCAACTCTGCTTCTGAAACTGATACACAGCACTGGTCCTATAACATCCAATGCTTTTCTGTTATGATGAGAAACGTGTGAGCTTTGTGAATGATATAGTTCCTTTGAACTGAAAAGTGACTGCCCTTACCCGAAAAGAAGTCTTGCTTGTAGGAAGACACAGAGCCTGGGATTTAACTCCAATTCCGAAGTGAAACACACAGGATAGTTCTCATCCATGGATCACACTCTGCTTTAGAGCAAGAAGCACACTCTTGCTTTCTAGAGTCTCTAATGCAGCAGGAAACGTGATTTTGCTGAGAACAAAAGAACGGTGTTTCCTACACATACTGACATTATATAGTCCAACTCTGCTTCTGAAACTGATACAAAGCACTGGTCCTCTAACATCCAATGCTTGTCTGTTAGGTGAGAAACGTGTGAGCTCCGTGAACGATGTAGTTCGTTTGAGCAGAAAAGTGACTGCCCTTATCTGAATTGAAATCTTGCTTGTAGGAAGACTCAGAGCCTGGGATTTAACTCCATTTCTGAAGGAAAACACACAGCATAGTTCTCATCCATGGATCACACTCTGCTTTAGAGCGAGAAGCACGCTCTTGCTTTCTAGAGTCTCTAAGACATCAGGAAACGTGAGTGTGCTGAGAACAAAAGAACTGTGTTTCCTACACTTATGGGCCATATCTAGTCCAACTCTGCTTCTGAAACTGATACACAGCACTGGTCCTCTAACATCCAATGCTTGTCAGTTAAGATGAGAAACGTGTGAGCTTCTGGAACGATGTAGTTCGTTTGAGCAGAAAAGTGACTGCCCTTACCTGAAATGAAGTCTTGCTTGGAGGAAGACTCAGAGCCTGGGATTTAACTCCAATTCCGAAGTGAAACACACAGCATAGTTCTCATCCATGGATCACACTCTGCTTTAGAGCAAGAAGCACACTCTTGCTTTCTAGAGTCTCTAAGACAGCAGGAAATCTGAGTGTGCCCAGAACAAAAGAACGGTGTTTCCTACACATACGGACTATATGTAGTCTAAAACTTCTTCTGAAACTGATAGAATGCACTGGTCCTCTAATATCCAATGCTTGTCAGTTAAGATGAGAAACCTGTGAGCTTCGTGAAAGATGTAGTTCGTTTGAGCAGAAAAGTGACTGCCCTTACCTGAAACGAAGTCTTGCTTGTAGGGAGACTCAGAGCCTGGGATTTAACTCCTTTTCTGAAGTGAAACACACAGCATAGTTTTCATCCATGGATCACACTCTGCTTTAATACGAGAAGCACGCTCTTGCTTTATAGAGTCTCTAAGAAAGCAGGAAATGTGAGTGTGCTGAGAACAAAAGAATGGTGTTTCCTACACATACGGACCATATCTAGTCCAAATCTGCTTCTTAAACTGATACAAAGCACTGGTCCTCTAACATCCAATGCTTGTCTGTTAAGATGAGAAACGTGTGAGCTCTGTGAACGATGTAGTTCGTTTGAGCAGAAAAGCGTCTGTCCTTACCTGAAATGAAGTCTTGCTTGTAGGAAGACTCAGAGCCTGGTATTTAACTCCATTTCTGAAGGCAAACACACAGCATAGTTCTCATCCATGGATCACACTCTGCTTTAGAGCGAGAAGCACGCTCTTGCTTTCTAGACTCTCTAAGACAGCAGGAAACGTGAGTGTGCTGAGAACAAAAGAACGGTGTTTCCTACACATACGGACCATATCTAGTCCAACTCATCTTCTGAAACTGATACAAAGCACTGGTCCTCTAACATCCAATGCTTGTCAGTTAAGATGGGAAACATGTGAGCTTCATGAACGATGTAGTTCGTTTGAGCAAAAAAGTGACTGCCCTTACCTTAAACGAAGTCTTGCTTGTACGAAGACTCAGAGCCTGGGATTTAACTCCATTTCTGAATTGAAACACACAGCAGTGTTCTCATCCATTGATCACACTCTGCTTTAGAATAAGAAGCACGCTCTTGCTTTTTAGAGTCTCTAAGACAGGAGGAAACGTGATTTTGCTGAGAACAAAAGAACGGAGTTTCCTACACATACGGACCATATCTAGTCCAAATCTGCTTCTGAAACTGATACAAAGCACTGACTCTCTAACATCCAATGCTTGTCAGTTAAGATGGGAAACGTGTGAGCTTCATGAGCGATGTAGTTCGTTTGAGCAGAAAAGTAACTGCCTTACCTGAATTGAAGTCTTGCTTGTAGGAAGACTCAGAGCCTGGGATTTAACTCCATTTCTGAAGGCAAACACACAGCATAGTTCTCATCCATGGATCACACTCTGCTTTAGAGCGAGAAGCACGCTCTTGCTCTCTAGAGTCTCTAAGACAGCAGGAAACGTGAGTGTGCTGAGAACAAAAGAACGGTGTTTCCTACACATACGGACCATATCTAGTCCAACTCATCTTCTGAAACTGATACAAAGCACTGGTCCTCTAACATCCAATGCTTGTCAGTTAAGATGGGAAACGTGTGAGCTTCATGAACGATGTAGTTCGTTTGAGCAAAAAAGTGACTGCCCTTACCTTAAACGAAGTCTTGCTTGTAGGAAGACTCAGAGCCTGGGATTTAACTCCATTTCTGAAGTAAAACACACAGCAGTGTAATAATCCATTGATCACACTCTGCTTTAGAATAAGAAGCACGCTCTTGCTTTCTAGAGTCTCTAATACAGCAGGAAACGTGATTTTGCTGAGAACAAAAGAACGGTGTTTCCTACACATACGGACATTATATAGTCCAACTCTGCTTCTGAAACTGATACAAACCACTGGTCCTCTAACATCCAATGCTTGTCTGTTAAGGTGAGAAAAGTGTGAGCTTCGTGAACGATGTAGTTCCTTTGAGCTAAAAAGTGACTGCCCTTACCTGAAAAGAAGTCTTGCTTGTAGGAAGACTCAGAGCCTGGGATTTAACTCCATTTCTGAAGGCAAACACACAGCATAGTTCTCATCCATGGATCACACTCTGCTTTAGAGCGAGAAGCACGCTCTTGCTTTGTAGAGTCTCTAAGACAGCAGGAAACGTGAGTGTGCTGAGAACAAAAGAACGGTGTTTCCTACACTTATGGACCATATCTAGTCCATCTCTGCTTCTGAAACTGATACACAGCACTGGTGCTCTAACATCCAATGCTTGTCTGTTAAGATGAGAAACGTGTGAGCTTTGTGAACGATATAGTTCCTTTGAACTGAAAAGTGACTGCTCTTACCTGAAAAGAAGTCTTTCTTGTAGGAAGACACAGAGCCTGGGATTTAAGTCCATTTCTGAAGGGAAACACACAGCATAGTTCTCATCCATGGATCACACTCTGCTTTAGATCAAGAAGCACACTCTTGCTTTCTAGAGTCTCTAAGACAGCAGGAAATCTGAGTGTGCCCAGAACAAAAGAACGGTGTTTCCTACACATACGGACTATATGTAGTCCATAACTTCTTCTGAAACTGATAGAATGCACTGGTCTTCTAACATCCAATGCTTGTCAGTTAAGATGAGAAACGTGTGAGCTTCGTGAAAGATGTAGTTCGTTTGAGCAGAAAAGTGACTGCCCTCACCTGAAACGAAGTCTTGCTTGTAGGGAGACTCAGAGCTTGGGATTTAACTCCTTTTCTGAAGTGAAACACACAGCATAGTTTTCATCCATGGATCACACTCTGCTTTAGAACGAGAAGCACGCTCTTGCTTTCTAGAGTCTCTAAGACAGCAGGAAACGTGAGTGTGCTGAGAACAAAAGAACGGTGTTTCCTACACATACAGACCATATCTAGTCTAAATCTGCATCTTAAACTGATACAAAGCACTGGTCCTCTAACATCCAATGCTTTTCTGTTATGATGAGAAACGTGTGAGCTTTGTGAATGATATAGTTCCTTTGAACTGAAAAGTGACTGCCCTTACCCGAAAAGAAGTCTTGCTTGTGGGAAGACACAGAGCCTGGGATTTAAGTCCATTTCTGAAGGGAAACACACAGCATAGTTCTCATCCATGGATCACGCTCTGCTTTAGAGCGAGAAGCACACTCTTTCTTTCTAGAGTCTCTAATAAAGCAGGAAATCTGAGTGTGCCCAGAACAAAAGAACGGTGTTTCCTACACATACGGACCATATGTAGTCCAAATCTGCTTCTGAAACTGATACAAAGCACTGACCGTCTAACATCCAATGCTTGTCAGTTAAGATGGGAAATGTGTGAGCTTCATTAATGATGTAGTTCGTTTGAGTAGAAAAATGACAGCCCTTACATGAATTGAAGTCTTGCTTGTAGGAATACTCAGAGCCTGGGATTTAACTCCATTTCTGAAGTAAAACACACAGTAGTGTAATCATCCATTGATCACACTCTGCTTTAGAACAAGAAGCACACTCTTGCTTTCTAGAGTCTCTAATACAGCAGGAAACGTGAGTGTGCTGAGAACAAAAGAACGGTGTTTCCTACACATATGGACATTATATAGTCCAACTCTGCTTCTGAAACTGATACAAAGCACTGGTCCTCTAACATCCAATGCTTGTCTGTTAGGTGAGAAACGTGTGAGCTCCGTGAATGATATAGTTCGTTTGAGCTGAAAAGTGACTGCCCTTACCTGAATTGAAGTCTTGCTTGTAGGAAGACTCAGAGCCTGGGATTTAACTCCATTTCTGAAGGGAAACACACAGCATAGTTCTCATCCATGGATCACACTCTGCTTTAGAGCGAGAAGCACGCTCTTGCTTTCTAGAGTCTCTAAGACAGCAGGAAACGTGAGTGTGCTGAGAAAAAAAGAACAGTGTTTCCTACACATACGGAACATATCTAGTCCAAATCTGTTTCTTAAACTGATACAAAGCACTGGTCCTCTAACATTCAATTCTTGTCTGTTAAGATGAGAAACGTGTGAGCTTTGTGAACGATATAGTTCCTTTGAACTGAAAAGTGACTGCTCTTACCTGAAAAGAAGTCTTGCTTGTAGGAAGACACAGAGCCTGGGATTTAAGTCCATTTCTGAAGGGAAACACACAGCATAGTTCTCATCCATGGATCACACTCTGCTTTAGAGCGAGAAGCACGCTCTTGCTTTCTAGAGTCTCTAAGACAGCAGGAAACATTAGTGAGCTGAGAACAAAAGAACGGTGTTTCCTACACTTATGGACCATATCTAGTCCAACTCTGCTTCTGAAACTGATAGAAAGCACTGGTCCTCTAACATCCTATGCTTGTCTGTTAAGATGAGAAACGTGTGAGCTTCATGAACGATGTAGTTCGTTTCAGCAGAAAAGTGACTGCCCTGACCTGAATTGAAGTCTTGCTTGTAGGAAGACTCAGAGCCTGGGATTTAATTCCATTTCTGAATTGAAACACACAGCAGTGTTCTCATCCATTGATGACACTCTGCTTCAGAACAAGAAGCACGCTCTTGCTTTCTAGAGTCTCTAACACAGCAGGAAACGTGAGTGTGCTGAGAACAAAAGATCGGGGTTTCCTACACTTATGGACCATATCTAGTCCAACTCTGCTTCTGAAACTGATACACAGCACTGGTCCTCTAACATCCAATGCTTGTCAGTTAAGATGAGAAACGTGTGAGCTTCTGGAATGATGTAGTTCCTTTGAGCAGAAAAGTGACAGCCCTTACCTGAAACGAAGTCTTGCTTGGAGGAAGACTCAGAGCCTGGGATTTAACACCAATTCCGAAGTGAAAATCACAGCATAGTTCTCATCCATGGATCACACTCTGCTTTAGAGCAAGAAGCACACTCTTGCTTTCTAGAGTCTCTAAGACAGCAGGAAATCTGAGTGTGCCCAGAACAAAAGAACGGTGTTTCCTACACATACGGACTATATGTAGTCCAAAACTTCTTCTGAAACTGATAGAATGCACTGGTCCTCTAACATCCAATGCTTGTCAGTTAAGATGAGAAACGTGTGAGCTTCGTGAAAGATGTAGTTCGTTTGAGCAGAAAAGTGACTGCCCTTACCTGAAACGATGTCTTGCTTGTAGGGAGACTCAGAGCTTGGGATTTAACTCCTTTTCTGAAGTGAAACACACAGCATAGTTTTCATCCATGGATCACACTCTGCTTTAGAACGAGAAGCATGCTCTTGCTTTCTAGAGTCTCTAAGACAGCAGGAAACGTGAGTGTGCTGAGAACAAAAGAACGGTGTTTCCTACACATACGGACCATATCTAGTCCAACTCATCTTCTGAAACTGATACAAAGCACTGGTCCTCTAACATCCAATGCTTGTCAGTTAAGATGGGAAACGTGTGAGCTTCATGAACGATGTAGTTCGTTTGAGCAAAAAAGTGACTGCCCTTACCTTAAACGAAGTCTTGCTTGTAGGAAGACTCAGAGCCTGGGATTTAACTCCATTTCTGAAGTAAAACACACAGCAGTGTAATAATCCATTGATCACACTCTGCTTTAGAATAAGAAGCACGCTCTTGCTTTCTAGAGTCTCTAATACAGCAGGAAACGTGATTTTGCTGAGAACAAAAGAACGGTGTTTCCTACACATACGGACATTATATAGTCCAACTCTGCTTCTGAAACTGATACAAACCACTGGTCCTCTAACATCCAATGCTTGTCTGTTAAGGTGAGAAAAGTGTGAGCTTCGTGAACGATGTAGTTCCTTTGAGCTAAAAAGTGACTGCCCTTACCTGAAAAGAAGTCTTGCTTGTAGGAAGACTCAGAGCCTGGGATTTAACTCCATTTCTGAAGGCAAACACACAGCATAGTTCTCATCCATGGATCACACTCTGCTTTAGAGCGAGAAGCACGCTCTTGCTTTGTAGAGTCTCTAAGACAGCAGGAAACGTGAGTGTGCTGAGAACAAAAGAACGGTGTTTCCTACACTTATGGACCATATCTAGTCCATCTCTGCTTCTGAAACTGATACACAGCACTGGTGCTCTAACATCCAATGCTTGTCTGTTAAGATGAGAAACGTGTGAGCTTTGTGAACGATATAGTTCCTTTGAACTGAAAAGTGACTGCTCTTACCTGAAAAGAAGTCTTTCTTGTAGGAAGACACAGAGCCTGGGATTTAAGTCCATTTCTGAAGGGAAACACACAGCATAGTTCTCATCCATGGATCACGCTCTGCTTTAGAGCGAGAAGCACACTCTTTCTTTCTAGAGTCTCAAATAAAGCAGGAAATCTGAGTGTGCCCAGAACAAAAGAACGGTGTTTCCTACACATAGGGACCATATGTAGTCCAAATCTGCTTCTGAAACTGATACAAAGCACTGACCGTCTAACATCCAATGCTTGTCAGTTAAGATGGGAAATGTGTGAGCTTCATGAACGATGTAGTTCGTTTGAGCAGAAAAATGACAGCCCTTACATGAATTGAAGTCTTGCTTGTAGGAAGACTCAGAGCCTGGGATTTAACTCCATTTCTGAAGTAAAACACACAGTAGTGTAATCATCCATTGATCACACTCTGCTTTAGAATAAGAAGCACACTCTTGCTTTCTAGAGTCTCTAATACAGCAGGAAACGTGAATTTGCTGAGAACAAAAGAACGGTGTTTCCTACACATACGGACATTATATAGTCCAACTCTGCTTCTGAAACTGATACAAAGCACTGGTCCTCTAACATCCAATGCTTGTCTATTAGGTGAGAAACGTGTGAGCTCCGTGAACGATGTAGTTCGTTTGAGCTGAAAAGTGACTGCCCTTACCTGAATTGAAGTCTTGCTTGTAGGAAGACTCAGAGCCTGGGATTTAACTCCATTTCTGAAGGCAAACACACAGCATAGTTCTCATCCATGGATCACACTCTGCTTTAGAGCGAGAAGCACGCTCTTGCTTTCTAGAGTCTCTAAGACATCAGGAAACGTGAGTGTGCTGAGAACAAAAGAACGGTGTTTCCTACACTTATGGGCCATATCTATTCCAACTCTGCTTCTGAAACTGATACACAGCACTGGTCCTCTAACATCCAATGCTTTTCTGTTAAGATGAGAAACGTGTGAGCTCTGTGAACGATGTAGTTCGTTTGAGCAGAAAAGCGACTGTCCTTACCTGAAATGAAGTCTTGCTTGTAGGAAGACTCAGAGCCTGGGATTTAACTCCATTTCTGAAGGCAAACACACAGCATAGTTCTCATCCATGGATCACACTCTGCTTTAGAGCGAGAAGCACGCTCTTGCTTTCTAGACTCTCAAAGACAGCAGGAAACGTGAGTGTGCTGAGAACAAAAGAACGGTGTTTCCTACACATACGGACCATATCTAGTCCAACTCATCTTCTGAAACTGATACAAAGCACTGGTCCTCTAACATCCAATGCTTGTCAGTTAAGATGGGAAACGTGTAGCTTCATGAACGATGTAGTTCGTTTGAGCAAAAAAGTGACTGCCCTTACCTTAAACGAAGTCTTGCTTGTACGAAGACTCAGAGCCTGGGATTTAACTCCATTTCTGAATTGAAACACACAGCAGTGTTCTCATCCATTGATCACACTCTGCTTTAAATAAGAAGCACGCTCTTGCTTTTTAGAGTCTCTAAGACAGGAGGAAACGTGATTTTGCTGAGAACAAAAGAACGGAGTTTCCTACACATACAGACCATATCTAGTCCAAATCTGCTTCTGAAACTGATACAAAGCACTGACTCAATAACATCCAATGCTTGTCAGTTAAGATGGGAAACGTGTGAGCTTCATGAACGATGTAGTTCGTTTGAGCAGAAAAGTGACTGCCTTACCTGAATTGAAGTCTTGCTTGTAGGAAGACACAGAGCCTGGGATTTAACTCCATTTCTGAAGGCAAACACACAGCATAGTTCTCATCCATGGATCACACTCTGCTTTAGAGCGAGAAGCACGCTCTTGCTTTCTAGAGTCTCTAAGACAGCAGGAAACCTGAGTGAGCTGAGAACAAAAGAACGTTGATTCCTACACTTATGGACCATATCTAGTCCAACTCTGCTTCTGAAACTGATACACAGCACTGGTCCTCTAACATCCAATGCTTGTCAGTTAAGATGAGAAACGTTTGTGCTTCTGGAACGATGTAGTTCGTTTGAGCAGAAAAGTGACTGCCCTTACATGAAACGAAGTCTTGCTTGGAGGAAGACTCAGAGCCTGGGATTAACTCCAATTCCGAAGTGAAACACACAGCATAGTTCTCATCCATGGATCACACTCTGCTTTAGAGCAAGAAGCACACTCTTGCTTTCTAGAGTCTCTAAGACAGTAGGAAATCTGAGTGTGCCCAGAACAAAAGAACGGTGATTCCTACACATACGGAATATATTTAGTCCAAAACTTCTTCTGAAACTGATAGAATGCACTGGTCCTCTAACATCCAATGCTTGTCAGTTAAGATGAGAAACGTGTGAGCTTCGTGAAAGATGTAGTTCGTTTGAGCAGAAAAGTAACTGCCCTTACCTGAAACGAAGTCTTGCTTGTAGGGAGACTCAGAGCATGGGATTTAACTCCTTTTCTGAAGTGAAACACACAGCATAGTTTTATCCATGGATCACACACTGCTTTAGAACGAGAAGCACGCTCTTGCTTTCTAGAGTCTCTAAGACAGCAGGAAACGTGAGTGTGCTGAGAACAAAAGAACAGTGTTTCCTACACATACGGACCATATCTAGTCCAAATCTGCTTCTTAAACTGATACAAAGCACTGGTCCTCTAACATCCAATGCTTGTCTGTTCAGATGAGAAACGTGTGAGCTTTGTGAACGATATAGTTCCTTTGAACTGAAAATTGACTGCTCTTACCTGAAAAGAAGTCTTTCTTGTAGGAAGACACAGAGCCTGGGATTTAAGTCCATTTCTGAAGGGAAACACACAGCATAGTTCTCATCCATGGATCACACTCTGCTTTAGAGCAAGAAGCACACTCTTGCTTTCTAGAGTCTCTAAGACAGCAGGAAATCTGAGTGTGCCCAGAACAAAAGAACAGTGTTTCCTACACATACGGACTATATGTAGTCCAAAACTTCTTCTGAAACTGAGAGAATGCACTGGTCCTCTAACATCCAATGCTTGTCAGTTAAGATGAGAAACGTGTGAGCTTCGTGAAAGATGTAGTTCGTTTGAGCAGAAAAGTGACTGCCCTTACCTGAAACGAAGTCTTGCTTGTACGAAGACTCAGAGCCTGGGATTTAACTCCTTTTCTGAAGTGAAACACACAGCATAGTTTTCATCCATGGATCACACTCTGCTTTAGAAGGAAAAGCACGCTCTTGCTTTCTAGAGTCTCTAAGACAGCAGGAAACGTGAGTGTGCTGAGAAAAAAAAACGGTGTTTCCTACACAGACTGACCATATCTAGTCCAAATCTGCTTTTTAAACTGATACAAAGCACTGGTCCTCTAACATCCTATGCTTGTCTGTTAAGATGAGAAACGTGTGAGCTTCATGAACGATGTAGTTCGTTTCAGCAGAAAAGTGACTGCCCTGACCTGAATTGAAGTCTTGCTTGTAGGAAGACTCAGAGCCTAGGATTTAACTCCATTTCTGAATTGAAACACACAGCAGTGTTCTCATCCATTGATGACACTCTGCTTCAGAACAAGAAGCACGCTCTTGCTTTCTAGAGTCTCTAACACAGCAGGAAACGTGAGTGTGCTGAGAACAAAAGATCGGGGTTTCCTACACTTATGGACCATATCTAGTCCAACTCTGCTTCTGAAACTGATACACAGCACTGGTCCTATAACATCCAATGCTTTTCTGTTATGATGAGAAACGTGTGAGCTTTGTGAATGATATAGTTCCTTTGAACTGAAAAGTGACTGCCCTTACCCGAAAAGAAGTCTTGCTTGTAGGAAGACACAGAGCCTGGGATTTAACTCCAATTCCGAAGTGAAACACACAGGATAGTTCTCATCCATGGATCACACTCTGCTTTAGAGCAAGAAGCACACTCTTGCTTTCTAGAGTCTCTAATGCAGCAGGAAACGTGATTTTGCTGAGAACAAAAGAACGGTGTTTCCTACACATACTGACATTATATAGTCCAACTCTGCTTCTGAAACTGATACAAAGCACTGGTCCTCTAACATCCAATGCTTGTCTGTTAGGTGAGAAACGTGTGAGCTCCGTGAACGATGTAGTTCGTTTGAGCTGAAAAGTGACTGCCCTTATCTGAATTGAAATCTTGCTTGTAGGAAGACTCAGAGCCTGGGATTTAACTCCATTTCTGAAGGAAAACACACAGCATAGTTCTCATCCATGGATCACACTCTGCTTTAGAGCGAGAAGCACGCTCTTGCTTTCTAGAGTCTCTAAGACATCAGGAAACGTGAGTGTGCTGAGAACAAAAGAACTGTGTTTCCTACACTTATGGGCCATATCTAGTCCAACTCTGCTTCTGAAACTGATACACAGCACTGGTCCTCTAACATCCAATGCTTGTCAGTTAAGATGAGAAACGTGTGAGCTTCTGGAACGATGTAGTTCGTTTGAGCAGAAAAGTGACTGCCCTTACCTGAAATGAAGTCTTGCTTGGAGGAAGACTCAGAGCCTGGGATTTAACTCCAATTCCGAAGTGAAACACACAGCATAGTTCTCATCCATGGATCACACTCTGCTTTAGAGCAAGAAGCACACTCTTGCTTTCTAGAGTCTCTAAGACAGCAGGAAATCTGAGTGTGCCCAGAACAAAAGAACGGTGTTTCCTACACATACGGACTATATGTAGTCTAAAACTTCTTCTGAAACTGATAGAATGCACTGGTCCTCTAATATCCAATGCTTGTCAGTTAAGATGAGAAACCTGTGAGCTTCGTGAAAGATGTAGTTCGTTTGAGCAGAAAAGTGACTGCCCTTACCTGAAACGAAGTCTTGCTTGTAGGGAGACTCAGAGCCTGGGATTTAACTCCTTTTCTGAAGTGAAACACACAGCATAGTTTTCATCCATGGATCACACTCTGCTTTAATACGAGAAGCACGCTCTTGCTTTATAGAGTCTCTAAGAAAGCAGGAAATGTGAGTGTGCTGAGAACAAAAGAATGGTGTTTCCTACACATACGGACCATATCTAGTCCAAATCTGCTTCTTAAACTGATACAAAGCACTGGTCCTCTAACATCCAATGCTTGTCTGTTAAGATGAGAAACGTGTGAGCTCTGTGAACGATGTAGTTCGTTTGAGCAGAAAAGCGTCTGTCCTTACCTGAAATGAAGTCTTGCTTGTAGGAAGACTCAGAGCCTGGTATTTAACTCCATTTCTGAAGGCAAACACACAGCATAGTTCTCATCCATGGATCACACTCTGCTTTAGAGCGAGAAGCACGCTCTTGCTTTCTAGACTCTCTAAGACAGCAGGAAACGTGAGTGTGCTGAGAACAAAAGAACGGTGTTTCCTACACATACGGACCATATCTAGTCCAACTCATCTTCTGAAACTGATACAAAGCACTGGTCCTCTAACATCCAATGCTTGTCAGTTAAGATGGGAAACATGTGAGCTTCATGAACGATGTAGTTCGTTTGAGCAAAAAAGTGACTGCCCTTACCTTAAACGAAGTCTTGCTTGTACGAAGACTCAGAGCCTGGGATTTAACTCCATTTCTGAATTGAAACACACAGCAGTGTTCTCATCCATTGATCACACTCTGCTTTAGAATAAGAAGCACGCTCTTGCTTTTTAGAGTCTCTAAGACAGGAGGAAACGTGATTTTGCTGAGAACAAAAGAACGGAGTTTCCTACACATACGGACCATATCTAGTCCAAATCTGCTTCTGAAACTGATACAAAGCACTGACTCTCTAACATCCAATGCTTGTCAGTTAAGATGGGAAACGTGTGAGCTTCATGAGCGATGTAGTTCGTTTGAGCAGAAAAGTAACTGCCTTACCTGAATTGAAGTCTTGCTTGTAGGAAGACTCAGAGCCTGGGATTTAACTCCATTTCTGAAGGCAAACACACAGCATAGTTCTCATCCATGGATCACACTCTGCTTTAGAGCGAGAAGCACGCTCTTGCTCTCTAGAGTCTCTAAGACAGCAGGAAACGTGAGTGTGCTGAGAACAAAAGAACGGTGTTTCCTACACATACGGACCATATCTAGTCCAAATCTGCATCTTAAACTGATACAAAGCACTGGTCCTCTAACATCCAATGCTTTTCTGTTATGATGAGAAATGTGTGAGCTTTGTGAATGATATAGTTCCTTTGAACTGAAAAGTGTCTGCCCTTACCCGAAATGAATTCTTGCTTGTAGGAAGACACAGTGCCTGGGATTTAAGTCCATTTCTGAAGGGAAACACACAGCATAGTTCTCATCCATGGATCACGCTCTGCTTTAGAGCGAGAAGCACACTCTTGCTTTCTAGAGTCTCTAATAAAGCAGGAAATCTGAGTGTGCCCAGAACAAAAGAACGGTGTTTCCTACACATAGGGACCATATGTAGTCCAAATCTGCTTCTGAAACTGATACAAAGCACTGACCGTCTAACATCCAATGCTTGTCAGTTAAGATGGGAAATGTGTGAGCTTCATGAACGATGTAGTTCGTTTGAGCAGAAAAATGACAGCCCTTACATGAATTGAAGTCTTGCTTGTAGGAAGACTCAGAGCCTGGGATTTAACTCCATTTCTGAAGTAAAACACACAGTAGTGTAATCATCCATTGATCACACTCTGCTTTAGAATAAGAAGCACACTCTTGCTTTCTAGAGTCTCTAATACAGCAGGAAACGTGAATTTGCTGAGAACAAAAGAACGGTGTTTCCTACACATACGGACATTATATAGTCCAACTCTGCTTCTGAAACTGATACAAAGCACTGGTCCTCTAACATCCAATGCTTGTCTGTTAGGTGAGAAACGTGTGAGCTCCGTGAACGATGTAGTTCGTTTGAGCTGAAAAGTGACTGCCCTTACCTGAATTGAAGTCTGGCTTGTAGGAAGACTCAGAGCCTGGGATTTAACTCCATTTCTGAAGGCAAACACACAGCATCGTTCTCATCCATGGATCACACTCTGCTTTAGAGCGAGAAGCACGCTCTTGCTTTCTAGAGTCTCTAAGACATCAGGAAACGTGAGTGTGCTGAGAACAAAAGAACGGTGTTTCCTACACTTATGGGCCATATCTATTCCAACTCTGCTTCTGAAACTGATACACAGCACTGGTCCTCTAACATCCAATGCTTTTCTGTTAAGATGAGAAACGTGTGAGCTCTGTGAACGATGTAGTTCGTTTGAGCAGAAAAGCGACTGTCCTTACCTGAAATGAAGTCTTGCTTATAGGAAGACTCAGAGCCTGGGATTTAACTCCATTTCTGAAGGCAAACACACAGCATAGTTCTCATCCATGGATCACACTCTGCTTTAGAGCGAGAAGCACGCTCTTGCTTTCTAGACTCTCTAAGACAGCAGGAAACGTGAGTGTGCTGAGAACAAAAGAACGGTGTTTCCTACACATACGGACCATATCTAGTCCAACTCATCTTCTGAAACTGATACAAAGCACTGGTCCTCTAACATGCAATGCTTGTCAGTTAAGATGGGAAACGTGTAGCTTCATGAACGATGTAGTTCGTTTGAGCAAAAAAGTGACTGCCCTTACCTTAAACAAAGTCTTGCTTGTACGAAGACTCAGAGGCTGGGATTTAACTCCATTTCTGAATTGAAACACACAGCAGTGTTCTCATCCATTGATCACACTCTGCTTTAAATAAGAAGCACGCTCTTGCTTTTTAGAGTCTCTAAGACAGGAGGAAACGTGATTTTGCTGAGAACAAAAGAACGGAGTTTCCTACACATACGGACCATATCTAGTCCAAATCTGCTTCTGAAACTGATACAAAGCACTGACTCTCTAACATCCAATGCTTGTCAGTTAAGATGGGAAACGTGTGAGCTTCATGAACGATGTAGTTCGTTTGAGCAGAAAAGTGACTGCCTTACCTGAATTGAATTCTTGCTTGTAGGAAGACACAGAGCCTGGGATTTAACTCCATTTCTGAAGGGAAACACACAGCATAGTTCTCATCCATGGATCACACTCTGCTTTAGAGGGAGAAGCACGCTCTTGCTTTCTAGAGTCTCTAAGACAGCAGGAAACGTGAGTGTGCTGAGAAAAAAAAAACGGTGTTTCCTACACAGACTGACCATATCTAGTCCAACTCTGCTTCTGAAACTGAAACACAGCACTGGTCCTCTAACATCCAATGCTTGTCAGTTAAGATGAGAAACGTTTGTGCTTCTGGAACGATGTAGTTCGTTTGAGCAGAAAAGTGACTGCCCTTACATGAAACGAAGTCTTGCTTGGAGGAAGACTCAGAGCCTGGGATTTAACTCCAATTCCGAAGTGAAACACACAGCATAGTTCTCATCCATGGATCACACTCTGCTTTAGAGCAAGAAGCACTCTCTTGCTTTCTAGAGTCTCTAAGACAGCAGGAAATCTGAGTGTGCCCAGAACAAAAGAACGGTGTTTCCTACACATACGGAATATATTTAGTCCAAAACTTCTTCTGAAACTGATAGAATGCACTGGTCCTCTAACATCCAATGCTTGTCAGTTAAGATGAGAAACGTGTGAGCTTCGTGAAAGATGTAGTTCGTTTGAGCAGAAAAGTGACTGCCCTTACCTGAAACGAAGTCTTGCTTGTAGGGAGACTCAGAGCATGGGATTTAACTCCTTTTCTGAAGTGAAACACACAGCATAGTTTTCATCCATGGATCACACACTGCTTTAGAACGAGAAGCACGCTCTTGCTTTCTAGAGTCTCTAAGACAGCAGCAAACGTGAGTGTGCTGAGAACAAAAGAACAGTGTTTCCTACACATACGGACCATATCTAGTCCAAATCTGCTTCTTAAACTGATACAAAGCACTGGTCCTCTAACATCCAATGCTTGTCTGTTAAGATGAGAAACGTGTGAGCTTTGTGAACGATATAGTTCCTTTGAACTGAAAATTGACTGCTCTTACCTGAAAAGAAGTCTTTCTTGTAGGAAGACACAGAGCCTGGGATTTAAGTCCATTTCTGAAGGGAAACACACAGCATAGTTCTCATCCATGGATCACACTCTGCTTTAGAGCAAGAAGCACACTCTTGCTTTCTAGAGTCTCTAAGACAGCAGGAAATCTGAGTGTGCCCAGAACAAAAGAACAGTGTTTCCTACACATACGGACTATATGTAGTCCAAAACTTCTTCTGAAACTGAGAGAATGCACAGGTCCTCTAACATCCAATGCTTGTCAGTTAAGATGAGAAACGTGTGAGCTTCGTGAAAGATGTAGTTCGTTTGAGCAGAAAAGTGACTGCCCTTACCTGAAACGAAGTCTTGCTTGTACGAAGACTCAGAGCCTGGGATTTAACTCCTTTTCTGAAGTGAAACACACAGCATAGTTTTCATCCATGGATCACACTCTGCTTTAGAAGGAAAAGCACGCTCTTGCTTTCTAGAGTCTCTAAGACAGCAGGAAACGTGAGTGTGCTGAGAAAAAAAAACGGTGTTTCCTACACAGACTGACCATATCTAGTCCAAATCTGCTTCTTAAACTGATACAAAGCACTGGTCCTCTAACATCCTATGCTTGTCTGTTAAGATGAGAAACGTGTGAGCTTCATGAACGATGTAGTTCGTTTCAGCAGAAAAGTGACTGCCCTGACCTGAATTGAAGTCTTGCTTGTAGGAAGACTCAGAGCCTGGGATTTAACTCCATTTCTGAATTGAAACACACAGCAGTGTTCTCATCCATTGATGACACTCTGCTTCAGAACAAGAAGCACGCTCTTGCTTTCTAGAGTCTCTAACACAGCAGGAAACGTGAGTGTCCTGAGGCCAAAAGATCGGGGTTTCCTACACTTATGGACCATATCTAGTCCAACTCTGCTTCTGAAACTGATACACAGCACTGGTCCTCTAACATCCAATGCTTGTCAGTTAAGATGAGAAACGTGTGAGCTTCTGGAATGATGTAGTTCGTTTGAGCAGAAAAGTGACAGCCCTTACCTGAAACGAAGTCTTGCTTGGAGGAAGACTCAGAGCCTGGGATTTAACTCCAATTCCGAAGTGAAACACACAGCATAGTTCTCATCCATGGATCACACTCTGCTTTAGAGCAAGAAGCACACTCTTGCTTTCTAGAGTCTCTAATACAGCAGGAAACGTGAGTGTGCTGAGAACAAAAGAACGGTGTTTCCTACACATATGGACATTATATAGTCCAACTCTGCTTCTGAAACTGATACAAAGCACTGGTCCTCTAACATCCAATGCTTGTCTGTTAGGTGAGAAACGTGTGAGCTCCGTGAACGATGTAGTTCGTTTGAGCTGAAAAGTGACTGCCCTGACCTGAATTGAAATCTTGCTTGTAGGAAGACTCAGAGCCTGGGATTTAACTCCATTTCTGAAGGAAAACACACAGCATAGTTCTCATCCATGGATCACACTCTGCTTTAGAGGGAGAAGCACGCTCTTGCTTTCTAGAGTCTCTAAGACATCAGGAAACGTGAGTGTGCTGAGAACAAAAGAACGGTGTTTCCTACACTTATGGGCCATATCTACTCCAACTCTGCTTCTGAAACTGATACACAGCACTGGTCCTCTAACATCCAATGCTTGTCAGTTAAGATGAGAAACGTGTGAGCTTCTGGAATGATGTAGTTCGTTTGAGCAGAAAAGTGACTGCCCTTACCTGAAATGAAGTCTTGCTTGGAGGAAGACTCAGAGCCTGGGATTTAACTCCAATTCCGAAGTGAAACACACAGCATAGTTCTCATCCATGGATCACACTCTGCTTTAGAGCAAGAAGCACACTCTTGCTTTCTAGAGTCTCTAAGACAGCAGGAAATCTGAGTGTGCCCAGAACAAAAGAACGGTGTTTCCTACACATACGGACTATATGTAGTCTAAAACTTCTTCTGAAACTGATAGAATGCTCTGGTCCTCTAACATCCAATGCTTGTCAGTTAAGATGAGAAACCTGTGAGCTTCGTGAAAGATGTAGTTCGTTTGAGCAGAAAAGTGACTGCCCTTACCTGAAACGAAGTCTTGCTTGTAGGGAGACTCAGAGCCTGGGATTTAACTCCTTTTCTGAAGTGAAACACACAGCATAGTTTTCATCCATGGATCACACTCTGCTTTAGAACGAGAAGCACGCTCTTGCTTTCTAGAGTCTCTAAGACAGCAGGAAATGTGAGTGTGCTGAGAACAAAAGAATGGTGTTTCCTACACATACGGACCATATCTAGTCCAAATCTGCTTCTTAAACTGATACAAACACTGGTCCTCTAACATCCAATGCTTTTCTGTTAAGATGAGAAACGTGTGAGCTCTGTGAACGATGTAGTTCGTTTGAGCAGAAAAGCGTCTGTCCTTACCTGAAATGAAGTCTTGCTTGTAGGAAGACTCAGAGCCTGGGATTTAACTCCATTTCTGAAGGCAAACACACAGCATAGTTCTCATCCATGGATCACACTCTGCTTTAGAGCGAGAAGCACGCTCTTGCTTTCTAGACTCTCTAAGACAGCAGGAAACGTGAGTGTGCTGAGAACAAAAGAACGGTGTTTCCTACACATACGGACCATATCTAGTCCAACTCATCTTCTGAAACTGATACAAAGCACTGGTCCTCTAACATCCAATGCTTGTCAGTTAAGATGGGAAACGTGTGAGCTTCATGAAAGATGTAAGTTCGTTTGAGCAAAAAAGTGACTGCCCTTAACTTAAACGAAGTCTTGCTTGTACGAAGCCTCAGAGCCTGGGATTTAACTCCATTTCTGAATTGAAACACACAGCAGTGTTCTCATCCATTGATCACACTCTGCTTTAGAATAAGAAGCACGCTCTTGCTTTTTAGAGTCTCTAAGACAGGAGGAAACGTGATTTTGCTGAAAACAAAAGAACGGAGTTTCCTACACATACGGACCATATCTAGTCCAAATCTGCTTCTGAAACTGATACACAGCACTGGTCCTCTAACATCCAATGCTTGTCAGTTAAGATGAGAAACGTGTGAGCTTCTGGAATGATGTAGTTCGTTTGAGCAGAAAAGTGACAGCCCTTACCTGAAACGAAGTCTTGCTTGGAGGAAGACTCAGAGCCTGGGATTTAACTCCAATTCCGAAGTGAAACACACAGCATAGTTCTCATCCATGGATCACACTCTGCTTTAGAGCAAGAAGCACACTCTTGCTTTCTAGAGTCTCTAATACAGCAGGAAACGTGAGTGTGCTGAGAACAAAAGAACGGTGTTTCCTACACATATGGACATTATATAGTCCAACTCTGCTTCTGAAACTGATACAAAGCACTGGTCCTCTAACATCCAATGCTTGTCTGTTAGGTGAGAAACGTGTGAGCTCCGTGAACGATGTAGTTCGTTTGAGCTGAAAAGTGACTGCCCTGACCTGAATTGAAATCTTGCTTGTAGGAAGACTCAGAGCCTGGGATTTAACTCCATTTCTGAAGGAAAACACACAGCATAGTTCTCATCCATGGATCACACTCTGCTTTAGAGGGAGAAGCACGCTCTTGCTTTCTAGAGTCTCTAAGACATCAGGAAACGTGAGTGTGCTGAGAACAAAAGAACGGTGTTTCCTACACTTATGGGCCATATCTACTCCAACTCTGCTTCTGAAACTGATACACAGCACTGGTCCTCTAACATCCAATGCTTGTCAGTTAAGATGAGAAACGTGTGAGCTTCTGGAACGATGTAGTTCGTTTGAGCAGAAAAGTGACTGCCCTTACCTGAAATGAAGTCTTGCTTGGAGGAAGACTCAGAGCCTGGGATTTAACTCCAATTCCGAAGTGAAACACACAGCATAGTTCTCATCCATGGATCACACTCTGCTTTAGAGCAAGAAGCACACTCTTGCTTTCTAGAGTCTCTAAGACAGCAGGAAATCTGAGTGTGCCCAGAACAAAAGAACGGTGTTTCCTACACATACGGACTATATGTAGTCTAAAACTTCTTCTGAAACTGATAGAATGCTCTGGTCCTCTAACATCCAATGCTTGTCAGTTAAGATGAGAAACCTGTGAGCTTCGTGAAAGATGTAGTTCGTTTGAGCAGAAAAGTGACTGCCCTTACCTGAAACGAAGTCTTGCTTGTAGGGAGACTCAGAGCCTGGGATTTAACTCCTTTTCTGAAGTGAAACACACAGCATAGTTTTCATCCATGGATCACACTCTGCTTTAGAACGAGAAGCACGCTCTTGCTTTCTAGAGTCTCTAAGACAGCAGGAAATGTGAGTGTGCTGAGAACAAAAGAATGGTGTTTCCTACACATACGGACCATATCTAGTCCAAATCTGCTTCTTAAACTGATACAAACACTGGTCCTCTAACATCCAATGCTTTTCTGTTAAGATGAGAAACGTGTGAGCTCTGTGAACGATGTAGTTCGTTTGAGCAGAAAAGCGTCTGTCCTTACCTGAAATGAAGTCTTGCTTGTAGGAAGACTCAGAGCCTGGGATTTAACTCCATTTCTGAAGGCAAACACACAGCATAGTTCTCATCCATGGATCACACTCTGCTTTAGAGCGAGAAGCACGCTCTTGCTTTCTAGACTCTCTAAGACAGCAGGAAACGTGAGTGTGCTGAGAACAAAAGAACGGTGTTTCCTACACATACGGACCATATCTAGTCCAACTCATCTTCTGAAACTGATACAAAGCACTGGTCCTCTAACATCCAATGCTTGTCAGTTAAGATGGGAAACGTGTGAGCTTCATGAAAGATGTAAGTTCGTTTGAGCAAAAAAGTGACTGCCCTTAACTTAAACGAAGTCTTGCTTGTACGAAGCCTCAGAGCCTGGGATTTAACTCCATTTCTGAATTGAAACACACAGCAGTGTTCTCATCCATTGATCACACTCTGCTTTAGAATAAGAAGCACACTCTTGCTTTTTAGAGTCTCTAAGACAGGAGGAAACGTGATTTTGCTGAAAACAAAAGAACGGAGTTTCCTACACATACGGACCATATCTAGTCCAAATCTGCTTCTGAAACTGATACAAAGCACTGACTCTCTAACATCCAATGCTTGTCAGTTAAGATGGGAAACGTGTGAGCTTCATGAGCGATGTAGTTCGTTTGAGCAGAAAAGTGACTGCCTTACCTGAATTGAAGTCTTGCTTGTAGGAAGACTCAGAGCCTGGGATTCAACTCCATTTCTGAAGGCAAACACACAGCATAGTTCTCATCCATGGATCACACTCTGCTTTAGAGCGAGAAGCACGCTCTTGCTTTCTAGAGTCTCTAAGACAGCAGGAAACGTGAGTGTGCTGAGAACAAAAGAACAGTGTTTCCTACACATACGGAACATATCTAGTCCAAATCTGTTTCTTAAACTGATACAAAGCACTGGTCCTCTAACATCCAATGCTTGTCTGTTAAGATGAGAAACGTGTGAGCTTTGTGAACGATATAGTTCCTTTGAACTGAAAATTGACTGCTCTTACCTGAAAAGAAGTCTTTCTTGTAGGAAGACACAGAGCCTGGGATTTAAGACCATTTCTGAAGGGAAACACAAAGCATAGTTCTCATCCATGGATCACACTCTGCTTTAGAGCAAGAAGCACACTCTTGCTTTCTAGAGTCTCTAAGACAGCAGGAAATCTGAGTGTGCCCAGAACAAAAGAACAGTGTTTCCTACACATACGGACTATATGTAGTCCAAAACTTCTTCTGAAACTGAGAGAATGCACTGGTCCTCTTACATCCAATGCTTGTCAGTTAAGATGAGAAACGTGTGAGCTTCGTGAAAGATGTAGTTCGTTTGAGCAGAAAAGTGACTGCCCTTACCTGAAATGAAGTCTTGCTTGTACGAAGACTCAGAGCCTGGGATTTAACTCCTTTTCTGAAGTGAAACACACAGCATAGTTTTCATCCATGGATCACACTCTGCTTTAGAAGGAAAAGCACGCTCTTGCTTTCTAGAGTCTCTAAGACAGCAGGAAACGTGAGTGTGCTGAGAAAAAAAAACGGTGTTTCCTACACAGACTGACCATATCTAGTCCAAATCTGCTTCTTAAACTGATACAAAGCACTGGTCCTCTAACATCCTATGCTTGTCTGTTAAGATGAGAAACGTGTGAGCTTCATGAACGATGTAGTTCGTTTCAGCAGAAAAGTGACTGCCCTGACCTGAATTGAAGTCTTGCTTGTAGGAAGACTCAGAGCCTGGGATTTAACTCCATTTCTGAATTGAAACACACAGCAGTGTTCTCATCCATTGATGACACTCTGCTTCAGAACAAGAAGCACGCTCTTGCTTTCTAGAGTCTCTAACACAGCAGGAAACGTTAGTGGGCTGAGGCCAAAAGATCGGGGTTTCCTACACTTATGGACCATATCTAGTCCAACTCTGCTTCTGAAACTGATACACAGCACTGGTCCTCTAACATCCAATGCTTGTCAGTTAAGATGAGAAACGTGTGAGCTTCTGGAATGATGTAGTTCGTTTGAGCAGAAAAGTGACAGCCCTTACCTGAAACGAAGTCTTGCTTGGAGGAAGACTCAGAGCCTGGGATTTAACTCCAATTCCGAAGTGAAACACACAGCATAGTTCTCATCCATGGATCACACTCTGCTTTAGAGCAAGAAGCACACTCTTGCTTTCTAGAGTCTCTAATACAGTAGGAAACGTGAGTGTGCTGAGAACAAAAGAACGGTGTTTCCTACACATATGGACATTATATAGTCCAACTCTGCTTCTGAAACTGATACAAAGCACTGGTCCTCTAACATCCAATGCTTGTCTGTTAGGTGAGAAACGTGTGAGCTCCGTGAACGATGTAGTTCGTTTGTGCTGAAAAGTGACTGCCCTTACCTGAATTGAAATCTTGCTTGTAGGAAGACTCAGAGCCTGGGATTTAACTCCATTTCTGAAGGAAAACACACAGCATAGTTCTCATCCATGGATCACACTCTGCTTTAGAGGGAGAAGCACGCTCTTGCTTTCTAGAGTCTCTAAGACATCAGGAAACGTGAGTGTGCTGAGAACAAAAGAACGGTGTTTCCTACACTTATGGGCCATATCTAGTCCAACTCTGCTTCTGAAACTGATACACAGCACTGGTCCTCTAACATCCAATGCTTGTCAGTTAAGATGAGAAACGTGTGAGCTTCTGGAACGATGTAGTTCGTTTGAGCTGAAAAGTGACTGCCCTTACCTGAAATGAAGTCTTGCTTGGAGGAAGACTCAGAGCCTGGGATTTAACTCCAATTCCGAAGTAAAACACACAGCATAGTTCTCATCCATGGATCACACTCTGCTTTAGAGCGAGAAGCACGCTCTTGCTTTCTAGACTCTCTAAGACAGCAGGAAACGTGAGTGTGCTGAGAACAAAAGAACGGTGTTTCCTACACATACGGACCATATCTAGTCCAACTCATCTTCTGAAACTGATACAAAGCACTGGTCCTCTAACATCCAATGCTTGTCAGTTAAGATGGGAAACGTGTGAGCTTCATGAAAGATGTAAGTTCGTTTGAGCAAAAAAGTGACTGCCCTTAACTTAAACGAAGTCTTGCTTGTACGAAGACTCAGAGCCTGGGATTTAACTCCATTTCTGAATTGAAACACACAGCAGTGTTCTCATCCATTGATCACACTCTGCTTTAGAATAAGAAGCACGCTCTTGCTTTTTAGAGTCTCTAAGACAGGAGGAAACGTGATTTTGCTGAAAACAAAAGAACGGAGTTTCCTACACATACGGACCATATCTAGTCCAAATCTGCTTCTGAAACTGATACAAAGCACTGACTCTCTAACATCCAATGCTTGTCAGTTAAGATGGGAAACGTGTGAGCTTCATGAGCGATGTAGTTCGTTTGAGCAGAAAAGTGACTGCCTTACCTGAATTGAAGTCTTGCTTGTAGGAAGACTCAGAGCCTGGGATTTAACTCCATTTCTGAAGGCAAACATACAGCATAGTTCTCATCCATGGATCACACTCTGCTTTAGAGCGAGAAGCACGCTCTTGCTTTCTAGAATCTCTAAGACAGCAGGAAACGTGAGTGTGCTGAGAACAAAAGAACAGTGTTTCCTACACATACGGAACATATCTAGTCCAAATCTGTTTCTTAAACTGATACAAAGCACTGGTCCTCTAACATCCAATGCTTGTCTGTTAAGATGAGAAACGTGTGAGCTTTGTGAACGATATAGTTCCTTTGAACTGAAAAGTGACTGCTCTTACCTGAAAAGAAGTCTTGCTTGTAGGAAGACACAAAGCCTGGGATTTAACTCCATTTCTGAAGGGAAACACACAGCATAGTTCTCATCCATGGATCACACTCTGCTTTAGAGCAAGAAGCACACTCTTGCTTTCTAGAGTCTCTAAGACAGCAGGAAACGTGAGTGTGCCCAGAACAAAAGACCGAGGTTTCCTACACATATGGATCATATGTAGTCCAACTCTGCTTCTGAAACTGATACAAAGCACTGACCCTCTAACATCCAATGCTTGTCAGTTAAGATGAGAAACGCGTGAGCTCAGTGAACGATGTAGTTCATTTGAGCTGAAAAGTGACTGCCCTTACCTGAATCGAAGTCTTGCTTGTAGGAAGACTCAGAGCCTGGGATTTAAGTCCATTTCTGAAGGGAAACACACAGCATAGTTCTCATCCATGGATCACACTCTGCTTTAGAGCGAGAAGCACACTCTTGCTTTCTAGAGTCTCTAATACAGCAAGAAATCTGAGTGGGCCCATTATAAAAGATTGGTGTTTCCTACACATACGGACAATATGTAGTCCAAATCTGCTTCTAAAACTGATACAAAGCACTGACCCTCTAACATCCAATGCTTGTCAGTTAAGATGGGAAACGTGTGAGATCATGAACGATGTCGTTCATTTGTGCAGAAAAGTGACTGCCATTACCTGAAACGAAGTCTTGCTTGTAGGAAGACTCAGAGCCTGGGATTTTACTCCATTTCTGAAGTGAAACACACAGCGTAGTTCTCATCCATTGATCACACTCTGCTTTAAAGCAAGAAGCACACTCTTGCTTTCTAGAGTCTCTAATACAGCAGGAAACGTGATTTTGCTGAGAACAAAGGAACGGTGTTTCCTACACATACGGACATTATATAGTCCAACTCTGCTTCTGAAACTGATACAAAGCACTGGTCCTCTAACATCCAATGCTTGTCTGTTAAGGTGAGAAACGTGTGAGCTTCGTGAACGATGTAGTTCGTTTGAGCTGAAAAGTGACTGCCCTTACCTGAAACGAAGTCTTGCTTGTAGGAAGACTCAGAGCCTGGGATTTAACTCCATTTCTGAAGTGAAACACACAGCATAGTTCTCATCCATGGATCACACTCTGCTTAAAGCAAGAAGCACACTCTTGCTTTCTAGAGTCTCTAAGACAGCAGGATATCGGAGTATGCCCAGAACAAAAGAACGGTGTTTCCTACACATACGGACTATATGTAGTCCAAAATTTCTTCTGAAACTGATTGAATGCACTGGTCCTCTAACATCCAATGCTTGTCAGTTAAGATGAGAAACGTGTGAGCTTCGTGAATGATATAGTTCCTTTGAACTGAAAAGTGACTGCCCTTACCCGAAAAGAAGTCTTGCTTGTAGGAAGACACAGTGCCTGGGATTTAAGTCCATTTCTGAAGGGAAACACACAGCATAGTTCTCATCCATGGATCATGCTCTGCTTTAGAGCGAGAAGCACACTCTTGCTTTCTAGAGTCTCTAAGACAGCAGGAAACGTGAGTGTGCTGAGAACAAAAGAACGGTGTTTCCTACACATACGGACCATATCTAGTCCAACTCATCTTCTGAAACTGATACAAAGCACTGGTCCTCTAACATCCAATGCTTGTCAGTTAAGATGGGAAACGTGTAGCTTCATGAACGATGTAGTTCCTTTGAGCAAAAAAGTGACTGCCCTTACCTTAAATGAAGTCTTGCTTGTACGAAGACTCAGAGCCTGGCATTTAACTCCATTTCTGAATTGAAACACACAGCAGTGTTCTCATCCATTGATCACACTCTGCTTTAAATAAGAAGCACGCTCTTGCTTTTTAGAGTCTCTAAGACAGGAGGAAACGTGATTTTGCTGAGAACAAAAGAACGGAGTTTCCTACACATACGGACAATATCTAGTCCAAATCTGCTTCTGAAACTGATACAAAGCACTGACTCTCTAACATCCAATGCTTGTCAGTTAAGATGGGAAACGTGTGAGCTTCATGAACGATGTAGTTCGTTTGCGCAGAAAAGTGACTGCCTTACCTGAATTGAAGTCTTGCTTGTAGGAAGACACAGAGCCTGGGATTTAACTCCATTTCTGAAGGCAAACACACAGCATAGTTCTCATCCATGGATCACACTCTGCTTTAGAGCGAGAAGCACGCTCTTGCTTTCTAGAGTCTCTAAGACAGCAGGAAACCTCAGTGAGCTGAGAACAAAAGAACGGTGTTTCCTACACTTATGGACCATATCTAGTCCAACTCTGCTTCTGAAACTGATACACAGCACTGGTCCTCTAACATCCAATGCTTGTCATTTAAGATGAGAAACGTTTGTGCTTCTGGAACGATGTAGTTCATTTGAGCAGAAAAGTGACTGCCCTTACATGAAACGAAGTCTTGCTTGGAGGAAGACTCAGAGCCTGGGATTTAACTCCAATTCCGAAGTGAAACACACAGCATAGTTCTCATCCATGGATCACACTCTGCTTTAGAGCAAGAAGCACACTCTTCCTTTCTAGAGTCTCTAAGACAGCAGGAAATCTGAGTGTGCCCAGAACAAAAGAACGGTGTTTCCTACACATACGGAATATATTTAGTCCAAAACTTCTTCTGAAACTGATAGAATGCACTGGTCCTCTAACATCCAATGCTTGTCAGTTAAGATGAGAAACGTGTGAGCTTCGTGAAAGATGTAGTTCGTTTGAGCAGAAAAGTGACTGCCCTTACCTGAAACGAAGTCTTGCTTGTAGGGAGACTCAGAGCATGGGATTTAACTCCTTTTCTGAAGTGAAACACACAGCATAGTTTTCATCCATGGATCACACTCTGCTTTAGAGGGAGAAGCACGCTCTTGCTTTCTAGAGTCTCTAAGACAGCAGGAAACGTGAGTGTGCTGAGAACAAAAGAACGGAGTTTACTACACATACGGACCATATCTAGTCCAACTCTGCTTCTTATACTGATAGAAAGCACTGCTCCTCTAACATCCAATGCTTCTCTGTTAAGATGAGAAATGTGTGAGCTCAGTGAACGATGTAGTTCGTTTGAGCTGAAAAGTGACTGCCCTTACCTGAAACGAAGTCTTGCTTGTACGAAGACTCAGAGCCTGGGATTTAACTCCTTTTCTGAAGTGAAACACACAGCATAGTTTTCATCCATGGATCACACTCTGCTTTAGAAGGAAAAGCATGCTCTTGCTTTCTAGAGTCTCTAAGAAAGCAGGAAACGTGAGTGTGCTGAGAAAAAAAAACGGTGTTTCCTACACAGACTGACCATATCTAGTCCAAATCTGCTTCTTAAACTGATACAAAGCACTGGTCCTCTAACATCCTATGCTTGTCTGTTAAGATGAGAAACGTGTGAGCTTCATGAACGATGTAGTTCGTTTCAGCAGAAAAGTGACTGCCCTGACCAGAATTGAAGTCTTGCTTGTAGGAAGACTCAGAGCCTGGGATTTTACTCCATTTCTGAATTGAAACACACAGCAGTGTTCTCATCCATTGATGACACTCTGCTTCAGAACAAGAAGCACGCTCTTGCTTTCTAGAGTCTCTAACACAGCAGGAAACGTGAGTGTGCTGAGAACAAAAGATCGGGGTTTCCTACACTTATGGACCATATCTAGTCCAACTCTGCTTCTGAAACTGATACACAGCACTGGTCCTCTAACATCCAATGCTTGTCAGTTAAGATGAGAAACGTGTGAGCTTCTGGAATGATGTAGTTCGTTTGAGCAGAAAAGTGACAGCCCTTACCTGAAACGAAGTCTTGCTTGGAGGAAGACTCAGAGCCTGGGATTTAACTCCAATTCCGAAGTGAAACACACAGCATAGTTCTCATCCATGGATCACACTCTGCTTTAGAGCAAAAAGCACACTCTTGCTTTCTAGATTCTCTAAGACAGCAGGAAATCTGAGTGTGCCCAGAATAAAAGAACGGTGTTTCCTACACATACGGACTATATGTAGTCTAAAACTTCTTCTGAAACTGATAGAATGCACTGGTCCTCTAACATCCAATGCTTGTCAGTTAAGATAAGAAACGTGTGAGCTTCGTGAAAGATGTAGTTCGTTTGAGCAGAAAAGTGACTGCCCTTACCTGAAACGAAGTCTTGCTTGTAGGGAGACTCAGAGCCTGGGATTTAACTCCTTTTCTGAAGTGAAACACACAGCATAGTTTTCATCCATGGATCACACTCTGCTTTAGAACGAGAAGCACGCTCTTGCTTTCTAGAGTCTCTAAGACAGCAGGAAATGTGAGTGTGCTGAGAACAAAAGAATGGTGTTTCCTACACATACGGACCATATCTAGTCCAAATCTGCTTCTTAAACTGATACAAAGCACTGGTCCTCTAACATCCAATGCTTGTCTGTTAAGATGAGAAACGTGTGAGCTCTGTGAACGATGTAGTTCGTTTGAGCAGAAAAGCGTCTGTCCTTACCTGAAATGAAGTCTTGCTTGTAGGAAGACTCAGAGCCTGGGATTTAACTCCATTTCTGAAGGCAAACACACAGCATAGTTCTCATCCATGGATCACACTCTGCTTTAGAGCGAGAAGCACGCTCTTGCTTTCTAGACTCTCTAAGACAGCAGGAAACGTGAGTGTGCTGAGAACAAAAGAACGGTGTTTCCTACACATACGGACCATATCTAGTCCAACTCATCTTCTGAAACTGATACAAAGCACTGGTCCTCTAACATCCAATGCTTGTCAGTTAAGATGGGAAACGTGTGAGCTTCATGAAAGATGTAGTTCGTTTGAGCAAAAAAGTGACTGCCCTTAACTTAAACGAAGTCTTGCTTGTACGAAGACTCAGAGCCTGGGATTTAACTCCATTTCTGAATTGAAACACACAGCAGTGTTCTCATCCATTGATCACACTCTGCTTTAGAATAAGAAGCACGCTCTTGCTTTTTAGAGTCTCTAAGACAGGAGGAAACGTGATTTTGCTGAAAACAAAAGAACGGAGTTTCCTACACATACGGACTATATGTAGTCCAAAATTTCTTCTGAAACTGATTGAATGCACTGGTCCTCTAACATCCAATGCTTGTCAGTTAAGATGAGAAAGGTGTGAGCTTCGTGAACGATGTAGTTCATTTGAGCAGAAAAGTGACTGCCCTCACCTTAAACGAAGTCTTGCTTGTAGGGAGACTCAGAGCCTGGGATTTAACTCCATTTCTGAAGTGAAACACACAGCATAGTTTTCATCCATGGATCACACTCTGCTTTAGAACGAGAAGCACGCTCTTGCTTTCTAGAGTCTCTAAGACAGCAGGAAACGTGAGTGTGCTGAGAACAAAAGAACGGTGTTTCCTACACATACAGACTATATCTAGTCCAAATCTGCTTCTTAAACTGATACAAAGCACTGGTCCTCTAACATCCAATGCTTGTCTGTTAAGATGAGAAACGTGTGAGCTTTGTGAATGATATAGTTCCTTTGAACTGAAAAGTGACTGCCCTTACCCGAAAAGAAGTCTTGCTTGTAGGAAGACACAGAGCCTGGGATTTAAGTCCATTTCTGAAGGGAAACACACAGCATAGTTCTCATCCATGGATCATGCTCTGCTTTAGAGCGAGAAGCACACTCTTGCTTTCTAGAGTCTCTAAGACAGCAGGAAATCTGAGTGTGCCCAGAACAAAAGAACGGTGTTTCCTACACATAGGGACCATATGTAGTCCAAATCTGCTTCTGAAACTGATACAAAGCACTGACCGTCTAACAATCAATGCTTGTAAGTTAAGATGGGAAACGTGTGAGCTTCATGAACGATGTAGTTCGTTTGAGCAGAAAAATGACATCACTTACATGAATTGAAGTCTTACTTGTAGGAAGACTCAGAGCCTGGGATTTAACTCCATTTCTGAAGTAAAACACACAGCAGTGTAATAATCCATTGATCACACTCTGCTTTAGAACAAGAAGCACACTCTTGCTTTCTAGAGTCTCTAATACAGCAGGAAACGTGATTTTGCTGGGAAAAAAAGAACGGTGTTTCCTACACATACGGACATTATATAGTCCAACTCTGCTTCTGAAACTGATACAAACCACTGGTCCTCTAACATCCAATGCTTGTCTGTTAAGGTGAGAAAAGTGTGAGCTTCGTGAATGATGTAGTTCGTTTGAGCTAAAAAGTGACTGCCCTTACCTGAAACGAAGTCTTGCTTGTAGGAAGACTCAGAGCCTGGGATTTAACTCCATTTCTGAAGGCAAACACACAGCATAGTTCTCATCCATGGATCACACTCTGCTTTAGAGCGAGAAGCACGCTCTTGCTTTGTAGAGTCTCTAAGACAGCAGGAAACGTGAGTGTGCTGAGAACAAAAGAACGGTGTTTCCTACACTTATGGACCATATCTAGTCCATCTCTGCTTCTGAAACTGATACACAGCACTGGTCCTCTAACATCCAATGCTTGTCTGTTAAGATGAGAAACGTGTGAGCTTTGTGAACGATGTAGATCCTTTGAGCTAAAAAGTGACTGCCCTTACCTGAAACGAAGTCTTGCTTGGAGGAAGACTCAGAGCCTGGGATTTAACTCCAATTCCGAAGTGAAACACACAGCATAGTTCTCATCCATGGATCACACTCTGCTTTAGAGCAAGAAGCACACTCTTGCTTTCTAGAGTCTCTAAGACAGCAGGAAATCTGAGTGTGCCCAGAACAAAAGAACGGTGTTTCCTACACATACGGCCTATATGTAGTCCATAACTTCTTCTGAAACTGATAGAATGCACTGGTCCTCTAACATCCAATGCTTGTCAGTTAAGATGAGAAACATGTGAGCTTCGTGAAAGATGTAGTTCGTTTGAGCAGAAAAATGACAGCCCTTACATGAATTGAAGTCTTGCTTGTAGGAAGACTCAGAGCCTGGGATTTAACTCCAATTCTGAAGTAAAACACACAGTAGTGTAATCATCCATTGATCACACTCTGCTTTAGAAGAAGAAGCACAGTCTTGCTTTCTAGAGTCTCTAATACAGCAGGAAACGTGATTTTGCTGAGAACAAAAGAACGGTGTTTCCTACACATATGGACATTATATAGTCCAACTCTGCTTCTGAAACTGATACAAAGCACTGGTCCTCTAACATCCAATGCTTGTCTGTTAGGTGAGAAACGTGTGAGCTCCGTGAACGATGTAGATCGTTTGAGCTGAAAAGTGACTGCCCTTACCTGAATTGAGGTCTTGCCTGTAGGAAGACTCAGAGCCTGGGATTTAATTCCATTTCTGAAGGGAAACACACAGCATAGTTCTCATCCATGGATCACACTCTGCTTTAGAGCGAGAAGCACGCTCTTGCTTTCTAGAGTCTCTAAGACAGCAGGAAACGTGAGTGTGCTGAGAACAAAAGAACGGTGTTTCCTACACTTATGGGCCATATCTAGTCCAACTCTTCTTCTGAAACTGATACACAGCACTGGTCCTCTAACATCCAATGCTTGTCAGTTAAGATGAGAAACGTGTGAGCTTCTGGAACGATGTAGTTCGTTTGAGCAGAAAAGTGACTGCCCTTACCTGAAACGAAGTCTTGCTTGGAGGAAGACTCAGAGCCTGGGATTTAACTCCAATTCCGAAGTGAAACCCACAGCATAGTTCTCATCCATGGATCACACTCTGCCTTAGAGCAAGAAGCACACTCTTGCTTTCTAGAGTCTCTAAGACAGCAGGAAATCTGAGTGTGCCCAGAACAAAAGAACGGTGTTTCCTACACATACGGACTATATGTAGTATAAAACTTCTTCTGAAACTGATAGAATGCACTGGTCCTCTAACATCCAATGCTTGTCAGTTAAGATGAGAAACGTGTGAGCTTCGTGAAAGATGTAGTTTGTTTGAGCAGAAAAGTGACTGCCCTTACCTGAAACGAAGTCTTGCTTGTAGGGAGACTCAGAGCTTGGGATTTAACTCCTTTTCTGAAGTGAAACACACAGCATAGTTTTCATCCATGGATCACACTCTGCTTTAGAACGAGAAGCACGCTCTTGCTTTCTAGAATCTCTAAGACAGCAGGAAACGTGAGTGTGCTGAGAACAAAAGAACGGTGTTTCCTACACATACAGACCATATCTAGTCTAAATCTGCATCTTAAACTGATACAAAGCACTGGTCCTCTAACATCCAATGCTTTTCTGTTATGATGAGAAACGTGTGAGCTTTGTGAATGATATAGTTCCTTTGAACTGAAAAGTGACTGCCCTTACCCGAAAAGAAGTCTTGCTTGTAGGAAGACACAGAGCCTGGGATTTAAGTCCATTTCTGAAGGGAAACACACAGCATAGTTCTCATCCATGGATCACGCTCTGCTTTAGAGCGAGAAGCACACTCTTGCTTTCTAGAGTCTCTAATAAAGCAGGAAATCTGAGTGTGCCCAGAACAAAAGAACGGTGTTTCCTACACATACGGACCATATGTAGTCCAAATCTGCTTCTGAAACTGATACAAAGCACTGACCGTCTAACATCCAATGCTTGTCAGTTAAGATGGGAAATGTGTGAGCTTCATGAACGATGTAGTTCGTTTGAGCAGAAAAATGACAGCCCTTACATGAATTGAAGTCTTGCTTGTAGGAAGACTCAGAGCCTGGGATTTAACTCCATTTCTGAAGTAAAACACACAGTAGTGTAATCAACCATTGATCACACTCTGCTTTAGAATAAGAAGCACACTCTTGCTTTCTAGAGTCTCTAATACAGCAGGAAACGTGAATTTGCTGAGAACAAAAGAACGGTGTTTCCTACACATACGGACATTATATAGTCCAACTCTGCTTCTGAAACTGATACAAAGCACTGGTCCTCTAACATCCAATGCTTGTCTGTTAGGTGAGAAACGTGTGAGCTCCGTGAACGATGTAGTTCGTTTGAACTGAAAATTGACTGCCCTTACCTTAAACAAAGTCTTGCTTGTGCGAAGACTCAGAGCCTGGGATTTAACTCCATTTCTGAATTGAAACACACAGCAGTGTTCTCATCCATTGATCACACTCTGCTTTAAATAAGAAGCACGCTCTTGCTTTTTAGAGTCTCTAAGACAGGAGGAAATGTGATTTTGCTGAGAACAAAAGAACGGAGTTTCCTACACATACGGACCATATCTAGTCCAAATCTGCTTCTGAAACTGATACAAAGCACTGACTCTCTAACATCCAATGCTTGTCAGTTAAGATGGGAAACGTGTGAGCTTCATGAACGATGTAGTTCGTTTGAGCAGAAAAGTGACTGCCTTACCTGAATTGAAGTCTTGCATGTAGGAAGACACAGAGCCTGGGATTTAACTCCATTTCTGAAGGCAAACACACAGCATAGTTCTCATCCATGGATCACACTCTGCTTTAGAGCGAGAATCACGCTCTTGCTTTCTAGAGTCTCTAAGACAGCAGGAAACCTGAGTGAGCTGAGAACAAAAGAACGGTGTTTCCTACACTTATGGACCATATCTAGTCCAACTCTGCTTCTGTAACTGAAACACAGCACTGGTCCTCTAACATCCAATGCTTGTCAGTTAAGATGAGAAACGTTTGTGCTTCTGGAACGATGTAGTTCCTTTGAGCAGAAAAGTGACTGCCCTTACATGAAACGAAGTCTTGCTTGGAGGAAGACTCAGAGCCTGGGATTTAACTCCAATTCCGAAGTGAAACACACAGCATAGTTCTCATCCATGGATCACACTCTGCTTTAGAGCAAGAAGCACTCTCTTGCTTTCTAGAGTCTCTAAGACAGCAGGAAATCTGAGTGTGCCCAGAACAAAAGAACGGTGTTTCCTACACATACGGAATATATTTAGTCCAAAACTTCTTCTGAAACTGATAGAATGCACTGGTCCTCTAACATCCAATGCTTGTCAGTTAAGATGAGAAACGTGTGAGCTTCGTGAAAGATGTAGTTCGTTTGAGCAGAAAAGTGACTGCCCTTACCTGAAACGAAGTCTTGCTTGTAGGGAGACTCAGAGCATGGGATTTAACTCCTTTTCTGAAGTGAAACACACAGCATAGTTTTCATCCATGGATCACACACTGCTTTAGAACGAGAAGCACGCTCTTGCTTTCTAGAGTCTCTAAGACAGCAGGAAACGTGAGTGTGCTGAGAACAAAAGAACAGTGTTTCCTACACATACGGGCCATATCTAGTCCAAATCTGCTTCTTAAACTGATACAAAGCACTGGTCCTCTAACATCCAATGCTTGTCTGTTAAGATGAGAAACGTGTGAGCTTTGTGAACGATATAGTTCCTTTGAACTGAAAATTGACTGCTCTTACCTGAAAAGAAGTCTTTCTTGTAGGAAGACACAGAGCCTGGGATTTAAGTCCATTTCTGAAGGGAAACACACAGCATAGTTCTCATCCATGGATCACACTCTGCTTTAGAGCAAGAAGCACACTCTTGCTTTCTAGAGTCTCTAAGACAGCAGGAAATCTGAGTGTGCCCAGAACAAAAGAACAGTGTTTCCTACACATACGGACTATATGTAGTCCAAAACTTCTTCTGAAACTGAGAGAATGCACTGGTCCTCTAACATCCAATGCTTGTCAGTTAAGATGAGAAACGTGTGAGCTTCATGAAAGATGTAGTTCGTTTGAGCAGAAAAGTGACTGCCCTTACCTGAAACGAAGTCTTGCTTGTACGAAGACTCAGAGCCTGGGATTTAACTCCTTTTCTGAAGTGAAACACACAGCATAGTTTTCATCCATGGATCACACTCTGCTTTAGAAGGAAAAGCACGCTCTTGCTTTCTAGAGTCTCTAAGACAGCAGGAAACGTGAGTGTGCTGAGAAAAAAAAACGGTGTTTCCTACACAGACTGACCATATCTAGTCCAAATCTGCTTCTTAAACTGATACAAAGCACTGGTCCTCTAACATCCTATGCTTGTCTGTTAAGATGAGAAACGTGTGAGCTTCATGAACGATGTAGTTCGTTTCAGCAGAAAAGTGACTGCCCTGACCTGAATTGAAGTCTTGCTTGTAGGAAGACTCAGAGCCTGGGATTTAACTCCATTTCTGAATTGAAACACACAGCAGTGTTCTCATCCATTGATGACACTCTGCTTCAGAACAAGAAGCACGCTCTTGCTTTCTAGAGTCTCTAACACAGCAGGAAACGTGAGTGTGCTGAGGCCAAAAGATCGGGGTTTCCTACACTTATGGACCATATCTAGTCCAACTCTGCTTCTGAAACTGATACACAGCACTGGTCCTCTAACATCCAATGCTTGTCAGTTAAGATGAGAAACGTGTGAGCTTCTGGAATGATGTAGTTCGTTTGAGCAGAAAAGTGACAGCCCTTACCTGAAACGAAGTCTTGCTTGGAGGAAGACTCAGAGCCTGGGATTTAACTCCAATTCCGAAGTGAAACACACAGCATAGTTCTCATCCATGGATCACACTCTGCTTTAGAGCAAGAAGCACACTCTTGCTTTCTAGAGTCTCTAATACAGCAGGAAACGTGAGTGTGCTGAGAACAAAAGAACGGTGTTTCCTACACATATGGACATTATATAGTCCAACTCTGCTTCTGAAACTGATACAAAGCACTGGTCCTCTAACATCCAATGCTTGTCTGTTAGGTGAGAAACGTGTGAGCTCCGTGAACGATGTAGTTCGTTTGAGCTGAAAAGTGACTGCCCTTACCTGAATTGAAATCTTGCTTGTAGGAAGACTCAGAGCCTGGTATTTAACTCCATTTCTGAAGGAAAACACACAGCATAGTTCTCATCCATGGATCACACTCTGCTTTAGAGGGAGAAGCACGCTCTTGCTTTCTAGAGTCTCTAAGACATCAGGAAATGTGAGTGTGCTGAGAACAAAAGAACGGTGTTTCCTACACTTATGGGCCATATCTAGTCCAACTCTGCTTCTGAAACTGATACACAGCACTGGTCCTCTAACATCCAATGCTTGTCAGTTAAGATGAGAAACGTGTGAGCTTCTGGAACGATGTAGTTCGTTTGAGCAGAAAAGTGACTGCCCTTACCTGAAATGAAGTCTTGCTTGGAGGAAGACTCAGAGCCTGGGATTTAACTCCAGTTCCAAAGTGAAACACACAGCATAGTTCTCATCCATGGATCACACTCTGCTTTAGAGCAAGAAGCACACTCTTGCTTTCTAGAGTCTCTAAGACAGCAGGAAATCTGGGTGTGCCCAGAACAAAAGAACGGTGTTTCCTACACATACGGACTATATGTAGTCTAAAACTTCTTCTGAAACTGATAGAATGCTCTGGTCCTCTAACATCCAATGCTTGTCAGTTAAGATGAGAAACCTGTGAGCTTCGTGAAAGATGTAGTTCGTTTGAGCAGAAAAGTGACTGCCCTTACCTGAAACGAAGTCTTGCTTGTAGGGAGACTCAGAGCCTGGGATTTAACTCCTTTTCTGAAGTGAAACACACAGCATAGTTTTCATCCATGGATCACACTCTGCTTTAGAACGAGAAGCACGCTCTTGCTTTCTAGAGTCTCTAAGACAGCAGGAAATGTGAGTGTGCTGAGAACAAAAGAATGGTGTTTCCTACACATACGGACCATATCTAGTCCAAATCTGCTTCTTAAACTGATACAAACACTGGTCCTCTAACATCCAATGCTTTTCTGTTAAGATGAGAAACCTGTGAGCTTCGTGAAAGATGTAGTTCGTTTGAGCAGAAAAGTGACTGCCCTTACCTGAAACGAAGTCTTGCTTGTAGGAAGACTCAGAGCCTGGGACTTAACTCCATTTCTGAAGGCAAACACACAGCATAGTTCTCATCCAAGGATCACACTCTGCTTTAGAGCGAGAAGCACGCTCTTGCTTTCTAGACTCTCTAAGACAGCAGGAAACGTGAGTGTGCTGAGAACAAAAGAACGGTGTTTCCTACACATACGGACCATATCTAGTCCAACTCATCTTCTGAAACTGATACAAAGCACTGGTCCTCTAACATCCAATGCTTGTCAGTTAAGATGGGAAACGTGTGAGCTTCATGAAAGATGTAAGTTCGTTTGAGCAAAAAAGTAACTGCCCTTAACTTAAACGAAGTCTTGCTTGTATGAAGACTCAGAGCCTGGGATTTAACTCCATTTCTGAATTGAAACACACAGCAGTGTTCTCATCCATTGATCACACTCTGCTTTAGAATAAGAAGCACGCTCTTGCTTTTTAGAGTCTCTAAGACAGGAGGAAACGTGATTTTGCTGAGAACAAAAGAACGGAGTTTCCTACACATACGGACCATATCTAGTCCAAATCTGCTTCTGAAAATGATACAAAGCACTGACCCTCTAACATCCAATGCTTGTCAGTTAAGATGAGAAATGTGTGAGCTTTGTGAACGATATAGTTCCTTTGAACTGAAAAGTGACTGCTCTTACCTGAAAAGAAGTCTTGCTTGTAGGAAGACACAGAGCCTGGGATTTAACTCCATTTCTGAAGGGAAACACACAGCATAGTTCTCATCCATGGATCACACTCTGCTTTAGAGCAAGAAGCACACTCTTGCTTTCTAGAGTCTCTAAGACAGCAGGAAACGTGAGTGTGCCCAGAACAAAAGACCGAGGTTTCCTACACATATGGATCATATGTAGTCCAACTCTGCTTCTGAAACTGATACAAAGCACTGACCCTCTAACATCCAATGCTTGTCAGTTAAGATGAGAAACGCGTGAGCTCAGTGAACGATGTAGTTCATTTGAGCTGAAAAGTGACTGCCCTTACCTGAATCGAAGTCTTGCTTGTAGGAAGACTCAGAGCCTGGGATTTAAGTCCATTTCTGAAGGGAAACACACAGCATAGTTCTCATCCATGGATCACACTCTGCTTTAGAGCGAGAAGCACACTCTTGCTTTCTAGAGTCTCTAATACAGCAGGAAATCTGAGTGGGCCCAGAATAAAAGATTGGTGTTTCCTACACATACGGACAATATGTAGTCCAAATCTGCTTCTAAAATTGATACAAAGCACTGACCCTCTAACATCCAATGCTTGTCAGTTAAGATGGGAAACGTGTGAGATCATGAACGATGTAGTTCATTTGAGCAGAAAAGTGACTGCCATTACCTGAAACGAAGTCTTGCTTGTAGGAAGACTCAGAGCCTGGGATTTTACTCCATTTCTGAAGTGAAACACACAGCGTAGTTCTCATCCATTGATCACACTCTGCTTTAAAGCAAGAAGCACACTCTTGCTTTCTAGAGTCTCTAATACAGCAGGAAACGTGATTTTGCTGAGAACAAAGGAACGGTGTTTCCTACACATACGGACATTATATAGTCCAACTCTGCTTCTGAAACTGATACAAAGCACTGGTCCTCTAACATCCAATGCTTGTCTGTTAAGGTGAGAAACGTGTGAGCTTCGTGAACGATGTAGTTCGTTTGAGCTGAAAAGTGACTGCCCTTACCTGAAACGAAGTCTTGCTTGTAGGAAGACTCAGAACCTGGGATTTAACTCCATTTCTGAAGTGAAACACACAGCATAGTTCTCATCCATGGATCACACTCTGCTTTAAAGCAAGAAGCACACTCTTGCTTTCTAGAGTCTCTAAGACAGCAGGATATCGGAGTGTGCCCAGAACAAAA
Organism: Onychomys leucogaster; assembly: GCA_949786385.1. Lineage (NCBI taxonomy): Eukaryota > Metazoa > Chordata > Mammalia > Rodentia > Cricetidae > Onychomys > Onychomys leucogaster. Next base: position 814,422 of record CATKUP010000123.1, read on the forward strand.
GAACGGTGTTTCCTACACATACGGACTATATGTAGTCCAAAATTTCTTCTGAAACTGATTGAATGCACTGGTCCTCTAACATCCAATGCTTGTCAGTTAAGATGAGAAACGTGTGAGCTTCGTGAACGATGTAGTTCATTTGAGCAGAAAAGTGACTGCCCTCACCTGAAACGAAGTCTTGCTTGTAGGGAGACTCAGAGCCTGGGATTTAACTCCTTTTCTGAAGTGAAACACACAGCATAGTTTTCATCCATGGATCACACTCTGCTTTAGAACGAGAAGCACGCTCTTGCTTTCTAGAGTCTCTAAGACAGCAGGAAACGTGAGTGTGCTGAGAACAAAAGAATGGTGTTTCCTACACATACGGACTATATCTAGTCCAAATCTGCTTCTTAAACTGATACAAAGCACTGGTCCTCTAGCATCCAATGCTTGTCTGTTAAGATGAGAAACGTGTGAGCTTTGTGAATGATATAGTTCCTTTGAACTGAAAAGTGACTGCCCTTACCCGAAAAGAAGTCTTGCTTGTAGGAAGACACAGAGCCTGGGATTTAAGTCCATTTCTGAAGGGAAACACACAGCATAGTTCTCATCCATGGATCACACTCTGCTTTAGAGCAAGAAGCACACTCTTGCTTTCTAGAGTCTCTAATACAGCAGGAAACGTGAGTGTGCTGAGAACAAAAGAACGGTGTTTCCTACACATATGGACATTATATAGTCCAACTCTGCTTCTGAAACTGATACAAAGCACTGGTCCTCTAACATCCAATGCTTGTCTGTTAGGTGAGAAACGTGTGAGCTCCGTGAACGATGTAGTTCGTTTGAGCTGAAAAGTGACTGCCCTTACCTGAATTGAAATCTTGCTTGTAGGAAGACTCAGAGCCTGGTATTTAACTCCATTTCTGAAGGAAAACACACAGCATAGTTCTCATCCATGGATCACACTCTGCTTTAGAGGGAGAAGCACGCTCTTGCTTTCTAGAGTCTCTAAGACATCAGGAAATGTGAGTGTGCTGAGAACAAAAGAACGGTGTTTCCTACACTTATGGGCCATATCTAGTCCAACTCTGCTTCTGAAACTGATACACAGCACTGGTCCTCTAACATCCAATGCTTGTCAGTTAAGATGAGAAACGTGTGAGCTTCTGGAACGATGTAGTTCGTTTGAGCAGAAAAGTGACTGCCCTTACCTGAAATGAAGTCTTGCTTGGAGGAAGACTCAGAGCCTGGGATTTAACTCCAGTTCCAAAGTGAAACACACAGCATAGTTCTCATCCATGGATCACACTCTGCTTTAGAGCAAGAAGCACACTCTTGCTTTCTAGAGTCTCTAAGACAGCAGGAAATCTGGGTGTGCCCAGAACAAAAGAACGGTGTTTCCTACACATACGGACTATATGTAGTCTAAAACTTCTTCTGAAACTGATAGAATGCTCTGGTCCTCTAACATCCAATGCTTGTCAGTTAAGATGAGAAACCTGTGAGCTTCGTGAAAGATGTAGTTCGTTTGAGCAGAAAAGTGACTGCCCTTACCTGAAACGAAGTCTTGCTTGTAGGGAGACTCAGAGCCTGGGATTTAACTCCTTTTCTGAAGTGAAACACACAGCATAGTTTTCATCCATGGATCACACTCTGCTTTAGAACGAGAAGCACGCTCTTGCTTTCTAGAGTCTCTAAGACAGCAGGAAATGTGAGTGTGCTGAGAACAAAAGAATGGTGTTTCCTACACATACGGACCATATCTAGTCCAAATCTGCTTCTTAAACTGATACAAACACTGGTCCTCTAACATCCAATGCTTTTCTGTTAAGATGAGAAACCTGTGAGCTTCGTGAAAGATGTAGTTCGTTTGAGCAGAAAAGTGACTGCCCTTACCTGAAACGAAGTCTTGCTTGTAGGAAGACTCAGAGCCTGGGATTTAACTCCATTTCTGAAGGCAAACACACAGCATAGTTCTCATCCATGGATCACACTCTGCTTTAGAGCGAGAAGCACGCTCTTGCTTTCTAGACTCTCTAAGACAGCAGGAAACGTGAGTGTGCTGAGAACAAAAGAACGGTGTTTCCTACACATACGGACCATATCTAGTCCAACTCATCTTCTGAAACTGATACAAAGCACTGGTCCTCTAACATCCAATGCTTGTCAGTTAAGATGGGAAACGTGTGAGCTTCATGAAAGATGTAAGTTCGTTTGAGCAAAAAAGTAACTGCCCTTAACTTAAACGAAGTCTTGCTTGTATGAAGACTCAGAGCCTGGGATTTAACTCCATTTCTGAATTGAAACACACAGCAGTGTTCTCATCCATTGATCACACTCTGCTTTAGAATAAGAAGCACGCTCTTGCTTTTTAGAGTCTCTAAGACAGGAGGAAACGTGATTTTGCTGAGAACAAAAGAACGGAGTTTCCTACACATACGGACCATATCTAGTCCAAATCTGCTTCTGAAAATGATACAAAGCACTGACCCTCTAACATCCAATGCTTGTCAGTTAAGATGAGAAATGTGTGAGCTTTGTGAACGATATAGTTCCTTTGAACTGAAAAGTGACTGCTCTTACCTGAAAAGAAGTCTTGCTTGTAGGAAGACACAGAGCCTGGGATTTAACTCCATTTCTGAAGGGAAACACACAGCATAGTTCTCATCCATGGATCACACTCTGCTTTAGAGCAAGAAGCACACTCTTGCTTTCTAGAGTCTCTAAGACAGCAGGAAACGTGAGTGTGCCCAGAACAAAAGACCGAGGTTTCCTACACATATGGATCATATGTAGTCCAACTCTGCTTCTGAAACTGATACAAAGCACTGACCCTCTAACATCCAATGCTTGTCAGTTAAGATGAGAAACGCGTGAGCTCAGTGAACGATGTAGTTCATTTGAGCTGAAAAGTGACTGCCCTTACCTGAATCGAAGTCTTGCTTGTAGGAAGACTCAGAGCCTGGGATTTAAGTCCATTTCTGAAGGGAAACACACAGCATAGTTCTCATCCATGGATCACACTCTGCTTTAGAGCGAGAAGCACACTCTTGCTTTCTAGAGTCTCTAATAGAGCAGGAAATCTGAGTGGGCCCAGAATAAAAGATTGGTGTTTCCTACACATACGGACAATATGTAGTCCAAATCTGCTTCTAAAATTGATACAAAGCACTGACCCTCTAACATCCAATGCTTGTCAGTTAAGATGGGAAACGTGTGAGATCATGAACGATGTAGTTCATTTGAGCAGAAAAGTGACTGCCATTACCTGAAACGAAGTCTTGCTTGTAGGAAGACTCAGAGCCTGGGATTTTACTCCATTTCTGAAGTGAAACACACAGCGTAGTTCTCATCCATTGATCACACTCTGCTTTAAAGCAAGAAGCACACTCTTGCTTTCTAGAGTCTCTAATACAGCAGGAAACGTGATTTTGCTGAGAACAAAGGAACGGTGTTTCCTACACATACGGACATTATATAGTCCAACTCTGCTTCTGAAACTGATACAAAGCACTGGTCCTCTAACATCCAATGCTTGTCTGTTAAGGTGAGAAACGTGTGAGCTTCGTGAACGATGTAGTTCGTTTGAGCTGAAAAGTGACTGCCCTTACCTGAAACGAAGTCTTGCTTGTACGAAGACTCAGAGCCTGGGATTTAACTCCTTTTCTGAAGTGAAACACACAGCAGTGTTCTCATCCATTGATGACACTCTGCTTCAGAACAAGAAGCACGCTCTTGCTTTCTAGAGTCTCTAACACAGCAGGAAACGTGAGTGTGCTGAGGCAAAAGGTCGGGGTTTCCTACACTTATGGACCATATCTAGTCCAACTCTGCTTCTGAAACTGATACACAGCACTGGTCCTCTAACATCCAATGCTTGTCAGTTAAGATGAGAAACGTGTGAGCTTCTGGAACGATGTAGTTCGTTTGAGCAGAAAAGTGACTGCCCTTACCTGAAATGAAGTCTTGCTTGGAGGAAGACTCAGAGCCTGGGATTTAACTCCAGTTCCAAAGTGAAACACACAGCATAGTTCTCATCCATGGATCACACTCTGCTTTAGAGCAAGAAGCACACTCTTGCTTTCTAGAGTCTCTAAGACAGCAGGAAATCTGGGTGTGCCCAGAACAAAAGAACGGTGTTTCCTACACATACGGACTATATGTACTCTAAAACTTCTTCTGAAACTGATAGAATGCTCTGGTCCTCTAACATCCAATGCTTGTCAGTTAAGATGAGAAACCTGTGAGCTTCGTGAAAGATGTAGTTCGTTTGAGCAGAAAAGTGACTGCCCTTACCTGAAACGAAGTCTTGCTTGTAGGGAGACTCAGAGCCTGGGATTTAACTCCTTTTCTGAAGTGAAACACACAGCATAGTTTTCATCCATGGATCACACTCTGCTTTAGAACGAGAAGCACGCTCTTGCTTTCTAGAGTCTCTAAGACAGCAGGAAATGTGAGTGTGCTGAGAACAAAAGAATGGTGTTTCCTACACATACGGACCATATCTAGTCCAAATCTGCTTCTTAAACTGATACAAACACTGGTCCTCTAACATCCAATGCTTTTCTGTTAAGATGAGAAACCTGTGAGCTTCGTGAAAGATGTAGTTCGTTTGAGCAGAAAAGTGACTGCCCTTACCTGAAACGAAGTCTTGCTTGTAGGAAGACTCAGAGCCTGGGATTTAACTCCATTTCTGAAGGCAAACACACAGCATAGTTCTCATCCATGGATCACACTCTGCTTTAGAGCGAGAAGCACGCTCTTGCTTTCTAGACTCTCTAAGACAGCAGGAAACGTGAGTGTGCTGAGAACAAAAGAACGGTGTTTCCTACACATACGGACCATATCTAGTCCAACTCATCTTCTGAAACTGATACAAAGCACTGGTCCTCTAACATCCAATGCTTGTCAGTTAAGATGGGAAACGTGTGAGCTTCATGAAAGATGTAAGTTCGTTTGAGCAAAAAAGTAACTGCCCTTAACTTAAACGAAGTCTTGCTTGTATGAAGACTCAGAGCCTGGGATTTAACTCCATTTCTGAATTGAAACACACAGCAGTGTTCTCATCCATTGATCACACTCTGCTTTAGAATAAGAAGCACGCTCTTGCTTTTTAGAGTCTCTAAGACAGGAGGAAACGTGATTTTGCTGAGAACAAAAGAACGGAGTTTCCTACACATACGGACCATATCTAGTCCAAATCTGCTTCTGAAAATGATACAAAGCACTGACCCTCTAACATCCAATGCTTGTCAGTTAAGATGAGAAATGTGTGAGCTTTGTGAACGATATAGTTCCTTTGAACTGAAAAGTGACTGCTCTTACCTGAAAAGAAGTCTTGCTTGTAGGAAGACACAGAGCCTGGGATTTAACTCCATTTCTGAAGGGAAACACACAGCATAGTTCTCATCCATGGATCACACTCTGCTTTAGAGCAAGAAGCACACTCTTGCTTTCTAGAGTCTCTAAGACAGCAGGAAACGTGAGTGTGCCCAGAACAAAAGACCGAGGTTTCCTACACATATGGATCATATGTAGTCCAACTCTGCTTCTGAAACTGATACAAAGCACTGACCCTCTAACATCCAATGCTTGTCAGTTAAGATGAGAAACGCGTGAGCTCAGTGAACGATGTAGTTCATTTGAGCTGAAAAGTGACTGCCCTTACCTGAATCGAAGTCTTGCTTGTAGGAAGACTCAGAGCCTGGGATTTAAGTCCATTTCTGAAGGGAAACACACAGCATAGTTCTCATCCATGGATCACACTCTGCTTTAGAGCGAGAAGCACACTCTTGCTTTCTAGAGTCTCTAATAGAGCAGGAAATCTGAGTGGGCCCAGAATAAAAGATTGGTGTTTCCTACACATACGGACAATATGTAGTCCAAATCTGCTTCTAAAATTGATACAAAGCACTGACCCTCTAACATCCAATGCTTGTCAGTTAAGATGGGAAACGTGTGAGATCATGAACGATGTAGTTCATTTGAGCAGAAAAGTGACTGCCATTACCTGAAACGAAGTCTTGCTTGTAGGAAGACTCAGAGCCTGGGATTTTACTCCATTTCTGAAGTGAAACACACAGCGTAGTTCTCATCCATTGATCACACTCTGCTTTAAAGCAAGAAGCACACTCTTGCTTTCTAGAGTCTCTAATACAGAAGGAAACGTGATTTTGCGGAGAACAAAGGAACGGTGTTTCCTACACATACGGACATTATATAGTCCAACTCTGCTTCTGAAACTGATACAAAGCACTGGTCCTCTAACATCCAATGCTTGTCTGTTAAGGTGAGAAACGTGTGAGCTTCGTGAACGATGTAGTTCGTTTGAGCTGAAAAGTGACTGCCCTTACCTGAAACGAAGTCTTGCTTGTAGGAAGACTCAGAACCTGGGATTTAACTCCATTTCTGAAGTGAAACACACAGCATAGTTCTCATCCATGGATCACACTCTGCTTTAAAGCAAGAAGCACACTCTTGCTTTCTAGAGTCTCTAAGACAGCAGGATATCGGAGTGTGCCCAGAACAAAAGAACGGTGTTTCCTACACATACGGACTATATGTAGTCCAAAATTTCTTCTGAAACTGATTGAATGCACTGGTCCTCTAACATCCAATGCTTGTCAGTTAAGATGAGAAACATGTGAGCTTCGTGAACGATGTAGTTCATTTGAGCAGAAAAGTGACTGCCCTCACCTGAAACGAAGTCTTGCTTGTAGGGAGACTCAGAGCCTGGGATTTAACTCCTTTTCTGAAGTGAAACACACAGCATAGTTTTCATCCATGGATCACACTCTGCTTTAGAACGAGAAGCACGCTCTTGCTTTCTAGAGTCTCTAAGACAGCAGGAAACGTGAGTGTGCTGAGAACAAAAGAACGGTGTTTCCTACACATACGGACTATATCTAGTCCAAATCTGCTTCTTAAACTGATACAAAGCACTGGTCCTCTAGCATCCAATGCTTGTCTGTTAAGATGAGAAACGTGTGAGCTTTGTGAATGATATAGTTCCTTTGAACTGAAAAGTGACTGCCCTTACCCGAAAAGAAGTCTTGCTTGTAGGAAGACACAGAGCCTGGGATTTAAGTCCATTTCTGAAGGGAAACACACAGCATAGTTCTCATCCATGGATCATGCTCTGCTTTAGAGCGAGAAGCACACTCTTGCTTTCTAGAGTCTCTAAGACAGCAGGAAACGTGAGTGTGCTGAGAACAAAAGAACGGTGTTTCCTACACATACGGACCATATCTAGTCCAACTCATCTTCTGAAACTGATACAAAGCACTGGTCCTCTAACATCCAATGCTTTTCTGTTAAGATGAGAAACGTGTGAGCTTCGTGAAAGATGTAGTTCGTTTGAGCAGAAAAGTGACTGCCCTTACCTGAAACGAAGTCTTGCTTGTACGAAGACTCAGAGCCTGGGATTTAACTCCTTTTCTGAAGTGAAACACACAGCAGTGTTCTCATCCATTGATGACACTCTGCTTCAGAACAAGAAGCACGCTCTTGCTTTCTAGAGTCTCTAACACAGCAGGAAATGTGAGTGTGCTGAGGCAAAAGGTCGGGGTTTCCTACACTTATGGACCATATCTAGTCCAACTCTGCTTCTGAAACTGATACACAGCACTGGTCCTCTAACATCCAATGCTTGTCAGTTAAGATGAGAAACGTGTGAGCTTCTGGAATGATGTAGTTCGTTTGAGCAGAAAAGTGACAGCCCTTACCTGAAACGAAGTCTTGCTTGGAGGAAGACTCAGAGCCTGGGATTTAACTCCAATTCCGAAGTGAAACACACAGCATAGTTCTCATCCATGGATCACACTCTGCTTTAGAGCAAGAAGCACACTCTTGCTTTCTAGAGTCTCTAATACAGCAGGAAACGTGAGTGTGCTGAGAACAAAAGAACGGTGTTTCCTACACATATGGACATTATATAGTCCAACTCTGCTTCTGAAACTGATACAAAGCACTGGTCCTCTAACATCCAATGCTTGTCTGTTAGGTGAGAAACGTGTGAGCTCCGTGAACGATGTAGTTCGTTTGAGCTGAAAAGTGACTGCCCTTACCTGAATTGAAATCTTGCTTGTAGGAAGACTCAGAGCCTGGTATTTAACTCCATTTCTGAAGGAAAACACACAGCATAGTTCTCATCCATGGATCACACTCTGCTTTAGAGGGAGAAGCACGCTCTTGCTTTCTAGAGTCTCTAAGACATCAGGAAATGTGAGTGTGCTGAGAACAAAAGAACGGTGTTTCCTACACTTATGGGCCATATCTAGTCCAACTCTGCTTCTGAAACTGATACACAGCACTGGTCCTCTAACATCCAATGCTTGTCAGTTAAGATGAGAAACGTGTGAGCTTCTGGAACGATGTAGTTCGTTTGAGCAGAAAAGTGACTGCCCTTACCTGAAATGAAGTCTTGCTTGGAGGAAGACTCAGAGCCTGGGATTTAACTCCAGTTCCGAAGTGAAACACACAGCATAGTTCTCATCCATGGATCACACTCTGCTTTAGAGCAAGAAGCACACTCTTGCTTTCTAGAGTCTCTAAGACAGCAGGAAATCTGGGTGTGCCCAGAACAAAAGAACGGTGTTTCCTACACATACGGACTATATGTAGTCTAAAACGTCTTCTGAAACTGATAGAATGCTCTGGTCCTCTAACATCAAATGCTTGTCAGTTAAGATGAGAAACCTGTGAGCTTCGTGAAAGATGTAGTTCGTTTGAGCAGAAAAGTGACTGCCCTTACCTGAAACGAAGTCTTGCTTGTAGGGAGACTCAGAGCCTGGGATTTAACTCCTTTTCTGAAGTGAAACACACAGCATAGTTTTCATCCATGGATCACACTCTGCTTTAGAACGAGAAGCACGCTCTTGCTTTCTAGAGTCTCTAAGACAGCAGGAAATGTGAGTGTGCTGAGAACAAAAGAATGGTGTTTCCTACACATACGGACCATATCTAGTCCAAATCTGCTTCTTAAACTGATACAAACACTGGTCCTCTAACATCCAATGCTTTTCTGTTAAGATGAGAAACCTGTGAGCTTCGTGAAAGATGTAGTTCGTTTGAGCAGAAAAGTGACTGCCCTTACCTGAAACGAAGTCTTGCTTGTAGGAAGACTCAGAGCCTGGGATTTAACTCCATTTCTGAAGGCAAACACACAGCATAGTTCTCATCCATGGATCACACTCTGCTTTAGAGCGAGAAGCACGCTCTTGCTTTCTAGACTCTCTAAGACAGCAGGAAACGTGAGTGTGCTGAGAACAAAAGAACGGTGTTTCCTACACATACGGACCATATCTAGTCCAACTCATCTTCTGAAACTGATACAAAGCACTGGTCCTCTAACATCCAATGCTTGTCAGTTAAGATGGGAAACGTGTGAGCTTCATGAAAGATGTAAGTTCGTTTGAGCAAAAAAGTAACTGCCCTTAACTTAAACGAAGTCTTGCTTGTATGAAGACTCAGAGCCTGGGATTTAACTCCATTTCTGAATTGAAACACACAGCAGTGTTCTCATCCATTGATCACACTCTGCTTTAGAATAAGAAGCACGCTCTTGCTTTTTAGAGTCTCTAAGACAGGAGGAAACGTGATTTTGCTGAGAACAAAAGAACGGAGTTTCCTACACATACGGACCATATCTAGTCCAAATCTGCTTCTGAAAATGATACAAAGCACTGACCCTCTAACATCCAATGCTTGTCAGTTAAGATGAGAAATGTGTGAGCTTTGTGAACGATATAGTTCCTTTGAACTGAAAAGTGACTGCTCTTACCTGAAAAGAAGTCTTGCTTGTAGGAAGACACAGAGCCTGGGATTTAACTCCATTTCTGAAGGGAAACACACAGCATAGTTCTCATCCATGGATCACACTCTGCTTTAGAGCAAGAAGCACACTCTTGCTTTCTAGAGTCTCTAAGACAGCAGGAAACGTGAGTGTGCCCAGAACAAAAGACCGAGGTTTCCTACACATATGGATCATATGTAGTCCAACTCTGCTTCTGAAACTGATACAAAGCACTGACCCTCTAACATCCAATGCTTGTCAGTTAAGATGAGAAACGCGTGAGCTCAGTGAACGATGTAGTTCATTTGAGCTGAAAAGTGACTGCCCTTACCTGAATCGAAGTCTTGCTTGTAGGAAGACTCAGAGCCTGGGATTTAAGTCCATTTCTGAAGGGAAACACACAGCATAGTTCTCATCCATGGATCACACTCTGCTTTAGAGCGAGAAGCACACTCTTGCTTTCTAGAGTCTCTAATACAGCAGGAAATCTGAGTGGGCCCAGAATAAAAGATTGGTGTTTCCTACACATACGGACAATATGTAGTCCAAATCTGCTTCTAAAATTGATACAAAGCACTGACCCTCTAACATCCAATGCTTGTCAGTTAAGATGGGAAACGTGTGAGATCATGAACGATGTAGTTCATTTGAGCAGAAAAGTGACTGCCATTACCTGAAACGAAGTCTTGCTTGTAGGAAGACTCAGAGCCTGGGATTTTACTCCATTTCTGAAGTGAAACACACAGCGTAGTTCTCATCCATTGATCACACTCTGCTTTAAAGCAAGAAGCACACTCTTGCTTTCTAGAGTCTCTAATACAGCAGGAAACGTGATTTTGCTGAGAACAAAGGAACGGTGTTTCCTACACATACGGACATTATATAGTCCAACTCTGCTTCTGAAACTGATACAAAGCACTGGTCCTCTAACATCCAATGCTTGTCTGTTAAGGTGAGAAACGTGTGAGCTTCGTGAACGATGTAGTTCGTTTGAGCTGAAAAGTGACTGCCCTTACCTGAAACGAAGTCTTGCTTGTAGGAAGACTCAGAACCTGGGATTTAACTCCATTTCTGAAGTGAAACACACAGCATAGTTCTCATCCATGGATCACACTCTGCTTTAAAGCAAGAAGCACACTCTTGCTTTCTAGAGTCTCTAAGACAGCAGGATATCGGAGTGTGCCCAGAACAAAAGAACGGTGTTTCCTACACATACGGACTATATGTAGTCCAAAATTTCTTCTGAAACTGATTGAATGCACTGGTCCTCTAACATCCAATGCTTGTCAGTTAAGATGAGAAACGTGTGAGCTTCGTGAACGATGTAGTTCATTTGAGCAGAAAAGTGACTGCCCTCACCTGAAACGAAGTCTTGCTTGTAGGGAGACTCAGAGCCTGGGATTTAACTCCTTTTCTGAAGTGAAACACACAGCATAGTTTTCATCCATGGATCACACTCTGCTTTAGAACGAGAAGCACGCTCTTGCTTTCTAGAGTCTCTAAGACAGCAGGAAACGTGAGTGTGCTGAGAACAAAAGAACGGTGTTTCCTACACATACGGACTATATCTAGTCCAAATCTGCTTCTTAAACTGATACAAAGCACTGGTCCTCTAGCATCCAATGCTTGTCTGTTAAGATGAGAAACGTGTGAGCTTTGTGAATGATATAGTTCCTTTGAACTGAAAAGTGACTGCCCTTACCCGAAAAGAAGTCTTGCTTGTAGGAAGACACAGAGCCTGGGATTTAAGTCCATTTCTGAAGGGAAACACACAGCATAGTTCTCATCCATGGATCATGCTCTGCTTTAGAGCGAGAAGCACACTCTTGCTTTCTAGAGTCTCTAAGACAGCAGGAAACGTGAGTGTGCTGAGAACAAAAGAACGGTGTTTCCTACACATACGGACCATATCTAGTCCAACTCATCTTCTGAAACTGATACAAAGCACTGGTCCTCTAACATCCAATGCTTTTCTGTTAAGATGAGAAACCTGTGAGCTTCGTGAAAGATGTAGTTCGTTTGAGCAGAAAAGTGACTGCCCTTACCTGAAACGAAGTCTTGCTTGTAGGAAGACTCAGAGCCTGGGATTTAACTCCATTTCTGAAGGCAAACACACAGCATAGTTCTCATCCATGGATCACACTCTGCTTTAGAGCGAGAAGCACGCTCTTGCTTTCTAGACTCTCTAAGACAGCAGGAAACGTGAGTGTGCTGAGAACAAAAGAACGGTGTTTCCTACACATACGGACCATATCTAGTCCAACTCATCTTCTGAAACTGATACAAAGCACTGGTCCTCTAACATCCAATGCTTGTCAGTTAAGATGGGAAACGTGTGAGCTTCATGAAAGATGTAAGTTCGTTTGAGCAAAAAAGTGACTGCCCTTAACTTAAACGAAGTCTTGCTTGTATGAAGACTCAGAGCCTGGGATTTAACTCCATTTCTGAATTGAAACACACAGCAGTGTTCTCATCCATTGATCACACTCTGCTTTAGAATAAGAAGCACGCTCTTGCTTTTTAGAGTCTCTAAGACAGGAGGAAACATGATTTTGCTGAGAACAAAAGAACGGAGTTTCCTACACATACGGACCATATCTAGTCCAAATCTGCTTCTGAAAATGATACAAAGCACTAACTCTCTAACATCCAATGCTTGTCAGTTAAGATGGGAAACGTGTGAGCTTCATGAGCGATGTAGTTTGTTTGAGCAGAAAAGTGACTGCCTTACCTGAATTGAAGTCTTGCTTGTAGGAAGACTCAGAGCCTGGGATTTAACTCCATTTCTGAAGGCAAACACACAGCATAGTTCTCATCCATGGATCACACTCTGCTTTAGAGCGAGAAGCACGCTCTTGCTTTCTAGAGTCTCTAAGACAGCAGGAAACGTGAGTGTGCTGAGAACAAAAGAACAGTGTTTCCTACACATACGGAACATATCTAGTCCAAATCTGTTTCTTAAACTGATACAAAGCACTGGTCCTCTAACATCCAATGCTTGTCTGTTAAGATGAGAAATGTGTGAGCTTTGTGAACGATATAGTTCCTTTGAACTGAAAAGTGACTGCTCTTACCTGAAAAGAAGTCTTGCTTGTAGGAAGACACAGAGCCTGGGATTTAACTCCATTTCTGAAGGGAAACACACAGCATAGTTCTCATCCATGGATCACACTCTGCTTTAGAGCAAGAAGCACACTCTTGCTTTCTAGAGTCTCTAAGACAGCAGGAAACGTGAGTGTGCCCAGAACAAAAGACCGAGGTTTCCTACACATATGGATCATATGTAGTCCAACTCTGCTTCTGAAACTGATACAAAGCACTGACCCTCTAACATCCAATGCTTGTCAGTTAAGATGAGAAACGCGTGAGCTCAGTGAACGATGTAGTTCATTTGAGCTGAAAAGTGACTGCCCTTACCTGAATCGAAGTCTTGCTTGTAGGAAGACTCAGAGCCTGGGATTTAAGTCCATTTCTGAAGGGAAACACACAGCATAGTTCTCATCCATGGATCACACTCTGCTTTAGAGCGAGAAGCACACTCTTGCTTTCTAGAGTCTCTAATACAGCAGGAAATCTGAGTGGGCCCAGAATAAAAGATTGGTGTTTCCTACACATACGGACAATATGTAGTCCAAATCTGCTTCTAAAATTGATACAAAGCACTGACCCTCTAACATCCAATGCTTGTCAGTTAAGATGGGAAACGTGTGAGATCATGAACGATGTAGTTCATTTGAGCAGAAAAGTGACTGCCATTACCTGAAACGAAGTCTTGCTTGTAGGAAGACTCAGAGCCTGGGATTTTACTCCATTTCTGAAGTGAAACACACAGCGTAGTTCTCATCCATGGATCACACTCTGCTTTAGAGCAAGAAGCACACTCTTGCTTTCTAGAGTCTCTAATACAGCAGGAAACGTGAGTGTGCTGAGAACAAAAGAACGGTGTTTCCTACACATATGGACATTATATAGTCCAACTCTGCTTCTGAAACTGATACAAAGCACTGGTCCTCTAACATCCAATGCTTGTCTGTTAGGTGAGAAACGTGTGAGCTCCGTGAACGATGTAGTTCGTTTGAGCTGAAAAGTGACTGCCCTTACCTGAATTGAAATCTTGCTTGTAGGAAGACTCAGAGCCTGGTATTTAACTCCATTTCTGAAGGAAAACACATAGCATAGTTCTCATCCATGGATCACACTCTGCTTTAGAGGGAGAAGCACGCTCTTGCTTTCTAGAGTCTCTAAGACATCAGGAAATGTGAGTGTGCTGAGAACAAAAGAACGGTGTTTCCTACACTTATGGGCCATATCTAGTCCAACTCTGCTTCTGAAACTGATACACAGCACTGGTCCTCTAACATCCAATGCTTGTCAGTTAAGATGAGAAACGTGTGAGCTTCTGGAACGATGTAGTTCGTTTGAGCAGAAAAGTGACTGCCCTTACCTGAAATGAAGTCTTGCTTGGAGGAACACTCAGAGCCTGGGATTTAACTCCAGTTCCGAAGTGAAACACACAGCATAGTTCTCATCCATGGATCACACTCTGCTTTAGAGCAAGAAGCACACTCTTGCTTTCTAGAGTCTCTAAGACAGCAGGAAATCTGGGTGTGCCCAGAACAAAAGAACGGTGTTTCCTACACATACGGACTATATGTAGTCTAAAACTTCTTCTGAAACTGATAGAATGCTCTGGTCCTCTAACATCCAATGCTTGTCAGTTAAGATGAGAAACCTGTGAGCTTCGTGAAAGATGTAGTTCGTTTGAGCAGAAAAGTGACTGCCCTTACCTGAAACGAAGTCTTGCTTGTAGGGAGACTCAGAGCCTGGGATTTAACTCCTTTTCTGAAGTGAAACACACAGCATAGTTTTCATCCATGGATCACACTCTGCTTTAGAACGAGAAGCACGCTCTTGCTTTCTAGAGTCTCTAAGACAGCAGGAAATGTGAGTGTGCTGAGAACAAAAGAATGGTGTTTCCTACACATACGGACCACATCTAGTCCAAATCTGCTTCTTAAACTGATATAAACACTGGTCCTCTAACATCCAATGCTTTTCTGTTAAGATGAGAAACCTGTGAGCTTCGTGAAAGATGTAGTTCGTTTGAGCAGAAAAGTGACTGCCCTTACCTGAAACGAAGTCTTGCTTGTAGGAAGACTCAGAGCCTGGGATTTAACTCCATTTCTGAAGGCAAACACACAGCATAGTTCTCATCCATGGATCACACTCTGCTTTAGAGCGAGAAGCACGCTCTTGCTTTCTAGACTCTCTAAGACAGCAGGAAACGTGAGTGTGCTGAGAACAAAAGAACGGTGTTTCCTACACATACGGACCATATCTAGTCCAACTCATCTTCTGAAACTGATACAAAGCACTGGTCCTCTAACATCCAATGCTTGTCAGTTAAGATGGGAAACGTGTGAGCTTCATGAAAGATGTAAGTTCGTTTGAGCAAAAAAGTAACTGCCCTTAACTTAAACGAAGTCTTGCTTGTATGAAGACTCAGAGCCTGGGATTTAACTCCATTTCTGAATTGAAACACACAGCAGTGTTCTCATCCATTGATCACACTCTGCTTTAGAATAAGAAGCACGCTCTTGCTTTTTAGAGTCTCTAAGACAGGAGGAAACGTGATTTTGCTGAGAACAAAAGAACGGAGTTTCCTACACATACGGACCATATCTAGTCCAAATCTGCTTCTGAAAATGATACAAAGCACTGACCCTCCAACATCCAATGCTTGTCAGTTAAGATGAGAAATGTGTGAGCTTTGTGAACGATATAGTTCCTTTGAACTGAAAAGTGACTGCTCTTACCTGAAAAGAAGTCTTGCTTGTAGGAAGACACAGAGCCTGGGATTTAACTCCATTTCTGAAGGGAAACACACAGCATAGTTCTCATCCATGGATCACACTCTGCTTTAGAGCAAGAAGCACACTCTTGCTTTCTAGAGTCTCTAAGACAGCAGGAAACGTGAGTGTGCCCAGAACAAAAGACCGAGGTTTCCTACACATATGGATCATATGTAGTCCAACTCTGCTTCTGAAACTGATACAAAGCACTGACCCTCTAACATCCAATGCTTGTCAGTTAAGATGGGAAACGTGTGAGATCATGAACGATGTAGTTCATTTGAGCAGAAAAGTGACTGCCATTACCTGAAACGAAGTCTTGCTTGTAGGAAGACTCAGAGCCTGGGATTTTACTCCATTTCTGAAGTGAAACACACAGCGTAGTTCTCATCCATTGATCACACTCTGCTTTAAAGCAAGAAGCACACTCTTGCTTTCTAGAGTCTCTAATACAGCAGGAAACGTGATTTTGCTGAGAACAAAGGAACGGTGTTTCCTACACATACGGACATTATATAGTCCAACTCTGCTTCTGAAACTGATACAAAGCACTGGTCCTCTAACATCCAATGCTTGTCTGTTAAGGTGAGAAACGTGTGAGCTTCGTGAACGATGTAGTTCGTTTGAGCTGAAAAGTGACTGCCCTTACCTGAAACGAAGTCTTGCTTGTAGGAAGACTCAGAACCTGGGATTTAACTCCATTTCTGAAGTGAAACACACAGCATAGTTCTCATCCATGGATCACACTCTGCTTTAAAGCAAGAAGCACACTCTTGCTTTCTAGAGTCTCTAAGACAGCAGGATATCGGAGTGTGCCCAGAACAAAAGAACGGTGTTTCCTACACATACGGACTATATGTAGTCCAAAATTTCTTCTGAAACTGATTGAATGCACTGGTCCTCTAACATCCAATGCTTGTCAGTTAAGATGAGAAACGTGTGAGCTTCGTGAACGATGTAGTTCATTTGAGCAGAAAAGTGACTGCCTTACCTGAATTGAAGTCTTGCTTGTAGGAAGACACAGAGCCTGGGATTTAACTCCATTTCTGAAGGCAAACACACAGCATAGTTCTCATCCATGGATCACACTCTGCTTTAGAGCGAGTAGCACGCTCTTGCTTTCTAGAGTCTCTAAGACAGCAGGAAACCTGAGTGAGCTGAGAACAAAAGAACGGTGTTTCCTACACTTATGGACCATATCTAGTCCAACTCTGCTTCTGAAACTGATACACAGCACTGGTCCTCTAACATCCAATGCTTGTCATTTAAGATGAGAAACGTTTGTGCTTCTGGAACGATGTAGTTCGTTTGAGCAGAAAAGTGACTGCCCTTACATGAAACGAAGTCTTGCTTGGAGGAAGACTCAGAGCCTGGGATTTAACTCCAATTCCGAAGTGAAACACACAGCATAGTTCTCATCCATGGATCACACTCTGCTTTAGAACGAGAAGCACGCTCTTGCTTTCTAGAGTCTCTAAGACAGCAGAAAACGTGAGTGTGCTGAGAACAAAAGAACAGTGTTTCCTACACATACGGACCATATCTAGTCCAAATCTGCTTCTTAAACTGATACAAAGCACTGGTCCTCTAACATCCAATGCTTGTCTGTTAAGATGAGAAACGTGTGAGCTTTGTGAACGATATAGTTCCTTTGAACTGAAAATTGACTGCTCTTACCTGAAAAGAAGTCTTTCTTTTAGGAAGACACAGAGCCTGGGATTTAAGTCCATTTCTGAAGGGAAACACACAGCATAGTTCTCATCCATGGATCACACTCTGCTTTAGAGCAAGAAGCACACTCTTGCTTTCTAGAGTCTCTAAGACAGCAGGAAATCTGAGTGTGCCCAGAACAAAAGAACAGTGTTTCCTACACATACGGACTATATGTAGTCCAAAACTTCTTCTGAAACTGAGAGAATGCACTGGTCCTCTAACATCCAATGCTTGTCAGTTAAGATGAGAAACGTGTGAGCTTCGTGAAAGATGTAGTTCATTTGAGCAGAAAAGTGACTGCCCTTACCTGAAACGAAGTCTTGCTTGTACGAAGACTCAGAGCCTGGGATTTAACTCCTTTTCTGAAGTGAAACACACAGCATAGTTTTCATCCATGGATCACACCCTGCTTTAGAAGGAAAAGCACGCTCTTGCTTTCTAGAGTCTCTAAGACAGCAGGAAACGTGAGTGTGTTGAGAAAAAAAAACGGTGTTTCCTACACAGACTGACCATATCTAGTCCAAATCTGCTTCTTAAACTGATACAAAGCACTGGTCCTCTAACATCCTATGCTTGTCTGTTAAGATGAGAAACGTGTGAGCTTCATGAACGATGTAGTTCGTTTCAGCAGAAAAGTGACTGCCCTGACCTGAATTGAAGTCTTGCTTGTAGGAAGACTCAGAGCCTGGTTTAACTCCATTTCTGAATTGAAACACACAGCAGTGTTCTCATCCATTGATGACACTCTGCTTCAGAACAAGAAGCACGCTCTTGCTTTCTAGAGTCTCTAACACAGCAGGAAACGTGAGTGTGCTGAGAACAAAAGATCGGGGTTTCCTACACTTATGGACCATATCTAGTCCAACTCTGCTTCTGAAACTGATACACAGCACTGGTCCTCTAACATCCAATGCTTGTCAGTTAAGATGAGAAACGTGTGAGCTTCTGGAATGATGTAGTTCGTTTGAGCAGAAAAGTGACAGCCCTTACCTGAAACGAAGTCTTGCTTGGAGGAAGACTCAGAGCCTGGGATTTAACTCCAATTCCGAAGTGAAACACACAGCATAGTTCTCATCCATGGATCACATTCTGCTTTAGAGCAAGAAGCACACTCTTGCTTTCTAGACTCTCTAATACAGCAGGAAACGTGATTTTGCTGAGAACAAAAGAACGGTTTTTCCTACACATACGGACATTATATAGTCCAACTCTGCTTCTGAAACTGATACAAAGCACTGGTCCTCTAACATCCAATGCTTGTCTGTTAGGTGAGAAACGTGTGAGCTCCGTGAACGATGTAGTTCGTTTGAGCTGAAAAGTGACTGCCCTTACCTGAATTGAAATCTTGCTTGTAGGAAGACTCAGAGCCTGGGATTTAACTCCATTTCTGAAGGAAAACACACAGCATAGTTCTCATCCATGGATCACACTCTGCTTTAGAGCGAGAAGCACGCTCTTGCTTTCTAGAGTCTCTAAGACATCAGGAAACGTGAGTGTGCTGAGAACAAAAGAACGGTGTTTCCTACACTTATGGGCCATATCTAGTCCAACTCTGCTTCTGAAACTGATACACAGCACTGGTCCTCTAACATCCAATGCTTGTCAGTTAAGATGAGAAACGTGTGAGCTTCTGGAACGATGTAGTTCGTTTGAGCAGAAAAGTGACTGCCCTTACCTGAAATGAAGTCTTGCTTGGAGGAAGACTCAGAGCCTGGGATTTAACTCCAATTCCGAAGTGAATCACACAGCATAGTTCTCATCCATGGATCACACTCTGCTTTAGAGCAAAAAGCACACTCTTGCTTTCTAGAGTCTCTAAGACAGCAGGAAATCTGAGTGTGCCCAGAACAAAAGAACGGTGTTTCCTACACATACGGACTATATGTAGTCTAAAACTTCTTCTGAAACTGATAGAATGCACTGGTCCTCTAACATCCAATGCTTGTCAGTTAAGATGAGAAACCTGTGAGCTTCGTGAAAGATGTAGTTCGTTTGAGCAGAAAAGTGACTGCCCTTACCTGAAACGAAGTCTTGCTTGTAGGGAGACTCAGAGCCTGGGATTTAACTCCTTTTCTGAAGTGAAACACACAGCATAGTTTTCATCCATGGATCACACTCTGCTTTAGAACGAGAAGCACGCTCTTGCTTTCTAGAGTCTCTAAGACAGCAGGAAATGTGAGTGTGCTGAGAACAAAAGAATGGTGTTTCCTACACATACGGACCATATCTAGTCCAAATCTGCTTCTTAAACTGATACAAACACTGGTCCTCTAACATCCAATGCTTTTCTGTTAAGATGAGAAACGTGTGAGCTCTGTGAACGATGTAGTTTGTTTGAGCAGAAAAGCGTCTGTCCTTACCTGAAATGAAGTCTTGCTTGTAGGAAGACTCAGAGCCTGGGATTTAACTCCATTTCTGAAGGCAAACACACAGCATAGTTCTCATCCATGGATCACACTCTGCTTTAGAGCGAGAAGCACGCTCTTGCTTTCTAGACTCTCTAAGACAGCAGGAAACGTGAGTGTGCTGAGAACAAAAGAACGGTGTTTCCTACACATACGGACCATATCTAGTCCAACTCATCTTCTGAAACTGATACAAAGCACTGACCCTCTAACATCCAATGCTTGTCAGTTAAGATGGGAAACGTGTGAGATCATGAACGATGTAGTTCATTTGAGCAGAAAAGTGACTGCCATTACCTGAAATGAAGTCTTGCTTGTAGGAAGACTCAGAGCCTGGGATTTTACTCCATTTCTGAAGTGAAACACACAGCGTAGTTCTCATCCATTGATCACACTCTGCTTTAAAGCAAGAAGCACACTCTTGCTTTCTAGAGTCTCTAATACAGCAGGAAACGTGATTTTGCTGAGAACAAAGGAACGGTGTTTCCTACACATACGGACATTATATAGTCCAAATCTGCTTCTGAAACTGATACAAATCACTGGTCCTCTAACATCCAATGCTTGTCTGTTAAGGTGAGAAACGTGTGAGCTTCGTGAACGATGTAGTTCGTTTGAGCTGAAAAGTGACTCCCCTTACCTGAAACGAAGTCTTGCTTGTAGGAAGACTCAGAGCCTGGGATTTAACTCCATTTCTGAAGTGAAACACACAGCATAGTTCTCATCCATGGATCACACTCTGCTTTAAAGCAAGAAGCACACTCTTGCTTTCTAGAGTCTCTAAGACAGCAGGATATCGGAGTGTGCCCAGAACAAAAGAACGGTGTTTCCTACACATACGGACTATATGTAGTCCAAAATTTCTTCTGAAACTGATTGAATGCACTGGTCCTCTAACATCCAATGCTTGTCAGTTAAGATGAGAAAGGTGTGAGCTTCGTGAACGATGTAGTTCATTTGAGCAGAAAAGTGACTGCCCTCACCTGAAACGAAGTCTTGCTTGTAGGGAGACTCAGAGCCTGGGATTTAACTCCTTTTCTGAAGTGAAACACACAGCATAGTTTTCATCCATGGATCACACTCTGCTTTAGAACGAGAAGCACGCTCTTGCTTTCTAGAGTCTCTAAGACAGCAGGAAACGTGAGTGTGCTGAGAACAAAAGAACGGTGTTTCCTACACATACGGACTATATCTAGTCCAAATCTCCTTCTTAAAGTGATACAAAGCACTGGTCCTCTAACATCCAATGCTTGTCTGTTAAGATGAGAAACGTGTGAGCTTTGTGAATGATATAGTTCCTTTGAACTGAAAAGTGACTGCCCTTACCCGAAAAGAAGTCTTGCTTGTAGGAAGACACAGTGCCTGGGATTTAAGTCCATTTCTGAAGGGAAACACACAGCATAGTTCTCATCCATGGATCATGCTCTGCTTTAGAGCGAGAAGCACACTCTTGCTTTCTAGAGTCTCTAATACAGCAGGAAATCTGAGTGTGTCCAGAACAAAAGAACGGTGTTTCCTACACATAGGGACCATATGTAGTCCAAATCTGCTTCTGAAACTGATACAAAGCACTGACCGTCTAACAATCAATGCTTGTAAGTTAAGATGGGAAACGTGTGAGCTTCATGAACGATGTAGTTCGTTTGAGCAGAAAAATGACATCACTTACATGAATTGAAGTCTTACTTGTAGGAAGACTCAGAGCCTGTGATTTAACTCCATTTCTGAAGTAAAACACACAGCAGTGTAATAATCCATTGATCACACTCTGCTTTAGAACAAGAAGCACACTCTTGCTTTCTAGAGTCTCTAATACAGCAGGAAACGTGATTTTGCTTAGAACAAAAGAACGGTGTTTCCTACACTTATGGACCATATCTAGTCCATCTCTGCTTCTGAAACTGATACACAGAACTGGTCCTCTAACATCCAATGCTTGTCTGTTAAGATGAGAAACGTGTGAGCTTTGTGAACGATGTAGTTCCTTTGAGCTAAAAAGTTACTGCCCTTACCTGAAACGAAGTCTTGCTTGGAGGAAGACTCAGAGCCTGGGATTTAACTCCAATTCCGAAGTGAAACACACAGCATAGTTCTCATCCATGGATCAAACTCTGCTTTAGAGCAAGAAGCACACTCTTGCTTTCTAGAGTCTCTAAGACAGCAGGAAATCTGAGTGTGCCCAGAACAAAAGAACGGTGTTTCCTACACATACGGACTATATGTAGTCCATAACTTCTTCTGAAACTGATAGAATGCACTGGTCCTCTAACATCCAATGCTTGTCAGTTAAGATGAGAAACGTGTGAGCTTCGTGAAAGATGTAGTTCGTTTGAGCAGAAAAATGACAGCCCTTACATGAATTGAAGTCTTGCTTGTAGGAAGACTCAGAGCCTGGGATTGAACTCCATTTCTGAAGTAAAACACACAGTAGTGTAATCATCCATTGATCACACTCTGCTTTAGAAGAAGAAGCACACTCTTGCTTTCTAGAGTCTCTAATACAGCAGGAAACGTGATTTTGCTGAGAACAAAAGAACGGTGTTTCCTACACATACGGACATTATATAGTCCAACTCTGCTTCTGAAACTGATACAAAGCACTGGTCCTCTAACTTCCAATGCTTGTCTGTTAGGTGAGAAACGTGTGAGCTCCGTGAACGATGTAGTTCGTTTGAGCTATAAAGTGACTGCCCTTACCTGAATTGAAGTCTTGCTTGTAGGAAGACTCAGAGCCTGGGATTTAACTCCATTTCTGAAGGGAAACACACAGCATAGTTCTCATCCATGGATCACACTCTGCTTTAGAGCGAGAAGCACGCTCTTGCTTTCTAGAGTCTCTAAGACAGCAGGAAACGTGAGTGTGCTGAGAACAAAAGAACGGTGTTTCCTACACATACGGACTATATGTAGTATAAAACTTCTTCTGAAACTGATAGAATGCACTGTTCCTCTAACATCCAATGCTTGTCAGTTAAGATGAGAAACGTGTGATCTCCGTGAAAGATGTAGTTCTTTTGAGCAGAAAAGTGACTGCCCTTACCTGAAACGACGTCTTGCTTGTAGGGAGACTCAGAGCCTGGGATTTACGTCCATTTCTGAAGGGAAACACACAGCATAGTTCTCATCCATGGATCACGCTCTGCTTTAGAGCGAGAAGCACACTCTTGCTTTCTAGGTTCTCTAATACAGCAGGAAATCTGAGTGTGCCCAGAACAAAAGAACGGTGTTTCCTACACATAGGGACCATATGTAGTCCAAATCTGCTTCTGAACCTGATACAAAGCACTGACCGTCTAACATCCAATGCTTGTCAGTTAAGATGGGAAACGTGTGAGCTTCATGAACGATGTAGTTCGTTTGAGCAGAAAAGTGACTGCCCTTACCTGAATTGAAGTCTTGCTTGTAGGAAGACTCAGAGCCTGGGATTTAACTCCATTTCTGAAGTAAAACACACAGCAGTATAATCATCCATTGATCACACTCTGCTTTAGAACAAGAAGCACGCTCTTGCTTTCTAGAGTCTCTAAGAAAGCAGGAAACGTGATTTTGCTGAGAATAAAAGAATGGTGTTTCCTACACATACGGACATTATATAGTCTAACTCTGCTTCTGAAACGCATACAAAGCACTGGTCCTCTAACATCCAATGCTTGTCTGTTAAGATGAGAAACGTGTGAGCTTCGTGAACGATGTAGTTCCTTTGAGCTGAAAAGTGACTGCCCTTACCTGAAACGAAGTCTTGCCTGTAGGAAGACACAGAGCAAGGATTTAACTCCATTTCTGAAGGGAAACACACAGCATAGTTCTCATCCATGGATCACACTCTGCTTTAGAGCGAGAAGCACGTTCTTTCTTTCTAAAGTCTCTAAGACAGCAGGAAATCTGAGTGTGCCCAGAACAAAGAACGGTGTTTCCTACACATACGGACTATATGTAGTCCAAAACTTCTTCTGAAACTGATACAATGCACAGGTCCTCTAAAATCCAATCCTTGTCAGTTAAGATGGGAAACGTGTGAGCTTCATGAACGATGTAGTGCCTTTGAACGGAAAAGTGACTACCCTTACCTGAAACGAAGTCTTGCATGTAGGAAGACACAGAGCCTGGGATTTATCTCCATTTCTGAAGGGAAACACACAGGATAGTATTCATCCATGGATCACACTGTGGTTAGAGCGAGAAGCACACTCTTGCTTTCTAAAGTCTCTAAGACAGCAGGAAATTTGAGTGTGCCCAGAACAATAGAACGGTGTTTCCTACACATATGGACCATATCCAGTCCAAATCTGCTTCTGAAACTGATATAAATCATTGACCCTCTAAAATCCAATGCTTGTCAGTTAAGATGAGAAACGTGTGAGCTCTGTGAACGATGTAGTTCGTTTGAGCAGAAAAGCGACTGTCCTTACCTGAAACGAAGTCTTGCTTGTAGGAAGACTCAGAGCCTGGGATTTAACTCCATTTCTGAAGGCAAACACACAGCATAGTTCTCATCCATGGATCACACTCTGCTTTAGAGCAAGAAGCACGCTCTTGCTTTCTAGACTCTCTAAGACAGCAGGAAACGTGAGTGTGCTGAGAACAAAAGAACGGTGTTTCCTACACATACGGACCATATCTAGTCCAACTCATCTTCTGAAACTGATACAAAGCACTGGTCCTCTAACATCCAATGCTTGTCAGTTAAGATGGGAAACGTGTGAGCTTCATGAACGATGTAGTTCATTTGAGCAAAAAAGTGACTGCCCTTACCTTAAACGAAGTCTTGCTTGTACGAAGACTCAGAGCCTGGGATTTAACTCCATTTCTGAATTGAAACACACAGCAGTGTTCTCATCCATTGATCACACTCTGCTTTAGAATAAGAAGCACGCTCTTGCTTTTTAGAGTCTCTAAGACAGGAGGAAAAGTGATTTTGCTGAGAACAAAAGAACGGAGTTTCCTACACATACAGACCATATCTAGTCCAAATCTGCTTCTGAAACTGATACAAAGCACTGAATCTCTAACATCCAATGCTTGTCAGTTAAGATGGGAAACGTGTGAGCTTCATGAACGATGTAGTTCGTTTGAGCAGAAAAGTGACTGCCTTACCTGAATTGAAGTCTTGCTTATAGGAAGACTCAGAGCCTGGGATTTAACTCCATTTCTGAAGGCAAACACACAGCATAGTTCTCATCCATGGATCACACTCTGCTTTAGAGCGAGAAGCACGCTCTTGCATTCTAGAGTCTCTAAGACAGCAGGAAACGTGAGTGTGCTGAGAACAAAAGAACAGTGTTTCCTACACATACGGACCATATCTAGTCCAAATCTGTTTCTTAAACTGATACAAAGCACTGGTCCTCTAACATCCAATGCTTGTCTGTTAAGATGAGAAACGTGTGAGCTTTGTGAACGATATAGTTCCTTTGAACTGAAAAGTGACTGCTCTTACCTGAAAAGAAGTCTTGCTTGTAGGAAGACACAGAGCCTGGGATTTAACTCCATTTTTGAAGGGAAGCACACAGCATAGTTCTCATCCATGGATCACACTCTGCTTTAGAGCAAGAAGCACACTCTTGCTTTCTAGAGTCTCTAAGACAGCAGGAAACGTGAGTGTGCCCAGAACAAAAGACCGAGGTTTCCTACACATATGGATCATATGTAGTCCAACTCTGCTTCTGAAACTGATACAAAGCACTGACCCTCTAACATCCAATACTTGTCAGTTAAGATGAGAAACACGTGAGCTCAGTGAAGGATGTAGTTCATTTGAGCTGAAAAGTGACTGCCCTTACCTGAATCGAAGTCTTGCTTGTAGGAAGACTCAGAGCCTGGGATTTAAGTCCATTTCTGAAGGGAAACACACAGCATAGTTCTCATCCATGGATCACACTCTGCTTTAGAGCGAGAAGCACACTCTTGCTTTCTAGAGTCTCTAATACAGCAGGAAATCTGAGTGGGCCCAGAATAAAAGATTGGTGTTTCCTACACATACGGACAATATGTAGTCCAAATCTGCTTCTAAAACTGATACAAAGCACTGACCCTCTAACATCCAATGCTTGTCAGTTAAGATGGGAAACGTGTGAGCTTCATGAACGATGTAGTTCGTTTGAGCAGAAAAGTGACTGCCATTACCTGAAACGAAGTCTTGCTTGTAGGAAGACTCAGAGCCTGGGATTTTACTCCACTTCTGAAGTGAAACACACAGCGTAGTTCTCATCCATTGATCACACTCTGCTTTAAAGCAAGAAGCACACTCTTGCTTTCTAGAGTCTCTAATACAGCAGGAAACGTGATTTTGCTGAGAACAAAGGAACGGTGTTTCCTACACATACGGACATTATATAGTCCAACTCTGCTTCTGAAACTGATACAAAGCACTGGTCCTCTAACATCCAATGCTTGTCTGTTAAGGTGAGAAACGTGTGAGCTTCGTGAACGATGCAGTTCGTTTAAGCTGAAAAGTGACTGCCCTTACGTGAAACGAAGTCTTGCTTGTAGGAAGACTCAGAGCCTGGGATTTAACTCCATTTCTGAAGTGAAACACACAGCATAGTTCTCATCCATGGATCACACTCTGCTTTAAAGCAAGAAGCACACTCTTGCTTTCTAGAGTCTCTAAGACAGCAGGATATCGGAGTGTGCCCAGAACAAAAGAACAGTGTTTCCTACACATACGGACCATATCTAGTCCAAATCTGCTTCTTAAACTGATACAAAGCACTGGTCCTCTAACATCCAATGCTTGTCTGTTAAGATGAGAAACGTGTGAGCTTTGTGAACGATATAGTTCCTTTGAACTGAAAAGTGACTGCTCTTACCTGAAAAGAAGTCTTGCTTGTAGGAAGACACAGAGCCTGGGATTTAAGTCCATTTCTGAAGGGAAACACACAGCATAGTTCTCATCTATGGATCACACTCTGCTTTAGAGCAAGAAGCACACTCTTGCTTTCTAGAGTCTCTAAGACAGCAGGAAATCTGAGTGTGCCCAGAACAAAAGAACGGTGTTTCCTACACATACGGACCATATCTAGTCCAACTCTGCTTCTGAAACTGATACAAAGCACTGACCCACTAACATCCAATGCTTGTCAGTTAAGATGGGAAATGTGTGAGCTTCATGAACGATGTAGTTCCTTTGAGCAGAAAAATGACAGCCCTTACATGAATTGAATTCTTGCTTGTAGGAAGACTCAGAGCCTGGGATTTCACTCCATTTCTGAAGTAAAACACACAGCAGTGTAATCATCCATTGATCACACTCTGCTTTAGAACAAGAAGCACACTCTTGCTTGCTAGAGTCTCTAATACAGCAGGAAACGTGATTTTGCTGAGAACAAAAGAACGGTGTTTCCTACACATACGGACATTATATAGTCCAACTCTGCTTCTGAAACTGATACAAAGCACTGGTCCTCTAACATCCAATGCTTGTCTGTTAAGGTGAGAAACGTGTGAGCTTCGTGAACGATGTAGTTCCTTTGAGCTAAAAAGTGACTGCCCTTACCTGAAACGAAGTCTTGCTTGTAGGAAGACTCAGAGCCTGGGATTTAACTCCATTTCTGAAGGCAAACACACAGCATAGTTCTCATCCATGGATCACACTCTGCTTTAGAGCGAGAAGCACGCTCTTGCTTTGTAGAGTCTCTAAGACAGCAGGAAACGTGAGTGTGCTGAGAACAAAAGAACGGTGTTTCCTACACTTATGGACCATATCTAGTCCATCTCTGCTTCTGAAACTGATACACAGCACTGGTCCTCTAACATCCAATGCTTGTCTGTTAAGATGAGAAACGTGTGAGCTTTGTGAACGATATAGTTCCTTTGAACTGAAAAGTGACTGCTCTTACCTGAAAAGAAGTCTTTCTTGTAGGAAGACACAGAGCCTGGGATTTAAGTCCATTTCTGAAGGGAAACACACAGCATAGTTCTCATCCATGGATCACACTCTGCTTTAGAGCAAGAAGCACACTCTTGCTTTCTAGAGTCTCTAAGACAGCAGGAAATCTGAGTGTGCCCAGAACAAAAGAACGGTGTTTCCTACACATATGGACTATATGTAGACCAAAACTTCTTCTGAAACTGAGAGAATGCACTGGTCCTCTAACATCCAATGCTTGTCAGTTAAGATGAGAAACGTGTGAGCTTCGTGAAAGATGTAGTTCTTTTGAGCAGAAAAGTGACTGCCCTTACCTGAAACGAAGTCTTGCTTGTAGGGAGACTCAGAGCCTGGGATTTAACTCCTTTTCTGAAGTGAAACACACAGCATAGTTTTCATCCATGGATCACACTCTGCTTTAGAAGGAGAAGCACGCTCTTGCTTTCTAGAGTCTCTAAGACAGCAGGAAACGTGAGTGTGCTGAGAAAAAAAAACGGTGTTTCCTACACAGACTGACCATATCTAGTCCAACTCTGCTTCTGAAACTGATACACAGCACTGGTCCTCTAACATCCAATGCTTGTCAGTTAAGATGAGAAACGTGTGAGCTTCTGGAATGATGTAGTTCGTTTGAGCAGAAAAGTGACAGCCCTTACCTGAAACGAAGTCTTGCTTGGAGGAAGACTCAGAGCCTGGGATTTAACTCCAATTCCGAAGTGAAACACACAGCATAGTTCTCATCCATGGATCACGCTCTGCTTTAGAGCGAGAAGCACACTCTTGCTTTCTAGATTCTCTAATACAGCAGGAAATCTGAGTGTGCCCAGAACAAAAGAACGGTGTTTCCTACACATAGGGACCATATGTAGTCCAAATCTGCTTCTGAACCTGATACAAAGCACTGACCGTCTAACATCCAATGCTTGTCAGTTAAGATGGGAAACGTGTGAGCTTCATGAACGATGTAGTTCGTTTGAGCAGAAAAGTGACTGCCCTTACCTGAATTGAAGTCTTGCTTGTAGGAAGACTCAGAGCCTGGGATTTAACTCCATTTCTGAAGTAAAACACAGAGCAGTATAATCATCCATTGATCACACTCTGCTTTAGAACAAGAAGCACGCTCTTGCTTTCTAGAGTCTTAAGAAAGCAGGAAACGTGATTTTGCTGAGAACAAAAGAACGGAGTTTCCTACACATATGGATCATATGTAGTCCAACTCTGCTTCTGAAACTGATACAAAGCACTGACCCTCTAACATCCAATACTTGTCAGTTAAGATGAGAAACACGTGAGCTCAGTGAAGGATGTAGTTCATTTGAGCTGAAAAGTGACTGCCCTTACCTGAATCGAAGTCTTGCTTGTAGGAAGACTCAGAGCCTGGGATTTAAGTCCATTTCTGAAGGCAAACACACAGCATAGTTCTCATCCATGGATCACACTCTGCTTTAGAGCAAGAAGCACGCTCTTGCTTTCTAGACTCTCTAAGACAGCAGGAAACGTGAGTGTGCTGAGAACAAAAGAACGGTGTTTCCTACACATACGGACCATATCTAGTCCAACTCATCTTCTGAAACTGATACAAAGCACTGACCCTCTAACATCCAATGCTTGTCAGTTAAGATGGGAAACGTGTGAGATCATGAACGATGTAGTTCATTTGAGCAGAAAAGTGACTGCCATTACCTGAAATGAAGTCTTGCTTGTAGGAAGACTCAGAGCCTGGGATTTTACTCCATTTCTGAAGTGAAACACACAGCGTAGTTCTCATCCATTGATCACACTCTGCTTTAAAGCAAGAAGCACACTCTTGCTTTCTAGAGTCTCTAATACAGCAGGAAACGTGATTTTGCTGAGAACAAAGGAACGGTGTTTCCTACACATACGGACATTATATAGTCCAAATCTGCTTCTGAAACTGATACAAATCACTGGTCCTCTAACATCCAATGCTTGTCTGTTAAGGTGAGAAACGTGTGAGCTTCGTGAACGATGTAGTTCGTTTGAGCTGAAAAGTGACTCCCCTTACCTGAAACGAATTCTTGCTTGTAGGAAGACTCAGAGCCTGGGATTTAACTCCATTTCTGAAGTGAAACACACAGCATAGTTCTCATCCATGGATCACACTCTGCTTTAAAGCAAGAAGCACACTCTTGCTTTCTAGAGTCTCTAAGACAGCAGGATATCGGAGTGTGCCCAGAACAAAAGAACGGTGTTTCCTACACATACGGACTATATGTAGTCCAAAATTTCTTCTGAAACTGATTGAATGCACTGGTCCTCTAACATCCAATGCTTGTCAGTTAAGATGAGAAAGGTGTGAGCTTCGTGAACGATGTAGTCCATTTGAGCAGAAAAGTGACTGCCCTCACCTGAAACGAAGTCTTGCTTGTAGGGAGACTCAGAGCCTGGGATTTAACTCCTTTTCTGAAGTGAAACACACAGCATAGTTTTCATCCATGGATCACACTCTGCTTTAGAACGAGAAGCACGCTCTTGCTTTCTAGAGTCTCTAAGACAGCAGGAAACGTGAGTGTGCTGAGAACAAAAGAACGGTGTTTCCTACACATACGGACTATATCTAGTCCAAATCTCCTTCTTAAAGTGATACAAAGCACTGGTCCTCTAACATCCAATGCTTGTCTGTTAAGATGAGAAACGTGTGAGCTTTGTGAATGATATAGTTCCTTTGAACTGAAAAGTGACTGCCCTTACCCGAAAAGAAGTCTTGCTTGTAGGAAGACACAGTGCCTGGGATTTAAGTCCATTTCTGAAGGGAAACACACAGCATAGTTCTCATCCATGGATCATGCTCTGCTTTAGAGCGAGAAGCACACTCTTGCTTTCTAGAGTCTCTAATACAGCAGGAAATCTGAGTGTGTCCAGAACAAAAGAACGGTGTTTCCTACACATAGGGACCATATGTAGTCCAAATCTGCTTCTGAAACTGATACAAAGCACTGACCGTCTAACAATCAATGCTTGTAAGTTAAGATGGGAAACGTGTGAGCTTCATGAACGATGTAGTTCGTTTGAGCAGAAAAATGACATCACTTACATGAATTGAAGTCTTACTTGTAGGAAGACTCAGAGCCTGTGATTTAACTCCATTTCTGAAGTAAAACACACAGCAGTGTAATAATCCATTGATCACACTCTGCTTTAGAACAAGAAGCACACTCTTGCTTTCTAGAGTCTCTAATACAGCAGGAAACGTGATTTTGCTTAGAACAAAAGAACGGTGTTTCCTACACTTATGGACCATATCTAGTGCATCTCTGCTTCTGAAACTGATACACAGCACTGGTCCTCTAACATCCAATGCTTGTCTGTTAAGATGAGAAACGTGTGAGCTTTGTGAACGATGTAGTTCCTTTGAGCTAAAAAGTTACTGCCCTTACCTGAAACGAAGTCTTGCTTGGAGGAAGACTCAGAGCCTGGGATTTAACTCCAATTCCGAAGTGAAACACACAGCATAGTTCTCATCCATGGATCAAACTCTGCTTTAGAGCAAGAAGCACACTCTTGCTTTCTAGAGTCTCTAAGACAGCAGGAAATCTGAGTGTGCCCAGAACAAAAGAACGGTGTTTCCTACACATACGGACTATATGTAGTCCATAACTTCTTCTGAAACTGATAGAATGCACTGGTCCTCTAACATCCAATGCTTGTCAGTTAAGATGAGAAACGTGTGAGCTTCGTGAAAGATGTAGTTCGTTTGAGCAGAAAAATGACAGCCCTTACATGAATTGAAGTCTTGCTTGTAGGAAGACTCAGAGCCTGGGATTTAACTCCATTTCTGAAGTAAAACACACAGTAGTGTAATCATCCATTGATCACACTCTGCTTTAGAAGAAGAAGCACACTCTTGCTTTCTAGAGTCTCTAATACAGCAGGAAACGTGATTTTGCTGAGAACAAAAGAACGGTGTTTCCTACACATACGGACATTATATAGTCCAACTCTGCTTCTGAAACTGATACAAAGCACTGGTCCTCTAACTTCCAATGCTTGTCTGTTAGGTGAGAAACGTGTGAGCTCCGTGAACGATGTAGTTCGTTTGAGCTATAAAGTGACTGCCCTTACCTGAATTGAAGTCTTGCTTGTAGGAAGACTCAGAGCCTGGGATTTAACTCCATTTCTGAAGGGAAACACACAGCATAGTTCTCATCCATGGATCACACTCTGCTTTAGAGCGAGAAGCACGCTCTTGCTTTCTAGAGTCTCTAAGACAGCAGGAAACGTGAGTGTGCTGAGAACAAAAGAACGGTGTTTCCTAAACTTATGGGCCATATCTAGTCCAACTCTTCTTCTGAAACTGATACACAGCACTGGTCCTCTAACATCCAATGCTTGTCAGTTAAGATGAGAAACGTGTGAGCTTCTGGAACGATGTAGTTCGTTTGAGCAGAAAAGTGACTGCCCTTACCTGAAACGAAGTCTTGCTTGGAGGAAGACTCAGAGCCTGGGATTTAACTCCAATTCCGAAGTGAAACACACAGCATAGTTCTCATCCATGGATCACACTCTGCCTTAGAGCAAGAAGCACACTCTTGCTTTCTACAGTCTCTAAGACAGCAGGAAATCTGAGTGTGCCCAGAACAAAAGAACGGTGTTTCCTACACATACGGACTATATGTAGTATAAAACTTCTTCTGAAACTGATAGAATGCACTGTTCCTCTAACATCCAATGCTTGTCAGTTAAGATGAGAAACGTGTGATCTCCGTGAAAGATGTAGTTCTTTTGAGCAGAAAAGTGACTGCCCTTACCTGAAACGACGTCTTGCTTGTAGGGAGACTCAGAGCCTGGGATTTACGTCCATTTCTGAAGGGAAACACACAGCATAGTTCTCATCCATGGATCACGCTCTGCTTTAGAGCGAGAAGCACACTCTTGCTTTCTAGGTTCTCTAATACAGCAGGAAATCTGAGTGTGCCCAGAACAAAAGAACGGTGTTTCCTACACATAGGGACCATATGTAGTCCAAATCTGCTTCTGAACCTGATACAAAGCACTGACCGTCTAACATCCAATGCTTGTCAGTTAAGATGGGAAACGTGTGAGCTTCATGAACGATGTAGTTCGTTTGAGCAGAAAAGTGACTGCCCTTACCTGAATTGAAGTCTTGCTTGTAGGAAGACTCAGAGCCTGGGATTTAACTCCATTTCTGAAGTAAAACACACAGCAGTATAATCATCCATTGATCACACTCTGCTTTAGAACAAGAAGCACGCTCTTGCTTTCTAGAGTCTCTAAGAAAGCAGGAAACGTGATTTTGCTGAGAATAAAAGAATGGTGTTTCCTACACATACGGACATTATATAGTCTAACTCTGCTTCTGAAACGCATACAAAGCACTGGTCCTCTAACATCCAATGCTTGTCTGTTAAGATGAGAAACGTGTGAGCTTCGTGAACGATGTAGTTCCTTTGAGCTGAAAAGTGACTGCCCTTACCTGAAACGAAGTCTTGCCTGTAGGAAGACACAGAGCAAGGATTTAACTCCATTTCTGAAGGGAAACACACAGCATAGTTCTCATCCATGGATCACACTCTGCTTTAGAGCGAGAAGCACGTTCTTTCTTTCTAAAGTCTCTAAGACAGCAGGAAATCTGAGTGTGCCCAGAACAAAGAACGGTGTTTCCTACACATACGGACTATATGTAGTCCAAAACTTCTTCTGAAACTGATACAATGCACAGGTCCTCTAAAATCCAATCCTTGTCAGTTAAGATGGGAAACGTGTGAGCTTCATGAACGATGTAGTGCCTTTGAACGGAAAAGTGACTACCCTTACCTGAAACGAAGTCTTGCATGTAGGAAGACACAGAGCCTGGGATTTATCTCCATTTCTGAAGGGAAACACACAGGATAGTATTCATCCATGGATCACACTGTGGTTAGAGCGAGAAGCACACTCTTGCTTTCTAAAGTCTCTAAGACAGCAGGAAATTTGAGTGTGCCCAGAACAATAGAACGGTGTTTCCTACACATATGGACCATATCCAGTCCAAATCTGCTTCTGAAACTGATATAAATCATTGACCCTCTAAAATCCAATGCTTGTCAGTTAAGATGAGAAACGTGTGAGCTCTGTGAACGATGTAGTTCGTTTGAGCAGAAAAGCGACTGTCCTTACCTGAAACGAAGTCTTGCTTGTAGGAAGACTCAGAGCCTGGGATTTAACTCCATTTCTGAAGGCAAACACACAGCATAGTTCTCATCCATGGATCACACTCTGCTTTAGAGCAAGAAGCACGCTCTTGCTTTCTAGACTCTCTAAGACAGCAGGAAACGTGAGTGTGCTGAGAACAAAAGAACGGTGTTTCCTACACATACGGACCATATCTAGTCCAACTCATCTTCTGAAACTGATACAAAGCACTGGTCCTCTAACATCCAATGCTTGTCAGTTAAGATGGGAAACGTGTGAGCTTCATGAACGATGTAGTTCGTTTGAGCAAAAAAGTGACTGCCCTTACCTTAAACGAAGTCTTGCTTGTACGAAGACTCAGAGCCTGGGATTTAACTCCATTTCTGAATTGAAACACACAGCAGTGTTCTCATCCATTGATCACACTCTGCTTTAGAATAAGAAGCACGCTCTTGCTTTTTAGAGTCTCTAAGACAGGAGGAAAAGTGATTTTGCTGAGAACAAAAGAACGGAGTTTCCTACACATACAGACCATATCTAGTCCAAATCTGCTTCTGAAACTGATACAAAGCACTGAATCTCTAACATCCAATGCTTGTCAGTTAAGATGGGAAACGTGTGAGCTTCATGAACGATGTAGTTCGTTTGAGCAGAAAAGTGACTGCCTTACCTGAATTGAAGTCTTGCTTATAGGAAGACTCAGAGCCTGGGATTTAACTCCATTTCTGAAGGCAAACACACAGCATAGTTCTCATCCATGGATCACACTCTGCTTTAGAGCGAGAAGCACGCTCTTGCTTTCTAGAGTCTCTAAGACAGCAGGAAACGTGAGTGTGCTGAGAACAAAAGAACAGTGTTTCCTACACATACGGACCATATCTAGTCCAAATCTGTTTCTTAAACTGATACAAAGCACTGGTCCTCTAACATCCAATGCTTGTCTGTTAAGATGAGAAACGTGTGAGCTTTGTGAACGATATAGTTCCTTTGAACTGAAAAGTGACTGCTCTTACCTGAAAAGAAGTCTTGCTTGTAGGAAGACACAGAGCCTGGGATTTAACTCCATTTTTGAAGGGAAGCACACAGCATAGTTCTCATCCATGGATCACACTCTGCTTTAGAGCAAGAAGCACACTCTTGCTTTCTAGAGTCTCTAAGACAGCAGGAAACGTGAGTGTGCCCAGAACAAAAGACCGAGGTTTCCTACACATATGGATCATATGTAGTCCAACTCTGCTTCTGAAACTGATACAAAGCACTGACCCTCTAACATCCAATACTTGTCAGTTAAGATGAGAAACACGTGAGCTCAGTGAAGGATGTAGTTCATTTGAGCTGAAAAGTGACTGCCCTTACCTGAATCGAAGTCTTGCTTGTAGGAAGACTCAGAGCCTGGGATTTAAGTCCATTTCTGAAGGGAAACACACAGCATAGTTCTCATCCATGGATCACACTCTGCTTTAGAGCGAGAAGCACACTCTTGCTTTCTAGAGTCTCTAATACAGCAGGAAATCTGAGTGGGCCCAGAATAAAAGATTGGTGTTTCCTACACATACGGACAATATGTAGTCCAAATCTGCTTCTAAAACTGATACAAAGCACTGACCCTCTAACATCCAATGCTTGTCAGTTAAGATGGGAAACGTGTGAGCTTTATGAACGATGTAGTTCGTTTGAGCAGAAAAGTGACTGCCATTACCTGAAACGAAGTCTTGCTTGTAGGAAGACTCAGAGCCTGGGATTTTACTCCACTTCTGAAGTGAAACACACAGCGTAGTTCTCATCCATTGATCACACTCTGCTTTAAAGCAAGAAGCACACTCTTGCTTTCTAGAGTCTCTAATACAGCAGGAAACGTGATTTTGCTGAGAACAAAGGAACGGTGTTTCCTACACATACGGACATTATATAGTCCAACTCTGCTTCTGAAACTGATACAAAGCACTGGTCCTCTAACATCCAATGCTTGTCTGTTAAGGTGAGAAACGTGTGAGCTTCGTGAACGATGCAGTTCGTTTAAGCTGAAAAGTGACTGCCCTTACGTGAAACGAAGTCTTGCTTGTAGGAAGACTCAGAGCCTGGGATTTAACTCCATTTCTGAAGTGAAACACACAGCATAGTTCTCATCCATGGATCACACTCTGCTTTAAAGCAAGAAGCACACTCTTGCTTTCTAGAGTCTCTAAGACAGCAGGATATCGGAGTGTGCCCAGAACAAAAGAACGGTGTTTCCTATACATACGGACTATATGTAGTCCAAAATTTCTTCTGAAACTGATTGAATGCACTGGTCCTCTAACATCCAATGCTTGTCAGTTAAGATGAGAAACGTGTGAGCTTAGTGAACGATGTAGTTCATTTGAGCAGAAAAGTTACTGCCCTCACCTGAAACGAAGTCTTGCTTGTAGGGAGACTCAGAGCCTCGGATTTAACTCCTTTTCTGAAGTGAAACACACAGCATAGTTTTCTTCCATGGATCACACTCTGCTTTAGAACGAGAAGCACGCTCTTGCTATCTAGAGTCTCTAAGGTAGCAGGAAACGTGAGTGTGCTGAGAACAAAAGAACAGTGTTTCCTACACATACGGACCATATCTAGTCCAAATCTGCTTCTTAAACTGATACAAAGCACTGGTCCTCTAACATCCAATGCTTGTCTGTTAAGATGAGAAACGTGTGAGCTTTGTGAACGATATAGTTCCTTTGAACTGAAAAGTGACTGCTCTTACCTGAAAAGAAGTCTTGCTTGTAGGAAGACACAGAGCCTGGGATTTAAGTCCATTTCTGAAGGGAAACACACAGCATAGTTCTCATCCATGGATCACACTCTGCTTTAGAGCAAGAAGCACACTCTTGCTTTCTAGAGTCTCTAAGACAGCAGGAAATCTGAGTGTGCCCAGAACAAAAGAACGGTGTTTCCTACACATACGGACCATATCTAGTCCAACTCTGCTTCTGAAACTGATACAAAGCACTGACCCACTAACATCCAATGCTTGTCAGTTAAGATGGGAAATGTGTGAGCTTCATGAAAGATGTAGTTCCTTTGAGCAGAAAAATGACAGCCCTTACATGAATTGAATTCTTGCTTGTAGGAAGACTCAGAGCCTGGGATTTCACTCCATTTCTGAAGTAAAACACACAGCAGTGTAATCATCCATTGATCACACTCTGCTTTAGAACAAGAAGCACACTCTTGCTTTCTAGAGTCTCTAATACAGCAGGAAACGTGATTTTGCTGAGAACAAAAGAACGGTGTTTCCTACAAATACGGACATTATATAGTCCAACTCTGCTTCTGTAACTGATACAAAGCACTGGTCCTCTAACATCCAATGCTTGTCTGTTAAGGTGAGAAACGTGTGAGCTTCGTGAACGATGTAGTTCCTTTGAGCTAAAAAGTGACTGCCCTTACCTGAAACGAAGTCTTGCTTGTAGGAAGACTCAGAGCCTGGGATTTAACTCCATTTCTGAAGGCAAACACACAGCATAGTTCTCATCCATGGATCACACTCTGCTTTAGAGCGAGAAGCACGCTCTTGCTTTGTAGAGTCTCTAAGACAGCAGGAAACGTGAGTGTGCTGAGAACAAAAGAACGGTGTTTCCTACACTTATGGACCATATCTAGTCCATCTCTGCTTCTGAAACTGATACACAGCACTGGTCCTCTAACATCCAATGCTTGTCTGTTAAGATGAGAAACGTGTGAGCTTTGTGAACGATATAGTTCCTTTGAACTGAAAAGTGACTGCTCTTACCTGAAAAGAAGTCTTTCTTGTAGGAAGACACAGAGCCTGGGATTTAAGTCCATTTCTGAAGGGAAACACACAGCATAGTTCTCATCCATGGATCACACTCTGCTTTAGAGCAAGAAGCACACTCTTGCTTTCTAGAGTCTCTAAGACAGCAGGAAATCTGAGTGTGCCCAGAACAAAAGAACGGTGTTTCCTACACATATGGACTATATGTAGACCAAAACTTCTTCTGAAACTGAGAGAATGCACTGGTCCTCTAACATCCAATGCTTGTCAGTTAAGATGAGAAACGTGTGAGCTTCGTGAAAGATGTAGTTCTTTTGAGCAGAAAAGTGACTGCCCTTACCTGAAACGAAGTCTTGCTTGTAGGGAGACTCAGAGCCTGGGATTTAACTCCTTTTCTGAAGTGAAACACACAGCATAGTTTTCATCCATGGATCACACTCTGCTTTAGAAGGAGAAGCACGCTCTTGCTTTCTAGAGTCTCTAAGACAGCAGGAAACGTGAGTGTGCTGAGAAAAAAAAACGGTGTTTCCTACACAGACTGACCATATCTAGTCCAACTCTGCTTCTGAAACTGATACACAGCACTGGTCCTCTAACATCCAATGCTTGTCAGTTAAGATGAGAAACGTGTGAGCTTCTGGAATGATGTAGTTCGTTTGAGCAGAAAAGTGACAGCCCTTACCTGAAACGAAGTCTTGCTTGGAGGAAGACTCAGAGCCTGGGATTTAACTCCAATTCCGAAGTGAAACACACAGCATAGTTCTCATCCATGGATCACGCTCTGCTTTAGAGCGAGAAGCACACTCTTGCTTTCTAGATTCTCTAATACAGCAGGAAATCTGAGTGTGCCCAGAACAAAAGAACGGTGTTTCCTACACATAGGGACCATATGTAGTCCAAATCTGCTTCTGAACCTGATACAAAGCACTGACCGTCTAACATCCAATGCTTGTCAGTTAAGATGGGAAACGTGTGAGCTTCATGAACGATGTAGTTCGTTTGAGCAGAAAAGTGACTGCCCTTACCTGAATTGAAGTCTTGCTTGTAGGAAGACTCAGAGCCTGGGATTTAACTCCATTTCTGAAGTAAAACACAGAGCAGTATAATCATCCATTGATCACACTCTGCTTTAGAACAAGAAGCACGCTCTTGCTTTCTAGAGTCTTAAGAAAGCAGGAAACGTGATTTTGCTGAGAACAAAAGAACGGAGTTTCCTACACATATGGATCATATGTAGTCCAACTCTGCTTCTGAAACTGATACAAAGCACTGACCCTCTAACATCCAATACTTGTCAGTTAAGATGAGAAACACGTGAGCTCAGTGAAGGATGTAGTTCATTTGAGCTGAAAAGTGACTGCCCTTACCTGAATCGAAGTCTTGCTTGTAGGAAGACTCAGAGCCTGGGATTTAAGTCCATTTCTGAAGTGAAACACACAGCATAGTTCTCATCCATGGATCACACTCTGCTTTAAAGCAAGAAGCACACTCTTGCTTTCTAGAGTCTCTAAGACAGCAGGATATCGGAGTGTGCCCAGAACAAAAGAACGGTGTTTCCTACACATACGGACTATCTGTAGTCCAAAATTTCTTCTGAAACTGATTGAATGCACTGGTCCTCTAACATCCAATGCTTGTCAGTTAAGATGAGAAACGTGTGAGCTTAGTGAACGATGTAGTTCATTTGAGCAGAAAAGTTACTGCCCTCACCTGAAACGAAGTCTTGCTTGTAGGGAGACTCAGAGCCTCGGATTTAACTCCTTTTCTGAAGTGAAACACACAGTATAGTTTTCTTCCATGGATCACACTCTGCTTTAGAACGAGAAGCACGCTCTTGCTATCTAGAGTCTCTAAGGTAGCAGGAAACGTGAGTGTGCTGAGAACAAAAGAACAGTGTTTCCTACACATACGGACCATATCTAGTCCAAATCTGCTTCTGAAACTGATACAAAGCACTGACCCACTAACATCCAATGCTTGTCAGTTAAGATGGGAAACGTGTGAGCTTCATGAACGATGTAGTTCCTTTGAGCAGAAAAATGACAGCCCTTACATGAATTGAATTCTTGCTTGTAGGAAGACTCAAAGCCTGGGATTTAACTCCATTTCTGAAGTAAAACACACAGCAGTGTAATCATACATTGATCACACTCTGCTTTAGAACAAGAAGCACACTCTTGCTTTCTAGAGTCTCTAATATAGCAGGAAACGTGATTTTGCTGAGAACAAAAGAACGGTGTTTCCTACACATACGGACATTATATAGTCCAACTCTGCTTCTGAAACTGATACAAAGCACTGGTCCTCTAACATCCAATGCTTGTCTGTTAAGGTGAGAAACGTGTGAGCTTCGTGAACGATGTAGTTCGTTTGAGCTGAAAAGTGACTGCCCTTACCTGAAACGAAGTCTTGCTTGTAGGAAGTCTCAGAGCCTGCGATTTAACTCCATTTCTGAAGGCAAACACACAGCATAGTTCTCATCCATGGTTCACACTCTGCTTTAGAGCAAGAAGCACACTCTTGCTTTCTAGAGTCTCTAAGACAGCAGGAAACGTGAGTGTGCCCAGAACAAAAGACCGAGGTTTCCTACACATATGGATCATATGTAGTCCAACTCTGCTTCTGAAACTGATACAAAGCACTGACCCTCTAACCTCCAATACTTGTCAGTTAAGATGAGAAACACGTGAGCTCAGTAAAGGATGTAGTTCATTTGAGCAGAAAAGTTACTGCCCTCACCTGAAAAGAAGTCTTGCTTGTAGGAAGACACAGAGCCTGGGATTTAAGTCCATTTCTGAAGGGAAACACACAGCATAGTTCTCATCCATGGATCACACTCTGCTTTAGAGCAAGAAGCACACTCTTGCTTTCTAGAGTCTCTAAGACAGCAGGAAATCTGAGTGTGCCCAGAACAAAAGAACGGTGTTTCCTACACATACGGACCATATCTAGTCCAACTCATCTTCTGAAACTGATACAAAGCACTGGTCCTCTAATATCCTATGCTTGTCAGTTAAGATGGGAAACGTGTGAGCTTCATGAACGATGTAGTTCGTTTGAGCAAAAAAGTGACTGCCCTTACCTTAAACGAAGTCTTGCTTGTACGAAGACTCAGAGCCTGGGATTTAACTCCATTTCTGAATTGAAACACACAGCAGTGTTCTCATCCATTGATCACACTCTGCTTTAGAATAAGAAGCACGCTCTTGCTTTTTAGAGTCTCTAAGACAGGAGGAAACGTGATTTTGCTGAGAACAAAAGAACGGAGTTTCCTACACATACAGACCATATCTAGTCCAAATCTGCTTCTGAAACTGATACAAAGCACTGAATCTCTAACATCCAATGCTTGTCAGTTAAGATGGGAAACGTGTGAGCTTCATGAACGATGTAGTTCGTTTGAGCAGAAAAGTGACTGCCTTACCTGAATTGAAGTCTTGCTTATAGGAAGACTCAGAGCCTGGGATTTAACTCCATTTCTGAAGGCAAACACACAGCATAGTTCTCATCCATGGATCACACTCTGCTTTAGAGCGAGAAGCACGCTCTTGCTTTCTAGAGTCTCTAAGACAGCAGGAAACGTGAGTGTGCTGAGAACAAAAGAACAGTGTTTCCTACACATACGGAACATATCTAGTCCAAATCTGTTTCTTAAACTGATACAAAGCACTGGTCCTCTAACATCCAATGCTTGTCTGTTAAGATGAGAAACGTGTGAGCTTTGTGAACGATATAGTTCCTTTGAACTGAAAAGTGACTACTCTTACCTGAAAAGAAGTCTTGCTTGTAGGAAGACACAGAGCCTGGGATTTAACTCCATTTCTGAAGGGAAACACACAGCATAGTTCTCATCCATGGATCACACTCTGCTTTAGAGCAAGAAGCACACTCTTGCTTTCTAGAGTCTCTAAGACAGCAGGAAACGTGAGTGTGCCCAGAACAAAAGACCGAGGTTTCCTACACATATGGATCATATGTAGTCCAACTCTGCTTCTGAAACTGATACAAAGCACTGACCCTCTAACATCCAATGCTTGTCAGTTAAGATGAGAAACGCGTGAGCTCAGTGAACGATGTAGTTCATTTGAGCTGAAAAGTGACTGCCATTACCTGAATCGAAGTCTTGCTTGTAGGAAGACTCAGATTCTGGGATTTAAGTCCATTTCTGAAGGGAAACACAGAGCATAGTTCTCATCCATGGATCACACTCTGCTTTAGAGCGAGAAGCACACTCTTGCTTTCTAGAGTCTCTAAGACAGCAGGATATCGGAGTGTGCCCAGAACAAAGTACGGTGTTTCCTACACATACGGACTATATGTAGTCCAAAATTTCTTCTGAAACTGATTGAATGCACTGGTCCTCTAACATCCAATGCTTGTCAGTTAAGATGAGAAACGTGTGAGCTTAGTGAACGATGTAGTTCATTTGAGCAGAAAAGTTACTGCCCTCACCTGAAACGAAGTCTTGCTTGTAGGGAGACTCATAGCCTCGGATTTAACTCCTTTTCTGAAGTGAAACACACAGCATAGTTTTCTTCCATGGATCACACTCTGCTTTAGAACGAATAGCACGCTCTTGCTTTCTAGAGTC
Source organism: Onychomys leucogaster (assembly GCA_949786385.1). Classification (NCBI taxonomy): domain Eukaryota; kingdom Metazoa; phylum Chordata; class Mammalia; order Rodentia; family Cricetidae; genus Onychomys; species Onychomys leucogaster. Next base: position 856,538 of record CATKUP010000123.1, read on the forward strand.
TCTAAGGTAGCAGGAAACATGAGTGTGCTGAGAACAAAAGAACAGTGTTTCCTACACATACGGACCATATCTAGTCCAAATCTGCTTCTTAAACTGATACAAAGCACTGGTCCTCTAACATCCAATGCTTGTCTGTTAAGATGAGAAACGTGTGAGCTTTGTGAACGATATAGTTCCTTTGAACTGAAAAGTGACTGCTCTTACCTGAAAAGAAGTCTTGCTTGTAGGAAGACACAGAGCCTGGGATTTAAGTCCATTTCTGAAGGGAAACACACAGCATAGTTCTCATCCATGGATCACACTCTGCTTTAGAGCAAGAAGCACACTCTTGCTTTCTAGAGTCTCTAAGACAGCAGGAAATCTGAGTGTGCCCAGAACAAAAGAACGGTGTTTCCTACACATACGGACCATATCTAGTCCAACTCTGCTTCTGAAACTGATACAAAGCACTGACCCACTAACATCCAATGCTTGTCAGTTAAGATGGGAAACGTGTGAGCTTCATGAACGATGTAGTTCCTTTGAGCAGAAAAATGACAGCCCTTACATGAATTGAATTCTTGCTTGTAGGAAGACTCAGAGCCTGGGATTTAACTCCATTTCTGAAGTAAAACACACAGCAGTGTAATCATCCATTGATCACACTCTGCTTTAGAACAAGAAGCACACTCTTGCTTTCTATAGTCTCTAATACAGCAGGAATCGTGATTTTGCTGAGAACAAAAGAACGGTGTTTCCTACACATACGGACATTATATAGTCCAACTCTGCTTCTGAAACTGATACAAAGCACTGGTCCTCTAACATCCAATGCTTGTCTGTTAAGGTGAGAAACGTGTGATCTTCGTGAACGATGTAGTTCGTTTGAGCTGAAAAGTGACTGCCCTTACCTGAAACGAAGTCTTGCTTGTAGGAAGTCTCAGAGCCAGGGATTTAACTCCATTTCTGAAGGCAAACACACAGCATAGTTCTCATCCATGGATCACACTCTGCTTTAGAGCGAGAAGCACGGTCTTGCTTTCTAGAGTCTCTAAGACAGCAGGAAACGTGAGTGTGCTGAGAACAAAAGAACGGTGTTTCCTACACTTATGGACCATATCTAGTCCAACTCTGCTTCTGAAACTGATACACAGCACTGGTCCTCTAACATCCAATGCTTGTCAGTTAAGATGAGAAACGTGTGGGCTTCTGGAACGATGTAGTTCGTTTGAGCAGAAAAGTGACTGCCCTTACCTGAAACGAAGTCTTGCTTGGAGGAAGACTCAGAGCCTGGGATTTAACTCCATTTCTGAAGGCAAACACACAGCATAGTTCTCATCCATGGATCACACTCTACTTTAGAGCAAGAAGCACACTCTTGCTTTCTAGAGTCTCTAAGACAGCAGGAAATCTGAGTGTGCCCAGAACAAAAGAACGGTGTTTCCTACACATACGGACTATATGTAGTCCAAAACTTCTTCTGAAACTGATAGAATGCACTGGTCCTCTAACATCCAATGCTTGTCAGTTAAGATGAGAAACGTGTGAGCTTCGTGAAAGATGTAGTTCGTTTGAGCAGAAAAGTGACTGCCCTTACCTGAAACGAAGTCTTGCTTGTAGGGAGACTCAGAGCCTGGGATTTAACTCCTTTTCTGAAGTGAAACACACAGCATAGTTTTCATCCATGGATCACACTCTGCTTTAGAACAAGAAGCACGCTCTTGCTTTCTAGAGTCTCTAAGACAGCAGGAAATCTGAGTGTGCCCAGAACAAAAGAACGGTGTTTCCTACACATACGGACCATATCTAGTCCAACTCTGCTTCTGAATCTGATACAAAGCACTGACCCACTAACATCCAATGCTTGTCAGTTAAGATGGGAAACGTGTGAGCTTCATGAACAATGTAGTTCTTTGGGCAGAAAAATGACAGCCCTTACATGAATTGAAGTCTTGCTTGTAGGAAGACTCAGAGCCTGGGATTTAACTCCATTTCTGAAGTAAAACACACAGCAGTGTAATCATCCATTGATCACACTCTGCTTTAGAACAAGAAGCAAACTCTTGCTTTCTAGACTCTCTAAGACAGCAGGAAACGTGAGTGTGCTGAGAACAAAAGAACAGTGTTTCCTACATATACGGACCATATCTAGTCCAAATCTGCTTCTTAAACTGATACAAAGCACTGGTCCTCTAACATCCAATGCTTGTCTGTTAAGATGAGAAACGTGTGAGCTTTGTGAACGATATAGTTCCTTTGAACTGAAAAGTGACTGCTCTTACCTGAAAAGAAGTCTTGCTTGTAGGAAGACACAGAGCCTGGGATTTAAGTCCATTTCTGAAGGGAAACACACAGCATAGTTCTCATCCATGGATCACACTCTGCTTTAGAGCAAGAAGCACACTCTTGCTTTCTAGAGTCTCTAAGACAGCAGGAAATCTGAGTGTGCCCAGAACAAAAGAACGGTGTTTCCTACACATACGGACCATATCTAGTCCAACTCTGCTTCTGAATCTGATACAAAGCACTGACCCACTAACATCCAATGCTTGTCAGTTAAGATGGGAAACGTGTGAGCTTCATGAACGATGTAGTTCCTTTGAGCAGAAAAATGACAGCCCTTACATGAATTGAAGTCTTGCTTGTAGGAAGACTCAGAGCCTGGGATTTAACTCCATTTCTGAAGTAAAACACACAGCAGTGTAATCATCCATTGATCACACTCTGCTTTAGAACAAGAAGCACACTCTTGCTTTCTATAGTCTCTAATACAGCAGGAATCGTGATTTTGCTGAGAACAAAAGAACGGTGTTTCCTACACATACGGACATTATATAGTCCAACTCTGCTTCTGAAACTGATACAAAGCACTGGTCCTCTAACATCCAATGCTTGTCTGTTAAGGTGAGAAACGTGTGATCTTCGTGAACGATGTAGTTCGTTTGAGCTGAAAAGTGACTGCCCTTACCTGAAACGAAGTCTTGCTTGTAGGAAGTCTCAGAGCCTGGGATTTAACTCCATTTCTGAAGGCAAACACACAGCATAGTTCTCATCCATGGATCACACTCTGCTTTAGAGCGAGAAGCACGGTCTTGCTTTCTAGAGTCTCTAAGACAGCAGGAAACGTGAGTGTGCTGAGAACAAAAGAACGGTGTTTCCTACACTTATGGACCATATCTAGTCCAACTCTGCTTCTGAAACTGATACACAGCACTGGTCCTCTAACATCCAATGCTTGTCAGTTAAGATGAGAAACGTGTGGGCTTCTGGAACGATGTAGTTCGTTTGAGCAGAAAAGTGACTGCCCTTACCTGAAACGAAGTCTTGCTTGGAGGAAGACTCAGAGCCTGGGATTTAACTCCATTTCTGAAGGCAAACACACAGCATAGTTCTCATCCATGGATCACACTCTACTTTAGAGCAAGAAGCACACTCTTGCTTTCTAGAGTCTCTAAGACAGCAGGAAATCTGAGTGTGCCCAGAACAAAAGAACGGTGTTTCCTACACATACGGACTATATGTAGTCCAAAACTTCTTCTGAAACTGATAGAATGCACTGGTCCTCTAACATCCAATGCTTGTCAGTTAAGATGAGAAACGTGTGAGCTTCGTGAAAGATGTAGTTCGTTTGAGCAGAAAAGTGACTGCCCTTACCTGAAACGAAGTCTTGCTTGTAGGGAGACTCAGAGCCTGGGATTTAACTCCTTTTCTGAAGTGAAACACACAGCATAGTTTTCATCCATGGATCACACTCTGCTTTAGAACAAGAAGCACGCTCTTGCTTTCTAGAGTCTCTAAGACAGCAGGAAATCTGAGTGTGCCCAGAACAAAAGAACGGTGTTTCCTACACATACGGACCATATCTAGTCCAACTCTGCTTCTGAATCTGATACAAAGCACTGACCCACTAACATCCAATGCTTGTCAGTTAAGATGGGAAACGTGTGAGCTTCATGAACAATGTAGTTCTTTGGGCAGAAAAATGACAGCCCTTACATGAATTGAAGTCTTGCTTGTAGGAAGACTCAGAGCCTGGGATTTAACTCCATTTCTGAAGTAAAACACACAGCAGTGTAATCATCCATTGATCACACTCTGCTTTAGAACAAGAAGCAAACTCTTGCTTTCTAGACTCTCTAAGACAGCAGGAAACGTGAGTGTGCTGAGAACAAAAGAACAGTGTTTCCTACATATACGGACCATATCTAGTCCAAATCTGCTTCTTAAACTGATACAAAGCACTGGTCCTCTAACATCCAATGCTTGTCTGTTAAGATGAGAAACGTGTGAGCTTTGTGAACGATATAGTTCCTTTGAACTGAAAAGTGACTGCTCTTACCTGAAAAGAAGTCTTGCTTGTAGGAAGACACAGAGCCTGGGATTTAAGTCCATTTCTGAAGGGAAACACACAGCATAGTTCTCATCCATGGATCACACTCTGCTTTAGAGCAAGAAGCACACTCTTGCTTTCTAGAGTCTCTAAGACAGCAGGAAATCTGAGTGTGCCCAGAACAAAAGAACGGTGTTTCCTACACATACGGACCATATCTAGTCCAACTCTGCTTCTGAATCTGATACAAAGCACTGACCCACTAACATCCAATGCTTGTCAGTTAAGATGGGAAACGTGTGAGCTTCATGAACGATGTAGTTCCTTTGAGCAGAAAAATGACAGCCCTTACATGAATTGAAGTCTTGCTTGTAGGAAGACTCAGAGCCTGGGATTTAACTCCATTTCTGAAGTAAAACACACAGCAGTGTAATCATCCATTGATCACACTCTGCTTTAGAACAAGAAGCACACTCTTGCTTTCTAGAGACTCTAATACGGCAGGAAACGTGATTTTGCTGAGAACAAAAGAACGGTGTTTCCTACACATACGGATCATATCTAGTCCAACTCTGCTTCTGAAACTGATACAAAGCACTGGTCCTCTAACATCCAATGCTTGTCAGTTAAGATGAGAAACGTGTGAGCTTCGTGAAAGATGTAGTTCTTTTGAGCAGAGAAGTGACTGCCCTTACCTGAATTGAAGTCTTGCTTGGAGGAAGACTCAGAACCTGGGATTTAACTCCATTTCTGAAGTGAAACACACAGCATAGTTCTCATCCATGGATCACACTCTGCTTTAGAGCAAGAAGCACACTCTTGCTTTCTAGAGTCTCTAATACAGCAGGAAACGTGATTTTGCTGAGAACAAAAGAACGGTGTTTCCTACACATACGGACATTATATAGTCCAACTCTGCTTCTGAAACTGATACAAAGCACTGGTCCTCTAACATCCAATGCTTGTCTGTTAAGGTGAGAAACGTGTGAGCTTCGTGAACGATGTAGTTCGTTTGAGCTGAAAAGTGACTGCCCTTACCTGAAACGAAGTCTTGCTTGTAGGAAGACTCAGAGCCTGGGATTTAACTCCATTTCTGAAGGCAAACACACAGCATAGTTCTCATCCATGGATCACACTCTGCTTTAGAGCGAGAAGCATGGTCTTGCTTTCTAGAGTCTCTAAGACAGCAGGAAACGTGAGTGTGCTGAGAACAAAAGAACGGTGTTTCCTACACTTATGGACCATATCTAGTCCAACTCTGCTTCTGAAACTGATACACAGCACTGGTCCTCTAACATCCAATGCTTGTCAGTTAAGATGAGAAACGTGTGGGCTTCTGGAACGATGTAGTTCGTTTGAGCAGAAAAGTGACTGCCCTTACCTGAAACAAAGTCTTGCTTGGAGGAAGACTCAGAGCCTGGGATTTAACTCCATTTCTGAAGTGAAACACACAGCATAGTTCTCATCCATGGATCACACTCTGCTTTAGAGCAAGAAGCACACTCTTGCTTTCTAGAGTCTCTAAGACAGCAGGAAATCTGAGTGTGCCCAGAACAAAAGAACGGTGTTTCCTACACATACGGACTATATGTAGTCCAAAACTTCTTCTGAAACTAATAGAATGCACTGGTCCTCTAACATCCAATGCTTGTCAGTTAAGATGAGAAACGTGTGAGCTTCGTGAAAGATGTAGTACTTTTGAGCAGAAAAGTGACTGCCCTTATCTGAAACGAAGTCTTGATTGTAGGGAGACTCAGAGCCTGGGATTTAACTCCTTTTCTGAAGTGAAACACACAGCATAGTTTTCATCCATGGAACACACTCTGCTTTAGAACGAGAAGCACGCTCTTGCTTTCTAGAGTCTCTAACACAGCAGGAAACGTGAGTGTGCTGAGAACAAAAGATCGGTGTTTCCTACACATACGGATCATATCTAGTCCAACTCTGCTTCTGAAACTGATACAAAGCACTGGTCCTCTAACATCCAATGCTTGTCAGTTAAGATGAGAAACGTGTGAGCTTCGTGAAAGATGTAGTTCTTTTGAGCAGAGAAGTGACTGCCCTTACCTGAATTGAAGTCTTGCTTGTAGGAAGACTCAGAGCCTGGGATTTAACTCCATTTCTGAATTGAAACACACAGCAGTGTTCTCATCCATTGATGACACTCTGCTTTAGAACAAGAAGCACGCTCTTGCTTTCTAGAGTCTCTAACACAGCAGGAAACGTGAGTGTGCTGAGAACAAAAGATCGGTGTTTCCTACACATACGGATCATATCTAGTCCAACTCTGCTTCTGAAACTGATACAAAGCACTGGTGCTCTAACATCCAATGCTTGTCTGTTAGGTGAGAAACGTGTGAGCTCAGTGAACGATGTAGTTCGTTTGAGCTGAAAAGTGACTGCCCTTACCTGTAACGAAGTCTTGCTTGTAGGAAGACTCAGAGCCTGGGATTTAACTCCATTTCTCAAGGCAAACACACAGCATAGTTCTCATCCATGGATCACACTCTGCTTTAGAGTGAGAAGCACGCTCTTGCTTTCTAGAGTCTCTAAGACAGCAGGAAACGTGAGTGTGCTGAGAACAAAAGAACGATGTTTCCTACACTTATGGACCATATCTAGTCCAACTCTGCTTCTGAAACTGATACACAGCACTGGTCCTCTAACATCCAATGCTTGTCAGTTAAGATGAGAAACGTGTGAGCTTCTGGAACGATGTAGTTCGTTTGAGCAGAAAAGTGACTGCCCTTACCTGAAACGAAGTCTTGATTGTATGGAGACTCAGAGCCTGGGATTTAACTCCTTTTCTGAAGGGAAACACACAGCATAGTTTTCATCCATGGAACACACTCTGCTTTAGAACGAGAAGCACACTCTTGCTTTCTAGAGTCTCTAATACAGCAGGAAATCTGAGTGTGCCCAGAACAAAAGAACGGTGTTTCCTACACATAGGGACCATATGTAGTCCAAATCTGCTTCTGAACCTGATACAAAGCACTGACCGTCTAACATCCAATGCTTGTCAGTTAAGATGGGAAACGTGTGAGCTTCATGAACGATGTAGTTCGTTTGAGCAGAAAAGTGACTGCCCTTACCTGAATTGAAGTCTTGCTTGTAGGAAGACTCAGAGCCGGGGATTTAACTCCATTTCTGAAGTAAAACACACAGCAGTATAATCATCCATTGATCACACTCTGCTTTAGAACAAGAAGCACGCTCTTGCTTTCTAGAGTCTCTAAGAAAGCAGGAAACGTGATTTTGCTGAGAATAAAAGAATGGTGTTTCCTACACATACGGACATTATATAGTCTAACTCTGCTTCTGAAACTGATACAAAGCACTGATCCTCTAACATCCAATGCTTGTCTGTTAAGATGAGAAACGTGTGAGCTTCGTGAACGATGTAGTTCGTTTGAGCTGAAAAGTGACTGCCCTTACCTGAAACGAAGTCTTGCCTGTAGGAAGACACAGAGCAAGGATTTAACTCCATTTCTGAAGGGAAATACACAGCATAGTTCTCATCCATGGATCACACTCTGCTTTAGAGCGAGAATCACGTTCTTTCTTTCTAAAGTCTCTAAGACAGCAGGAAATGTGAGTGTGCCCAGAACAAAAGAACGGTGTTTCCTACACATACGGACTATATGTAGTCCAAAACTTCTTCTGAAACTGATACAATGCACAGGTCCTCTAAAATCCAATGCTTGTCAGTTAAGATGATAATCGTGTGATCTTCGTTAACGATGTAGTTCCTTTGAGCAGAAAATTGACTGCCCTTACCTGAAATGAAGTCTTGCTTGTAGGAAGACTCAGAGCCTGGGATTTAACTCCATTTATGAAGTGAAACACACAGCAGTGTTCTCATCCATTGATGACTCTCTGCTTTAGAACAAGAAGCACGCTCTTGCTTTCTAGAGTCTCTAAGACAGCAGGAAATGTGAGTGTGCTGAGAACAAAAGAACGGTGTTTCGTACACATACGGACCATATCTAGTCCAACTCTGCATCTTAAACTGATACAAAGCACTGGTCATCTAACATCCAATGCTTGTCTGTTAAGATGAGAAATGTGTGAGCTCAGTGAACGATGTAGTTCTTTTGAGCTGAAAAGTGACTGCCCTTACCTGAAACGAAGTCTTGCTTGTAGGAAGACACAGAGATTGGGATTTAACTCCATTTCTGAAGGGAAACACACAGCATAGTTCTCATCCATGGATCACAATCTGCTTTAGAGCGAGAAGCACGCTCTTGCTTTCTAGAGTCTCTAACACAGCAGGAAACGTGAGTGTGCTGAGCACAAAGAACGGTGTTTCCTACACATACGGACCATATCTAGTCCAACTCTGCTTCTGAAACTCATAAAAAGCACTGGTCCTCTAACATCCAATGCTTGTCAGTTAAGATGGGAATCATGTGAGCTTCATGAACGATGTAGTTCCTTTGAACTGAAAGTGACTACCCTTACCTGAAACGAAGTCTTGCTTGTAGGAAGACACAGAGCCTGGGATTTAACTCCATTTCTGAAGGGAAACATACAGCATAGTATTCATCCATGGATCACACTGTGGTTAGAGCGAGAAGCACACTCTTGCTTTCTAGAGTCTCTAAGACAGCAGGAAATTTGAGTGTGCCCAGAACAATAGAACGGTTTTTCCTACACATATGGACCATATCCAGTCCAAATCTGCTTCTGAAACTGATATAAATCATTGACCCTCTAACATCCAATGCTTGTCATTTAAGATGAGAAACGTGTGAGCTCTGTGAACGATGTAGTTCGTTTGAGCAGAAAAGCGACTGTCCTTACCTGAAACGAAGTCTTGCTTGTAGGAAGACTCAGAGCCTGGGATTTAACTCCATTTCTGAAGGCAAACACACAGCATAGTTCTCATCCATGGATCACACTCTGCTTTAGAGCGAGAAGCACGCTCTTGCTTTCTAGAGTCTCTAAGACATCAGGAAACTTGGGTGTGCTGAGAACAAAAGAACGGTGTTTCCTACACATACGGACCATATCTAGTCCAACTCAGCTTCTGAAACTGATACAAGGCACTGGTCCTCTAACATCCAATGCTTGTCAGTTAAGATGGGAAACGTGTGAGCTTCATGAACGATGTAGTTCGTTTGAGCAGAAAAGTGACTGCCTTACTTGAATTGAAGTCTTGCTTGTAGGAAGACTCCGAGCCTGGGATTTAACTCCATTTCTGAAGGCAAACACACAGCATAGTTCTCATCCATGGATCACACTCTGCTTTAGAGCGAGAAGCACGCTCTTGCTTTCTAGAGTCTCTAAGACAGCAGGAAACGTGAGTGTCCTGAGAACAAAAGAACAGTGTTTCCTACACATACGGACCATATCTAGTCCAAATCTGTTTCTTAAACTGATACAAAGCACTGGTCCTCTAACATCCAATGCTTTTCTGTTAAGATGAGAAACGTGTGAGCTTTGTGAACGATATAGTTAATTTGAACTGAAAAGTGACTGCTCTTACCTGAAAAGAAGTCTTGCTTGTAGGAAGACACAGAGCCTGGGATTTAAGTCCATTTCTGAAGGGAAACACACAGCATAGTTCTCATCCATGGATCACACTCTGCTTTAGAGCAAGAAGCACACTCTTGCTTTCTAGAGTCTCTAAGACAGCAGGAAACGTGAGTGTGCCCAGAACAAAAGACCGAGGTTTCCTACACACATGGATCATATGTAGTCCAACTCTGCTTCTTAAACTGATACAAAGCACTGACCCTCTAACATCCAATGCTTGTCAGTTAAGATGGGAAACGTGTGAGCTTCATGAACGATGTAGTTCGTTTGAGCAGAAAAGTGACTGCCATTACCTGAAACGAAGTCTTGCTTGTAGGAAGACTCAGAGCCTGGGATTTTACTCCATTTCTGAAGTGAAACACACAGCGTAGTTCTCATCCATTGATCACACTCTGCTTTAAAGCAAGAAGCACACTCTTGCTTTCTAGAGTCTCTAATACAGCAGGAAACGTGATTTTGCTGAGAACAAAGAACGGTGTTTTCTACACATACGGACATTATATAGTCCAACTCTGCTTCTGAAACTGATACAAAGCACTGGTCCTCTAACATCCAATGCTTGTCTGTTAAGGTGAGAAACGTGTGAGCTTCGTGAACGATGTAGTTCGTTTGAGCTGAAAAGTGACTGCCCTTACCTGAAACGAAGTCTTGATTGTAGGAAGACTCAGAGCCTGGGATTTAACTCCATTTCTGAAGGCAAACACACAGCATAGTTCTCATCCATGGATCACACTCTGCTTTAAAGCACGAAGCACACTCTTGCTTTCTAGAGTCTCTAAGACAGCAGGATATCGGAGTGTGCCCAGAACAAAAGAACGGTGTTTCCTACACATACGGACTATATGTAGTCCAAAATTTCTTCTGAAACTGATTGAATGCACTGGTCCTCTAACATCCCATGCATGTCAGTTAAGATGAGAAACGTGTGAGCTTGTGAACGATGTAGTTCATTTGAGCAGAAAAGTGACTGCCCTCACCTGAAACGAAGTCTTGCTTGTAGGGAGACTCAGAGCCTGGGATTTAACTCCTTTTCTGAAGTGAAACACACAGCATAGTTTTCATCCATGGATCACACTCTGCTTTAGAACGAGAAGCACGCTCTTGCTTTCTAGAGTCTCTAAGACAGCAGGAAACGTGAGTGTGCTGAGAACGAAAGAACAGTGTTTCCTACACATACGGACCATATCTAGTACAAATCTGCTTCTTAAACTGACACAAAGCACTGGTCCTCTAACATCCAATGCTTGTCTGTTAAGATGAGAAACGTGTGAGCTTTGTGAACGATATAGTCCCTTTGAACTGAAAAGTGACTGCTCTTACCTGAAAAGAAGTCTTGCTTGTAGGAAGACACAGAGCCTGGGATTTAAGTCCATTTCTCAAGGGAAACATACAGCATAGTTCTCATCCATGGATCACACTCTGCTTTAGAGCAAGAAGCACACTCTTGCTTTCTAGAGTCTCTAAGACAGCAGGAAATCTGAGTGTGCCCAGAACAAAAGAACGGTGTTTCCTACACATACGGACCATATCTAGTCCAACTCTGCTTCTGAAACTGATACAAAGCACTGACCCAATAACATCCAATGCTTGTCAGTTAAGATGGGAAACGTGTGAGCTTCATGACGATGTAGTTCCTTTGAGCAGAAAAATGACAGCCCTTACATGAATTGAAGTCTTGCTTGTAGGAAGACTCAGAACCTGGGATTTAACTCCATTTCTGAAGTAAAACACACAGCAGTGTAATCATCCATTGATCACACTCTGCTTTAGAACAAGAAGCACACTCTTGCTTTCTAGAGTCTCTAATACAGCAGGAAACGTGATATTGCTGAGAACAAAAGAACGGTGTTTCCTACACATACGGACATTATATAGTCCAACTCTGCTTCTGAAACTGATACAAAGCACTGGTCCTCTAACATCCAATGCTTGTCTGTTAAGGTGAGAAACGTGTGAGCTTCGTGAACGATGTAGTTCGTTTGAGCTTAAAAGTGACTGCCCTTACCTGAATCGAAGTCTTGCTTGTAGGAAGACTCAGAGCCTGGGATTTAACTCCTTTTCTCAAGGCAAACACACAGCATAGTTCTCTTCCATGGATCACACTCTGCTTTAGAGCGAGAAGCATGCTCTTGCTTTCTAGAGTCTCTAAGACAGCAGGAAACGTGAGTGTGCTGAGAACAAAAGAACTGTGTTTCCTACACTTATGGACCATATCTAGTCCAACTCTGCTTCTGAAACTGATACACAGCACTGGTGCTCTAACATCCAATGCTTGTCAGTTAAGATGAGAAACGTGTGTGCTTCTGGAACGATGTAGTTCGTTTGAGCAGAAAAGTGACTGCCCTTACCTGAAACGAAGTCTTGCTTGGAGGAAGACTCAGAGCCTGGGATTTAACTCCATTTCTGAAGTGAAACACACAGCATAGTTCTCATCCATGGATGACACTCTGCTTTAGAGCAAGAAGCACGCTCTTGCTTTCTAGAGTCTCTAACACAGAAGGAAACGTGAGTGTGCTGAGAACAAAAGATCGGTGTTTCCTACACATACGGACCATATCTAGTCCAACTCTGCTTCTGAAACTGATACAAAGCACTGACCCACTAACATCCAATGCGTGTCAGTTAAGATGGGAAACGTGTGAGCTTCATGAACAATGTAGTTCCTTTGAGCAGAAAAATGACAGCCCTTACATGAATTGAAGTCTTGCTTGTAGGAAGACTCAGAGCCTGGGATTTAACTCCATTTCTGAATTAAAACACATAGCAGTGTAATCATCCATTGATCACACTCTGCTTTAGAACAAGAAGCACGCTCTTGCTTTCTAGAGTCTCTAAGAAATCAGGAAACGTGATTTTGCTGAGAACAAAAGAACGGTGTTTCCTACACATACGGACGTTATATAGTACAACTCTGCTTCTTAAACTGATACAAAGCACTAGTCCTCTAACGTCCAATGCTTGTCTGTTAAGATGAGAAACGTGTGAGCTTCGTGAACAATGTAGTTCGTTTGAGCTGAAAAGTGACTGCCCTTACCTGAAACGAAGTCTTGCTTGTACGAAGACTCAGAGCCAGGGATTTAACTCCATTTCTGAATTGAAACACACAGCAGTGTTCTCATCCATTGATCACACTCTGCTTTAGAATAAGAAGCGCACTCTTGCTTTTTAGAGTCTCTAAGACAGGAGGAAACGTGATTTTGCTGAGAACAAAAGAACGGAGTTTCCTACACATACGGACCATATCTAGTCCAAATCTGCTTCTGAAACTGATACAAAGCACTGACCCTCTAACATCCAATGCTTGTCAGTTAAGATGGGAAACGTGTGAGCTTCATGAACGATGTAGTTCGTTTGAGCAGAAAAGTGACTGCCCTTAACTGAAACGAAGTCTTGCTTGGAGGAAGACTCAGAGCCTGGGATTTAACTCCATTTCTGAAGTGAAACACACAGCATAGTTCTCATCCATGGATGACACTCTGCTTTAGAGCAAGAAGCACGCTCTTGCTTTCTAGAGTCTCTAACACAGAAGGAAACGTGAGTGTGCTGAGAACAAAAGATCGGTGTTTCCTACACATACGGACCATATCTAGTCCAACTCTGCTTCTGAAACTGATACAAAGCACTGACCCACTAACATCCAATGCGTGTCAGTTAAGATGGGAAACGTGTGAGCTTCATGAACAATGTAGTTCCTTTGAGCAGAAAAATGACAGCCCTTACATGAATTGAAGTCTTGCTTGTAGGAAGACTCAGAGCCTGGGATTTAACTCCATTTCTGAATTAAAACACATAGCAGTGTAATCATCCATTGATCACACTCTGCTTTAGAACAAGAAGCACGCTCTTGCTTTCTAGAGTCTCTAAGAAATCAGGAAACGTGATTTTCCTGAGAACAAAAGAACGGTGTTTCCTACACATACGGACGTTATATAGTACAACTCTGCTTCTTAAACTGATACAAAGCACTAGTCCTCTAACGTCCAATGCTTGTCTGTTAAGATGAGAAACGTGTGAGCTTCGTGAACAATGTAGTTCGTTTGAGCTGAAAAGTGACTGCCCTTACCTGAAACGAAGTCTTGCTTGTACGAAGACTCAGAGCCAGGGATTTAACTCCATTTCTGAATTGAAACACACAGCAGTGTTCTCATCCATTGATCACACTCTGCTTTAGAATAAGAAGCGCACTCTTGCTTTTTAGAGTCTCTAAGACAGGAGGAAACGTGATTTTGCTGAGAACAAAAGAACGGAGTTTCCTACACATACGGACCATATCTAGTCCAAATCTGCTTCTGAAACTGATACAAAGCACTGACCCTCTAACATCCAATGCTTGACAGTTAAGATGGGAAACGTGTGAGCTTCATGAACGATGTAGTTCGTTTGAGCAGAAAAGTGACTGCCTTACTTGAATTGAAGTCTTGCTTGTAGGAAGACTCCGAGCCTGGGATTTAACTCCATTTCTGAAGGCAAACACACAGCATAGTTCTCATCCATGGATCACACTCTGCTTTAGAGCGAGAAGCACGCTCTTGCTTTCTAGAGTCTCTAAGACAGCAGGAAACGTGAGTGTCCTGAGAACAAAAGAACAGTGTTTCCTACACATACGGACCATATCTAGTCCAAATCTGTTTCTTAAACTGATACAAAGCACTGGTCCTCTAACATCCAATGCTTTTCTGTTAAGATGAGAAACGTGTGAGCTTTGTGAACGATATAGTTAATTTGAACTGAAAAGTGACTGCTCTTACCTGAAAAGAAGTCTTGCTTGTAGGAAGACACAGAGCCTGGGATTTAAGTCCATTTCTGAAGGGAAACACACAGCATAGTTCTCATCCATGGATCACACTCTGCTTTAGAGCAAGAAGCACACTCTTGCTTTCTAGAGTCTCTAAGACAGCAGGAAACGTGAGTGTGCCCAGAACAAAAGACCGAGGTTTCCTACACACATGGATCATATGTAGTCCAACTCTGCTTCTTAAACTGATACAAAGCACTGACCCTCTAACATCCAATGCTTGTCAGTTAAGATGGGAAACGTGTGAGCTTCATGAACGATGTAGTTCGTTTGAGCAGAAAAGTGACTGCCATTACCTGAAACGAAGTCTTGCTTGTAGGAAGACTCAGAGCCTGGGATTTTACTCCATTTCTGAAGTGAAACACACAGCGTAGTTCTCATCCATTGATCACACTCTGCTTTAAAGCAAGAAGCACACTCTTGCTTTCTAGAGTCTCTAATACAGCAGGAAACGTGATTTTGCTGAGAACAAAGAACGGTGTTTTCTACACATACGGACATTATATAGTCCAACTCTGCTTCTGAAACTGATACAAAGCACTGGTCCTCTAACATCCAATGCTTGTCTGTTAAGGTGAGAAACGTGTGAGCTTCGTGAACGATGTAGTTCGTTTGAGCTGAAAAGTGACTGCCCTTACCTGAAACGAAGTCTTGATTGTAGGAAGACTCAGAGCCTGGGATTTAACTCCATTTCTGAAGGCAAACACACAGCATAGTTCTCATCCATGGATCACACTCTGCTTTAAAGCACGAAGCACACTCTTGCTTTCTAGAGTCTCTAAGACAGCAGGATATCGGAGTGTGCCCAGAACAAAAGAACGGTGTTTCCTACACATACGGACTATATGTAGTCCAAAATTTCTTCTGAAACTGATTGAATGCACTGGTCCTCTAACATCCCATGCATGTCAGTTAAGATGAGAAACGTGTGAGCTTGTGAACGATGTAGTTCATTTGAGCAGAAAAGTGACTGCCCTCACCTGAAACGAAGTCTTGCTTGTAGGGAGACTCAGAGCCTGGGATTTAACTCCTTTTCTGAAGTGAAACACACAGCATAGTTTTCATCCATGGATCACACTCTGCTTTAGAACGAGAAGCACGCTCTTGCTTTCTAGAGTCTCTAAGACAGCAGGAAACGTGAGTGTGCTGAGAACGAAAGAACAGTGTTTCCTACACATACGGACCATATCTAGTACAAATCTGCTTCTTAAACTGACACAAAGCACTGGTCCTCTAACATCCAATGCTTGTCTGTTAAGATGAGAAACGTGTGAGCTTTGTGAACGATATAGTTCCTTTGAACTGAAAAGTGACTGCTCTTACCTGAAAAGAAGTCTTGCTTGTAGGAAGACACAGAGCCTGGGATTTAAGTCCATTTCTCAAGGGAAACATACAGCATAGTTCTCATCCATGGATCACACTCTGCTTTAGAGCAAGAAGCACACTCTTGCTTTCTAGAGTCTCTAAGACAGCAGGAAATCTGAGTGTGCCCAGAACAAAAGAACGGTGTTTCCTACACATACGGACCATATCTAGTCCAACTCTGCTTCTGAAACTGATACAAAGCACTGACCCAATAACATCCAATGCTTGTCAGTTAAGATGGGAAACGTGTGAGCTTCATGACGATGTAGTTCCTTTGAGCAGAAAAATGACAGCCCTTACATGAATTGAAGTCTTGCTTGTAGGAAGACTCAGAACCTGGGATTTAACTCCATTTCTGAAGTAAAACACACAGCAGTGTAATCATCCATTGATCACACTCTGCTTTAGAACAAGAAGCACACTCTTGCTTTCTAGAGTCTCTAATACAGCAGGAAACGTGATATTGCTGAGAACAAAAGAACGGTGTTTCCTACACATACGGACATTATATAGTCCAACTCTGCTTCTGAAACTGATACAAAGCACTGGTCCTCTAACATCCAATGCTTGTCTGTTAAGGTGAGAAACGTGTGAGCTTCGTGAACGATGTAGTTCGTTTGAGCTTAAAAGTGACTGCCCTTACCTGAATCGAAGTCTTGCTTGTAGGAAGACTCAGAGCCTGGGATTTAACTCCTTTTCTCAAGGCAAACACACAGCATAGTTCTCTTCCATGGATCACACTCTGCTTTAGAGCGAGAAGCATGCTCTTGCTTTCTAGAGTCTCTAAGACAGCAGGAAACGTGATTTTGCTGAGAACAAAGAACGGTGTTTTCTACACATACGGACATTATATAGTCCAACTCTGCTTCTGAAACTGATACAAAGCACTGGTCCTCTAACATCCAATGCTTGTCTGTTAAGGTGAGAAACGTGTGAGCTTCGTGAACGATGTAGTTCGTTTGAGCTGAAAAGTGACTGCCCTTACCTGAAACGAAGTCTTGATTGTAGGAAGACTCAGAGCCTGGGATTTAACTCCATTTCTGAAGGCAAACACACAGCATAGTTCTCATCCATGGATCACACTCTGCTTTAAAGCACGAAGCACACTCTTGCTTTCTAGAGTCTCTAAGACAGCAGGATATCGGAGTGTGCCCAGAACAAAAGAACGGTGTTTCCTACACATACGGACTATATGTAGTCCAAAATTTCTTCTGAAACTGATTGAATGCACTGGTCCTCTAACATCCCATGCATGTCAGTTAAGATGAGAAACGTGTGAGCTTGTGAACGATGTAGTTCATTTGAGCAGAAAAGTGACTGCCCTCACCTGAAACGAAGTCTTGCTTGTAGGGAGACTCAGAGCCTGGGATTTAACTCCTTTTCTGAAGTGAAACACACAGCATAGTTTTCATCCATGGATCACACTCTGCTTTAGAACGAGAAGCACGCTCTTGCTTTCTAGAGTCTCTAAGACAGCAGGAAACGTGAGTGTGCTGAGAACGAAAGAACAGTGTTTCCTACACATACGGACCATATCTAGTACAAATCTGCTTCTTAAACTGACACAAAGCACTGGTCCTCTAACATCCAATGCTTGTCTGTTAAGATGAGAAACGTGTGAGCTTTGTGAACGATATAGTTCCTTTGAACTGAAAAGTGACTGCTCTTACCTGAAAAGAAGTCTTGCTTGTAGGAAGACACAGAGCCTGGGATTTAAGTCCATTTCTCAAGGGAAACATACAGCATAGTTCTCATCCATGGATCACACTCTGCTTTAGAGCAAGAAGCACACTCTTGCTTTCTAGAGTCTCTAAGACAGCAGGAAATCTGAGTGTGCCCAGAACAAAAGAACGGTGTTTCCTACACATACGGACCATATCTAGTCCAACTCTGCTTCTGAAACTGATACAAAGCACTGACCCAATAACATCCAATGCTTGTCAGTTAAGATGGGAAACGTGTGAGCTTCATGACGATGTAGTTCCTTTGAGCAGAAAAATGACAGCCCTTACATGAATTGAAGTCTTGCTTGTAGGAAGACTCAGAACCTGGGATTTAACTCCATTTCTGAAGTAAAACACACAGCAGTGTAATCATCCATTGATCACACTCTGCTTTAGAACAAGAAGCACACTCTTGCTTTCTAGAGTCTCTAATACAGCAGGAAACGTGATATTGCTGAGAACAAAAGAACGGTGTTTCCTACACATTCGGACATTATATAGTCCAACTCTGCTTCTGAAACTGATACAAAGCACTGGTCCTCTAACATCCAATGCTTGTCTGTTAAGGTGAGAAACGTGTGAGCTTCGTGAACGATGTAGTTCGTTTGAGCTTAAAAGTGACTGCCCTTACCTGAATCGAAGTCTTGCTTGTAGGAAGACTCAGAGCCTGGGATTTAACTCCTTTTCTCAAGGCAAACACACAGCATAGTTCTCTTCCATGGATCACACTCTGCTTTAGAGCGAGAAGCATGCTCTTGCTTTCTAGAGTCTCTAAGACAGCAGGAAACGTGAGTGTGCTGAGAACAAAAGAACTGTGTTTCCTACACTTATGGACCATATCTAGTCCAACTCTGCTTCTGAAACTGATACACAGCACTGGTGCTCTAACATCCAATGCTTGTCAGTTAAGATGAGAAACGTGTGTGCTTCTGGAACGATGTAGTTCGTTTGAGCAGAAAAGTGACTGCCGTTACCTGAAACGAAGTCTTGCTTGTAGGAAGACACAGAGCCTGGGATTTAACTCCATTTCTGAAGTGAAACACACAGCATAGTTCTCATCCATGGATGACACTCTGCTTTAGAGCAAGAAGCACGCTCTTGCTTTCTAGAGTCTCTAACACAGAAGGAAACGTGAGTGTGCTGAGAACAAAAGATCGGTGTTTCCTACACATACGGACCATATCTAGTCCAACTCTGCTTCTGAAACTGATACAAAGCACTGACCCACTAACATCCAATGCGTGTCAGTTAAGATGGGAAACGTGTGAGCTTCATGAACAATGTAGTTCCTTTGAGCAGAAAAATGACAGCCCTTACATGAATTGAAGTCTTGCTTGTAGGAAGACTCAGAGCCTGGGATTTAACTCCATTTCTGAATTAAAACACATAGCAGTGTAATCATCCATTGATCACACTCTGCTTTAGAACAAGAAGCACGCTCTTGCTTTCTAGAGTCTCTAAGAAATCAGGAAACGTGATTTTGCTGAGAACAAAAGAACGGTGTTTCCTACACATACGGACGTTATATAGTACAACTCTGCTTCTTAAACTGATACAAAGCACTAGTCCTCTAACGTCCAATGCTTGTCTGTTAAGATGAGAAACGTGTGAGCTTCGTGAACAATGTAGTTCGTTTGAGCTGAAAAGTGACTGCCCTTACCTGAAACGAAGTCTTGCTTGTACGAAGACTCAGAGCCAGGGATTTAACTCCATTTCTGAATTGAAACACACAGCAGTGTTCTCATCCATTGATCACACTCTGCTTTAGAATAAGAAGCGCACTCTTGCTTTTTAGAGTCTCTAAGACAGGAGGAAACGTGATTTTGCTGAGAACAAAAGAACGGAGTTTCCTAAACATACGGACCATATCTAGTCCAAATCTGCTTCTGAAACTGATACAAAGCACTGACCCTCTAACATCCAATGCTTGTCAGTTAAGATGGGAAACGTGTGAGCTTCATGAACGATGTAGTTCGTTTGAGCAGAAAAGTGACTGCCCTTAACTGAAACGAAGTCTTGCTTGGAGGAAGACTCAGAGCCTGGGATTTAACTCCATTTCTGAAGTGAAACACACAGCATAGTTCTCATCCATGGATGACACTCTGCTTTAGAGCAAGAAGCACGCTCTTGCTTTCTAGAGTCTCTAACACAGAAGGAAACGTGAGTGTGCTGAGAACAAAAGATCGGTGTTTCCTACACATACGGACCATATCTAGTCCAACTCTGCTTCTGAAACTGATACAAAGCACTGACCCACTAACATCCAATGCGTGTCAGTTAAGATGGGAAACGTGTGAGCTTCATGAACAATGTAGTTCCTTTGAGCAGAAAAATGACAGCCCTTACATGAATTGAAGTCTTGCTTGTAGGAAGACTCAGAGCCTGGGATTTAACTCCATTTCTGAATTAAAACACATAGCAGTGTAATCATCCATTGATCACACTCTGCTTTAGAACAAGAAGCACGCTCTTGCTTTCTAGAGTCTCTAAGAAATCAGGAAACGTGATTTTCCTGAGAACAAAAGAACGGTGTTTCCTACACATACGGACGTTATATAGTACAACTCTGCTTCTTAAACTGATACAAAGCACTAGTCCTCTAACGTCCAATGCTTGTCTGTTAAGATGAGAAACGTGTGAGCTTCGTGAACAATGTAGTTCGTTTGAGCTGAAAAGTGACTGCCCTTACCTGAAACGAAGTCTTGCTTGTACGAAGACTCAGAGCCAGGGATTTAACTCCATTTCTGAATTGAAACACACAGCAGTGTTCTCATCCATTGATCACACTCTGCTTTAGAATAAGAAGCGCACTCTTGCTTTTTAGAGTCTCTAAGACAGGAGGAAACGTGATTTTGCTGAGAACAAAAGAACGGAGTTTCCTACACATACGGACCATATCTAGTCCAAATCTGCTTCTGAAACTGATACAAAGCACTGACCCTCTAACATCCAATGCTTGACAGTTAAGATGGGAAACGTGTGAGCTTCATGAACGATGTAGTTCGTTTGAGCAGAAAAGTGACTGCCTTACTTGAATTGAAGTCTTGCTTGTAGGAAGACTCCGAGCCTGGGATTTAACTCCATTTCTGAAGGCAAACACACAGCATAGTTCTCATCCATGGATCACACTCTGCTTTAGAGCGAGAAGCACGCTCTTGCTTTCTAGAGTCTCTAAGACAGCAGGAAACGTGAGTGTCCTGAGAACAAAAGAACAGTGTTTCCTACACATACGGACCATATCTAGTCCAAATCTGTTTCTTAAACTGATACAAAGCACTGGTCCTCTAACATCCAATGCTTTTCTGTTAAGATGAGAAACGTGTGAGCTTTGTGAACGATATAGTTAATTTGAACTGAAAAGTGACTGCTCTTACCTGAAAAGAAGTCTTGCTTGTAGGAAGACACAGAGCCTGGGATTTAAGTCCATTTCTGAAGGGAAACACACAGCATAGTTCTCATCCATGGATCACACTCTGCTTTAGAGCAAGAAGCACACTCTTGCTTTCTAGAGTCTCTAAGACAGCAGGAAACGTGAGTGTGCCCAGAACAAAAGACCGAGGTTTCCTACACACATGGATCATATGTAGTCCAACTCTGCTTCTTAAACTGATACAAAGCACTGACCCTCTAACATCCAATGCTTGTCAGTTAAGATGGGAAACGTGTGAGCTTCATGAACGATGTAGTTCGTTTGAGCAGAAAAGTGACTGCCATTACCTGAAACGAAGTCTTGCTTGTAGGAAGACTCAGAGCCTGGGATTTTACTCCATTTCTGAAGTGAAACACACAGCGTAGTTCTCATCCATTGATCACACTCTGCTTTAAAGCAAGAAGCACACTCTTGCTTTCTAGAGTCTCTAATACAGCAGGAAACGTGATTTTGCTGAGAACAAAGAACGGTGTTTTCTACACATACGGACATTATATAGTCCAACTCTGCTTCTGAAACTGATACAAAGCACTGGTCCTCTAACATCCAATGCTTGTCTGTTAAGGTGAGAAACGTGTGAGCTTCGTGAACGATGTAGTTCGTTTGAGCTGAAAAGTGACTGCCCTTACCTGAAACGAAGTCTTGATTGTAGGAAGACTCAGAGCCTGGGATTTAACTCCATTTCTGAAGGCAAACACACAGCATAGTTCTCATCCATGGATCACACTCTGCTTTAAAGCACGAAGCACACTCTTGCTTTCTAGAGTCTCTAAGACAGCAGGATATCGGAGTGTGCCCAGAACAAAAGAACGGTGTTTCCTACACATACGGACTATATGTAGTCCAAAATTTCTTCTGAAACTGATTGAATGCACTGGTCCTCTAACATCCCATGCATGTCAGTTAAGATGAGAAACGTGTGAGCTTGTGAACGATGTAGTTCATTTGAGCAGAAAAGTGACTGCCCTCACCTGAAACGAAGTTTGCTTGTAGGGAGACTCAGAGCCTGGGATTTAACTCCTTTTCTGAAGTGAAACACACAGCATAGTTTTCATCCATGGATCACACTCTGCTTTAGAACGAGAAGCACGCTCTTGCTTTCTAGAGTCTCTAAGACAGCAGGAAACGTGAGTGTGCTGAGAACGAAAGAACAGTGTTTCCTACACATACGGACCATATCTAGTCCAACTCTGCTTCTGAAACTGATACAAAGCACTGACCCAATAACATCCAATGCTTGTCAGTTAAGATGGGAAACGTGTGAGCTTCATGACGATGTAGTTCCTTTGAGCAGAAAAATGACAGCCCTTACATGAATTGAAGTCTTGCTTGTAGGAAGACTCAGAACCTGGGATTTAACTCCATTTCTGAAGTAAAACACACAGCAGTGTAATCATCCATTGATCACACTCTGCTTTAGAACAAGAAGCACACTCTTGCTTTCTAGAGTCTCTAATACAGCAGGAAACGTGATATTGCTGAGAACAAAAGAACGGTGTTTCCTACACATACGGACATTATATAGTCCAACTCTGCTTCTGAAACTGATACAAAGCACTGGTCCTCTAACATCCAATGCTTGTCTGTTAAGGTGAGAAACGTGTGAGCTTCGTGAACGATGTAGTTCGTTTGAGCTTAAAAGTGACTGCCCTTACCTGAATCGAAGTCTTGCTTGTAGGAAGACTCAGAGCCTGGGATTTAACTCCTTTTCTCAAGGCAAACACACAGCATAGTTCTCTTCCATGGATCACACTCTGCTTTAGAGCGAGAAGCATGCTCTTGCTTTCTAGAGTCTCTAAGACAGCAGGAAACGTGAGTGTGCTGAGAACAAAAGAACTGTGTTTCCTACACTTATGGACCATATCTAGTCCAACTCTGCTTCTGAAACTGATACACAGCACTGGTGCTCTAACATCCAATGCTTGTCAGTTAAGATGAGAAACGTGTGTGCTTCTGGAACGATGTAGTTCGTTTGAGCAGAAAAGTGACTGCCCTTACCTGAAACGAAGTCTTGCTTGGAGGAAGACTCAGAGCCTGGGATTTAACTCCATTTCTGAAGTGAAACACACAGCATAGTTCTCATCCATGGATGACACTCTGCTTTAGAGCAAGAAGCACGCTCTTGCTTTCTAGAGTCTCTAACACAGAAGGAAACGTGAGTGTGCTGAGAACAAAAGATCGGTGTTTCCTACACATACGGACCATATCTAGTCCAACTCTGCTTCTGAAACTGATACAAAGCACTGACCCACTAACATCCAATGCGTGTCAGTTAAGATGGGAAACGTGTGAGCTTCATGAACAATGTAGTTCCTTTGAGCAGAAAAATGACAGCCCTTACATGAATTGAAGTCTTGCTTGTAGGAAGACTCAGAGCCTGGGATTTAACTCCATTTCTGAATTAAAACACATAGCAGTGTAATCATCCATTGATCACACTCTGCTTTAGAACAAGAAGCACGCTCTTGCTTTCTAGAGTCTCTAAGAAATCAGGAAACGTGATTTTGCTGAGAACAAAAGAACGGTGTTTCCTACACATATGGACGTTATATAGTACAACTCTGCTTCTTAAACTGATACAAAGCACTAGTCCTCTAACGTCCAATGCTTGTCTGTTAAGATGAGAAACGTGTGAGCTTCGTGAACAATGTAGTTCGTTTGAGCTGAAAAGTGACTGCCCTTACCTGAAACGAAGTCTTGC
Source organism: Onychomys leucogaster (assembly GCA_949786385.1). NCBI lineage: Eukaryota > Metazoa > Chordata > Mammalia > Rodentia > Cricetidae > Onychomys > Onychomys leucogaster. The sequence goes on from CATKUP010000123.1 coordinate 880,403, forward strand.
TTGTACGAAGACTCAGAGCCAGGGATTTAACTCCATTTCTGAATTGAAACACACAGCAGTGTTCTCATCCATTGATCACACTCTGCTTTAGAATAAGAAGCGCACTCTTGCTTTTTAGAGTCTCTAAGACAGGAGGAAACGTGATTTTGCTGAGAACAAAAGAACGGAGTTTCCTACACATACGGACCATATCTAGTCCAAATCTGCTTCTGAAACTGATACAAAGCACTGACCCTCTAACATCCAATGCTTGTCAGTTAAGATGGGAAACGTGTGAGCTTCATGAACGATGTAGTTCGTTTGAGCAGAAAAGTGACTGCCCTTACCTGAAACGAAGTCTTGCTTGGAGGAAGACTCAGAGCCTGGGATTTAACTCCATTTCTGAAGTGAAACACACAGCATAGTTCTCATCCATGGATGACACTCTGCTTTACAGCAAGAAGCACGCTCTTGCTTTCTAGAGTCTCTAACACAGAAGGAAACGTGAGTGTGCTGAGAACAAAAGATCGGTGTTTCCTACACATACGGACCATATCTAGTCCAACTCTGCTTCTGAAACTGATACAAAGCACTGACCCACTAACATCCAATGCGTGTCAGTTAAGATGGGAAACGTGTGAGCTTCATGAACAATGTAGTTCCTTTGAGCAGAAAAATGACAGCCCTTACATGAATTGAAGTCTTGCTTGTAGGAAGACTCAGAGCCTGGGATTTAACTCCATTTCTGAATTAAAACACACAGCAGTGTAATCATCCATTGATCACACTCTGCTTTAGAACAAGAAGCACGCTCTTGCTTTCTAGAGTCTCTAAGAAATCAGGAAACGTGATTTTCCTGAGAACAAAAGAACGGTGTTTCCTACACATACGGACGTTATATAGTACAACTCTGCTTCTTAAACTGATACAAAGCACTAGTCCTCTAACGTCCAATGCTTGTCTGTTAAGATGAGAAACGTGTGAGCTTCGTGAACAATGTAGTTCGTTTGAGCTGAAAAGTGACTGCCCTTACCTGAAACGAAGTCTTGCTTGTACGAAGACTCAGAGCCAGGGATTTAACTCCATTTCTGAATTGAAACACACAGCAGTGTTCTCATCCATTGATCACAGTCTGCTTTAGAATAAGAAGCGCACTCTTGCTTTTTAGAGTCTCTAAGACAGGAGGAAACGTGATTTTGCTAGGAACAAAAGAACGGAGTTTCCTACACATACGGACCATATCTAGTCCAAATCTGCTTCTGAAACTGATACAGAGCACTGACCCTCTAACATCCAATGCTTGACAGTTAAGATGGGAAACGTGTGAGCTTCATGAACGATGTAGTTCGTTTGAGCAGAAAAGTGACTGCCTTACCTGAATTGAAGTCTTGCTTGTAGGAAGACTCAGAGCCTGGGATTTAACTCCATTTCTGAAGGCAAACATACAGCATAGTTCTCATCCATGGATCACACTCTGCTTTAGAGCAAGATGCACGCTCTTGCTTGCTAGAGTCTCTAAGACAGCAGGAAAAGTGAGTGTGCCCAGAACAAAAGAACGTTGTTTCCTACACATACGGATTATATGTAGTCCAAAACTTCTTCTGAAACAGATAGAATGCACTGGTCCTCTAACATCCAATGCTTGTCAGTTAAGATGAGAAACGTGTGTGCTTCGTGAAAGATGTAGTTCGTTTGAGCAGAAAAGTGACTGCCCTTACCTGAAACGAAGTCTTGCTTGTAGGGAGACTCAGAGCCTGGGATTTAACTCCTTTTCTGAATTGAAACACACAGCAGTGTTCTCATCCATTGATTCCACTCTGCTTTAGAGCGAGAAGCACGCTCTTGCTTTTAGAGTCTCTAACACAGCAGGAAACGTGAGTGTGCTGAGAACAAAAGATCGGTGTTTCCTACACATACGGACCATATCTAGTCCAACTCTGCTTCTGAAACTGATACAAAGCACTGACCCACTAACATCCAATGCGTGTCAGTTAAGATGGGAAACGTGTGAGCTTCATGAACGATGTAGTTCCTTTGAGCAGAAAAATGACAGCCCTTACATGAATTGAAGTCTTGCTTGTAGGAAGACTCAGAGCCTGGGATTTAACTCCATTTCTGAAGTAAAATACACAGCAGTGTAATCATCCATTGATCACACTCTGCTTTAGAACAAGAAGCACGCTCTTGCTTTCTAGAGTCTCTAAGAAAGCAGGAAACGTGATTTTGCTGAGAACAAAAGAACGGTGTTTCCTACACATACGGACATTATATAGTCCAACTATGCTTCTTAAACTGATACAAAGCACTGGTCCTCTAACATCCAATGCTTGTCTGTTAAGATGAGAAACGTGTGAGCTTCGTGAACAATGTAGTTCGTTTGAGCTGAAAAGTGACTGCCCTTACCTGAAACGAAGTCTTGCCTGTAGGAAGACACAGAGCAAGGGATTTAACTCCATTTTTGAAGGGAAACACACAGCATAGTTCTCATCCATGGATCACACTCTGCTTTAGAGCGAGAAGCACGCTCTTGCTTTCTAGAGTCTCTAAGACAGCAGGAAATCTGAGTGTGCCCAGAACAAAAGAACGGTGTTTCCTACACATACGGACTATATGTAGTCCAAAACTTCTTCTGAAACTGATACAAAGCACTGGTCCTCTAACATCCAATGCTTGTCTGTTAAGATGAGAAACGTGTGAGCTTCTGGAACGATGTAGTTCGTTTGAGCAGAAAAGTGACTGCCCTTACCTGAAACGAAGTCTTGCTTGGAGGAAGACTCAGAGCCTGGGATTTAACTCCATTTCTGAAGTGAAACACACAGCATAGTTCTCATCCATGGATCACACTCTGCTTTAGAGCAAGAAGCACACTCTTGCTTACTAGAGTCTCTAAGACAGCAGGAAATCTGAGTGTGCCCAAAACAAAAGAACGGTGTTTCCTACACATACAGACTATATGTAGTCCAAAACTTCTTCTGAAACTGATAGAATGCACTGGTCCTCTAACATCCAATGCTTGTCAGTTAAGATGAGAAACGTGTGAGCTTCGTGAAAGATGTAATTCGTTTGAGCAGAAAAGTGACTGCCCTTACCTGAAACGAAGTCTTGCTTGTAGGGAGACTCAGAGCCTGGGATTTAACTCCTTTTCTGAAGTGAAACACACAGCATAGTTTTCATCCATGGATCACACTCTGCTTTAGAACGAGAAGCACGCTCTTGCTTTCTAGAGTCTCCAAGACAGCAGGAAACATGAGTGTGCTGAGAACAAAAGAACGGTGTTTCCTACACATACGGACCATATCTAGTCCAAATCTGCTTCTTAAACTGATACAAAGCACTGGTCCTCTAACATCCAATGCTTTTCTGTTAAGATGAGAAACGTGTGAGCTTCATGAACGATGTAGTTCGTTTCAGCAGAAAAGTGACTGCCCTTACCTGAATTGAAGTCTTGCTTGTAGGAAGACTCAGAGCGTGGAATTTAACTCCATTTCTCAATTGAAACACACAGCAGTGTTCTCATCCATTGATTCCACTCTGCTTTAGAGCAAGAAGCACGCTCTTTCTTTCTAGAGTCTCTAACACAGCAGGAAACGTGAGTGTGCTGAGAACAAAAGATCGGTGTTTCCTACACATACGGACCATATCTAGTCCAACTCTGCTTCTGAAACTGATACAAAGCACTGACCCACTAACATCCAATGCGTGTCAGTTAAGATGGGAAACGTGTGAGCTTCATGAACGATGTAGTTCCTTTGAGCAGAAAAATGACAGCCCTTACATGAATTGAAGTCTTGCTTGTAGGAAGACTCAGAGCCTGGGATTTAACTCCATTTCTGAAGTAAAATACACAGCAGTGTAATCATCCATTGATCACACTCTGCTTTAGAACAAGAAGCACGCTCTTGCTTTCTAGAGTCTCTGAGAAAGCAGGAAACGTGATTTTGCTGAGAACAAAAGATCGGTGTTTCCTACACATACGGACATTATATAGTCCAACTCTGCTTCTTAAACTGATACAAAGCACTGGTCCTGTAACATCCAATGCTTGTCTGTTAAGATGAGAAACGTGTGAGCTTCGTGAACAATGTAGTTCGTTTGAGCTGAAAAGTGACTGCCCTTACCTGAAACGAAGTCTTGCCTGTAGGAAGACACAGAGCAAGGGATTTAACTCCATTTTTGAAGGGAAACACACAGCATAGTTCTCATCCATGGATCACACTCTGCTTTAGAGCGAGAAGCACGCTCTTGCTTTCTAGAGTCTCTAAGACAGCAGGAAATCTGAGTGTGCCCAGAAAAAAGGAACGATGTTTCCTACACATACGGACTATATGTAGTCCAAAACTTCTTCTGAAACTGATACAATGCACTGGTCCTCTAACATCCAATGCTAGTCAGTTAAGATGATAATAGTGTGATCTTCGTTAATGATGTAGTTCCTTTGAACTGAAAAGTGACTACCCTTACCTGAAACGAAGTCTTGCTTGTAGGAAGACACAGAGCCTGGGATTTAACTCCATTTCGGAATTGAAACACACAGCATAGTTCTCATCCATGGATCACACTCTGATTTAGAGCGAGAAGCACGCTCTTGCTTTCTAGAGTCTCTAGGACAGCAGGAAACATGAGTGTGCTGAGAACAAAAGAAGGGTGTTTCCTACACATACGGACCATATCTAGTCCAACTCTGCTTCTGAAACTGATACAAAGCACTGGTCCTCTAACATCCAATGCTTGTCAGTTAAGATGGGAAACGTGTGAGCTTCATGAACGATGTAGTTCATTTGAGCCAAAAAGTGACTGCCCTTACCTTAAACGAAGTCTTGCTTGTACGAAGACTGAGAGCCAGGGAATTAACTCCATTTCTGAATTGAAACACACAGCAGTGTTCTCATCCATTGATCACACTCTGCTTTAGAATAAGAAGCGCGCTCTTGCTTTTTAGAGTCTCTAAGACAGGAGGAAACGTGATTTTGCTGAGAACAAAAGAACGGAGTTTCCTACACATACGGACCATATCTAGTCCAACTCTGCTTCTGAAACTGATACAAAGCACTGACCCTCTAACATCCAATGCTTGTCAGTTAAGATGGGAAACGTGTGAGCTTCATGAACGATGTAGTTCGTTTGAGCAGAAAAGTGACTGCCTTACCTGAATTGAAGTCTTGCTTGTAGGAAGACTCAGAGCCTGGGATTTAACTCCATTTCTGAAGGCAAACACACAGCATAGTTCTCTTCCATGGATCACACTCTGCTTTAGAGCGAGAAGCACGCTCTTGCTTTCTAGAGTCTCTAAGACAGCAGGAAACGTGAGTGTGCTGAGAACAAAAGAACTGTGTTTCCTACACTTATGGACCATATCTAGTCCAACTCTGCTTCTGAAACTGATACACAGCACTGGTGCTCTAATATCCAATGCTTGTCAGTTAAGATGAGAAACGTGTGTGCTTCTGGAACGATGTAGTTCGTTTGAGCAGAAAAGTGTCTGCCCTTACCTGAAACGAAGTCTTGCTTGGAGGAAAACTCAGAGCCTGGGATTTAACTCCATTTCTGAAGTGAAACACACAGCATAGTTCTCATCCATGGATCACACTCTGCTTTAGAGCAAGAAGCACGCTCTTGCTTTCTAGAGTCTCTAACACAGCAGGAAACGTGAGTGTGCTGAGAACAAAAGATCGGTGTTTCCTACACATACGGACCATATCTAGTCCAACTCTGCTTCTGAAACTGATACAAAGCACTGACCCACTAACATCCAATGCGTGTCAGTTAAGATGGGAAACGTGTGAGCTTCATGAACGATGTAGTTCCTTTGAGCAGAAAAATGACAGACCTTACATGAATTGAAGTCTTGCTTGTAGGAAGACTCAGAGCCTGGGATTTAACTCCATTTCTGAAGTAAAACACACAGCAGTGTAATCATCCATTGATCACACTCTGCTTTAGAACAAGAAGCACGCTCTTGCTTTCTAGAGTCTCTAAGAAATCAGGAAACGTGATTTTGCTGAGAACAAAAGAACGGTGTTTCCTACACATACGGACGTTATATAGTACAACTCCGCTTCTTAAACTGATACAAAGCACTAGTCCTCTAAAATCCAATGCTTGTCTGTTAAGATGAGAAACGTGTGAGCTTCGTGAACAATGTAGTTCGTTTGAGCTGAAAAGTGACTGCCCTTACCTGAAACGAAGTCTTGCCTGTAGGAAGACACAGAGCAAGGGATTTAACTCCATTTTTGAAGGGAAACACACAGCATAGTTCTCATCCATGGATCACACTCTGCTTTAGAATAAGAAGCGCACTCTTGCTTTCTAGAGTCTCTAACACAGCAGGAAACGTGAGTGTGCGGAGAACAAAAGATCGGTGTTTCCTACACATACGGATCATATCTAGTCCAACTCTGCTTCTGAAACTGATACAAAGCACTGGTCCTCTAACATCCAATGCTTGTCTGTTAAGGTGAGAAACGTGAGAGCTTCGTGAACGATGTAGTTCATTTGAGCTGAAAAGTGACTGCCCTTACCTGAAATGAAGTCTTGCTTGTAGGAAGACTCAGAGCCTCGGATTTAACTCCATTTCTCAAGGCAAACACACAGCATAGTTCTCATCCATGGATCACACTCTGCTTTAGAGCGAGAAGCACGCTCTTGCTTTCTAGAGTCTCTAAGACAGCAGGAAACGTGAGTGTGCTGAGAACAAAAGAACGGTGTTTCCTACAATTATGGACCATATCTAGTCCAACTCTGCTTCTGAAACTGATACACAGCACTGGTCCTCTAACATCCAATGCTTGTCAGTTAAGATGAGAAACGTGTGAGCTTCTGGAACGATGTAGTTCGTTTGAGCAGAAAAGTGACTGCCCTTACCTGAAACGAAGTCTTGCTTGGAGGAAGACTCAGAGCCTGGGATTTATCTCCATTTCTGAAGTGAAACACACAGCATAGTTCTCATCCATGGATCACACTCTGCTTTAGAGCAAGAAGCACACTCTTGCTTACTAGAGTCTCTAAGACAGCAGGAAATCTGAGTGTGCCCAAAACAAAAGAACGGGGTTTCCTACACATACAGACTATATGTAGTCCAAAACTTTTTCTGAAACTGATAGAATGCACTGGTCCTCTAACATCCAATGCTTGTCAGTTAAGATGAGAAACGTGTGAGCTTCGTGAAAGATGTAATTCGTTTGAGCAGAAAAGTGACTGTCCTTACCTGAAACGAAGTCTTGCTTGTAGGGAGACTCAGAGCCTGGGATTTAACTCCTTTTCTGAAGTGAAACACACAGCATAGTTTTCATCCATGGATCACACTCTGCTTTAGAACGAGAAGCACGCTCTTGCTTTCTAGAGTCTCCAAGACAGCAGGAAACATGAGTGTGCTGAGAACAAAAGTACGGTGTTTCCTACACATACGGACCATATCTAGTCCAAATCTGCTTCTTAAACTGATACAAAGCACTGGTCCTCTAACATCCAATGCTTTTCTGTTAAGATGAGAAACGTGTGAGCTTCATGAACGATGTAGTTCGTTTGAGCAGAAAAGTGACTGCCCTTACCTGAATTGAAGTCTTGCTTGTAGGAAGACTCAGAGCGTGGGATTTAACTCCATTTCTCAATTGAAACACACAGCAGTGTTCTCATCCATTGATGACACTCTGCTTTAGAGCAAGAAGCACGCTCTTGCTTTCTAGAGTCTCTAACACAGCAGGAAACGTGAGTGTGCTGAGAACAAAAGATCGGTGTTTCCTACACATACGGACCATATCTAGTCCAACTCTGCTTCTGAAACTGATACAAAGCACTGACCCACTAACATCCAATGCGTGTCAGTTAAGATGGGAAACGTGTGAGCTTCATGAACGATGTAGTTCCTTTGAGCAGAAAAATGACAGCCCTTACATGAATTGAAATCTTGCTTGTAGGAAGACTCAGAGCCTGGGATTTAACTCCATTTCTGAAATAAAACACACAGCAGTGTAATCATCCATTGATCACACTCTGCTTTAGAACAAGAAGCACGCTCTTGCTTTCTAGAGTCTCTAAGAAAGCAGGAAACGTGATTTTGCTGAGAACAAAAGAACGGTGTTTCCTACACATACGGACATTATATAGTCCAACTCTGCTTCTTAAACTGATACAAAGCACTGGTCCTCTGACATCCAATGCTTGCCTGTTAAGATGAGAAACGTGTGAGCTTCGTGAACAATGTAGTTCGTTTGAGCTGAAAAGTGACTGCCCTTACCTGAAACGAAGTCTTGCCTGTAGGAAGACACAGAGCAAGGGATTTAACTCCATTTTTGAAGGGAAACACACAGCATAGTTCTCATCCATGGATCACACTCTGCTTTAGAGCGAGAAGCACGCTCTTGCTTTCTAGAGTCTCTAAGACAGCAGGGAATCTGAGTGTGCCCAGAACAAAAGAACAGTGTTTCCTACACATACGGACTATATGTAGTCCAAAACTTCTTCTGAAACTGATACAATGCACTGGTCCTCTAACATCCAATGCTAGTCAGTTAAGATGATAATCGTGTGATCTTCGTTAATGATGTAGTTCCTTTGAACTGAAAAGTGACTACCCTTACCTGAAACGAAGTCTTGCTTGTAGGAAGACACAGAGCCTGGGATTTAACTCCATTTCGGAAATGAAACACACAGCATAGTTCTCATCCATGGATCACACTCTGATTTAGAGCGAGAAGCACGCTCTTGCTTTCTAGAGTCTCTAAGACAGCAGGAAACGTGAGTGTGCTGAGAACAAAAGAAGGGTGTTTCCTACACATACGGACCATATCTAGTCCAACTCTGCTTCTGAAACTGATACAAAGCACTGGTCCTCTAACATCCAATGCTTGTCAGTTAAGATGGGAAACGTGTGAGCTTCATGAACGATGTAGTTCGTTTGAGCAGAAAAGTGACTGCCCTTACCTTAAACGAAGTCTTGCTTGTACGAAGACTCAGAGCCAGGGATTTAACTGCATTTCTGAATTGAAACACACAGCAGTGTTCTCATCCATTGATCACAGTCTGCTTTAGAATAAGAAGCACGCTCTTGCTTTTTAGAGTCTCTAAGACAGGAGGAAACGTGATTTTGCTGAGAACAAAAGAACGGAGTTTCCTACACATACGGACCATATCTAGTCCAACTCTGCTTCTGAAACTGATACAAAGCACTGACCCTCTAACATCCAATGCTTGTCAGTTAAGATGGGAAACGTGTGAGCTTCATGAACGATGTAGTTCGTTTGAGCAGAAAAGTGACTGCCTTACCTGAATTGAAGTCTTGCTTGTAGGAAGACTCAGAGCCTGGGATTTAACTCCATTTCTGAAGGCAAACATACAGCATAGTTCTCATCCATGGATCACACTCTGCTTTAGAGCAAGAAGCACGCTCTTGCTTTCTAGATTCTCTAAGACAGCAGGAAAAGTGAGTGTGCCCAGAACAAAAGAACGTTGTTTCCCACACATACGGACTATATGTAGTCCAAAACTTCTTCTGAAACAGATAGAATGCACTGGTCCTCTAACATCCAATGCTTGTCAGTTAAGATGAGAAACGTGTGTGCTTCGTGAAAGATGTAGTTCGTTTGAGCAGAAAAGTGACTGCCATTAGCTGAAACGAAGTCTTGCTTGTAGGGAGACTCAGAGCCTGGGATTTAACACTTTTTCTGAAGTGAAACACATAGCATAGTTCTCATCCATGGATCACACTCTGCTTTAGAGCGAGAAGCACGCTCTTGCTTTTAGAGTCTCTAATATAGCAGGAAATCTGAGTGTGCCCAGAACAAAAGAATGGTGTTTCCTACATATACGGACCATATGTAGTCCAAATCTGCCTCTGAAACTGATACAATGTACTGGTCCTCTAACATCCAATGCTTGTCAGTTAAGATGAGAATCGTTTGATCTTCGTTAACGATGTAGTTCGTTTGAGCAGAAAAGTGACTGCCCTTACCTGAAATGAAGTCTTGCTTGTAGAAAGACTCAGAGCCTGGGATTTAACTCCATTTCTGAAGTGAAACACACAGCAGTGTAATCATCCATTGATCACACTCTGCTTTAGAACAAGAAGCACGCTCTTGCTTTCTAGAGTCTCTAACACAGCAGGAAACGTGAGTGTGCGGAGAACAAAAGATCGGTGTTTCCTACACATACGGATCATATCTAGTCCAACTCTGCTTCTGAAACTGATACAAAGCACTGGTCCTCTAACATCCAATGCTTGTCTGTTAAGGTGAGAAACGTGAGAGCTTCGTGAACGATGTAGTTCATTTGAGCTGAAAAGTGACTGCCCTTACCTGAAATGAAGTCTTGCTTGTAGGAAGACTCAGAGCCTCGGATTTAACTCCATTTCTCAAGGCAAACACACAGCATAGTTCTCATCCATGGATCACACTCTGCTTTAGAGCGAGAAGCACGCTCTTCCTTTCTAGAGTCTCTAAGACAGCAGGAAACGTGAGTGTGCTGAGAACAAAAGAACGGTGTTTCCTACACTTATGGACCATATCTAGTCCAACTCTGCTTCTGAAACTGATACACAGCACTGGTCGTCTAACATCCAATGCTTGTCAGTTAAGATGAGAAACGTGTGAGCTTCTGGAACGATGTAGTTCGTTTGAGCAGAAAAGTGACTGCCCTTACCTGAAACGAAGTCTTGCTTGGAGGAAGACTCAGAGCCTGGGATTTATCTCCATTTCTGAAGTGAAACACACAGCATAGTTCTCATCCATGGATCACACTCTGCTTTAGAGCAAGAAGCACACTCTTGCTTACTAGAGTCTCTAAGACAGCAGGAAATCTGAGTGTGACCAAAACAAAAGAACGGGGTTTCCTACACATACAGACTATATGTAGTCCAAAACTTTTTCTGAAACTGATAGAATGCACTGGTCCTCTAACATCCAATGCTTGTCAGTTAAGATGAGAAACGTGTGAGCTTCGTGAAAGATGTAATTCGTTTGAGCAGAAAAGTGACTGCCCTTACCTGAAACGAAGTCTTGCTTGTAGGGAGACTCAGAGCCTGGGATTTAACTCCCTTTCTGAAGTGAAACACACAGCATAGTTTTCATCCATGGATCACACTCTGCTTTAGAACGAGAAGCACGCTCTTGCTTTCTAGAGTCTCCAAGACAGCAGGAAACATGAGTGTGCTGAGAACAAAAGAACGGTGTTTCCTACACATACGGACCATATCTAGTCCAAATCTGCTTCTTAAACTGATACAAAGCACTGGTCCTCTAACATCTAATGCTTTTCTGTTAAGATGAGAAACGTGTGAGCTTCATGAACGATGTAGTTCGTTTCAGCAGAAAAGTGACTGCCCTTACCTGAATTGAAGTCTTGCTTGTAGGAAGACTCAGAGCGTGGGATTTAACTCCATTTCTCAATTGAAACACACAGCAGTGTTCTCATCCATTGATGACACTCTGCTTTAGAGCAAGAAGCACGCTCTTGCTTTCTAGAGTCTCTAACACAGCAGGAAACGTGAGTGTGCTGAGAACAAAAGATCGGTGTTTCCTACACATATGGACCATATCTAGTCCAACTCTGCTTCTGAAACTGATACAAAGCACTGACCCACTAACATCCAATGCGTGTCAGTTAAGATGGGAAACGTGTGAGCTTCATGAACGATGTAGTTCCTTTGAGCAGAAAAATGACAGCGCTTACATGAATTGAAATCTTGCTTGTAGGAAGACTCAGAGCCTGGGATTTAACTCCATTTCTGAAGTAAAACACACAGCAGTGTAATCATCCATTGATCACACTCTGCTTTAGAACAAGAAGCACGCTCTTGCTTTCTAGAGTCTCTAAGAAAGCAGGAAACGTGATTTTGCTGAGAACAAAAGAACGGTGTTTCCTACACATACGGACATTATATAGTCCAACTCTGCTTCTTAAACTGATACAAAGCACTGGTCCTCTGACATCCAATGCTTGTCTGTTAAGATGAGAAACGTGTGAGCTTCGTGAACAATGTAGTTCGTTTGAGCTGAAAAGTGACTGCCCTTACCTGAAACGAAGTCTTGCCTGTAGGAAGACACAGAGCAAGGGATTTAACTCCATTTTTGAAGGGAAACACACAGCATAGTTCTCATCCATGGATCACACTCTGCTTTAGAGCGAGAAGCACGCTCTTGCTTTCTAGAGTCTCTAAGACAGCAGGGAATTTGCGTGTGCCCAGAACAAAAGAACAGTGTTTCCTACACATACGGACTATATGTAGTCCAAAACTTCTTCTGAAACTGATACAATGCACTGGTCCTCTAACATCCAATGCTAGACAGTTAAGATGATAATCGTGTGATCTTCGTTAATGATGTAGTTCCTTTGAACTGAATAGTGACTACCCTTACCTGAAACGAAGTCTTGCTTGTAGGAAGACACAGAGCCTGGGATTTAACTCCATTTCGGAAATGAAACACACAGCATAGTTCTCATCCATGGATCACACTCTGATTTAGAGCGAGAAGCACGCTCTTGCTTTCTAGAGTCTCTAAGACAGCAGGAAACGTGAGTGTGCTGAGAACAAAAGAAGGGTGTTTCCTACACATACGGACCATATCTAGTCCAACTCTGCTTCTGAAACTGATACAAAGCACTGGTCCTCTAACATCCAATGCTTGTCAGTGAAGATGGGAAACGTGTGAGCTTCATGAACGATGTAGTTCGTTTGAGCAGAAAAGTGACTGCCCTTACCTTAAACGAAGTCTTGCTTGTACGAAGACTCAGAGCCAGGGATTTAACTCCATTTCTGAATTGAAACACACAGCAGTGTTCTCATCCATTGATCACACTCTGCTTTAGAATAAGAAGCGCGCTCTTGCTTTTTAGAGTCTCTAAGACAGGAGGAAACGTGATTTTGCTGAGAACAAAAGAACGGAGTTTCCTACACATACGGACCATATCTAGTCCAACTCTGCTTCTGAAACTGATACAAAGCACTGACCCTCTAACATCCAATGCTTGTCAGTTAAGATGGGAAACGTGTGAGCTTCATGAACGATGTAGTTCGTTTGAGCAGAAAAATGACAGCGCTTACATGAATTGAAATCTTGCTTGTAGGAAGACTCAGAGCCTGGGATTTAACTCCATTTCTGAAGTAAAACACACAGCAGTGTAATCATCCATTGATCACACTCTGCTTTAGAACAAGAAGCACGCTCTTGCTTTCTAGAGTCTCTAAGAAAGCAGGAAACGTGATTTTGCTGAGAACAAAAGAACGGTGTTTCCTACACATACGGACATTATATAGTCCAACTCTGCTTCTTAAACTGATACAAAGCACTGGTCCTCTGACATCCAATGCTTGTCTGTTAAGATGAGAAACGTGTGAGCTTCGTGAACAATGTAGTTCGTTTGAGCTGAAAAGTGACTGCCCTTACCTGAAACGAAGTCTTGCCTGTAGGAAGACACAGAGCAAGGGATTTAACTCCATTTTTGAAGGGAAACACACAGCATAGTTCTCATCCATGGATCACACTCTGCTTTAGAGCGAGAAGCACGCTCTTGCTTTCTAGAGTCTCTAAGACAGCAGGGAATCTGCGTGTGCCCAGAACAAAAGAACAGTGTTTCCTACACATACGGACTATATGTAGTCCAAAACTTCTTCTGAAACTGATACAATGCACTGGTCCTCTAACATCCAATGCTAGTCAGTTAAGATGATAATCGTGTGATCTTCGTTAATGATGTAGTTCCTTTGAACTGAAAAGTGACTACCCTTACCTGAAACGAAGTCTTGCTTGTAGGAAGACACAGAGCCTGGGATTTAACTCCATTTCGGAAATGAAACACACAGCATAGTTCTCATCCATGGATCACACTCTGATTTAGAGCGAGAAGCACGCTCTTGCTTTCTAGAGTCTCTAAGACAGCAGGAAACGTGAGTGTGCTGAGAACAAAAGAAGGGTGTTTCCTACACATACGGACCATATCTAGTCCAACTCTGCTTCTGAAACTGATACAAAGCACTGGTCCTCTAACATCCAATGCTTGTCAGTTAAGATGGGAAACGTGTGAGCTTCATGAACGATGTAGTTCTTTTGAGCAGAAAAGTGACTGCCCTTACCTTAAACGAAGTCTTGCTTGTACGAAGACTCAGAGCCAGGGATTTAACTCCATTTCTGAATTGAAACACACAGCAGTGTTCTCATCCATTGATCACACTCTGCTTTAGAATAAGAAGCGCGCTCTTGCTTTTTAGAGTCTCTAAGACAGGAGGAAACGTGATTTTGCTGAGAACAAAAGAACGGAGTTTCCTACACATACGGACCATATCTAGTCCAACTCTGCTTCTGAAACTGATACAAAGCACTGACCCTCTAACATCCAATGCTTGTCAGTTAAGATGGGAAACGTGTGAGCTTCATGAACGATGTAGTTCGTTTGAGCAGAAAAGTGACTGCCTTACCTGAATTGAAGTCTTGCTTGTAGGAAGACTCAGAGCCTGGGATTTAACTCCATTTCTGAAGGCAAACACACAGCATAGTTCTCATCCATGGATCACACTCTGCTTTAGAGCAAGAAGCACGCTCTTGCTTTCTAGATTCTCTAAGACAGCAGGAAAAGTGAGTGTGCCCAGAACAAAAGAACGTTGTTTCCCACACATACGGACTATATGTAGTCCAAAACTTCTTCTGAAACAGATAGAATGCACTGGTCCTCTAACATCCAATGCTTGTCAGTTAAGATGAGAAACGTGTGTGCTTCGTGAAAGATGTAGTTCGTTTGAGCAGAAAAGTGACTGCCATTACCTGAAACGAAGTCTTGCTTGTAGGGAGACTCAGAGCCTGGGATTTAACTCTTTTTCTGAAGTGAAACACATAGCATAGTTCTCATCCATGGATCACACTCTGCTTTAGAGCGAGAAGCACGCTCTTGCTTTTAGAGTCTCTAATATAGCAGGAAATCTGAGTGTGCCCAGAACAAAAGAACGGTGTTTCCTACATATACGGACCATATGTAGTCCAAATCTGCCTCTGAAACTGATACAATGTACTGGTCCTCTAACATCCAATGCTTGTCAGTTAAGATGAGAATCGTGTGATCTTGGTTAACAATGTAGTTCGTTTGATCAGAAAAGTGACTGCCCTTACCTGAAATGAAGTCTTTCTTGTAGAAAGACTCAGAGCCTGGGATTTAACTCCATTTCTGAAGTGAAACACACAGCAGTGTAATCATCCATTGATCACACTCTGCTTTAGAACAAGAAGCACGCTCTTGCTTTCTAGAGTCTCTAAGAAAGCAGGAAACGTGATTTTGCTGAGAACAAAAGAACGGTGTTTCCTACACATACGGACATTATATAGTCCAACTCTGCTTCTTAAACTGATACAAAGCACTGGTCCTCTGACATCCAATGCTTGTCTGTTAAGATGAGAAACGTGTGAGCTTCGTGAACAATGTAGTTCGTTTGAGCTGAAAAGTGACTGCCCTTACCTGAAACGAAGTCTTGCCTGTAGGAAGACACAGAGCAAGGGATTTAACTCCATTTTTGAAGGGAAACACACAGCATAGTTCTCATCCATGGATCACACTCTGCTTTAGAGCGAGAAGCACGCTCTTGCTTTCTAGAGTCTCTAAGACAGCAGGGAATCTGCGTGTGCCCAGAACAAAAGAACAGTGTTTCCTACACATACGGACTATATGTAGTCCAAAACTTCTTCTGAAACTGATACAATGCACTGGTCCTCTAACATCCAATGCTAGTCAGTTAAGATGATAATCGTGTGATCTTCGTTAATGATGTAGTTCCTTTGAACTGAAAAGTGACTACCCTTACCTGAAACGAAGTCTTGCTTGTAGGAAGACACAGAGCCTGGGATTTAACTCCATTTCGGAAATGAAACACACAGCATAGTTCTCATCCATGGATCACACTCTGATTTAGAGCGAGAAGCACGCTCTTGCTTTCTAGAGTCTCTAAGACAGCAGGAAACGTGAGTGTGCTGAGAACAAAAGAAGGGTGTTTCCTACACATACGGACCATATCTAGTCCAACTCTGCTTCTGAAACTGATACAAAGCACTGGTCCTCTAACATCCAATGCTTGTCAGTTAAGATGGGAAACGTGTGAGCTTCATGAACGATGTAGTTCGTTTGAGCAGAAAAGTGACTGCCCTTACCTTAAACGAAGTCTTGCTTGTACGAAGACTCAGAGCCAGGGATTTAACTCCATTTCTGAATTGAAACACACAGCAGTGTTCTCATCCATTGATCACACTCTGCTTTAGAATAAGAAGCGCGCTCTTGCTTTTTAGAGTCTCTAAGACAGGAGGAAACGTGATTTTGCTGAGAACAAAAGAACGGAGTTTCCTACACATACGGACCATATCTAGTCCAACTCTGCTTCTGAAACTGATACAAAGCACTGACCCTCTAACATCCAATGCTTGTCAGTTAAGATGGGAAACGTGTGAGCTTCATGAACGATGTAGTTCGTTTGAGCAGAAAAGTGACTGCCTTACCTGAATTGAAGTCTTGCTTGTAGGAAGACTCAGAGCCTGGGATTTAACTCCATTTCTGAAGGCAAACACACAGCATAGTTCTCATCCATGGATCACACTCTGCTTTAGAGCAAGAAGCACGCTCTTGCTTTCTAGATTCTCTAAGACAGCAGGAAAAGTGAGTGTGCCCAGAACAAAAGAACGTTGTTTCCCACACATACGGACTATATGTAGTCCAAAACTTCTTCTGAAACAGATAGAATGCACTGGTCCTCTAACATCCAATGCTTGTCAGTTAAGATGAGAAACGTGTGTGCTTCGTGAAAGATGTAGTTCGTTTGAGCAGAAAAGTGACTGCCATTACCTGAAACGAAGTCTTGCTTGTAGGGAGACTCAGAGCCTGGGATTTAACTCTTTTTCTGAAGTGAAACACATAGCATAGTTCTCATCCATGGATCACACTCTGCTTTAGAGCGAGAAGCACGCTCTTGCTTTTAGAGTCTCTAATATAGCAGGAAATCTGAGTGTGCCCAGAACAAAAGAACGGTGTTTCCTACATATACGGACCATATGTAGTCCAAATCTGCCTCTGAAACTGATACAATGTACTGGTCCTCTAACATCCAATGCTTGTCAGTTAAGATGAGAATCGTGTGATCTTGGTTAACAATGTAGTTCGTTTGATCAGAAAAGTGACTGCCCTTACCTGAAATGAAGTCTTTCTTGTAGAAAGACTCAGAGCCTGGGATTTAACTCCATTTCTGAAGTGAAACACACAGCAGTGTAATCATCCATTGATCACACTCTGCTTTAGAACAAGAAGCACGCTCTTGCTTTCTAGAGTCTCTAAGAAAGCAGGAAACGTGATTTTGCTGAGAACAAAAGAACGGTGTTTCCTACACATACGGACATTATATAGTCCAACTCTGCTTCTTAAACTGATACAAAGCACTGGTCCTCTGACATCCAATGCTTGTCTGTTAAGATGAGAAACGTGTGAGCTTCGTGAACAATGTAGTTCGTTTGAGCTGAAAAGTGACTGCCCTTACCTGAAACGAAGTCTTGCCTGTAGGAAGACACAGAGCAAGGGATTTAACTCCATTTTTGAAGGGAAACACACAGCATAGTTCTCATCCATGGATCACACTCTGCTTTAGAGCGAGAAGCACGCTCTTGCTTTCTAGAGTCTCTAAGACAGCAGGGAATCTGCGTGTGCCCAGAACAAAAGAACAGTGTTTCCTACACATACGGACTATATGTAGTCCAAAACTTCTTCTGAAACTGATACAATGCACTGGTCCTCTAACATCCAATGCTAGTCAGTTAAGATGATAATCGTGTGATCTTCGTTAATGATGTAGTTCCTTTGAACTGAAAAGTGACTACCCTTACCTGAAACGAAGTCTTGCTTGTAGGAAGACACAGAGCCTGGGATTTAACTCCATTTCGGAAATGAAACACACAGCATAGTTCTCATCCATGGATCACACTCTGATTTAGAGCGAGAAGCACGCTCTTGCTTTCTAGAGTCTCTAAGACAGCAGGAAACGTGAGTGTGCTGAGAACAAAAGAAGGGTGTTTCCTACACATACGGACCATATCTAGTCCAACTCTGCTTCTGAAACTGATACAAAGCACTGGTCCTCTAACATCCAATGCTTGTCAGTGAAGATGGGAAACGTGTGAGCTTCATGAACGATGTAGTTCGTTTGAGCAGAAAAGTGACTGCCCTTACCTTAAACGAAGTCTTGCTTGTACGAAGACTCAGAGCCAGGGATTTAACTCCATTTCTGAATTGAAACACACAGCAGTGTTCTCATCCATTGATCACACTCTGCTTTAGAATAAGAAGCGCGCTCTTGCTTTTTAGAGTCTCTAAGACAGGAGGAAACGTGATTTTGCTGAGAACAAAAGAACGGAGTTTCCTACACATACGGACCATATCTAGTCCAACTCTGCTTCTGAAACTGATACAAAGCACTGACCCTCTAACATCCAATGCTTGTCAGTTAAGATGGGAAACGTGTGAGCTTCATGAACGATGTAGTTCGTTTGAGCAGAAAAATGACAGCGCTTACATGAATTGAAATCTTGCTTGTAGGAAGACTCAGAGCCTGGGATTTAACTCCATTTCTGAAGTAAAACACACAGCAGTGTAATCATCCATTGATCACACTCTGCTTTAGAACAAGAAGCACGCTCTTGCTTTCTAGAGTCTCTAAGAAAGCAGGAAACGTGATTTTGCTGAGAACAAAAGAACGGTGTTTCCTACACATACGGACATTATATAGTCCAACTCTGCTTCTTAAACTGATACAAAGCACTGGTCCTCTGACATCCAATGCTTGTCTGTTAAGATGAGAAACGTGTGAGCTTCGTGAACAATGTAGTTCGTTTGAGCTGAAAAGTGACTGCCCTTACCTGAAACGAAGTCTTGCCTGTAGGAAGACACAGAGCAAGGGATTTAACTCCATTTTTGAAGGGAAACACTCAGCATAGTTCTCATCCATGGATCACACTCTGCTTTAGAGCGAGAAGCACGCTCTTGCTTTCTAGAGTCTCTAAGACAGCAGGGAATCTGCGTGTGCCCAGAACAAAAGAACAGTGTTTCCTACACATACGGACTATATGTAGTCCAAAACTTCTTCTGAAACTGATACAATGCACTGGTCCTCTAACATCCAATGCTAGTCAGTTAAGATGATAATCGTGTGATCTTCGTTAATGATGTAGTTCCTTTGAACTGAAAAGTGACTACCCTTACCTGAAACGAAGTCTTGCTTGTAGGAAGACACAGAGCCTGGGATTTAACTCCATTTCGGAAATGAAACACACAGCATAGTTCTCATCCATGGATCACACTCTGATTTAGAGCGAGAAGCACGCTCTTGCTTTCTAGAGTCTCTAAGACAGCAGGAAACGTGAGTGTGCTGAGAACAAAAGAAGGGTGTTTCCTACACATACGGACCATATCTAGTCCAACTCTGCTTCTGAAACTGATACAAAGCACTGGTCCTCTAACATCCAATGCTTGTCAGTGAAGATGGGAAACGTGTGAGCTTCATGAACGATGTAGTTCGTTTGAGCAGAAAAGTGACTGCCCTTACCTTAAACGAAGTCTTGCTTGTACGAAGACTCAGAGCCAGGGATTTAACTCCATTTCTGAATTGAAACACACAGCAGTGTTCTCATCCATTGATCACACTCTGCTTTAGAATAAGAAGCGCGCTCTTGCTTTTTAGAGTCTCTAAGACAGGAGGAAACGTGATTTTGCTGAGAACAAAAGAACGGAGTTTCCTACACATACGGACCATATCTAGTCCAACTCTGCTTCTGAAACTGATACAAAGCACTGACCCTCTAACATCCAATGCTTGTCAGTTAAGATGGGAAACGTGTGAGCTTCATGAACGATGTAGTTCGTTTGAGCAGAAAAATGACAGCGCTTACATGAATTGAAATCTTGCTTGTAGGAAGACTCAGAGCCTGGGATTTAACTCCATTTCTGAAGTAAAACACACAGCAGTGTAATCATCCATTGATCACACTCTGCTTTAGAACAAGAAGCACGCTCTTGCTTTCTAGAGTCTCTAAGAAAGCAGGAAACGTGATTTTGCTGAGAACAAAAGAACGGTGTTTCCTACACATACGGACATTATATAGTCCAACTCTGCTTCTTAAACTGATACAAAGCACTGGTCCTCTGACATCCAATGCTTGTCTGTTAAGATGAGAAACGTGTGAGCTTCGTGAACAATGTAGTTCGTTTGAGCTGAAAAGTGACTGCCCTTACCTGAAACGAAGTCTTGCCTGTAGGAAGACACAGAGCAAGGGATTTAACTCCATTTTTGAAGGGAAACACACAGCATAGTTCTCATCCATGGATCACACTCTGCTTTAGAGCGAGAAGCACGCTCTTGCTTTCTAGAGTCTCTAAGACAGCAGGGAATCTGCGTGTGCCCAGAACAAAAGAACAGTGTTTCCTACACATACGGACTATATGTAGTCCAAAACTTCTTCTGAAACTGATACAATGCACTGGTCCTCTAACATCCAATGCTAGTCAGTTAAGATGATAATCGTGTGATCTTCGTTAATGATGTAGTTCCTTTGAACTGAAAAGTGACTACCCTTACCTGAAACGAAGTCTTGCTTGTAGGAAGACACAGAGCCTGGGATTTAACTCCATTTCGGAAATGAAACACACAGCATAGTTCTCATCCATGGATCACACTCTGATTTAGAGCGAGAAGCACGCTCTTGCTTTCTAGAGTCTCTAAGACAGCAGGAAACGTGAGTGTGCTGAGAACAAAAGAAGGGTGTTTCCTACACATACGGACCATATCTAGTCCAACTCTGCTTCTGAAACTGATACAAAGCACTGGTCCTCTAACATCCAATGCTTGTCAGTTAAGATGGGAAACGTGTGAGCTTCATGAACGATGTAGTTCGTTTGAGCAGAAAAGTGACTGCCCTTACCTTAAACGAAGTCTTGCTTGTACGAAGACTCAGAGCCAGGGATTTAACTCCATTTCTGAATTGAAACACACAGCAGTGTTCTCATCCATTGATCACACTCTGCTTTAGAATAAGAAGCGCGCTCTTGCTTTTTAGAGTCTCTAAGACAGGAGGAAACGTGATTTTGCTGAGAACAAAAGAACGGAGTTTCCTACACATACGGACCATATCTAGTCCAACTCTGCTTCTGAAACTGATACAAAGCACTGACCCTCTAACATCCAATGCTTGTCAGTTAAGATGGGAAACGTGTGAGCTTCATGAACGATGTAGTTCGTTTGAGCAGAAAAGTGACTGCCTTACCTGAATTGAAGTCTTGCTTGTAGGAAGACTCAGAGCCTGGGATTTAACTCCATTTCTGAAGGCAAACACACAGCATAGTTCTCATCCATGGATCACACTCTGCTTTAGAGCAAGAAGCACGCTCTTGCTTTCTAGATTCTCTAAGACAGCAGGAAAAGTGAGTGTGCCCAGAACAAAAGAACGTTGTTTCCCACACATACGGACTATATGTAGTCCAAAACTTCTTCTGAAACAGATAGAATGCACTGGTCCTCTAACATCCAATGCTTGTCAGTTAAGATGAGAAACGTGTGTGCTTCGTGAAAGATGTAGTTCGTTTGAGCAGAAAAGTGACTGCCATTACCTGAAACGAAGTCTTGCTTGTAGGGAGACTCAGAGCCTGGGATTTAACTCTTTTTCTGAAGTGAAACACATAGCATAGTTCTCATCCATGGATCACACTCTGCTTTAGAGCGAGAAGCACGCTCTTGCTTTTAGAGTCTCTAATATAGCAGGAAATCTGAGTGTGCCCAGAACAAAAGAACGGTGTTTCCTACATATACGGACCATATGTAGTCCAAATCTGCCTCTGAAACTGATACAATGTACTGGTCCTCTAACATCCAATGCTTGTCAGTTAAGATGAGAATCGTGTGATCTTGGTTAACAATGTAGTTCGTTTGATCAGAAAAGTGACTGCCCTTACCTGAAATGAAGTCTTTCTTGTAGAAAGACTCAGAGCCTGGGATTTAACTCCATTTCTGAAGTGAAACACACAGCAGTGTAATCATCCATTGATCACACTCTGCTTTAGAACAAGAAGCACGCTCTTGCTTTCTAGAGTCTCTAAGAAAGCAGGAAACGTGATTTTGCTGAGAACAAAAGAACGGTGTTTCCTACACATACGGACATTATATAGTCCAACTCTGCTTCTTAAACTGATACAAAGCACTGGTCCTCTGACATCCAATGCTTGTCTGTTAAGATGAGAAACGTGTGAGCTTCGTGAACAATGTAGTTCGTTTGAGCTGAAAAGTGACTGCCCTTACCTGAAACGAAGTCTTGCCTGTAGGAAGACACAGAGCAAGGGATTGAACTCCATTTTTGAAGGGAAACACACAGCATAGTTCTCATCCATGGATCACACTCTGCTTTAGAGCGAGAAGCACGCTCTTGCTTTCTAGAGTCTCTAAGACAGCAGGGAATCTGCGTGTGCCCAGAACAAAAGAACAGTGTTTCCTACACATACGGACTATATGTAGTCCAAAACTTCTTCTGAAACTGATACAATGCACTGGTCCTCTAACATCCAATGCTAGTCAGTTAAGATGATAATCGTGTGATCTTCGTTAATGATGTAGTTCCTTTGAACTGAAAAGTGACTACCCTTACCTGAAACGAAGTCTTGCTTGTAGGAAGACACAGAGCCTGGGATTTAACTCCATTTCGGAAATGAAACACACAGCATAGTTCTCATCCATGGATCACACTCTGATTTAGAGCGAGAAGCACGCTCTTGCTTTCTAGAGTCTCTAAGACAGCAGGAAACGTGAGTGTGCTGAGAACAAAAGAAGGGTGTTTCCTACACATACGGACCATATCTAGTCCAACTCTGCTTCTGAAACTGATACAAAGCACTGGTCCTCTAACATCCAATGCTTGTCAGTTAAGATGGGAAACGTGTGAGCTTCATGAACGATGTAGTTCGTTTGAGCAGAAAAGTGACTGCCCTTACCTTAAACGAAGTCTTGCTTGTACGAAGACTCAGAGCCAGGGATTTAACTCCATTTCTGAATTGAAACACACAGCAGTGTTCTCATCCATTGATCACACTCTGCTTTAGAATAAGAAGCGCGCTCTTGCTTTTTAGAGTCTCTAAGACAGGAGGAAACGTGATTTTGCTGAGAACAAAAGAACGGAGTTTCCTACACATACGGACCATATCTAGTCCAACTCTGCTTCTGAAACTGATACAAAGCACTGACCCTCTAACATCCAATGCTTGTCAGTTAAGATGGGAAACGTGTGAGCTTCATGAACGATGTAGTTCGTTTGAGCAGAAAAGTGACTGCCTTACCTGAATTGAAGTCTTGCTTGTAGGAAGACTCAGAGCCTGGGATTTAACTCCATTTCTGAAGGCAAACACACAGCATAGTTCTCATCCATGGATCACACTCTGCTTTAGAGCAAGAAGCACGCTCTTGCTTTCTAGATTCTCTAAGACAGCAGGAAAAGTGAGTGTGCCCAGAACAAAAGAACGTTGTTTCCCACACATACGGACTATATGTAGTCCAAAACTTCTTCTGAAACAGATAGAATGCACTGGTCCTCTAACATCCAATGCTTGTCAGTTAAGATGAGAAACGTGTGTGCTTCGTGAAAGATGTAGTTCGTTTGAGCAGAAAAGTGACTGCCATTACCTGAAACGAAGTCTTGCTTGTAGGGAGACTCAGAGCCTGGGATTTAACTCTTTTTCTGAAGTGAAACACATAGCATAGTTCTCATCCATGGATCACACTCTGCTTTAGAGCGAGAAGCACGCTCTTGCTTTTAGAGTCTCTAATATAGCAGGAAATCTGAGTGTGCCCAGAACAAAAGAACGGTGTTTCCTACATATACGGACCATATGTAGTCCAAATCTGCCTCTGAAACTGATACAATGTACTGGTCCTCTAACATCCAATGCTTGTCAGTTAAGATGAGAATCGTGTGATCTTGGTTAACAATGTAGTTCGTTTGATCAGAAAAGTGACTGCCCTTACCTGAAATGAAGTCTTTCTTGTAGAAAGACTCAGAGCCTGGGATTTAACTCCATTTCTGAAGTGAAACACACAGCAGTGTAATCATCCATTGATCACACTCTGCTTTAGAACAAGAAGCACGCTCTTGCTTTCTAGAGTCTCTAAGAAAGCAGGAAACGTGATTTTGCTGAGAACAAAAGAACGGTGTTTCCTACACATACGGACATTATATAGTCCAACTCTGCTTCTTAAACTGATACAAAGCACTGGTCCTCTGACATCCAATGCTTGTCTGTTAAGATGAGAAACGTGTGAGCTTCGTGAACAATGTAGTTCGTTTGAGCTGAAAAGTGACTGCCCTTACCTGAAACGAAGTCTTGCCTGTAGGAAGACACAGAGCAAGGGATTTAACTCCATTTTTGAAGGGAAACACACAGCATAGTTCTCATCCATGGATCACACTCTGCTTTAGAGCGAGAAGCACGCTCTTGCTTTCTAGAGTCTCTAAGACAGCAGGGAATCTGCGTGTGCCCAGAACAAAAGAACAGTGTTTCCTACACATACGGACTATATGTAGTCCAAAACTTCTTCTGAAACTGATACAATGCACTGGTCCTCTAACATCCAATGCTAGTCAGTTAAGATGATAATCGTGTGATCTTCGTTAATGATGTAGTTCCTTTGAACTGAAAAGTGACTACCCTTACCTGAAACGAAGTCTTGCTTGTAGGAAGACACAGAGCCTGGGATTTAACTCCATTTCGGAAATGAAACACACAGCATAGTTCTCATCCATGGATCACACTCTGATTTAGAGCGAGAAGCACGCTCTTGCTTTCTAGAGTCTCTAAGACAGCAGGAAACGTGAGTGTGCTGAGAACAAAAGAAGGGTGTTTCCTACACATACGGACCATATCTAGTCCAACTCTGCTTCTGAAACTGATACAAAGCACTGGTCCTCTAACATCCAATGCTTGTCAGTGAAGATGGGAAACGTGTGAGCTTCATGAACGATGTAGTTCGTTTGAGCAGAAAAGTGACTGCCCTTACCTTAAACGAAGTCTTGCTTGTACGAAGACTCAGAGCCAGGGATTTAACTCCATTTCTGAATTGAAACACACAGCAGTGTTCTCATCCATTGATCACACTCTGCTTTAGAATAAGAAGCGCGCTCTTGCTTTTTAGAGTCTCTAAGACAGGAGGAAACGTGATTTTGCTGAGAACAAAAGAACGGAGTTTCCTACACATACGGACCATATCTAGTCCAACTCTGCTTCTGAAACTGATACAAAGCACTGACCCTCTAACATCCAATGCTTGTCAGTTAAGATGGGAAACGTGTGAGCTTCATGAACGATGTAGTTCGTTTGAGCAGAAAAATGACAGCGCTTACATGAATTGAAATCTTGCTTGTAGGAAGACTCAGAGCCTGGGATTTAACTCCATTTCTGAAGTAAAACACACAGCAGTGTAATCATCCATTGATCACACTCTGCTTTAGAACAAGAAGCACGCTCTTGCTTTCTAGAGTCTCTAAGAAAGCAGGAAACGTGATTTTGCTGAGAACAAAAGAACGGTGTTTCCTACACATACGGACATTATATAGTCCAACTCTGCTTCTTAAACTGATACAAAGCACTGGTCCTCTGACATCCAATGCTTGTCTGTTAAGATGAGAAACGTGTGAGCTTCGTGAACAATGTAGTTCGTT
Source organism: Onychomys leucogaster (assembly GCA_949786385.1). NCBI lineage: Eukaryota > Metazoa > Chordata > Mammalia > Rodentia > Cricetidae > Onychomys > Onychomys leucogaster. The sequence continues at coordinate 906,073 of CATKUP010000123.1, forward strand.
TGAGCTGAAAAGTGACTGCCCTTACCTGAAACGAAGTCTTGCCTGTAGGAAGACACAGAGCAAGGGATTTAACTCCATTTTTGAAGGGAAACACACAGCATAGTTCTCATCCATGGATCACACTCTGCTTTAGAGCGAGAAGCACGCTCTTGCTTTCTAGAGTCTCTAAGACAGCAGGGAATCTGCGTGTGCCCAGAACAAAAGAACAGTGTTTCCTACACATACGGACTATATGTAGTCCAAAACTTCTTCTGAAACTGATACAATGCACTGGTCCTCTAACATCCAATGCTAGTCAGTTAAGATGATAATCGTGTGATCTTCGTTAATGATGTAGTTCCTTTGAACTGAAAAGTGACTACCCTTACCTGAAACGAAGTCTTGCTTGTAGGAAGACACAGAGCCTGGGATTTAACTCCATTTCGGAAATGAAACACACAGCATAGTTCTCATCCATGGATCACACTCTGATTTAGAGCGAGAAGCACGCTCTTGCTTTCTAGAGTCTCTAAGACAGCAGGAAACGTGAGTGTGCTGAGAACAAAAGAAGGGTGTTTCCTACACATACGGACCATATCTAGTCCAACTCTGCTTCTGAAACTGATACAAAGCACTGGTCCTCTAACATCCAATGCTTGTCAGTTAAGATGGGAAACGTGTGAGCTTCATGAACGATGTAGTTCGTTTGAGCAGAAAAGTGACTGCCCTTACCTTAAACGAAGTCTTGCTTGTACGAAGACTCAGAGCCAGGGATTTAACTCCATTTCTGAATTGAAACACACAGCAGTGTTCTCAGCCATTGATCACACTCTGCTTTAGAATAAGAAGCGCGCTCTTGCTTTTTAGAGTCTCTAAGACAGGAGGAAACGTGATTTTGCTGAGAACAAAAGAACGGAGTTTCCTACACATACGGACCATATCTAGTCCAACTCTGCTTCTGAAACTGATACAAAGCACTGACCCTCTAACATCCAATGCTTGTCAGTTAAGATGGGAAACGTGTGAGCTTCATGAACGATGTAGTTCGTTTGAGCAGAAAAGTGACTGCCTTACCTGAATTGAAGTCTTGCTTGTAGGAAGACTCAGAGCCTGGGATTTAACTCCATTTCTGAAGGCAAACACACAGCATAGTTCTCATCCATGGATCACACTCTGCTTTAGAGCAAGAAGCACGCTCTTGCTTTCTAGATTCTCTAAGACAGCAGGAAAAGTGAGTGTGCCCAGAACAAAAGAACGTTGTTTCCCACACATACGGACTATATGTAGTCCAAAACTTCTTCTGAAACAGATAGAATGCACTGGTCCTCTAACATCCAATGCTTGTCAGTTAAGATGAGAAACGTGTGTGCTTCGTGAAAGATGTAGTTCCTTTGAGCAGAAAAGTGACTGCCATTACCTGAAACGAAGTCTTGCTTGTAGGGAGACTCAGAGCCTGGGATTTAACTCTTTTTCTGAAGTGAAACACATAGCATAGTTCTCATCCATGGATCACACTCTGCTTTAGAGCGAGAAGCACGCTCTTGCTTTTAGAGTCTCTAATATAGCAGGAAATCTGAGTGTGCCCAGAACAAAAGAACGGTGTTTCCTACATATACGGACCATATGTAGTCCAAATCTGCCTCTGAAACTGATACAATGTACTGGTCCTCTAACATCCAATGCTTGTCAGTTAAGATGAGAATCGTGTGATCTTCGTTAACAATGTAGTTCGTTTGATCAGAAAAGTGACTGCCCTTACCTGAAATGAAGTCTTTCTTGTAGAAAGACTCAGAGCCTGGGATTTAACTCCATTTCTGAAGTGAAACACACAGCAGTGTAATCATCCATTGATCACACTCTGCTTTAGAACAAGAAGCACGCTCTTGCTTTCTAGAGTCTCTAAGAAAGCAGGAAACGTGATTTTGCTGAGAACAAAAGAACGGTGTTTCCTACACATACGGACATTATATAGTCCAACTCTGCTTCTGAAACTGATACACAGCACTGGTCCTCTAACATCCAATGCTTGTCAGTTAAGATGAGAAACGTGTGAGCTCAGTGAACGATGTAGTTCGTTTGAGCAGAAAAGTGACTGCCCTTACCTGAAACGAAGTCTTGCTTGGAGGAAGACTCAGAGCCTGGGATTAAACTCCATCTCTGAAGTGAAACACACAGCATAGTTCTCATCCATGGATCACACTCTGCTTTAGAGCAAGAAGCACACTCTTGCTTTCTAGAGTCTCTAAGACAGCAGGAAATCTGAGTGTGCCCAAAACAAAAGAACGGTGTTTCCTACACATACAGACTATATGTAGTCCAAAACTTCTTCTGAAACTGATAGAATGCACTGGTCCTCTAACATCCAATGCTTGTCAGTTAAGATGAGAAACGTGTGAGCTTCGTGAAAGATGTAGTTCGTTTGAGCAGAAAAGTGACTGCCCTTACCTGAAAAGAATTCTTGCTTGTAGGAAGACTCAGAGCCTTGGATTTAACTCCTTTTCTGAAGTGAAACACACAGCATAGTTTTCATCCATGGATCACACTCTGCTTTAGAATGAGATGCACGCTCTTGCTTTCTAGAGTCTCTAAGACAGCAGGAAACATGAGTGTGCTGAGAACAAAAGAACGGTGTTTCCTGCACATACGGACCATATCTAGTCCAAATCTGCTTCTTAAACTGATACAAAGCACTGGTCCTCTAACATCCAATACTTTTCTGTTAAGATGGGAAACGTGTGAGCTTCATGAACGATGTAGTTCCTTTGAGCAGAAAAATGACAGCCCTTACATGAATTGAAGTATTGCTTGTAGGAAGACTCAGAGCCTGGGATTTAACTCCATTTCTGAAGTAAAACACACAGCAGTGTAATCATCCATTGATCACACTCTGCTTTAGAACAAGAAGCACGCTCTTGCTTTCTAGAGTCTCTAAGAAAGCAGGAAATGTGATTTTGCTGAGAACAAAAGAACGGTGTTTCCTACACATACGGACCATATCTAGTCCAAAACATCTTCTGAAACAGATAGAATGCACTGGTCCTCTAACATCCAATGCTTGTCAGTTAAGATGAGAAACGTGTGTGCTTCGTGAAAGATGTAGTTCGTTTGAGCAGAAACGTGACTGCCCTTACCTGAAACGAAGTCTTGCTTGTAGGGAGACTCAGAGCCTGGGATTTAACTCCTTTTCTGAAGTGAAACACACAGCATAGTTCTCATCCATGGATCACACTCTGCTTTAGAGCGAGAAGCACGCTCTTGCTTTTAGAGTCTCTAATATAGCAGGAAATCTGAGTGTGCCCAGAACAAAAGAACGGTGTTTCCTACATATACGGACCATATGTAGTCCAAATCTGCCTCTGAAACTGGTACAATGCACTGGTCCTCTAACATCCAATGCTTGTCAGTTAATATGAGACTCGTGTGATCTTCGTTAACGATGTAGTTCGTTTGAGCAGAAAAGTGACTGCCCTTACCTGAAATGAAGTCTTGCTTGTAGAAAGACTCAGAGCCTGGGATTTAACTCCATTTCTGAAGTGAAACACACAGCAGTGTAATCATCCATTGATCACACTCTGCTTTAGAACAAGAAGCACGCTCTTGCTTTCTAGAGTCTCTAAGACAGCAGGAAACGTGAGTGTGCTGAGAACAAAAGAACGGTGTTTCCTACACATACGGACCATATCTAGTCCAACTCTGCGTCTGAATCTCATACAAAGCACTGGTCCTCTAACATCCAATGCTTGTCAGTTAAGATGGGAAAGGTGTGAGCTTCATGAACGATGTAGTTCGTTTGAGCAGAAAAGTGACTGTCCTTACCTGAAACGAAGTCTTGCTTGTAGGAAGACTCAGAGCCTGGGATTTAACTCCATTTCTGAAGTAAAACACACAGCAGTGTTCTCATCCATTGATGACACTCTGCTTTAGAACAAGAAGCACGCTCTTGCTTTCTAGAGTCTCTAAGACAGCAGGAAACGTGAGTGTGCTGAGAACAAAAGAACGGTGTTTCCTACATATACGGACCATATCTAGTCCAACTCTGCTTCTGAAACTGATACAAACCACTGACAAACTAACATCCAAAGATTGTCAGTTAAGATGGGAAACGTGTGAGCTTCATGAACGAAGTTGTTCGTTTGAGCAGAAAAGTGACTGCCCTTACCTGAATTGAAGTCTTGCTTGTAGGAAGACTCAGAGCCTGGGATTTAACTCCATTTCTGAAGTAAAACACACAGCAGTGTAATCATCCATTGATCACTCTCTGCTTTAGAACAAGAAGCACACTCTTGCTTTCTAGAGTCTCTAAGACAGCAGGAAACGTGATTTTGCTGAGAACAAAAGAACGGTGTTTCCTACACATACAGACATTATGTAGTCCAACTCTGCTTCTTAAACTGATACAAAGCACTGGTCCTCTAACATCCAATGCTTGTCTGTTAAGATGAGAAACGTGTGAGCTTCGTGAACAATGTAGTTCATTTGAGCTGAAAAGTGACTGCCCTTACCTGAAACGATGTCTTGCTTGGAGGAAGACACAGAGCCTGGGATTTAACTCCATTTCTGAAGTAAAACACACAGCAGTGTAATCATCCATTGATCACTCTCTGCTTTTGAACAAGAAGCACACTCTTGCTTTCTAGAGTCTCTAAGACAGGAGGAAACGTGATTTTGCTGAGAACAAAAGAACGGAGTTTCCTACACATACAGACCATATCTAGTCCAAATCTGCTTCTGAAACTGATACAAAGCACTGACCCTCTAACATCCAATGCTTGTCAGTTAAGATGGGAAACGTGTGAGCTTCATGAACGATGTAGTTAGTTTGAGCTGAAAAGTGACTTCCCTTACGTGAAACGAAGTCTTGCTTGTAGGAAGACTCAGAACCTGGGATTTAACTCCATTTCTGAAGGCAAACACACAGCATAGTTCTCATCCATGGATCACACTCTGCTTTAGAGCGAGAAGCACGCTCTTCCTTTCTAGAGTCTCTAAGACAGCAGGAAAGGTGAGTGTGCTGAGAACAAAAGAAGGGTGTTTCCTACACATACGGACCATATCTAGTGCAACTCTGCTTCTGAAACTGATACAAAGCACTGACCCTCTAACATCCAATGCTTGTCTGTTAAGATGAGAAACTTGTGAGCTTCTGGAACGATGTAGTTCGTTTGAGCAGAAAAGTGACTGCCCTTACCTGAAACGAAGTCTTGCTTGGAGGAAGACTCAGAGTCTGGGATTTAACTCCATTTCTGAAGTGAAAGACACAGCGTAGTTCTCATCCATGGATCACACTCTGCTTTAGAGCAAGAAGTACACTCTTGCTTTCTAGAGTCTCTAAGACAGCAGGAAATCTGAGTGTTCCCAGAACAAAAGAACGGTGTTTCCTACACATACGGACTATATGTAGTCCAAAACTTCTTCTGAAACTGATAGAATGCACTGGTCCTCTAACATCCAATGCTTGTCAGTTAAGATGAGAAACGTGTGAGCTTAGTGAAAGATGTAGTTCGTTTGAGCAGAAAAGTGACTGCCCTTACCTGAAACGAAGTCTTGCTTGTAGGGAGACTCAGAGCCTGGGATTTAACTCCTTTTCTGATGTGAAACACACAGCATAGTTTTCATCCATGGATCACACTCTGCTTTAGAATGAGAAGCACGCTCTTGCTTAATAGAGTCTCTAAGAAAGCAGGAAACGTGAGTGTGCTGAGAACAAAAGAACGGTGTTTCCTACACATATGGACCATATCCAGTCCAAATCTGCTTCTGAAACTGATATAAAGCATTGACCCTCTAACATCCAATGCTTGTCAGTTAAGATGAGAAACGTGTGAGCTCTGTGAACGATGTAGTTCGTTTGAGCAGAAAAGTGACTGTCCTTACCTGAAACAAAGTCTTGCTTGTAGGAAGACTCAGAGCCTGGGATTTAACTCCATTTCTGAAGGCAAACACACAGCATAGTTCTCATCCATGGATCACACTCTGCTTTAGAGCGAGAAGCACGCTCTTGCTTTCTAGAGTCTCTAAGACAGCAGGAAACGTGAGTGTGCTGAGAACAAAAGATCGGTGTTTCCTACACATACGGACCATATCTAGTCCAACTCTGCTTCTGAAACTGATACAAAGCACTGACCCACTAACATCCAATGCTTGTCAGTTAAGATGGGAAACGCGTGAGCTTCATGAACGATGTAGTTCCTTTGAGCAGAAAAATGACAGCCCTTACATGAATTGAAGTCATGCTTGTAGGAAGACTCAGAGCCTGGGATTTAACTCCATTTCTGAAGTAAAACACACAGCAGTGTAATCATCCATTGATCACACTCTGCTTTAGAACAAGAAGCACGCTCTTGCTTTCTAGAGTCTCTAAGAAAGCAGGAAACGTGATTTTGCTGAGAACAAAAGAACGGTGTTTCCTACACATACAGACATTATGTAGTCCAACTCTGCTTCTTAAACTGATACAAAGCACTGGTCCTCTAACATCCAATACTTTTCTGTTAAGATGGGAAACGTGTGAGCTTCATGAACGATGTAGTTCCTTTGAGCAGAAAAATGACAGCCCTTACATGAATTGAAGTCTTGCTTGTAAGAAGACTCAGAGCCTGGGATTTAACTCCATTTCTGAAGTAAAACACACAGCAGTGTAATCATCCATTGATCACACTCTGCTTTAGAACAAGAAGCACGCTCTTGCTTTCTAGAGTCTCTAAGAAAGCAGGAAAAGTGAGTGTGCCCAGAACAAAAGAACGTTGTTTCCTACACATACGGACTATATGTAGTCCAAAACTTCTTCTGAAACAGATAGAATGCACTGGTCCTCTAACATCCAATGCTTGTCAGTTAAGATGAGAAACGTGTGTGCTTCGTGAAAGATGTAGTTCGTTTGAGCAGAAAAGTGACTGCCCTTACCTGAAACGAAGTCTTGCTTGTAGGGAGACTCAGAGCCTGGGATTTAACTCCTTTTCTGAAGTGAAACACACAGCATAGTTCTCATCCATGGATCACACTCTGCTTTAGAGCGAGAAGCACGCTCTTGCTTTTAGAGTCTCTAATATAGCAGGAAATCTGAGTGTGCCCAGAACAAAAGAACGGTATTTCCTACAATTACGGACTATATGTAGTCCAAAACTTCTTCTGAAACTGATAGAATGCACTGGTCCTCTAACATCCAATGCTTGTCAGTTAAGATGAGAAACGTGTGAGCTTAGTGAAAGATGTAGTTCGTTTGAGCAGAAAAGTGACTGCCCTTACCTGAAACGAAGTCTTGCTTGTAGGGAGACTCAGAGCCTGGGATTTAACTCCTTTTCTGATGTGAAACACACAGCATAGTTTTCATCCATGGATCACACTCTGCTTTAGAATGAGAAGCATGCTCTTGCTTAATAGAGTCTCTAAGAAAGCAGGAAACGTGAGTGTGCTGAGAACAAAAGAACGGTGTTTCCTACACATATGGACCATATCCAGTCCAAATCTGCTTCTGAAACTGATATAAAGCATTGACCCTCTAACATCCAATGCTTGTCAGTTAAGATGAGAAACGTGTGAGCTCTGTGAACGATGTAGTTCGTTTGAGCAGAAAAGTGACTATCCTTACCTGAAACGAAGTCTTGCTTGTAGGAAGACTCAGAGCCTGGGATTTAACTCCATTTCTGAAGGCAAACACACAGCATAGTTCTCATCCATGGATCACACTCTGCTTTAGAGCGAGAAGCACGCTCTTGCTTTCTAGAGTCTCTAAGACAGCAGGAAACGTGAGTGTGCTGAGAACAAAAGATCGGTGTTTCCTACACATACGGACCATATCTAGTCCAACTCTGCTTATGAAACTGATACAAAGCACTGACCGACTAACATCCAATGCTTGTCAGTTAAGATGGTTAACGCGTGAGCTTCATGAACGATGTAGTTCCTTTGAGCAGAAAAATGACAGCCCTTACATGAATTGAAGTCATGCTTGTAGGAAGACTCAGAGCCTGGGATTTAACTCCATTTCTGAAGTAAAACACACAGCAGTGTAATCATCCATTGATCACACTCTGCTTTAGAACAAGAAGCACGCTCTTGCTTTCTAGAGTCTCTAAGAAAGCAGGAAAAGTGAGTGTGCCCAGAACAAAAGAACGTTGTTTCCTACACATACGGACTATATGTAGTCCAAAACTTCTTCTGAAACAGATAGAATGCACTGGTCCTCTAACATCCAATGCTTGTCAGTTAAGATGAGAAACGTGTGTGCTTCGTGAAAGATGTAGTTCGTTTGAGCAGAAAAGTGACTGCCCTTACCTTAAACGAAGTCTTGCTTGTAGGGAGACTCAGAGCCTGGGATTTAACTCCTTTTCTGAAGTGAAACACACAGCATAGTTCTCATCCATGGATCACACTCTGCTTTAGAGCGAGAAGCACGCTCTTGCTTTTAGAGTCTCTAATATAGCAGGAAATCTGAGTGTGCCCAGAACAAAAGAACGGTGTTTCCTACATATACGGACCATATGTAGTCCAAATCTGCCTCTGAAACTGATACAATGCACTGGTCCTCTAACATCCAATGCTTGTCAGTTAAGATGAGAATCGTGTGATCTTCGTTAACGATGTAGTTCGTTTGAGCAGAAAAGTGACTGCCCTTACCTGAATTGAAGTCTTGCTTGTAGGAAGACTCAGAGCCTGGGATTTACCTCCATTTCTGAAGTGAAACACACAGCAGTGTAATCATCCATTGATCACACTCTGCTTTAGAACAAGAAGCACGCTCTTGCTTTCTAGAGTCTCTAAGACAGCAGGAAACGTGAGTGTGCTGAGAACAAAAGAACGGTGTTTCCTACACATACGGACCATATCTAGTCCAACTCTGCGTCTGAATCTCATACAAAGCACTGGTCCTCTAACATCCAATGCTTGTCAGTTAAGATGGGAAAGGTGTGAGCTTCATGAACGATGTAGTTCGTTTGAGCAGAAAAGTGACTGTCCTTACCTGAAACGAAATCTTGCTTGTAGGAAGACTCAGAGCCTGGGATTTAACTCCATTTCTGAAGTAAAACACACAGCAGTGTTCTCATCCATTGATGACACTCTGCTTTAGAACAAGAAGCACGCTCTTGCTTTCTAGAGTCTCTAAGACAGCAGGAAACGTGAGTGTGCTGAGAACAAAAGAACGGTGTTTCCTACATATACGGACCATATCTAGTCCAACTCTGCTTCTGAAACTGATACAAAGCACTGACAAACTAACATCCAAAGATTGTCAGTTAAGATGGGAAACGTGCGAGCTTCATGAACGAAGTAGTTCGTTTGAGCAGAAAAGTGACTGCCCTTACCTGAATTGAAGTCTTGCTTGTAGGAAGACTCAGAGCCTGGGATTTAACTCCATTTCTAAAGTCAAACACACAGCAGTGTAATCATCCATTGATCACTCTCTGCTTTAGAACAAGAAGCACACTCTTGCTTTCTAGAGTCTCTAAGACAGCAGGAAACATGATTTTCCTGAGAACAAAAGAACGGTGTTTCCTACACATACGGACATTATATAGTCCAACTCTGCTTCTGAAACTGATACAAAGCACTGGTCCTCTAACATCCAATGCTTGTCTGTTAAGGTGAGAAACGTGTGAGCTTCTGGAACGATGTAGTTCGTTTGAGCTGAAAAGTGACTGCCCATACCTGAAACGAAGTCTTGCTTGGAGGAAGACTCAGAGCCTGGGATTTAACTCCATTTCTGAAGTAAAACACACAGCAGTGTAATCATCCATTGATCACTCTCTGCTTTTGAACAAGAAGCACACTCTTGCTTTCTAGAGTGTCTAAGACAGGAGGAAACGTGATTTTTCAGAGAACAAAAGAACGGAGTTTCCTACACATACAGACCATATCTAGTCCAAATCTGCTTCTGAAACTGATACAAAGCACTGACCCTCTAACATCCAATGCTTGTCAGTTAAGATGGGAAACGTGTGAGCTTCATGAACGATGTAGTTCGTTTGAGCTGAAAAGTGACTGCCCTTACTTGAAACGAAGTCTTGCTTGTAGGAAGACTCAGAGCCTGGGAATTAACTCCATTTTTGAAGGGAAACACACAGCATAGTTCTCATCCATGGATCACACTCTGCTTTAGAGCGAGAAGCACGCTCTTGCTTTCTAGAGTCTCTAAGACAGCAGGGAATCTGCGTGTGCCCAGAACAAAAGAACAGTGTTTCCTACACATACGGACTATATGTAGTCCAAAACTTCTTCTGAAACTGATACAATGCACTGGTCCTCTAACATCCAATGCTAGTCAGTTAAGATGATAATCGTGTGATCTTCGTTAATGATGTAGTTCCTTTGAACTGAAAAGTGACTACCCTTACCTGAAACGAAGTCTTGCTTGTAGGAAGACACAGAGCCTGGGATTTAACTCCATTTCGGAAATGAAACACACAGCATAGTTCTCATCCATGGATCACACTCTGATTTAGAGCGAGAAGCACGCTCTTGCTTTCTAGAGTCTCTAAGACAGCAGGAAACGTGAGTGTGCTGAGAACAAAAGAAGGGTGTTTCCTACACATACGGACCATATCTAGTCCAACTCTGCTTCTGAAACTGATACAAAGCACTGGTCCTCTAACATCCAATGCTTGTCAGTGAAGATGGGAAACGTGTGAGCTTCATGAACGATGTAGTTCGTTTGAGCAGAAAAGTGACTGCCCTTACCTTAAACGAAGTCTTGCTTGTACGAAGACTCAGAGCCAGGGATTTAACTCCATTTCTGAATTGAAACACACAGCAGTGTTCTCATCCATTGATCACACTCTGCTTTAGAATAAGAAGCGCGCTCTTGCTTTTTAGAGTCTCTAAGACAGGAGGAAACGTGATTTTGCTGAGAACAAAAGAACGGAGTTTCCTACACATACGGACCATATCTAGTCCAACTCTGCTTCTGAAACTGATACAAAGCACTGGTCCTCTAACATCCAATGCTTGTCAGTTAAGATGGGAAACGTGTGAGCTTCATGAACGATGTAGTTCGTTTGAGCAGAAAAATGACAGCGCTTACATGAATTGAAATCTTGCTTGTAGGAAGACTCAGAGCCTGGGATTTAACTCCATTTCTGAAGTAAAACACACAGCAGTGTAATCATCCATTGATCACACTCTGCTTTAGAACAAGAAGCACGCTCTTGCTTTCTAGAGTCTCTAAGAAAGCAGGAAACGTGATTTTGCTGAGAACAAAAGAACGGTGTTTCCTACACATACGGACATTATATAGTCCAACTCTGCTTCTTAAACTGATACAAAGCACTGGTCCTCTGACATCCAATGCTTGTCTGTTAAGATGAGAAACGTGTGAGCTTCGTGAACAATGTAGTTCGTTTGAGCTGAAAAGTGACTGCCCTTACCTGAAACGAAGTCTTGCCTGTAGGAAGACACAGAGCAAGGGATTTAACTCCATTTTTGAAGGGAAACACACAGCATAGTTCTCATCCATGGATCACACTCTGCTTTAGAGCGAGAAGCACGCTCTTGCTTTCTAGAGTCTCTAAGACAGCAGGGAATCTGCGTGTGCCCAGAACAAAAGAACAGTGTTTCCTACACATACGGACTATATGTAGTCCAAAACTTCTTCTGAAACTGATACAATGCACTGGTCCTCTAACATCCAATGCTAGTCAGTTAAGATGATAATCGTGTGATCTTCGTTAATGATGTAGTTCCTTTGAACTGAAAAGTGACTACCCTTACCTGAAACGAAGTCTTGCTTGTAGGAAGACACAGAGCCTGGGATTTAACTCCATTTCGGAAATGAAACACACAGCATAGTTCTCATCCATGGATCACACTCTGATTTAGAGCGAGAAGCACGCTCTTGCTTTCTAGAGTCTCTAAGACAGCAGGAAACGTGAGTGTGCTGAGAACAAAAGAAGGGTGTTTCCTACACATACGGACCATATCTAGTCCAACTCTGCTTCTGAAACTGATACAAAGCACTGGTCCTCTAACATCCAATGCTTGTCAGTTAAGATGGGAAACGTGTGAGCTTCATGAACGATGTAGTTCGTTTGAGCAGAAAAGTGACTGCCCTTACCTTAAACGAAGTCTTGCTTGTACGAAGACTCAGAGCCAGGGATTTAACTCCATTTCTGAATTGAAACACACAGCAGTGTTCTCAGCCATTGATCACACTCTGCTTTAGAATAAGAAGCGCGCTCTTGCTTTTTAGAGTCTCTAAGACAGGAGGAAACGTGATTTTGCTGAGAACAAAAGAACGGAGTTTCCTACACATACGGACCATATCTAGTCCAACTCTGCTTCTGAAACTGATACAAAGCACTGACCCTCTAACATCCAATGCTTGTCAGTTAAGATGGGAAACGTGTGAGCTTCATGAACGATGTAGTTCGTTTGAGCAGAAAAGTGACTGCCTTACCTGAATTGAAGTCTTGCTTGTAGGAAGACTCAGAGCCTGGGATTTAACTCCATTTCTGAAGGCAAACACACAGCATAGTTCTCATCCATGGATCACACTCTGCTTTAGAGCAAGAAGCACGCTCTTGCTTTCTAGATTCTCTAAGACAGCAGGAAAAGTGAGTGTGCCCAGAACAAAAGAACGTTGTTTCCCACACATACGGACTATATGTAGTCCAAAACTTCTTCTGAAACAGATAGAATGCACTGGTCCTCTAACATCCAATGCTTGTCAGTTAAGATGAGAAACGTGTGTGCTTCGTGAAAGATGTAGTTCCTTTGAGCAGAAAAGTGACTGCCATTACCTGAAACGAAGTCTTGCTTGTAGGGAGACTCAGAGCCTGGGATTTAACTCTTTTTCTGAAGTGAAACACATAGCATAGTTCTCATCCATGGATCACACTCTGCTTTAGAGCGAGAAGCACGCTCTTGCTTTTAGAGTCTCTAATATAGCAGGAAATCTGAGTGTGCCCAGAACAAAAGAACGGTGTTTCCTACATATACGGACCATATGTAGTCCAAATCTGCCTCTGAAACTGATACAATGTACTGGTCCTCTAACATCCAATGCTTGTCAGTTAAGATGAGAATCGTGTGATCTTCGTTAACAATGTAGTTCGTTTGATCAGAAAAGTGACTGCCCTTACCTGAAATGAAGTCTTTCTTGTAGAAAGACTCAGAGCCTGGGATTTAACTCCATTTCTGAAGTGAAACACACAGCAGTGTAATCATCCATTGATCACACTCTGCTTTAGAACAAGAAGCACGCTCTTGCTTTCTAGAGTCTCTAAGAAAGCAGGAAACGTGATTTTGCTGAGAACAAAAGAACGGTGTTTCCTACACATACGGACATTATATAGTCCAACTCTGCTTCTGAAACTGATACACAGCACTGGTCCTCTAACATCCAATGCTTGTCAGTTAAGATGAGAAACGTGTGAGCTCAGTGAACGATGTAGTTCGTTTGAGCAGAAAAGTGACTGCCCTTACCTGAAACGAAGTCTTGCTTGGAGGAAGACTCAGAGCCTGGGATTAAACTCCATCTCTGAAGTGAAACACACAGCATAGTTCTCATCCATGGATCACACTCTGCTTTAGAGCAAGAAGCACACTCTTGCTTTCTAGAGTCTCTAAGACAGCAGGAAATCTGAGTGTGCCCAAAACAAAAGAACGGTGTTTCCTACACATACAGACTATATGTAGTCCAAAACTTCTTCTGAAACTGATAGAATGCACTGGTCCTCTAACATCCAATGCTTGTCAGTTAAGATGAGAAACGTGTGAGCTTCGTGAAAGATGTAGTTCGTTTGAGCAGAAAAGTGACTGCCCTTACCTGAAAAGAATTCTTGCTTGTAGGAAGACTCAGAGCCTTGGATTTAACTCCTTTTCTGAAGTGAAACACACAGCATAGTTTTCATCCATGGATCACACTCTGCTTTAGAATGAGATGCACGCTCTTGCTTTCTAGAGTCTCTAAGACAGCAGGAAACATGAGTGTGCTGAGAACAAAAGAACGGTGTTTCCTGCACATACGGACCATATCTAGTCCAAATCTGCTTCTTAAACTGATACAAAGCACTGGTCCTCTAACATCCAATACTTTTCTGTTAAGATGGGAAACGTGTGAGCTTCATGAACGATGTAGTTCCTTTGAGCAGAAAAATGACAGCCCTTACATGAATTGAAGTATTGCTTGTAGGAAGACTCAGAGCCTGGGATTTAACTCCATTTCTGAAGTAAAACACACAGCAGTGTAATCATCCATTGATCACACTCTGCTTTAGAACAAGAAGCACGCTCTTGCTTTCTAGAGTCTCTAAGAAAGCAGGAAATGTGATTTTGCTGAGAACAAAAGAACGGTGTTTCCTACACATACGGACCATATCTAGTCCAAAACTTCTTCTGAAACAGATAGAATGCACTGGTCCTCTAACATCCAATGCTTGTCAGTTAAGATGAGAAACGTGTGTGCTTCGTGAAAGATGTAGTTCGTTTGAGCAGAAACGTGACTGCCCTTACCTGAAACGAAGTCTTGCTTGTAGGGAGACTCAGAGCCTGGGATTTAACTCCTTTTCTGAAGTGAAACACACAGCATAGTTCTCATCCATGGATCACACTCTGCTTTAGAGCGAGAAGCACGCTCTTGCTTTTAGAGTCTCTAATATAGCAGGAAATCTGAGTGTGCCCAGAACAAAAGAACGGTGTTTCCTACATATACGGACCATATGTAGTCCAAATCTGCCTCTGAAACTGGTACAATGCACTGGTCCTCTAACATCCAATGCTTGTCAGTTAATATGAGACTCGTGTGATCTTCGTTAACGATGTAGTTCGTTTGAGCAGAAAAGTGACTGCCCTTACCTGAAATGAAGTCTTGCTTGTAGAAAGACTCAGAGCCTGGGATTTAACTCCATTTCTGAAGTGAAACACACAGCAGTGTAATCATCCATTGATCACACTCTGCTTTAGAACAAGAAGCACGCTCTTGCTTTCTAGAGTCTCTAAGACAGCAGGAAACGTGAGTGTGCTGAGAACAAAAGAACGGTGTTTCCTACACATACGGACCATATCTAGTCCAACTCTGCGTCTGAATCTCATACAAAGCACTGGTCCTCTAACATCCAATGCTTGTCAGTTAAGATGGGAAAGGTGTGAGCTTCATGAACGATGTAGTTCGTTTGAGCAGAAAAGTGACTGTCCTTACCTGAAACGAAGTCTTGCTTGTAGGAAGACTCAGAGCCTGGGATTTAACTCCATTTCTGAAGTAAAACACACAGCAGTGTTCTCATCCATTGATGACACTCTGCTTTAGAACAAGAAGCACGCTCTTGCTTTCTAGAGTCTCTAAGACAGCAGGAAACGTGAGTGTGCTGAGAACAAAAGAACGGTGTTTCCTACATATACGGACCATATCTAGTCCAACTCTGCTTCTGAAACTGATACAAACCACTGACAAACTAACATCCAAAGATTGTCAGTTAAGATGGGAAACGTGTGAGCTTCATGAACGAAGTTGTTCGTTTGAGCAGAAAAGTGACTGCCCTTACCTGAATTGAAGTCTTGCTTGTAGGAAGACTCAGAGCCTGGGATTTAACTCCATTTCTGAAGTAAAACACACAGCAGTGTAATCATCCATTGATCACTCTCTGCTTTAGAACAAGAAGCACACTCTTGCTTTCTAGAGTCTCTAAGACAGCAGGAAACGTGATTTTGCTGAGAACAAAAGAACGGTGTTTCCTACACATACAGACATTATGTAGTCCAACTCTGCTTCTTAAACTGATACAAAGCACTGGTCCTCTAACATCCAATGCTTGTCTGTTAAGATGAGAAACGTGTGAGCTTCGTGAACAATGTAGTTCATTTGAGCTGAAAAGTGACTGCCCTTACCTGAAACGATGTCTTGCTTGGAGGAAGACACAGAGCCTGGGATTTAACTCCATTTCTGAAGTAAAACACACAGCAGTGTAATCATCCATTGATCACTCTCTGCTTTTGAACAAGAAGCACACTCTTGCTTTCTAGAGTCTCTAAGACAGGAGGAAACGTGATTTTGCTGAGAACAAAAGAACGGAGTTTCCTACACATACAGACCATATCTAGTCCAAATCTGCTTCTGAAACTGATACAAAGCACTGACCCTCTAACATCCAATGCTTGTCAGTTAAGATGGGAAACGTGTGAGCTTCATGAACGATGTAGTTAGTTTGAGCTGAAAAGTGACTTCCCTTACGTGAAACGAAGTCTTGCTTGTAGGAAGACTCAGAACCTGGGATTTAACTCCATTTCTGAAGGCAAACACACAGCATAGTTCTCATCCATGGATCACACTCTGCTTTAGAGCGAGAAGCACGCTCTTCCTTTCTAGAGTCTCTAAGACAGCAGGAAAGGTGAGTGTGCTGAGAACAAAAGAAGGGTGTTTCCTACACATACGGACCATATCTAGTGCAACTCTGCTTCTGAAACTGATACAAAGCACTGACCCTCTAACATCCAATGCTTGTCTGTTAAGATGAGAAACTTGTGAGCTTCTGGAACGATGTAGTTCGTTTGAGCAGAAAAGTGACTGCCCTTACCTGAAACGAAGTCTTGCTTGGAGGAAGACTCAGAGTCTGGGATTTAACTCCATTTCTGAAGTGAAAGACACAGCGTAGTTCTCATCCATGGATCACACTCTGCTTTAGAGCAAGAAGTACACTCTTGCTTTCTAGAGTCTCTAAGACAGCAGGAAATCTGAGTGTTCCCAGAACAAAAGAACGGTGTTTCCTACACATACGGACTATATGTAGTCCAAAACTTCTTCTGAAACTGATAGAATGCACTGGTCCTCTAACATCCAATGCTTGTCAGTTAAGATGAGAAACGTGTGAGCTTAGTGAAAGATGTAGTTCGTTTGAGCAGAAAAGTGACTGCCCTTACCTGAAACGAAGTCTTGCTTGTAGGGAGACTCAGAGCCTGGGATTTAACTCCTTTTCTGATGTGAAACACACAGCATAGTTTTCATCCATGGATCACACTCTGCTTTAGAATGAGAAGCACGCTCTTGCTTAATAGAGTCTCTAAGAAAGCAGGAAACGTGAGTGTGCTGAGAACAAAAGAACGGTGTTTCCTACACATATGGACCATATCCAGTCCAAATCTGCTTCTGAAACTGATATAAAGCATTGACCCTCTAACATCCAATGCTTGTCAGTTAAGATGAGAAACGTGTGAGCTCTGTGAACGATGTAGTTCGTTTGAGCAGAAAAGTGACTGTCCTTACCTGAAACAAAGTCTTGCTTGTAGGAAGACTCAGAGCCTGGGATTTAACTCCATTTCTGAAGGCAAACACACAGCATAGTTCTCATCCATGGATCACACTCTGCTTTAGAGCGAGAAGCACGCTCTTGCTTTCTAGAGTCTCTAAGACAGCAGGAAACGTGAGTGTGCTGAGAACAAAAGATCGGTGTTTCCTACACATACGGACCATATCTAGTCCAACTCTGCTTCTGAAACTGATACAAAGCACTGACCCACTAACATCCAATGCTTGTCAGTTAAGATGGGAAACGCGTGAGCTTCATGAACGATGTAGTTCCTTTGAGCAGAAAAATGACAGCCCTTACATGAATTGAAGTCATGCTTGTAGGAAGACTCAGAGCCTGGGATTTAACTCCATTTCTGAAGTAAAACACACAGCAGTGTAATCATCCATTGATCACACTCTGCTTTAGAACAAGAAGCACGCTCTTGCTTTCTAGAGTCTCTAAGAAAGCAGGAAACGTGATTTTGCTGAGAACAAAAGAACGGTGTTTCCTACACATACAGACATTATGTAGTCCAACTCTGCTTCTTAAACTGATACAAAGCACTGGTCCTCTAACATCCAATACTTTTCTGTTAAGATGGGAAACGTGTGAGCTTCATGAACGATGTAGTTCCTTTGAGCAGAAAAATGACAGCCCTTACATGAATTGAAGTCTTGCTTGTAAGAAGACTCAGAGCCTGGGATTTAACTCCATTTCTGAAGTAAAACACACAGCAGTGTAATCATCCATTGATCACACTCTGCTTTAGAACAAGAAGCACGCTCTTGCTTTCTAGAGTCTCTAAGAAAGCAGGAAAAGTGAGTGTGCCCAGAACAAAAGAACGTTGTTTCCTACACATACGGACTATATGTAGTCCAAAACTTCTTCTGAAACAGATAGAATGCACTGGTCCTCTAACATCCAATGCTTGTCAGTTAAGATGAGAAACGTGTGTGCTTCGTGAAAGATGTAGTTCGTTTGAGCAGAAAAGTGACTGCCCTTACCTGAAACGAAGTCTTGCTTGTAGGGAGACTCAGAGCCTGGGATTTAACTCCTTTTCTGAAGTGAAACACACAGCATAGTTCTCATCCATGGATCACACTCTGCTTTAGAGCGAGAAGCACGCTCTTGCTTTTAGAGTCTCTAATATAGCAGGAAATCTGAGTGTGCCCAGAACAAAAGAACGGTATTTCCTACAATTACGGACTATATGTAGTCCAAAACTTCTTCTGAAACTGATAGAATGCACTGGTCCTCTAACATCCAATGCTTGTCAGTTAAGATGAGAAACGTGTGAGCTTAGTGAAAGATGTAGTTCGTTTGAGCAGAAAAGTGACTGCCCTTACCTGAAACGAAGTCTTGCTTGTAGGGAGACTCAGAGCCTGGGATTTAACTCCTTTTCTGATGTGAAACACACAGCATAGTTTTCATCCATGGATCACACTCTGCTTTAGAATGAGAAGCATGCTCTTGCTTAATAGAGTCTCTAAGAAAGCAGGAAACGTGAGTGTGCTGAGAACAAAAGAACGGTGTTTCCTACACATATGGACCATATCCAGTCCAAATCTGCTTCTGAAACTGATATAAAGCATTGACCCTCTAACATCCAATGCTTGTCAGTTAAGATGAGAAACGTGTGAGCTCTGTGAACGATGTAGTTCGTTTGAGCAGAAAAGTGACTATCCTTACCTGAAACGAAGTCTTGCTTGTAGGAAGACTCAGAGCCTGGGATTTAACTCCATTTCTGAAGGCAAACACACAGCATAGTTCTCATCCATGGATCACACTCTGCTTTAGAGCGAGAAGCACGCTCTTGCTTTCTAGAGTCTCTAAGACAGCAGGAAACGTGAGTGTGCTGAGAACAAAAGATCGGTGTTTCCTACACATACGGACCATATCTAGTCCAACTCTGCTTATGAAACTGATACAAAGCACTGACCGACTAACATCCAATGCTTGTCAGTTAAGATGGTTAACGCGTGAGCTTCATGAACGATGTAGTTCCTTTGAGCAGAAAAATGACAGCCCTTACATGAATTGAAGTCATGCTTGTAGGAAGACTCAGAGCCTGGGATTTAACTCCATTTCTGAAGTAAAACACACAGCAGTGTAATCATCCATTGATCACACTCTGCTTTAGAACAAGAAGCACGCTCTTGCTTTCTAGAGTCTCTAAGAAAGCAGGAAAAGTGAGTGTGCCCAGAACAAAAGAACGTTGTTTCCTACACATACGGACTATATGTAGTCCAAAACTTCTTCTGAAACAGATAGAATGCACTGGTCCTCTAACATCCAATGCTTGTCAGTTAAGATGAGAAACGTGTGTGCTTCGTGAAAGATGTAGTTCGTTTGAGCAGAAAAGTGACTGCCCTTACCTTAAACGAAGTCTTGCTTGTAGGGAGACTCAGAGCCTGGGATTTAACTCCTTTTCTGAAGTGAAACACACAGCATAGTTCTCATCCATGGATCACACTCTGCTTTAGAGCGAGAAGCACGCTCTTGCTTTTAGAGTCTCTAATATAGCAGGAAATCTGAGTGTGCCCAGAACAAAAGAACGGTGTTTCCTACATATACGGACCATATGTAGTCCAAATCTGCCTCTGAAACTGATACAATGCACTGGTCCTCTAACATCCAATGCTTGTCAGTTAAGATGAGAATCGTGTGATCTTCGTTAACGATGTAGTTCGTTTGAGCAGAAAAGTGACTGCCCTTACCTGAATTGAAGTCTTGCTTGTAGGAAGACTCAGAGCCTGGGATTTACCTCCATTTCTGAAGTGAAACACACAGCAGTGTAATCATCCATTGATCACACTCTGCTTTAGAACAAGAAGCACGCTCTTGCTTTCTAGAGTCTCTAAGACAGCAGGAAACGTGAGTGTGCTGAGAACAAAAGAACGGTGTTTCCTACACATACGGACCATATCTAGTCCAACTCTGCGTCTGAATCTCATACAAAGCACTGGTCCTCTAACATCCAATGCTTGTCAGTTAAGATGGGAAAGGTGTGAGCTTCATGAACGATGTAGTTCGTTTGAGCAGAAAAGTGACTGTCCTTACCTGAAACGAAATCTTGCTTGTAGGAAGACTCAGAGCCTGGGATTTAACTCCATTTCTGAAGTAAAACACACAGCAGTGTTCTCATCCATTGATGACACTCTGCTTTAGAACAAGAAGCACGCTCTTGCTTTCTAGAGTCTCTAAGACAGCAGGAAACGTGAGTGTGCTGAGAACAAAAGAACGGTGTTTCCTACATATACGGACCATATCTAGTCCAACTCTGCTTCTGAAACTGATACAAAGCACTGACAAACTAACATCCAAAGATTGTCAGTTAAGATGGGAAACGTGCGAGCTTCATGAACGAAGTAGTTCGTTTGAGCAGAAAAGTGACTGCCCTTACCTGAATTGAAGTCTTGCTTGTAGGAAGACTCAGAGCCTGGGATTTAACTCCATTTCTAAAGTCAAACACACAGCAGTGTAATCATCCATTGATCACTCTCTGCTTTAGAACAAGAAGCACACTCTTGCTTTCTAGAGTCTCTAAGACAGCAGGAAACATGATTTTCCTGAGAACAAAAGAACGGTGTTTCCTACACATACGGACATTATATAGTCCAACTCTGCTTCTGAAACTGATACAAAGCACTGGTCCTCTAACATCCAATGCTTGTCTGTTAAGGTGAGAAACGTGTGAGCTTCTGGAACGATGTAGTTCGTTTGAGCTGAAAAGTGACTGCCCATACCTGAAACGAAGTCTTGCTTGGAGGAAGACTCAGAGCCTGGGATTTAACTCCATTTCTGAAGTAAAACACACAGCAGTGTAATCATCCATTGATCACTCTCTGCTTTTGAACAAGAAGCACACTCTTGCTTTCTAGAGTGTCTAAGACAGGAGGAAACGTGATTTTTCAGAGAACAAAAGAACGGAGTTTCCTACACATACAGACCATATCTAGTCCAAATCTGCTTCTGAAACTGATACAAAGCACTGACCCTCTAACATCCAATGCTTGCCAGTTAAGATGGGAAACGTGTGAGCTTCATGAACGATGTAGTTCGTTTGAGCTGAAAAGTGACTGCCCTTACTTGAAACGAAGTCTTGCTTGTAGGAAGACTCAGAGCCTGGGAATTAACTCCATTTTTGAAGGGAAACACACAGCATAGTTCTCATCCATGGATCACACTCTGCTTTAGAGCGAGAAGCACGCTCTTGCTTTCTAGAGTCTCTAAGACAGCAGGGAATCTGCGTGTGCCCAGAACAAAAGAACGGTGTTTCCTACACATACGGACTATATGTAGTCCAAAACTTCTTCTGAAACTGATAGAATGCACTGGTCCTCTAACATCCAATGCTTGTCAGTTAAGATGAGAAACGTGTGAGCTTAGTGAAAGATGTAGTTCGTTTGAGCAGAAAAGTGACTGCCCTTACCTGAAACGAAGTCTTGCTTGTAGGGAGACTCAGAGCCTGGGATTTAACTCCTTTTCTGATGTGAAACACACAGCATAGTTTTCATCCATGGATCACACTCTGCTTTAGAATGAGAAGCACGCTCTTGCTTAATAGAGTCTGTAAGAAAGCAGGAAACGTGAGTGTGCTGAGAACAAAAGAACGGTGTTTCCTACACATAAGGACCATATCTAGTGCAACTCTGCTTCTGAAACTGATACAAAGCAATGACCCACTAACATCCAATGCTTGTCAGTTAAGATGGGAAACGTGTGAGCTTCATGAACGATGTAGTTCCTTTGAGCAGAAAAATGACAGCCCTTACATGAATTGAAGTCATGCTTGTAGGAAGACTCAGAGCCTGGGATTTAACTCCATTTCTGAAGTAAAACACACAGCAGTGTCATCATCCATTGATCACACTCTGCTTTAGAACAAGAAGCATGCTCTTGCTTTCTAGAGTCTCTAAGAAAGCAGGAAACGTGATTTTGCTGAGAACAAAAGAACGGTGTTTCCTACACATACAGACATTATGTAGTCCAACTCTGCTTCTTAAACTGATACAAAGCACTGGTCCTCTAACATCCAATGCTTGTCTGTTAAGATGAGAAACGTGTGAGCTTCGTGAACAATGTAGTTCATTTGAGCTGAAAAGTGACTGCCCTTACCTGAAACGATGTCTTGCTTGGAGGAAGACTCAGAGCCTGGGATTTAACTCCATTTCTGAAGTAAAACACACAGCAGTGTAATCATCCATTGATCACTCTCTGCTTTTGAACAAGAAGCACACTCTTGCTTTCTAGAGTCTCTAAGACAGGAGGAAACGTGATTTTGCTGAGAACAAAAGAACGGACTTTCCTACACATACAGACCATATCTAGTCCAAATCTGCTTCTGAAACTGATACAAAGCACTGACCCTCTAACATCCAATGCTTGTCAGTTAAGATGGGAAACGTGTGAGCTTCATGAACGATGTAGTTAGTTTGAGCTGAAAAGTGACTGCCCTTACGTGAAAAGAAGTCTTGCTTGTAGGAAGATTCAGAACCTGCGATTTAACTCCATTTCTGAAGGCAAACACACAGCATAGTTCTCATCCATGGATCACACTCTGCTTTAGAGCGAGAAGCACGGTCTTCCTTTCTAGAGTCTCTAAGACAGCAGGAAAGGTGAGTGTGCTGAGAACAAAAGAAGGGTGTTTCCTACACATACGGACCATATCTAGTGCAACTCTGCTTCTGAAACTGATACAAAGCACTGACCCACTAACATCCAATGCTTGTCTGTTAAGATGAGAAACTTGTGAGCTTCTGGAACGATGTAGTTCGTTTGAGCAGAAAAGTGACTGCCCTTACCTGAAACGAAGTCTTGCTTGGAGGAAGACTCAGAGTCTGGGATTTAACTGCATTTCTGAAGTGAAAGACACAGTGTAGTTCTCATCCATGGATCACACTCTGCTTTAGAGCAAGAAGTACACTCTTGCTTTCTAGAGTCTCTAAGACAGCAGGAAATCTGAGTGTGCCCAGAACAAAAGAACGGTGATTCCTACACATACGGACTATATGTAGTCCAAAACTTCTTCTGAAACTGATAGAATGCACTGGTCCTCTAACATCCAATGCTTGTCAGTTATGATGAAAAACGTGTGAGCTTAGTGAAAGATGTAGTTCGTTTGAGCAGAAAAGTGACTGCCCTTACCTGAAACGAAGTCTTGCTTGTAGGGAGACTCAGAGCCTGGGATTTAACTCCTTTTCTGATGTGAAACACACAGCATAGTTTTCATCCATGGATCACACTCTGCTTTAGAATGAGAAGCACGCTCTTGCTTAATAGAGTCTCTAAGAAAGCAGGAAACGTGAGTGTGCTGAGAACAAAAGAACGGTGTTTCCTACACATATGGACCATATCCAGTCCAAATCTGCTTCTGAAACTGATATAAAGCATTGACCCTCTAACATCCAATGCTTCTCAGTTAAGATGAGAAACGTGTGAGCTCTGTGAACGATGTAGTTCGTTTGAGCAGAAAAGTGACTGTCCTTACCTGAAACAAAGTCTTGCTTGTAGGAAGACTCAGAGCCTGGGATTTAACTCCATTTCTGAAGGCAAACACACAGCATAGTTCTCATCCATGGATCACACTCTGCTTTAGAGCGAGAAGCACGCTCTTGCTTTCTAGAGTCTCTAAGACAGCAGGAAACGTGAGTGTGCTGAGAACAAAAGATCGGTGTTTCCTACACATACGGACCATATCTAGTCCAACTCTGCTTCTGAAACTGATACAAAGCACTGGTCCTCTAACATCCAATGCTTGTCAGTTAAGATGGGAAACGTGTGGGCTTCATGAACGATGTAGTTCATTTGAGCAAACAAGTGACTGCCCTTACCTTAAACGAAGTCTTGCTTGTACGAAGACTCAGAGCCAGGGATTTAACTCCATTTCTGAATTGAAACACACAGCAGTGTTCTCATCCATTGATCACACTCTGCTTTAAAATAAGAAGCACGCTATTGCTTTTTAGAGTCTCTAAGACAGGAGGAACGTGATTTTGCTGAGAACAAAAGAACGGTGTTTACTACACATACGGACCATATCTAGTCCAAATCTGCTTCTGAAACTGATACAAAGCACTGACCCTCTAACATCCAATGCTTGTAAGTTAAGATGGGAAACGTGTGAGCTTCATGAACGATGTAGTTCGTTTGAGCAGAAAAGTGACTGCCTTACCTGAATTGAAGTCTTGCTTGTAGGAAGACTCAGAGCCTGGGATTTAACTCCATTTCTGAAAGCAAACACACAGCATAGTTCACATCCATGGATCACACTCTGCTTTAGAGCGAGAAGCATGCTCTTGCTTTCTAGAGTCTCTAAGACAGCAGGAAAAGTGAGTGTGCCCAGAACAAAAGAACGGTGTTTCCTACACATACGGACTATATGTAGTCCAAAACTTCTTCTGAAACTGATAGAATGCACTGGTCCTCTAACATCCAATGCTTGTCAGTTAAGATGAGAAACGTGTGTGCTTTGTGAAAGATGTAGTTCGTTTGAGCAGAAAAGTGACTGCCCTTACCTGAAACGAAGTCTTGCTTGTAGGGAGACTCAGAGCCTGGGATTTAACTCCTTTTCTGAAGTGAAACACACAGCATAGTTCTCATCCATGGATCACACTCTGCTTTAGAGCGAGAAGCACGCTCTTGCTTTTAGAGTCTCTAATATAGCAGGAAATCTGAGTGTGCCCAGAACAAAAGAACGGTGTTTCCTACATATACGGACCATATGTAGTCCAAATCTGCCTCTGAAACTGATACAATGCACTGGTCCTCTAACATCCAATGCTTGTCAGTTAAGATGAGAATCGTGTGATCTTCGTTAACGATGTAGTTTGTTTGAGCAGAAAAGTGTCTGGCCTTACCTGAAATGAAGTCTTGGTTGTAGAAAGATTCAGAGCCTGGGATTTAACTCCATTTCTGAAGTGAAACACACAGCAGTGTTCTCATCCATTGATGACACTCTGCTTTAGAACAAGAAGCTCGCTCTTGCTTTCTAGAGTCTCTAAGACAGCAGGAAACGTGAGTGTGCTGAGAACAAAAGAACGGTGTTTCCTACACATACGGACCATATCTAGTCCAACTCTGCTTCTTAAACTGATACAAAGCACAGGTCCTCTAATATCCAATGCTTGTCTGTTAATATGAGAAACGTGTGAGCTTCATGAACGATGTAGTTCGTTTGAGCTGAAAAGTGACTGCCCTTACCTGAAACGAAGTCTTGCTTGTAGGAAGACACAGAGCCTGGGATTTAACTCCATTTCTGAAGGGAAACACACAGCATAGTTCTCATCCATTCAACACACTCTGCTTTAGAGCGAGAAGCACGCTCTTGCTTTCTAAAGTCTCTAAGACAGCAGGAAACGTGAGTGTGCTGAGAACAAAAGAACCGTGGTTCCTACACATACGGACCATATCTAGTCCAACTCTGCTTCTGAAACTTATACGAAGCACTGGTCCTCTAACATCCAATGTTTGTCAGTTAAGATGAGAAACGTGTGAGCTTTGTGAATGATGTAGTTCCTTTGAGCTGAAAAGTGACTGCCCTTACCTTAAATGAAGTCTTGCTTGTAGGAAGACACAGAGCCTGGGATTTAACTCCTTTTCTGAAGGGAAACACACATCATAGTATTCATCCATGGATCACACTCTGGTTAGAGCAAGAAGCACACTCTTGCTTTCTAGAGTCTCTAAGACAGCAGGAAATCTGAGTGTGCCCAGAACAATAGAACGGTGTTTCCTACACATATGGACCATATCCCGTCCAAATCTGCTTCTGAAACTGATACAAAGCACTGGTCCTCTAACATCCAATGCTTGTCTGTTAAGATGAGAAATGTGTGAGCTTCGTGAACGATGTAGTTCGTTTGAGCTGAAAAGTGACTGCCCTTACCTGAAACGAAGTCTTGCCTGTAGGAAGACACAGAGCAAGGGATTTAACTCCATTTTTGAAGGGAAAAACACAGCATAGTTCTCATCCATGGATCACACTCTGCTTTAGAGCGAGAACCACGCTCTTGCTTTCTAGAGTCTCTAACACAGCAGGAAACGTGAGTGTGCTGAGAAAAAAAGAACGGTGTTTCCTACACATACGGACCATATCTAGTCCAACTCATCTTCTGAAACTGATACAAAGCACTGGTCCTCTAACATCCAATGCTTGTCAGTTAAGATGGGAAACGTGTGAGCTTCATGAACGATGTAGTTCGTTTGAGTAAAAAAGTGACTGCCCTTACCTTAAACGAAGTCTTGCTTGTACGAAGACTCAGAGCCAGGGATTTAACTCCAGTTCTGAAATGAAACACACAGCAGTGTTCTCATCCATTGATGACACTCTGCTTTAGAACAAGAAGCATGCTCTTGCTTTCTAGAGTCTCTAAGACAGCAGGAAACGTGAGTCTGCTGAGAACAAAAGAACGGTGTTTCCTACACATACGGACCATATCTAGTCCAACTCTGCTTCTTAAATTGATACAAAGCACTGCTCCTCTAACATCCAATGCTTGTCTGTTAAGATGAGAAATGTGTGAGCTCAGTGAACGATGTAGTTCGTTTGAGCTGAAAAGTGACTTCCCTTACCTGAATTGAAGTCTTGCTTGTAGGAAGACACAGAGATTGGGATTTAACTCCATTTCTGAAGGGAAACACACAGCATAGTTCTCATCCATGGATCACAATCTGCTTTAGAGCGAGAAGCACGCTCTTGCTTTCTAGAGTCTCTAACACAGCAGGAAACGTGAGTGTGCTGAGAAAAAAAGAACGGTGTTTCATACACAAACGGACCATATCTAGTCCAACTCTGCCACTGAATCTCATACAAAGCACTGGTCCTCTAACATCCAATGCTTGTCAGTTAAGATGGGAAAGGTGTGAGCCTCATGAACGATGTAGTTCATTTGAGCAGAAAAGTGACTGCCCTTAACTTAAATGAAGTCTTGCTTGTAGGAAGACTCAGAGCCTGGGATTTAACTCCATTTCTGAATTGAAACACACAGCAGTGTTCTCATCCATTGATGACACTCTGCTTTAGAACAAGAAGCACGCTCTTGCTTTCTAGGTTCTCTAAGACAGCAGAAACATGAGTGTGCTGAGAACAAAAGAACGGTGTTTCCTACACATATGGACCATATCTAGTCCAACTCTGCTTCTGAAACTGATACAAGGCACTGACAAACTAACATCCAAAGATTGTCAGTTAAGATGGGAAACGTGTGAGCTTCATGAATGATGTAGTTCGTTTGAGCAGAAAAGTGACTGCCCTTACCTGAAACGAAGTCTTGCTTGTAGGAAGACACAGAGCCTGGGATTTAACTCCATTTCTGAAGGGAAACACACAGCATAGTTCTCATCCATTCAACACACTCTGCTTTAGAGCGAGAAGCACGCTCTTGCTTTCTAGAGTCTCTAAGACAGCAGGAAACGTGAGTGTGCTGAGAACAAAGAATGGTGTTTCCTACACATACAGACCATATCTAGTCCAACTCTGCTTCTGAAACTGATACAAAGCACTGGTCCTCTAACATCCATGTTTGTCAGTTAAGATGAGAAACGTGTGAGCTTTTTGAGTGATGTAGTTCGTTTGAGCTGAAAAGTGACTGCCCTTACCTGAAACGAAGTCTTGCTTGTAGGAAGACACAGAGCCTGGGATTTAACTCCTTTTCTGAAGGGAAACACACAGCATAGTATTCATCCATTGATCACACTCTGGTTAGAGCGAGAAGCACACTCTTGCTTTCTAGAGTCTCTAAGACAGCAAGAAATCTGAGTGTGCCCAGAACAATAGAACGGTTTTTCCTACACATAAGGACCATATCCAGTCCAAATCTGCTTCTGAAACTGATACAAAGCACTGGTCCTCTAACATCCAATGTTTGTCAGTTAAGATGAGAAACGTGTGAGCTCAGTGAACGATGTAGGTCATTTGAGCTGAAAAGTGATTGCCCTTACCTGAAACGAAGTCTTGCTTTTAGGAAGACACAGAGATTGGGATTTAACTCCATTTCTGAAGGGAAACACACAGCATAGTTCTCATCCATAGATCACAATCTGCTTTAGAGCGAGAAGCACGCTCTTGCTTTCTAGAGTCTCTAAGACAGCAGGAAACGTGAGTGTGCTGAGAACAAAAGAACGGTGTTTCCTACACATACGGACCATATCTAGTCCAACTCTGCTTCTGAAACTGATACAAAGCACTGACCCTCTAACATCCAATGCTTGTCAGTTAAGATGAGAAACGTGTGAGCTTCGTGAACGATGTAGTTCGTTTGAGCAGAAAAGTGACTGCCCTTACCTGAATCGAAGTCTTGCTTGTAGGAAGACTCAGAGCCTGGGATTTAACTCCATATCTGAATTGAAACACACAGCAGTGTTCTCATCCATTGATCACACTCTGCTTTAGAACAAGAAGCATGTTCTTGCTTTCCAGAGTCTCTAAGACAGCAGGAAAAGTGAGTGTGCTGAGAACAAAAGAACGGTGTTTCCTACACATAAGGACCATATCTAGTCCAACTCTGCTTCTGAAACTGATACAAAGCACTGGTCCTCTAACATCCAATGTTTGTCAGTTAAGATGAGAAACGTGTGAGCTTTGTGAATGATGTAGTTCGTTTGAGCTGAAAAGTGACTGCCCTTACCTGAAACGAATCTTGCTTGTAGGAAGACACAGAGCCTGGGATTTAACTCCATTTCTGAAGGGAAACACTCAACATAGTATTCATCGATGGATCACAATCTGGTTAGAGCAAGAGGAACACTCTTGCTTTCTAGAGTCTCTAAGACAGCAGGAAATCTGAGTGTGCCCAGAACAAAAGAACGGTGTTTCCTATATATACAGACCATAAGTAGTCCAAATCTGCTTCTGAAACTGATACAAAGCACTGGTCCTCTAACATCCAATGCTTGTCTGTTAAGATGAGAAACGTGTGAGCTTCGTGAACGATGTAGTTCGTTTGAGCTGAAAAGTGACTGCCCTTACCTGAAATGAAGTCTTGCTTGTAGGAAGACACAGAGATTGGGATTTAACTCCATTTCTGAATTGAAACACACAGCATAGTTCTCATGCATGGATCACACTCTGCTTTAGAGCAAGAAGCACGCTCTTGCTTTCTAGAGTCTCTAAGTCAGCAGGAAACGTGAGTGTGCTGAGAACAAAAGAAGGGTGTTTCCTACACATACGGACCATATCTAGTCCAAATCTGCTTCCGAAACTGATACAAAGCACTGACCCTCTAACATCCAATGCTTGTCAGTTAAGATGGGAAACGTGTGAGCTTCATGAACGATGTAGTTCGTTTGAGCAGAAAAGTGACTGCCTTACCTGAATTGAAGTCTTGCTTGTAGGAAGACTCAGAGCCTGGGATTTAACTCCATTTTTGAAGGCAAACACACAGCATAGTTCTCCTCCATGGATCACACTCTGCTTTAGAGGGAGAAGCACGCTCTTGCTTTTAGAGTCTCTAATATAGCAGGAAATCTGAGTGTGCCCAGAACAAAAGAACGGTGTTTCCTACATATACGGACCATATGTAGTCCAAATCTGCCTCTGTAACTGATACAATGCACTGGTCCAATAACATCCAATGCTTGTCAGTTAAGATTAGAATCCTGTGATCTTCGTTAACGATGTAGTTCGTTTGAGCAGGAAAGTGACTGTCCTTAACTTAAACGAAGTCTTGCTTGTAGGAAGACTCAGAGCCTGGCATTTAACTCCATTTCTGAATTGAAACACACAGCATAGTTCTCATCCATGGATCACACTCTGCTTTAGAGCGAGAAGCACGCTCTTGCTTTCTAGAGTCTCTAAGACAGCAGGAAACGTGAGTGTGCTGAGAACAAAAGAACGGTGTTTCCTACATATACGGACCATATCTAGTCCAACTCATCTTCTGAAACTGATACAAAGCACTGGTCCTCTAACATCCAATGCTTGTCAGTTAAGATGGGAAACGTGTGAGCTTCATGAACGATGTAGTTCGTTTGAGCAAAAAAGTGACTGCCCTTACCTTAAACGAAGTCTTGCTTGTACGAAGACTCAGAGCCAGTGATTTAACTCCATTTCTGAATTGAAACACACAGCAGGGTTCTCATCCATTGATGACACTCTGCTTTAGAATAAGAAGCACGCTCTTGCTATTTAGAGTCTCTAAGACAGGAGGAAACGTGATTTTGCTGAGAACAAAAGAACGGAGTTTCCTACACATACGGACCATATCTAGTCCAAATCTGCTTCTGAAACTGATACAAAGCACTGACCCTCTAACATCCAATGCTTGTCAGTTAAGATGGGAAACGTGTGAGCTTCATGAACGATGTAGTTCGTTTGAGCAGAAAAGTGACTGCCTTACCTGAATTGAAGTCTTGCTTGTAGGAAGACTCAGAGCCTGGGATATAACTCCATTTCTGAAGGCAAACACATAGCATAGTTCTCATCCATGGATCACACTCTGCTTTAGAGGGAGAAGCACGCTCTTGCTTTTAGAGTCTCTAATATAGCAGGAAATCTGAGTGTGCCCAGAACAAAAGAACGGTGTTTCCTACATATACGGACCATATGTAGTCCAAATCTGCCTCTGAAACTGATACAATGCACTGGTCCTCTAACATCCAATGCTTGTCAGTTAAGATGAGAATCGTGTGATCTTCGTTAACGATGTAGTTCGTTTGAGCAGGAAAGTGACTGCCCTTACCTGAAATGAAGTCTTGCTTGTAGAAAGACTCAGAGCCTGGGATTTAACTCCATTTCTGAAGTGAAACACACAGCAGTGTTCTCATCCATTGATGACACTCTGCTTTAGAACAAGAAGCATGCTCTTGCTTTCTAGAGTCTCTAAGACAGCAGGAAACGTGAGTCTGCTGAGAACAAAAGAACGGTGTTTCCTACACATACGGACCATATCTAGTCCAACTCTGCTTCTTAAATTGATACAAAGCACTGCTCCTCTAACATCCAATGCTTGTCTGTTAAGATGAGAAATGTGTGAGCTCAGTGAACGATGTAGTTCGTTTGAGCTGAAAAGTGACTTCCCTTACCTGAATTGAAGTCTTGCTTGTAGGAAGACACAGAGATTGGGATTTAACTCCATTTCTGAAGGGAAACACACAGCATAGTTCTCATCCATGGATCACAATCTGCTTTAGAGCGAGAAGCACGCTCTTGCTTTCTAGAGTCTCTAACACAGCAGGAAACGTGAGTGTGCTGAGAAAAAAAGAACGGTGTTTCATACACAAACGGACCATATCTAGTCCAACTCTGCCACTGAATCTCATACAAAGCACTGGTCCTCTAACATCCAATGCTTGTCAGTTAAGATGGGAAAGGTGTGAGCCTCATGAACGATGTAGTTCGTTTGAGCAGAAAAGTGACTGCCCTTAACTTAAACGAAGTCTTGCTTGTAGGAAGACTCAGAGCCTGGGATTTAACTCCATTTCTGAATTGAAACACACAGCAGTGTTCTCATCCATTGATGACACTCTGCTTTAGAACAAGAGGCACGCTCTTGCTTTATAGGTTCTCTAAGACAGCAGAAACATGAGTGTGCTGAGAACAAATGAACGGTGTTTCCTACACATACGGACCATATCTAGTCCAACTCTGCTTCTGAAACTGATACAAAGCACTGACAAACTAACATCCAAAGATTGTCAGTTAAGATGGGAAACGTGTGAGCTTCATGAATGATGTAGTTCGTTTGAGCAGAAAAGTGACTGCCCTTACCTGAATAATGTCTTGCTTGTAGGAAGACTCAGAGCCTGGGATTTAACTCCATTTCTGAAGTAAAACACACAGCAGTGTAATCATCCATTGATCACACTCTGCTTTAGAACAAGAAGCACACTCTTGCTTTCTAGAGTCTCTAAGACAGCAGGAAACGTGAGAGTGCTGAGACCAAAAGAACGGTGTTTCCTACACATACGGACATTATATAGTCCAACTCTGCTTCTGAAACTGATACAAAGCACTGGTCCTCTAACATCCAATTCTTGTCTGTTAAGATGAGAAACGTCTGAGCTTCGTGAACGATTAGTTCGTTTGAGCGGAAAAGTGACTGCCCTTACCTGAAACTAAGTCTTGCCTGTTGGAAGACACAGAGCAAGGGAATTAACTCCATTTTTGAAGGGAAACACACAGCATAGTTCTCATCCATGGATCACACTCTGCTTTAGAGCGAGAAGTATGCTCTTGCTTTCTAAATTCTCTAAGACAGCAGGAAATCTGAGTGTGCCTAGAACAAAAGAACGGTGTTTCCTACACATACGGACTATATGTAGTCCAAAACTTCTTCTGAAACTGATAGAATGCACTGGTCCTTTAACATCCAATGCTTGTCAATTAAGATGAGAAACGTGTTTGCTTCGTGAAAGATGTAGTTCGTTTGAGCAGAAAAGTGACTGCCCTTACCTGAAACGAAGTCTTGCTTGTAGGAAGACTCAGAGCCTGGGATTTAACTCCATTTCTGAAGTGAAACACACAGCAGTGTTCTCATCCATTGATGACACTCTGCTTTAGAACAAGAAGCACGCTCTTGCTTTCTAGTGTCTCTAAGACAGCAGGAAATGTGAGTGTGCTGAGAACAAAAGAACGGTGTTTCCTACACATACGGACCATATCTAGTCCAACTCTGCTTCTGAAACTGATACAAAGCACTGACAAACTAACATCCAAAGATTGTCAGTTAAGATGGGAAACGTGTGAGCTTCATGAACGATGTAGTTCGTTTGAGCAGAAAAGTGACTGCCCTTACCTGAAACGAAGTCTTGCTTGTAGGGAGACTCAGAGCCTGGGATTTAACTCCTTTTCTGAAGTGAAACACACAGCATAGTATTCATCCATGGATCACACTCTGCTTTAGAACGAGAAGCACGCTCTTGCTTTCTAGAGTCTCTAAGAAAGCAGGAAACGTGAGTGTGCTGAGAACAAAAGAACGGTGTTTCCTACACATACAGACCATATCTAGTGCAAATCTGCTTCTTAAACTGAAACAAAGCACTGGTCCTCTAACATCCAATGCTTGTCTGTTAAGATGAGAAACGTGTGAGCTTTCTGAATGATATAGTTCCTTTGAACTGAAAAGTGACTGCCCTTACCCGAAAAGAAGTCTTGCTTGTAGGAAGACTCAGAGCCTGGGATTTAACTCCATTTCTGAAATAAAACACACAGCAGTGTAATCATCCGTTGATCACACTCTGCTTTAGAACAAGAAGCATGCTCTTGCTTTCTAGAGTCTCTAAGACAACAGGAAACGTGATTTTGCTGAGAACAAAAGAACGGTGTTTCCTACACATACGGACATTATATAGTCCAACTCTGCTTCTTAAACTGATACAAAGCACTCGTCCTCTAACATCCAATGATAGTCAGTTAAGATGATAATCGTGTGATCTTCGTTAATGATGTAGTTCCTTTGAACTGAAAAGTGACTACCCTTACCTGAAACGAAGTCTTGCTTGTAGGAAGACACAGAGCCTGGGATTTAACTCCATTTCTGAAGGGAACCACACAGCATAGTATTCATCCATGGATCACACTGTGGTTAGAGCGAGAAGCACACTCTTGCTTTCTAGAGTCTCTAAGGCAGCAGGAAATTTGAGAGTGCCCAGAAAAATAGAACTGTGTTTCCTACACATATGGACCATATCCAGTCCAAATCTGCTTCTGAAACTGATATAAAGCATTGACCCTCTAACATCCAATGCTTGTCAGTTAAGATGAGAAACGTGTGAGCTCTGTGAACGATGTAGTTCGTTTGAGCATAAAAGTGACTGTCCTTACCTGAAACGAAGTCTTGCTTGTAGGAAGACTCAGAGCCTGGGATTTAACTCCATTTCTGAAGGCAAACACACAGCATAGTTCTCATCCATGGATCACACTCTGCTTTAGAGCGAGAAGCACGCTCTTGCTTTCTAGAGTCTCTAAGACAGCAGGAAACGTGAGTATGCTGAGAACAAAAGAACGGTGTTTCCTACACATACGGACCATATCTAGTCCAACTCTGCTTCTGAAACTGATACAAAGCACTGGTCCTCTAACATCCAATGCTTGTCAGTTAAGATGAGAAACGTGTGAGCTTCTGGAACGATGTAGTTCGTTTGAGCAGAAAAGTGACTGCCCTTACCTGAAACGAAGTCTTGCTTGGAGGAAGACTCAGAGCCTGGGATTTAACTCCATTTCTGAAGTGAAACACACAGCATAGTTCTCATCCATGGATCACACTCTGCTTTAGAGCAAGAAGCAGACTCTTGCTTTCTAGAGTCTCTAAGACAGCAGGAAATCTGAGTGTGCCCAGAACAAAAGAACGGTGTTTCCTACACATACGGACTATAAGTAGTCCAAAACTTCTTCTGAAACTGATAGAATGCACTGGTCCTCTAACATCCAATGCTTGTCAGTTAAGATGAGAAACGTGTGAGCTTCGTGAATGATGTATTTCCTTTGAGTAGAAATGTGACTGCCCTTACCTGAAACGAAGTCTTGCTTGTAGGGAGACTCAGAGCCTGGGATTTAACTCCTTTTCTGATGTGAAACACACAGCATAGTTTTCATCCATGGATCACACTCTGCTTTAGAATGAGAAGCACGCTCTTGCTTAATAGAGTCTCTAAGAAAGCAGGAAACGTGAGTGTGCTGAGAACAAAAGAACGGTGTTTCCTACACATACGGACCATATCTAGTCCAACTCTGCTTCTGAAACTGATACAAAGCACTGGTCCTCTAACATCCAATGTTTGTCTGTTAAGATGAGAAATGTGTGAGCTTTGTGAATGATGTAGTTCCTGAGAAACTGAAAAGTAACTACCCTTACCTGAAACGAAGTCTTGCTTGTAGGAAGACACAGAGCCTGGGATTTAACTCCATTTCTGAAGGGAAACACACAGCATAGTATTCATCCATGGATCACACTGTGGTTAGAGCGAGAATCACACTCTTGCTTTCTAGAATCTCTAAGACAGCAGGAAATCTTAGTGTGCCCAGAACAATAGAACGGTGTTTCCTACACATATGGACCATATCCAGTCCAAATCTGCTTCTGAAACTGATATAAAGCATTGACCCTCTAACATCCAATGCTTGTCTGTTAAGATGAGAAACGTGTGAGCTCTGTGAACGATGTAGATCGTTTGAGCATAAAAGTGACTGTCCTTACCTGAAATGAAGTCTTGCTTGTAGGAAGACTCAGAGCCTGGGATTCAACTGCATTTCTAAGGGCAAACACACAGCATAGTTCTCATCCATGGATCACAATCTGCTTTAGAGCGAGAATCACGCTCTTGCTTTCTACAGTCTCTAAGACAGCAGGAAACGTGAGTGTGCTGAGAACAAAAGAACGGAGTTTCCTACACATATGGACTATATCTAGTCCAAATCTGCTTCTGAAACTGTTACAAAGCACTGACCCTCTAACATCCAATGCTTGTTAGTTAAGATGGGAAACGGGTGAGCTTCATGAACGATATAGTTGTTTGAGCAGAAAAGTGACTGCCCTACCTGAATTGAAGTCTTGCTTGTAGGAAGACTCAGAGCCTGGGATTTAACTCCATTTCTGAAGGCAAACACAGAGCATAGTTCTCATCCATGGATCACACTCTGCTTTAGAGCGAGAAGCACGCTCTTGCTTACTAGAGTCTCTAAGACAGGAGGAAACGTGAGTGTGCTGAGAACAAAAGAACGGTGTTTCCTACACATACAGACCATATCTTGTCCAACTCTGCTTCTGAAACTGATACAAAGCACTGGTCCTCTAAAATCCAATGCTTGTCAGTTAAGATGAGAAACGTGTGAGCTTCTGGAACAATGTAGTTCGTTTGAGCAGAAAAGTGACTGCCCTTACCTGAAACGAAGTCTTGCTTGGAGGCAGACTCAGAGCCTGGGATTTAACTCCATTTCTGAAGTGAAACACACAGCGTAGTTCTCATCTATGGATCATACTCTGCTTTAGAGCAAGAAGCATACTCTTGCTTTATAGAGTCTCAAAGACAGCAGGAAATCTGAGTGTACCCAGAACAAAAGAACGGTGTTTCCTACACATACGGACATTATATAGTCCAACTCTGCTTCTGAAACTGATACAAAGGACTGGTCCTCTAATATCCAATGCTTGTCTGTTAAGGTGAGAAACTTGTGAGCTTCGTGAACGATGTATTTCGTTTGAGCTGAAGAGTAACTGCCCTTACCTGAAACGAAGTCTTGCTTGTAGGAAGACTCAGAGCCTGGGATTTAACTCCATTTCTGAAGGGAAACAAACAGCATAGTTCTCTTCCATGGATCACACTCTGCTTTAGAGCGAGAAGCACGCTCTTGCTTTTTAGAGTCTCTAAGAGAGCAGGAAACGTGAGTGTGCTGACAACAAAAGAACGGTGTTTCCCACACAAATGGACCATATCTAGTCCAAATCTGCTTCTTAAACTGATACAAAGCAATGATCCTCTAACATCCAATGCTTGTCTCTTAAGATGAGAAACGTGTGAGCTTCATGAACGATGTAGTTCGTTTGAGCAGAAAAGTGACTGCCCTTACCTGAATTGAAGTCTTGCCTGTAGGAAGACTCAGAGCCTGGGATTTAACTCCATTTCTGAAGGCAAACACACAGCATAGTTCTCATCCATGGATCACACTCTGCTTTAGAGCGAGAAGCACGCTCTTGCTTTCTAGAGTCTCTAAGACAGCAGGAAACGTGAGTGTGCTGAGAACAAAAGAACGGTGTTTCCTACACATACGGACCATATCTAGTCCAACTCTGCTTCTGAAACTGATACAAAGCACTGGTCCTCTAACATCCAATGATTGTCAGTTAAGATGAGAAACGTGTGAGCTTCTGGAACGATGTAGTTCGTTTGAGCTGTAAAGTGACTGCCCTTACTTGAAACGAAGTCTTGCTTGGAGGAAGACTCAGAGCCTGGGATTTAACTCCATTTCTGAAGTGAAACACACAGCATAGTTCTCATCCATGGATCACACTCTGCTTTAGAGCAAGAAGCAGACTCTTGCTTTCTAGAGTCTCTAAGACAGCAGGAAATCTGAGTGTGCCCAGAACAAAAGAACGGTGTTTCCTACACATACGGACTATAAGTAGTCCAAAACTTCTTCTGAAACTGATAGAATGCACTGGTCCTCTAACATCCAATGCTTGTCAGTTAAGATGAGAAACGTGTGAGCTTCGTGAATGATGTATTTCCTTTGAGTAGAAATGTGACTGCCCTTACCTGAAACGAAGTCTTGCTTGTAGGGAGACTCAGAGCCTGGGATTTAACTCCTTTTCTGATGTGAAACACACAGAATAGTTTTCATCCATGGATCACACTCTGCTTTAGAATGAGAAGCACGCTCTTGCTTAATAGAGTCTCTAAGAAAGCAGGAAACGTGAGTGTGCTGAGAACAAAAGAACGGTGTTTCCTACACATACGGACCATATCTAGTCCAACTCTGCTTCTGAAACTGATACAAAGCACTGGTCCTCTAACATCCAATGTTTGTCAGTTAAGATGAGAAATGTGTGAGCTTTGTGAATGATGTAGTTCCTGAGAAATTGAAAAGTGACTACCCTTACCTGAAACGAAGTCTTGCTTGTAGGAAGACACAGAGCCTGGGATTTAACTCCATTTCTGAAGGGAAACACACAGCATAGTATTCATCCATGGATCACACTGTGGTTAGAGCGAGAAGCACACTCTTGCTTTCTAGAGTCTCTAAGACAGCAGGAAATCTGAGTGTGCCCAGAACAATAGAACGGTGTTTCCTACACATATGGACCATATCCAGTCCAAATCTGCTTCTGAAACTGATATAAAGCATTGACCCTCTAACATCCAATGCTTGTCTGTTAAGATGAGAAACGTGTGAGCTCTGTAAACGATGTAGTTCGTTTGAGCATAAAAGTGACTGTCCTTACCTGAAATGAAGTCTTGCTTGTAGGAAGACTCAGAGCCTGGGATTTAACTGCATTTCTAAAGGCAAACACACAGTATAGTTCTCATCCATGGATCACAATCTGCTTTAGAGCGAGAATCACGCTCTTGCTTTCTACAGTCTCTAAGACAGCAGGAAACGTGAGTGTGCTGAGAACAAAAGAACGGAGTTTCCTACACATACGGACTATATCTAGTCCAAATATGCTTCTGAAACTGTTACAAAGCACTGACCCTCTAACATCCAATGCTTGTTAGTTAAGATGGGAAACGTGTGAGCTTCATGAACGATGTAGTTGTTTGAGCAGAAAAGTGACTGCCCTACCTGAATTGAAGTCTTGCTTGTAGGAAGACTCAGAGCCTGGGATTTAACTCCATTTCTGAAGGCAAACACAGAGCATAGTTCTCATCCATGGATCACACTCTGCTTTAGAGCGAGAAGCACGCTCTTGCTTACTAGACTCTCTAAGACAGCAGGAAACGTGAGTGTGCTGAAAACAAAAGAACGGTGTTTCCTACACATACAGATCATATATAGTCCAACTCTGCTTCTTAAACTGATACAAAGCACTGGTCCTCTAAAATCCAATGCTTGTCAGTTAAGATGAGAAACGTGTGAGCTTCTGGAACAATGTAGTTCGTTTGAGCAGAAAAGTGACTGCCCTTACCTGAAACGAAGTCTTGTTGGAGGCAGACTCAGAGCCTGGGATTTAACTCCATTTCTGAAGTGAAACACACAGCGTAGTTCTCATCTATGGATCACACTCTGCTTTAGAGCAAGAAGCATACTCTTGTTTCTAGAGTCTCAAAGACAGCAGGAAATCTGAGTGTGCCCAGAACAAAAGAACGGTGTTTCCTACACATACGGACTATATGTAGTCCAAAACTTCTTCTGAAACAGATAGAATACACTGGTCCTCTAACATCCAATGCTTGTCAGTTAAGATGAGAAACGTGTGAGCTTTGTGAATGATGTAGTTCCTTTGAGCTGAAAAGTGACTGCCCTTACCTGAAACGAAGTCTTGCTTGTAGTAAGACACAGAGCCTGGGATTTAACTCCATTTCTAAAGTCAAACACACAGCATAGTTCTCATCCATGGATCACACTCTGTTTTAGAGCGAGAAGCACGCTCTTGCTTTTAGAGTCTCTAAGACAGGAGGAAACGTGATTTTGCTGAGAACAAAGAACGGAGTTTCCTACACATACGGACCATATCTAGTCCAAATCTGCTTCTGAAACTGATACAAAGCACTGACCCTCGAACATCCAATGCTTGTCAGTTAAGATGGGAAACGTGTGAGCTTCATGAACGATGTAGTTCGTTTGAGCTGAAAAGTGACTGCCCTTACGTGAAATGAAGTCTTGCTTGGAGGAAGACTCAGAGCCTGGGATTTAACTCCATTTCTGAAGTAAAACACACAGCATAGTTCTCATCCATGGATCACACTCTGCTTTAGAGCAAGAAGCAGACTCTTGCTTTCTAGAGTCTCTAAGACAGCAGGAAATCTGAGTGTGCCCAGAACAAAAGAACGGTGTTTCCTACACATACGGACTATAAGTAGTCCAAAACTTCTTCTGAAACTGATAGAATGCACTGGTCCTCTAACATCCAATGCTTGTCAGTTAAGATGAGAAACGTGTGAGCTTCGTGAATGATGTATTTCGTTTGAGTAGAAATGTGACTGCCCTTACCTGAAACGAAGTCTTGCTTGTAGGGAGACTCAGAGCCTGGGATTTAACTCCTTTTCTGATGTGAAACACACAGCATAGTTTTCATCCATGGATCACACTCTGCTTTAGAATGAGAAGCACTCTCTTGCTTAATAGAGTCTCTAAGAAAGCAGGAAACGTGAGTGTGCTGAGAACAAAAGAACGGTGTTTCCTACACATACGGACCATATCTAGTCCAACTCTGCTTCTGAAACTGATACAAAGCACTGGTCCTCTAACATCCAATGTTTGTCAGTTAAGATGAGAAATGTGTGAGCTTTGTGAATGATGTAGTTCCTGAGAAACTGAAAAGTGACTACCCTTACCTGAAACGAAGTCTTGCTTGTAGGAAGACACAGAGCCTGGGATTTAACTCCATTTCTGAAGGGAAACACACAGCATAGTATTCATCCATGGATCACACTGTGGTTAGAGCGAGAGGCACACTCTTGCTTTCTAGAGTCTCAAAGACAGCAGGAAATCTGAGTGTGCCCAGGACAAAAGAACGGTGTTTCCTACACATACGGACATTATATAGTCCAACTCTGCTTCTGAAACTGATACAAAGGACTGGTCCTCTAATATCCAATGCTTGTCTGTTAAGGTGAGAAGCTTGTGAGCTTCGTGAACGATGTATTTCGTTTGAGCTGAAAAGTAACAGCCCTTACCTGAAACGAAGTCTTGCTTGTAGGAAGACTCAGAGCCTGGGATTTAACTCCATTTCTGAAGGCAAACAGACAGCATAGTTCTCGTCCATGGATCACACTCTGCTTTAGAGCGAGAAGCACGCTCTTGCTTTCTAGAGTCTCTAAGACAGCAGGAAACGTGAGTGTGCTGACAACAAAAGAACGGTGTTTCCCACACATACAGACCATATCTAGTCCAAATCTGCTTCTTAAACTGATACAAAGCACTGGTCCTCTAACATCCAATGCTTGTCAGTTAATATGGGAAACGTGTGAGCTTCATGAATGATGTAGTTCGTTTGAGCAGAAAAGTGACTGCCCTTACCTTAAACGAAGTCTTGCTTGTACGAAGACTCAGAGCCTGGGATTTAACTCCATTTCTGAATTAAAACACACAGCAGTGTTCTCATCCATTGATCACACTCCGTTTTAGAACGAGAAGCACGCTCTTGCTTTCTAGAGTCTCTAAGACAGGAGGAAACGTGATTTTGCTGAGAACAAAAGAACGGAGTTTCCTACACATACGGACCATATCTAGTCCAACTCTGCTTCTTAAACTGATACAAAGCACTGGTCCTCTAACATCCAATGCTTGTCTTTTAATATGAGAAACGTGTGAGCTCCGTGAACGATGTAGTTCGTTTGAGCTGAAAAGTGACTGCCCTTACCTGAAACGAAGTCTTGCTTGTAGGAAGACACAGAGCCTGGGATTTAACTCCATTTCTGAAGGGAAACACACAGCATAGTTCTCATCCATTCAACACACTCTGCTTTAGAGCGAGAAGCACGCTCTTGCTTTCTAAAGTCTCTAAGACAGCAGGAAACGTGAGTGTGCTGAGAACAAAAGAACCGTGGTTCCTACACATACGGACCATATCTAGTCCAACTCTGCTTCTGAAACTGATACGAAGCACTGGTCCTCTAACATCCAATGTTTGTCAGCTAAGATGAGAAACGTGTGAGCTTTGTGAATGATGTAGTTACTTTGAGCTGAAAAGTGACTGCCCTTACCTGAAAGGAATTCTTGCTTGTAGGAAGACACAGAGCCTGGGATTTAACTCCTTTTCTGAAGGGAAACACACATCATAGTATTCATCCATGGATCACACTCTGGTTAGAGCGAGAAGCACACTCTTGCTTTCTTGAGTCTCTAAGACAGCAGGAAATCTGAGTGTGCCCAGAACAATAGAACGGTGTTTCCTACACATATGGACCATATCCAGTCCAAATCTGCTTCTGAAACTGATACAAAGCACTGGTCCTCTAACATCCAATGTTTGTCAGTTAAGATGAGAAACGTGTGAGCTTTGTGAATGATGTAGTTCCTTTGAACTGACAAGTGACTGCCCTTACCTGAAACACAGTCTTGCTTGTAGTAAGACACAGAGATTGGGATTTAACTCCATTTCTGAAGGGAAACACACAGCATAGTTCTCATCCATGGATCACACTCTGTTTTAGAGCGAGAAGCACGCTCTTGCTTTTAGAGTCTCTAAGACAGCAGGAAATCTGAGTGTGCCCAGAACAAAAGAACGGTGTTTCCTACATATACAGACCATAAGGAGTCCAAATCTTCTTCTGAAACTGATACAAAGCAGTGACCCTCTAACATCCAATGCTTGTCAGTTAAGATGACAAACGTGTGAGCTTCGTGAACGATGTAGTTCGTTTGAGCAGAAAAGTGACTGCCCTTACCTGAATCGAAGTCTTGCTTGTAGGAAGACTCAGAGCCTGGGATTTAACTCCATTTCTGAAGTGAAACACACAGCAGTGTAATCATCCATTGATCACTCTCTGCTTTAGAACAAGAAGCACGCTCTTGCTTTTTAGAATCTCTAAGACAGGAGGACACGTGATTTTGCTCAGAACAAAAGAACGGAGTTTCCTACACATACGGACCATATCTAGTCCAACTCTGCTTCTTAAACTGATACAAAGCACTGGTCCTCTAACATCCATTGCTTGTCTGTTAATATGAGAAACGTGTGAGCTCCGTGAACGATGTAGTTCGTTTGAGCTGAAAAGTGACTGCCCTTATCTGAAACGAAGTCTTGCTTGTAGGAAGACACAGAGCCTGGGATTTAACTCCATTTCTGAAGGGAAACACACAGCATAGTTCTCATCCATTCAACACACTCTGCTTTAGAGCGAGAAGCACGCTCTTTCTTTCTAAATTCTCTAAGACAGCAGGAAACGTGAGTGTGCTGAGAACAAAAAACCGTGGTTCCTACACATACGGACCATATCTAGTCCAACTCTGCTTC
The DNA here is from genome assembly GCA_949786385.1 of Onychomys leucogaster. NCBI lineage: Eukaryota > Metazoa > Chordata > Mammalia > Rodentia > Cricetidae > Onychomys > Onychomys leucogaster. Next base: position 948,818 of record CATKUP010000123.1, read on the forward strand.
TGAAACTGATACGAAGCACTGGTCCTCTAACATCCAATGTTTGTCAGTTAAGATGAGAAACGTGTGAGCTTTGTGAATGATGTAGTTCCTTTGAACTGAAAGTGACTGCCCTTACCAGAAACAAAGTCTTGCTTGTAGTAAGACACAGAGCCTGGGATTTAACTCCATTTCTCAAGAGAAACACACAGCATAGTTCTCATCCATGGATCACACTCTGTTTTAGAGCCAGAAGCACGCTCTTGCTTTTATAGTCTCTAATATAGCAGGTAATCTGAGTGTGCCCAGAACTAAAGAACGGTGTTTCCTACATATACAGACCATAAGTAGTCCAAATCTGCTTCTGAAACTGATACAAAGCACTGACCCTCTAACATCCAATGCTTGTCAGTTAAGATGAGAAACGTGTGAGCTTCGTGAACGATGTAGTTAGTTTGAGCAGAAAAGTGACTGCCCTTACCTGAATCGAAGTCTTGCTTGTAGGAAGACTCAGAGCCTGGGATTTAACTCCATTCCTGAAGTGAAACACAGCAGTGTAATCATCCATTGATCACACTCTGTTTTAGAACAAGAAGCATGCTCTTGCTTTCTAGCGTCTCTAAGACAGCAGGAAACGTGAGTGTGCTGAGAGCAAAAGAACGGTGTTTCCTACACATACGGACCATCTCTAGTCCAACTCTGCTTCTTAAACTGATAAAAAGCACTGGTCCTCTAACATCCAATGCTTGTCTGTTAAGATGAGAATTGTGTGAGCTCAGTGAACGATGTAGTTCGTTTGAGCTGAAAAGTGACTGCCCTTACCTGAATTGAAGTCTTGCTTGTAGGAAGACACAGAGATTGGGATTTAACTCCATTTCTGAAGGGAAACACACAGCATAGTTCTCATCCATGGATCACAATCTGCTTTAGAGCGAGAAGCACGCTCTTGCTTTCTAGAGTCTCTAACACAGCAGGAAACGTGAGTGTGCTGAGAAAAAAAGAACGGTGTTTCCTACACATACGGACCATATCTAGTCCAACTCTGAGTCTGAATCTCATACAAAGCACTGGTCCTCTAATATCCAATGCTTGTCAGTTAAGATGGGAAAGGTGTGAGCTTCATGAACGATATAGTTCGTTTGAGCAGAAAAGTGAGTGCCCTTACCCTAAACGAAGTCTTGTTTTTAGGAAGACTCAGAGCCTGGGATTTAACTCCATTTCTGAAGTGAAACACACAGCACTGTTCTCATCCATTGATGACACTCTGCTTTAGAACAAGAAGCACACTCTTGCTTTCTAGAGTCTCTAAGACAGCAGGAAACGTGAGTGTGCTGAGAACAAAAGAACGGTGTTTCCTACACATACGGACCATATCTAGTCCAACTCTGCTTCTGAAACTGATACAAAGCACTGACAAACTAACATCCAAAGATTGTCAGTTAAGATGGGAAACGTGTGAGCTTCATGAACGATGTAGTTCGTTTGAGCAGAAAAGTGACTGCCCTTACCTGAATTGAAGTCTTGCTTGTAGGAAGACTCAGAGCCTGGGATATAACTCCATTTCTGAAGTAAAACACACAGTAGTGTAATCATCCATTGATCACACTCTGCTTTAGAACAAGAAGCACACTCTTGCTTTCTAGAGTCTCTAAGACAGCAGGAAACGTGATTTTGCTGAGAACAAAAGAACGGTGTTTCCTACACATACGGACATTATATAGTCCAACTCTGCTTCTGAAACTGATACAAAGCAATGGTCCTCTAACATCCAATGTTTGTCAGTTAAGATGAGAACGTGTGAGCTTTGTGAATGATGTAGTTCCTTTGAACTGAAAAGTGACTGCCCTTACCTGAAACGAAGTCTTGCTTGTAGGAAGATACAGAGCCTGGGATTTAACTCCATTTCTGAAGGGAAACACACAGCATAGTATTCATCCATGGATCACACTCTGGTTAGAGCGAGAGGCACACTCTTGCTTTCTAGAGTCTCTAAGACAGCAGGAAATCTGAGTGTGCCCAGAACAAAAGAACGGTGTTTCCTACATATACAGACCATAAGGAGTCCAAATCTGCTTCTGAAACTGATACAAAGCACTGACCCTCTAACATCCAATGCTTGTCAGTTAAGATGAGAAACGTGTGAGCTTCGTGAACGATGTAGTTCGTTTGAGCAGAAAAGTGACTGCCCTTACCTGAATCGAAGTCTTGCTTGTAGGAAGACTCAGAGCCTGGGATTTAACTCCATTTCTGAAGTGAAACACACAGCAGTGTAATCATCCATTGATCACTCTCTGCTTTAGAAAAAGAAGCACGCTCTTGCTTTTTAGAGTCTCTAAGACAGGAGGAAACGTGATTTTGCTGAGAACACAAGAACGGAGTTTCCTACACATACGGACCATATCTAGTCCAACTCTGCTTCTTAAACTGATACAAAGCACTGGTCCTCTAACATCCATTGCTTGTCTGTTAATATGAGAAACGTGTGAGCTCCGTGAACGATGTAGTTCGTTTGAGCTGAAAAGTGACTGCGCTTATCTGAAACGAAGTCTTGCTTGTAGGAAGACACAGAGCCTGGGATTTAACTCCATTTCTGAAGGCAAACACAGAGCATAGTTCTCATCCATGGATCACACTCTGCTTTAGAGCGAGAAGCACGCTCTTGCTTACTAGAGTCTCTAAGACAGCAGGAAACGTGAGTGTGCTGAGAACAAAAGAACGGTGTTTCCTACACATACAGACCATATATAGTCCAACTCTGCTTCTTAAACTGATACAAAGCACTGGTCCTCTAAAATCCAATGCTTGTCAGTTAAGATGAGAAACGTGTGAGCTTCTGGAATAATGTAGTTCGTTTGAGCAGAAAAGTGACTGCCCTTACCTGAAACGAAGTCTTGCTTGGAGGCAGACTCAGAGCCTGGGATTTAACTCCATTTCTGAAGTGAAACACACAGCGTAGTTCTCATCTATGGATCATACTCTGCTTTAGAGCAAGAAGCATACTCTTGCTTTCTAGAGTCTCAAAGACAGCAGGAAATCTGAGTGTGCCCAGAACAAAAGAACGGTGTTTCCTACACATACGGACATTATATAGTCCAACTCTGCTTCTGAAACTGATACAAAGGACTGGTCCTCTAATATCCAATGCTTGTCTGTTAAGGTGAGAAACTTGTGAGCTTCGTGAACGATGTATTTCGTTTGAGCTGAAGAGTAACTGCCCTTACCTGAAACGAAGTCTTGCTTGTAGGAAGACTCAGAGCCTGGGATTTAACTCCATTTCTGAAGGGAAACACACAGCATAGTTCTCTTCCATGGATCACACTCTGCTTTAGAGCGAGAAGCACGCTCTTGCTTTCTAGAGTCTCTAAGACAGCAGGAAACGTGAGTGTGCTGACAACAAAAGAACGGTGTTTCCCACACATACGGACCATATCTAGTCCAAATCTGCTTCTTAAACTGATACAAAGCAATGATCCTCTAACATCCAATGCTTGTCTCTTAAGATGAGAAACGTGTGAGCTTCATGAACGATGTAGTTCGTTTGAGCAGAAAAGTGACTGCCCTTACCTGAATTGAAGTCTTGCCTGTAGGAAGACTCAGAGCCTGGGATTTAACTCCATTTCTGAAGGGAAACACACAGCATAGTTCTCATCCATGGATCACACTCTGCTTTAGAGCGAGAAGCACGCACTTGCTATCTAGAGTCTCTAAGACAGCAGGAAACGTGAGTGTGCTGAGAAAAAAAGAACGGTGTTTCCTACACATACAGACCATATCTAGTCCAACTCTGCTTCTGAAACTGATACAAAGCACTGGTCCTCTAACATCCAATGTTTGTCTGTTAAGATGAGAAATGTGTGAGCTTTGTGAATGATGTAGTTCCTGAGAAACTGAAAAGTGACTACCCTTACCTGAAACGAAGTCTTGCTTGTAGGAAGACTCAGAGCCTGGGATTTAACTCCATTTCTGAAGGGAAACACACAGCTTAGTATTCATCCATGGATCACACTGTGGTTAGAGCGAGAGGCACACTCTTGCTTTCTAGAGTCTCAAAGACAGCAGGAAATCTGAGTGTGCCCAGGACAAAAGAACGGTGTTTCCTACACATACGGACATTATATAGTCCAACTCTGCTTCTGAAACTGATACAAAGGACTGGTCCTCTAATATCCAATGCTTGTCTGTTAAGGTGAGAAACTTGTGAGCTTCGTGAACGATGTATTTCGTTTGAGCTGAAAAGTAACTGCCCTTACCTGAAACGAAGTCTTGCTTGTAGGAAGACTCAGAGCCTGGGATTTAACTCCATTTCTGAAGGCAAACACACAGCATAGTTCTCATCCATGGATCTCACTCTGCTTTAGAGCGAGAAGCACGCTCTTGCTTTCTAGAGTCTCTAAGACAGCAGGAAACGTGAGTGTGCTGACAACAAAAGAACGGTGTTTCCCACACATACAGACCATATCTAGTCCAAATCTGCTTCTTAAACTGATACAAAGCAATGATCCTCTAACATCCAATGCTTGTCTCTTAAGATGAGAAACGTGTGAGCTTCATGAACGATGTAGTTCGTTTGAGCAGAAAAGTGACTGCCCTTACCTGAATTGAAGTCTTGCCTGTAGGAAGACTCAGAGCCTGGGATTTAACTCCATTTCTGAAGGGAAACACACAGCATAGTTCTCATCCATGGATCACACTCTGCTTTAGAGCGAGAAGCACGCTCTTGCTATCTAGAGTCTCTAAGACAGCAGGAAACGTGAGTGTGCTGAGAACAAAAGAACGGTGTTTCCTACACATACGGACCATATCTAGTCCAAGTCTTCTTCTGAAACTGATACAAAGCACTGGTCCTCTAACATCCAATGCTTGTCAGTTAAGATGGGAAACGTGTGAGCTTCATGAACGATGTAGTTCGTTTGAGCAGAAAAGTGACTGCTCTTACCTTAAACGAAGTCTTGCTTGTACGAAGACTCAGAGCCTGGGATTTAACTCCATTTCTGAATTGAAACACACAGCAGTGTTCTCATCCATTGATCACACTCCGTTTTAGAACAAGAAGCACGCTCTTGCTTTCTAGAGTCTCTAAGACAGGAGGAAACGTGATTTTGCTGAGAACAAAAGAACGGAGTTTCCTACACATACGGACCATATCTAGTCCAACTCTGCTTCTTAAACTGATACAAAGCACTGGTCCTCTAACATCCAATGCTTGTCTTTTAATATGAGAAACGTGTGAGCTCCGTGAACGATGTAGTTCGTTTGAGCAGAAAAGTGACTGCCCTTACCTGAATCGAAGTCTTGCTTGTAGGAAGACTCAGAGCCTGGGATTTAACTCCATTTCTGAAGGGAAACACACAGCAGTGTAATCATCCATTGATCACTCTCTGCTTTAGAACAAGAAGCACGCTCTTGCTTTTTAGAATCTCTAAGACAGGAGGAAACGTGATTTTGCAGAGAACAAAAGAACGGAGTTTCCTACACATACGGACCATATCTAGTCCAACTCTGCTTCTTAAACTGATACAAAGCACAGGTCCACTAACATCCATTGCTTGTCTGTTAATATGAGAAACGTGTGAGCTCCGTGAACGATGTAGTTCGTTTGAGCTGAAAAGTGACTGCCCTTATCTGAAACGAAGTCTTGCTTGTAGGAAGACACAGAGCCTGGGATTTAACTCCATTTCTGAAGGGAAACACACAGCATAGTTCTCATCCATTCAACACACTCTGCTTTAGAGCGAGAAGCACGCTCTTGCTTTCTAAATTCTCTAAGACAGCAGGAAACGTGAGTGTGCTGAGAACAAAAAACCGGGGTTCCTACACATACGGACCATATCTAGTCCAACTCTGCTTCTGAAACTGATACGAAGCACTGGTCCTCTAACATCCAATGTTTGTCAGTTAAGATGAGAAACGTGTGAGATTTGTGAATGATGTAGTTCCTTTGAACTGAAAGTGACTGCCCTTACCAGAAACAAAGTCTTGCTTGTAGTAAGACACAGAGCCTGGGATTTAACTCCATTTCTCAAGAGAAACACACAGCATAGTTCTCATCCATGGATCACACTCTGTTTTAGAGCCAGAAGCACGCTCTTGCTTTTATAGTCTCTAATATAGCAGGCAATCTGAGTGTGCCCAGAACTAAAGAACGGTGTTTCCTACATATACAGACCATAAGTAGTCCAAATCTGCTTCTGAAACTGATACAAAGCACTGACCCTCTAACATCCAATGCTTGTCAGTTAAGATGAGAAACGTGTGAGCTTCGTGAACGATGTAGTTCGTTTGAGCAGAAAAGTGACTGCCCTTACCTGAATCGAAGTCTTGCTTGTAGGAAGACTCAGAGCCTGGGATTTAACTCCATTCCTGAAGTGAAACACAGCAGTGTAATCATCCATTGATCACACTCTGCTTTAGAACAAGAAGCATGCTCTTGCTTTCTAGCGTCTCTAAGACAGCAGGAAACGTGAGTGTGCTGAGAGCAAAAGAACGGTGTTTCCTACACATACGGACCATCTCTAGTCCAACTCTGCTTCTTAAACTGATAAAAAGCACTGGTCCTCTAACATCCAATGCTTGTCTGTTAAGATGAGAATTGTGTGAGCTCAGTGAACGATGTAGTTCGTTTGAGCTGAAAAGTGACTGCCCTTACCTGAATTGAAGTCTTGCTTGTAGGAAGACACAGAGATTGGGATTTAACTCCATTTCTGAAGGGAAACACACAGCATAGTTCTCATCCATGGATCACAATCTGCTTTAGAGCGAGAAGCACGCTCTTGCTTTCTAGAGTCTCTAACACAGCAGGAAACGTGAGTGTGCTGAGAAAAAAAGAACGGTGTTTCCTACACATACGGACCATATCTAGTCCAACTCTGAGTCTGAATCTCATACAAAGCACTGGTCCTCTAATATCCAATGCTTGTCAGTTAAGATGGGAAAGGTGTGAGCTTCATGAACGATGTAGTTCGTTTGAGCAGAAAAGTGAGTGCCCTTACCCTAAACGAAGTCTTGTTTTTAGGAAGACTCAGAGCCTGGAATTTAACTCCATTTCTGAAGTGAAACACACAGCACTGTTCTCATCCATTGATGACACTCTGCTTTAGAACAAGAAGCACACTCTTGCTTTCTAGAGTCTCTAAGACAGAAGGAAACGTGAGTGTGCTGAGAACAAAAGAACGGTGTTTCCTACACATACGGACCATATCTAGTCCAACTCTGCTTCTGAAACTGATACAAAGCAATGGTCCTCTAACATCCAATGTTTGTCAGTTAAGATGAGAACGTGTGAGCTTTGTGAATGATGTAGTTCCTTTGAACTGAAAAGTGACTGCCCTTACCTGAAACGAAGTCTTGCTTGTAGGAAGATACAGAGCCTGGGATTTAACTCCATTTCTGAAGGGAAACACACAGCATAGTATTCATCCATGGATCACACTCTGGTTAGAGCGAGAGGCACACTCTTGCTTTCTAGAGTCTCTAAGACAGCAGGAAATCTGAGTGTGCCCAGAACAAAAGAACTGTGTTTCCTACATATACAGACCATAAGGAGTCCAAATCTGCTTCTGAGACTGATACAAAGCACTGACCCTCTAACATCCAATGCTTGTCAGTTAAGATGAGAAACGTGTGAGCTTCGTGAACGATGTAGTTCGTTTGAGCAGAAAAGTGACTGCCCTTACCTGAATCGAAGTCTTGCTTGTAGGAAGACTCAGAGCCTGGGATTTAACTCCATTTCTGAAGTGAAACACACAGCAGTGTAATCATCCATTGATCACTCTCTGCTTTAGAAAAAGAAGCACGCTCTTGCTTTTTAGAGTCTCTAAGACAGGAGGAAACGTGATTTTGCTGAGAACAAAAGAATGGAGTTTACTACACATACGGACCATATCTAGTCCAACTCTGCTTCTTAAACTGATACAAAGCACTGGTCCTCTAACATCCATTGCTTGTCTGTTAATATGAGAAACGTGTGAGCTCCGTGAACGATGTAGTTCGTTTGAGCTGAAAAGTGACTGCCCTTATCTGAAACGAAGTCTTGCTTGTAGGAAGACACAGAGCCTGGGATTTAACTCCATTTCTTAAGAGAAACACACAGCATAGTTCTCATCCATGGATCACACTCTGTTTTAGAGCCAGAAGCACGCTCTTGCTTTTATAGTCTCTAATATAGCAGGTAATCTGAGTGTGCCCAGAACTAAAGAACGGTTTTTCCTACATATACAGACCATAAGTAGTCCAAATCTGCTTCTGAAACTGATACAAAGCACTGACCCTCTAACATCCAATGCTTGTCAGTTAAGATGAGAAACGTGTGAGCTTCGTGAACGATGTAGTTAGTTTGAGCAGAAAAGTGACTGCCCTTACCTGAAACGAAGTCTTGCCTGTGGGAAGACACAGAGCCTGGGATTTAACTCCACTTCTGAAGGGAAACACACAGCATAGTTCTCATCCATGGATCACAATCTGCTTTAGAGCGAGAAGCACGTTCTTGCTTTCTAGAGTCTCTAACACAGCAGGAAACGTGAGTGTGCTGAGAAAAAAAGAACGGTGTTTCCTACACATACGGACCATATATAGTCCAACTCTGCGTCTGAATCTCATACAAAGCTCTGGTCCTCTAACATCCAATGCTTGTCAGTTAAGATGGGAAAGGTGTGAGCTTCATGAACGATGTAGTTCGTTTGAGTAGAAAAGTCACTGCCCTTACCTGAAACGAAGTCTTGCTTGTAGGAAGACTCAGAGCCTGGGATTTAACTCCATCTCTGAAGTAAAACACACAGCATAGTTCTCATCCATGGATCACAATCTGCTTGAGAGCGAGAAGCACGCTCTTGCTTTCTAGAGTCTCTAAGACAGCAGGAAACCTGAGTGTGCTGAGAACAAAAGAACGGTGTTTCCTACACATACGGACCATATCTAGTCCAACTCTGCTTCTGAAACTGATACAAAGCACTGGTCCTCTAACATTCAATGTTTGTCAGTTAAGATGAGAAATGTGTGAGCTTTGTGAATGATGTAGTTCCTGAGAAACTGAAAAGTGACTACCCTTACCTGAAACGAAGTCTTGCTTGTAGGAAGACACAGAGCCTGGGATTTAACTCCATTTCTGAAGGGAAACACACAGCATAGTATTCATCCATGGATCACACTTTGGTTAGAGCGAGAAGCACACTCTTGCTTTCTAGAGTCTCTAAGACAGCAGGAAATCTGAGTGTGCCCAGAACAATAGAACGGTGTTTCCTACACATATGGACCATATCCAGTCCAAATCTGCTTCTGAAACTGATATAAAGCATTGACCCTCTAACATCCAATGCTTGTCTGTTAAGATGAGAAACGTGTGAGCTCTGTGAACGATGTAGTTCGTTTGAGCATAAAAGTGACTGTCCTTACCTGAAATGAAGTCTTGCTTGTAGGAAGACTCAGAGCCTGGGATTTAACTGCATTTCTAAAGGCAAACACACAGCATAGTTCTCATCCATGGATCACAATCTGCTTTAGAGCGAGAATCACGCTCTTGCTTTCTACAGTCTCTAAGACAGCAGGAAACGTGAGTGTGCTGAGAACAAAAGAACGGAGTTTCCTACACATACGGACTATATCTAGTCCAAATATGCTTCTGAAACTGTTACAAAGCACTGACCCTCTAACATCCAATGCTTGTTAGTTAAGATGGGAAACGTGTGAGCTTCATGAACGATGTAGTTGTTTGAGAAGAAAAGTGACTGCCCTACCTGAATTGAAGTCTTGCTTGTAGGAAGACTCAGAGCCTGGGATTTAACTCCATTTCTGAAGGCAAACACAGAGCATAGTTCTCATCCATGGATCACACTCTGCTTTAGAGCGAGAAGCACGCTCTTGCTTACTAGAGTCTCTAAGACAGCAGGAAACGTGAGTGTGCTGAGAACAAAAGAACGGTGTTTCCTACACATACAGACCATATATAGTCCAACTCTGCTTCTTAAACTGATACAAAGCACTGGTCCTCTAAAATCCAATGCTTGTCAGTTAAGATGAGAAACGTGTGAGCTTCTGGAACAATGTAGTTCATTTGAGCAGAAAAGTGACTGCCCTTACCTGAAACGAAGTCTTGCTTGGAGGCAGACTCAGAGCCTGGGATTTAACTCCATTTCTGAAGTGAAACACACAGCGTAGTTCTCATCTATGGATCATACTCTGCTTTAGAGCAAGAAGCATACTCTTGCTTTCTAGAGTCTCAAAGACAGCAGGAAATCTGAGTGTGCCCAGAACACAAGAACGGTGTTTCCTACACATACAGACATTATATAGTCCAACTCTGCTTCTGAAACTGATACAAAGGACTGGTCCTCTAATATCCAATGCTTGTCTGTTAAGGTGAGAAACTTGTGAGCTTCGTGAACGATGTAGTTCCTTTGAGCTGAAAAGTGACTGCCCTTACCTGAAACGAAGTCTTGCTTGTAGTAAGACACAGAGCCTGGGATTTAACTCCATTTCTTAAGAGAAACACACAGCATAGTTCTCATCCATGGATCACACTCTGTTTTAGAGCGAGAAGCACGCTCTTGCTTTTAGAGTCTCTAATATAGCAGGAAATCAGAGTGTGCCCAGAACAAAAGAACGGTGTTGCCTACATATACGGACCATATGTAGTCCAAATCTGCTTCTGAAACTGATACAATGCAATGGTCCTCTAACATCCAATGCTTGTCAGTTAAGATGAAAAACGTGTGTGCTTCGTGAAAGATGTAGTTCGTTTGAGCAGAAAAGTGACTGCCCTTACCTCAAACGAAGTCTTGCTTGTACGAAGACTCAGAGCCTGGGATTTAACTCCATTTCTGAATTGAAACACACAGCAGTGTTCTAATCCATTGATCACACTCTGCTTTAGAATAAGAAGCACGCTCTTGCTTTTTAGAGTCTCTAAGACAGGAGGTAACGTGATTTTGCTGAGAACAAAAGAACGGAGTTTCCTACACATACGGACCATATCTAGTCCAAATCTGCTTCTGAAACTGATACAAAGCACTGACCCTCTAACATCCAATGCTTGTCAGTTAAGATGGGAAACGTGTGAGCTTCATGAACGATGTAGTTCGTTTGAGCTGAAAAGTGACTGCCCTTACGTGAAACGAAGTCTTGCTTGTAGGAAGACTCAGAGCCTGGGATTTAACTCCATTTCTGAAGGCAAACACACAGCATAGTTCTCATCCATGGATCACACTCTGCTTTAGAGCGAGAAGCACGCTCTTGCTTTCTAGAGTCTCTAAGACAGCAGGAAACGTGAGTGTGCTGAGAACAAAAGAACGGTGTTTCCTACACATACGGACCATATCTAGTCCAACTCTGCTTCTGAAACTGATACAAAGCACTGGTCCTCTAACATCCAATGCTTGTCAGTTAAGATGAGAAACGTGTGAGCTTCTGGAACGATGTAGTTCGTTTGAGCAGAAAAGTGACTGCCCTTACCTGAAACGAAGTCTTGCTTGGAGGAAGACTCAGAGCCTGGGATTTAACTCCATTTCTGAAGTGAAACACACAGCATAGTTCTCATCCATGGATCACACTCTGCTTTAGAGCAAGAAGCAGACTCTTGCTTTCTAGAGTCTCTAAGACAGCAGGAAATCTGAGTGTGCCCAGAACAAAAGAACGGTGTTTCCTACACATACGGACTATAAGTAGTCCAAAACTTCTTCTGAAACTGATAGAATGCACTGGTCCTCTAACATCCAATGCTTGTCAGTTAAGATGAGAAACGTGTGAGCTTCGTGAATGATGTATTTTGTTTGAGTAGAAAAGTGACTGCCCTTACCTGAAACGAAGTCTTGCTTGTAGGAAGACTCAGAGCCTGGGATTTAACTCCATCTCTGAAGTAAAACACACAGCATAGTTCTCATCCATGGATCACAATCTGCTTGAGAGCGAGAAGCACGCTCTTGCTTTCTAGAGTCTCTAAGACAGCAGGAAACCTGAGTGTGCTGAGAACAAAAGAACGGTGTTTCCTACACATACGGACCATATCTAGTCCAACTCTGCTTCTGAAACTGATACAAAGCACTGGTCCTCTAACATCCAATGTTTGTCAGTTAAGATGAGAAATGTGTGAGCTTTGTGAATGATGTAGTTCCTGAGAAACTGAAAAGTGACTACCCTTACCTGAAACGAAGTCTTGCTTGTAGGAAGACACAGAGCCTGGGATTTAACTCCATTTCTGAAGGGAAACACACAGCATAGTATTCATCCATGGATCACACTTTGGTTAGAGCGAGAAGCACACTCTTGCTTTCTAGAGTCTCTAAGACAGCAGGAAATCTGAGTGTGCCCAGAACAATAGAACGGTGTTTCCTACACATATGGACCATATCCAGTCCAAATCTGCTTCTGAAACTGATATAAAGCATTGACCCTCTAACATCCAATGCTTGTCTGTTAAGATGAGAAACGTGTGAGCTCTGTGAACGATGTAGTTCGTTTGAGCATAAAAGTGACTGTCCTTACCTGAAATGAAGTCTTGCTTGTAGGAAGACTCAGAGCCTGGGATTTAACTGCATTTCTAAAGGCAAACACACAGCATAGTTCTCATCCATGGATCACAATCTGCTTTAGAGCGAGAATCACGCTCTTGCTTTCTACAGTCTCTAAGACAGCAGGAAACGTGAGTGTGCTGAGAACAAAAGAACGGAGTTTCCTACACATACGGACTATATCTAGTCCAAATATGCTTCTGAAACTGTTACAAAGCACTGACCCTCTAACATCCAATGCTTGTTAGTTAAGATGGGAAACGTGTGAGCTTCATGAACGATGTAGTTGTTTGAGAAGAAAAGTGACTGCCCTACCTGAATTGAAGTCTTGCTTGTAGGAAGACTCAGAGCCTGGGATTTAACTCCATTTCTGAAGGCAAACACAGAGCATAGTTCTCATCCATGGATCACACTCTGCTTTAGAGCGAGAAGCACGCTCTTGCTTACTAGAGTCTCTAAGACAGCAGGAAACGTGAGTGTGCTGAGAACAAAAGAACGGTGTTTCCTACACATACAGACCATATATAGTCCAACTCTGCTTCTTAAACTGATACAAAGCACTGGTCCTCTAAAATCCAATGCTTGTCAGTTAAGATGAGAAACGTGTGAGCTTCTGGAACAATGTAGTTCATTTGAGCAGAAAAGTGACTGCCCTTACCTGAAACGAAGTCTTCCTTGGAGGCAGACTCAGAGCCTGGGATTTAACTCCATTTCTGAAGTGAAACACACAGCGTAGTTCTCATCTATGGATCATACTCTGCTTTAGAGCAAGAAGCATACTCTTGCTTTCTAGAGTCTAAAAGACAGCAGGAAATCTGAGTGTGCCCAGAACACAAGAACGGTGTTTCCTACACATACGGACATTATATAGTCCAACTCTGCTTCTGAAACTGATACAAAGGACTGGTCCTCTAATATCCAATGCTTGTCTGTTAAGGTGAGAAACTTGTGAGCTTCGTGAACGATGTAGTTCCTTTGAGCTGAAAAGTGACTGCCCTTACCTGAAACGAAGTCTTGCTTGTAGTAAGACACAGAGCCTGGGATTTAACTCCATTTCTTAAGAGAAACACACAGCATAGTTCTCATCCATGGATCACACTCTGTTTTAGAGCGAGAAGCACGCTCTTGCTTTTAGAGTCTCTAATATAGCAGGAAATCAGAGTGTGCCCAGAACAAAAGAACGGTGTTGCCTACATATACGGACCATATGTAGTCCAAATCTGCTTCTGAAACTGATACAATGCAATGGTCCTCTAACATCCAATGCTTGTCAGTTAAGATGAAAAACGTGTGTGCTTCGTGAAAGATGTAGTTCGTTTGAGCAGAAAAGTGACTGCCCTTACCTCAAACGAAGTCTTGCTTGTACGAAGACTCAGAGCCTGGGATTTAACTCCATTTCTGAATTGAAACACACAGCAGTGTTCTAATCCATTGATCACACTCTGCTTTAGAATAAGAAGCACGCTCTTGCTTTTTAGAGTCTCTAAGACAGGAGGTAACGTGATTTTGCTGAGAACAAAAGAACGGAGTTTCCTACACATACGGACCATATCTAGTCCAAATCTGCTTCTGAAACTGATACAAAGCACTGACCCTCTAACATCCAATGCTTGTCAGTTAAGATGTGAAACGTGTGAGCTTCATGAACGATGTAGTTCGTTTGAGCTGAAAAGTGACTGCCCTTACGTGAAACGAAGTCTTGCTTGTAGGAAGACTCAGAGCCTGGGATTTAACTCCATCTCTGAAGTAAAACACACAGCATAGTTCTCATCCATGGATCACAATCTGCTTGAGAGCGAGAAGCACGCTCTTGCTTTCTAGAGTCTCTAAGACAGCAGGAAACCTGAGTGTGCTGAGAACAAAAGAACGGTGTTTCCTACACATACGGACCATATCTAGTCCAACTCTGCTTCTGAAACTGATACAAAGCACTGGTCCTCTAACATCCAATGTTTGTCAGTTAAGATGAGAAATGTGAGAGCTTTGTGAATGATGTAGTTCCTGAGAAACTGAAAAGTGACAACCCTTACCTGAAACGAAGTCTTGCTTGTAGGAAGACACAGAGCCTGGAATTTAACTCCATTTCTGAAGGGAAACACACAGCATAGTATTCATCCATGGATCACACTTTGGTTAGAGCGAGAAGCACACTCTTGCTTTCTAGAGTCTCTAAGACAGCAGGAAATCTGAGTGTGCCCAGAACAATAGAACGGTGTTTCCTACACATATGGACCATATCCAGTCCAAATCTGCTTCTGAAACTGATATAAAGCATTGACCCTCTAACATCCAATGCTTGTCTGTTAAGATGAGAAACGTGTGAGCTCTGTGAACGATGTAGTTCGTTTGAGCATAAAAGTGACTGTCCTTACCTGAAATGAAGTCTTTCTTGTAGGAAGACTCAGAGCCTGGGATTTAACTGCATTTCTAAAGGCAAACACACAGCATAGTTCTCATCCATGGATCACAATCTGCTTTAGAGCGAGAATCACGCTCTTGCTTTCTACAGTCTCTAAGACAGCAGGAAACGTGAGTGTGCTGAGAATAAAAGAACGGAGTTTCCTACACATACGGACTATATCTAGTCCAAATATGCTTCTGAAACTGTTACAAAGCACTGACCCTCTAACATCCAATGCTTGTTAGTTAAGATGGGAAACGTGTGAGCTTCATGAACGATGTAGTTGTTTGAGAAGAAAAGTGACTGCCCTACCTGAATTGAAGTCTTGCTTGTAGGAAGACTCAGAGCCTGGGATTTAACTCCATTTCTGAAGGCAAACACAGAGCATAGTTCTCATCCATGGATCACACTCTGCTTTAGAGCGAGAAGCACGCTCTTGCTTACTAGAGTCTCTAAGACAGCAGGAAACGTGAGTGTGCTGAGAACAAAAGAACGGTGTTTCCTACACATACAGACCATATATAGTCCAACTCTGCTTCTTAAACTGATACAAAGCACTGGTCCTCTAAAATCCAATGCTTGTCAGTTAAGATGAGAAACGTGTGAGCTTCTGGAACAATGTAGTTCATTTGAGCAGAAAAGTGACTGCCCTTACCTGAAACGAAGTCTTGCTTGGAGGCAGACTCAGAGCCTGGGATTTAACTCCATTTCTGAAGTGAAACACACAGCGTAGTTCTCATCTATGGATCATACTCTGCTTTAGAGCAAGAAGCATACTCTTGCTTTCTAGAGTCTCAAAGACAGCAGGAAATCTGAGTGTGCCCAGAACACAAGAACGGTGTTTCCTACACATACGGACATTATATAGTCCAACTCTGCTTCTGAAACTGATACAAAGGACTGGTCCTCTAATATCCAATGCTTGTCTGTTAAGGTGAGAAACTTGTGAGCTTCGTGAACGATGTAGTTCCTTTGAGCTGAAAAGTGACTGCCCTTACCTGAAACGAAGTCTTGCTTGTAGTAAGACACAGAGCCTGGGATTTAACTCCATTTCTTAAGAGAAACACACAGCATAGTTCTCATCCATGGATCACACTCTGTTTTAGAGCGAGAAGCACGCTCTTGCTTTTAGAGTCTCTAATATAGCAGGAAATCAGAGTGTGCCCAGAACAAAAGAACGGTGTTGCCTACATATACGGACCATATGTAGTCCAAATCTGCTTCTGAAACTGATACAATGCAATGGTCCTCTAACATCCAATGCTTGTCAGTTAAGATGAAAAACGTGTGTGCTTCGTGAAAGATGTAGTTCGTTTGAGCAGAAAAGTGACTGCCCTTACCTCAAACGAAGTCTTGCTTGTACGAAGACTCAGAGCCTGGGATTTAACTCCATTTCTGAATTGAAACACACAGCAGTGTTCTAATCCATTGATCACACTCTGCTTTAGAATAAGAAGCACGCTCTTGCTTTTTAGAGTCTCTAAGACAGGAGGTAACGTGATTTTGCTGAGAACAAAAGAACGGAGTTTCCTACACATACGGACCATATCTAGTCCAAATCTGCTTCTGAAACTGATACAAAGCACTGACCCTCTAACATCCAATGCTTGTCAGTTAAGATGTGAAACGTGTGAGCTTCATGAACGATGTAGTTCGTTTGAGCTGAAAAGTGACTGCCCTTACGTGAAACGAAGTCTTGCTTGTAGGAAGACTCAGAGCCTGGGATTTAACTCCATTTCTGAAGGCAAACACACAGCATAGTTCTCATCCATGGATCACACTCTGCTTTAGAGCGAGAAGCACGCTCTTGCTTTCTAGAGTCTCTAAGACAGCAGGAAACGTGAGTGTGCTGAGAACAAAAGAACGGTGTTTCCTACACATACGGACCATATCTAGTCCAACTCTGCTTCTGAAACTGATACAAAGCACTGGTCCTCTAACATCCAATGCTTGTCAGTTAAGATGAGAAACGTGTGAGCTTCGTGAACGATGTAGTTCGTTTGAGCAGAAAAGTGACTGCCCTTACCTGAAACGAAGTCTTGCTTGGAGGAAGACTCAGAGCCTGGGATTTAACTCCATTTCTGAAGTGAAACACACAGCATAGTTCTCATCCATGGATCACACTCTGCTTTAGAGCAAGAAGCAGCCTCTTGCTTTCTAGAGTCTCTAAGACAGCAGGAAATCTGAGTGTGCCCAGAACAAAAGAACGGTGTTTCCTACACATACGGACTATAAGTAGTCCAAAACTTCTTCTGAAACTGATAGAATGCACTGGTCCTCTAACATCCAATGCTTGTCAGTTAAGATGAGAAACGTGTGAGCTTCGTGAATGATGTATTTTGTTTGAGTAGAAATGTGACTGCCCTTACCTGAAACGAAGTCTTGCTTGTAGGGAGACTCAGAGCCTGAGATTTAACTCCTTTTCTGATGTGAAACACACAGCATAGTTTTCATCCATGGATCACACTCTGCTTTAGAATGAGAAGCACGCTCTTGCTTAATAGAGTCTCTAAGAAAGCAGGAAACGTGAGTGTGCTGAGAACAAAAGAACGGTGTTTCCTACACATACGGACCATATCTAGTCCAACTCTGCTTCTGAAACTGATACAAAGCACTGGTCCTCTAACATCCAATGTTTGTCAGTTAAGATGAGAAATGTGTGAGCTTTGTGAATGATGTAGTTCCTGAGAAACTGAAAAGTGACTACCTTTACCTGAAACGAAGTCTTGCTTGTAGGAAGACACAGAGCCTGGGATTTAACTCCATTTCTGAAGGGAAACACACAGCATAGTATTCATCCATGGATCACACTGTGGTTAGAGCGAGAGGCACACTCTTGCTTTCTAGAGTCTCAAAGACAGCAGGAAATCTGAGTGTGCCCAGGACAAAAGAACTGTGTTTCCTACACATACGGACATTATATAGTCCAACTCTGCTTCTGAAACTGATACAAAGGACTGGTCCTCTAATATCCAATGCTTGTCAGTTAAGATGAAAAACGTGTGTGCTTCGTGAAAGATGTAGTTCGTTTGAGCTGAAAAGTAACTGCCCTTACCTGAAACGAAGTCTGGCTTGGAGGAAGACTCAGAGCCTGGGATTTAACTCCATTTCTGAATTGAAACACACAGCAGTGTTCTAATCCATTGATCACACTCTGCTTTAGAATAAGAAGCACGCTCTTGCTTTTTAGAGTCTCTAAGACAGGAGGTAACGTGATTTTGCTGAGAACAAAAGAACGGAGTTTCCTACACATACGGACCATATCTAGTCCAAATCTGCTTCTGAAACTGATACAAAGCACTGACCCTCTAACATCCAATGCTTGTCAGTTAAGATGTGAAACGTGTGAGCTTCATGAACGATGTAGTTCGTTTGAGCTGAAAAGTGACTGCCCTTACGTGAAACGAAGTCTTGCTTGTAGGAAGACTCAGAGCCTGGGATTTAACTCCATCTCTGAAGTAAAACACACAGCATAGTTCTCATCCATGGATCACAATCTGCTTGAGAGCGAGAAGCACGCTCTTGCTTTCTAGAGTCTCTAAGACAGCAGGAAACCTGAGTGTGCTGAGAACAAAAGAACGGTGTTTCCTACACATACGGACCATATCTAGTCCAACTCTGCTTCTGAAACTGATACAAAGCACTGGTCCTCTAACATCCAATGTTTGTCAGTTAAGATGAGAAATGTGTGAGCTTTGTGAATGATGTAGTTCCTGAGAAACTGAAAAGTGACTACCCTTACCTGAAACGAAGTCTTGCTTGTAGGAAGACACAGAGCCTGGGATTTAACTCCATTTCTGAAGGGAAACACACAGCATAGTATTCATCCATGGATCACACTTTGGTTAGAGCGAGAAGCACACTCTTGCTTTCTAGAGTCTCTAAGACAGCAGGAAATCTGAGTGTGCCCAGAACAATAGAACGGTGTTTCCTACACATATGGACCATATCCAGTCCAAATCTGCTTCTGAAACTGATATAAAGCATTGACCCTCTAACATCCAATGCTTGTCTGTTAAGATGAGAAACGTGTGAGCTCTGTGAACGATGTAGTTCGTTTGAGCATAAAAGTGACTGTCCTTACCTGAAATGAAGTCTTGCTTGTAGGAAGACTCAGAGCCTGGGATTTAACTGCATTTCTAAAGGCAAACACACAGCATAGTTCTCATCCATGGATCACAATCTGCTTTAGAGCGAGAATCACGCTCTTGCTTTCTACAGTCTCTAAGACAGCAGGAAACGTGAGTGTGCTGAGAACAAAAGAACGGAGTTTCCTACACATACGGACTATATCTAGTCCAAATATGCTTCTGAAACTGTTACAAAGCACTGACCCTCTAACATCCAATGCTTGTTAGTTAAGATGGGAAACGTGTGAGCTTCATGAACGATGTAGTTGTTTGAGAAGAAAAGTGACTGCCCTACCTGAATTGAAGTCTTGCTTGTAGGAAGACTCAGAGCCTGGGATTTAACTCCATTTCTGAAGGCAAACACAGAGCATAGTTCTCATCCATGGATCACACTCTGCTTTAGAGCGAGAAGCACGCTCTTGCTTACTAGAGTCTCTAAGACAGCAGGAAACGTGAGTGTGCTGAGAACAAAAGAACGGTGTTTCCTACACATACAGACCATATATAGTCCAACTCTGCTTCTTAAACTGATACAAAGCACTGGTCCTCTAAAATCCAATGCTTGTCAGTTAAGATGAGAAACGTGTGAGCTTCTGGAACAATGTAGTTCATTTGAGCAGAAAAGTGACTGCCCTTACCTGAAACGAAGTCTTGCTTGGAGGCAGACTCAGAGCCTGGGATTTAACTCCATTTCTGAAGTGAAACACACAGCGTAGTTCTCATCTATGGATCATACTCTGCTTTAGAGCAAGAAGCATACTCTTGCTTTCTAGAGTCTCAAAGACAGCAGGAAATCTGAGTGTGCCCAGAACACAAGAACGGTGTTTCCTACACATACGGACATTATATAGTCCAACTCTGCTTCTGAAACTGATACAAAGGACTGGTCCTCTAATATCCAATGCTTGTCTGTTAAGGTGAGAAACTTGTGAGCTTCGTGAACGATGTAGTTCCTTTGAGCTGAAAAGTGACTGCCCTTACCTGAAACGAAGTCTTGCTTGTAGTAAGACACAGAGCCTGGGATTTAACTCCATTTCTTAAGAGAAACACACAGCATAGTTCTCATCCATGGATCACACTCTGTTTTAGAGCGAGAAGCACGCTCTTGCTTTTAGAGTCTCTAATATAGCAGGAAATCAGAGTGTGCCCAGAACAAAAGAACGGTGTTGCCTACATATACGGACCATATGTAGTCCAAATCTGCTTCTGAAACTGATACAATGCAATGGTCCTCTAACATCCAATGCTTGTCAGTTAAGATGAAAAACGTGTGTGCTTCGTGAAAGATGTAGTTCGTTTGAGCAGAAAAGTGACTGCCCTTACCTCAAACGAAGTCTTGCTTGTACGAAGACTCAGAGCCTGGGATTTAACTCCATTTCTGAATTGAAACACACAGCAGTGTTCTAATCCATTGATCACACTCTGCTTTAGAATAAGAAGCACGCTCTTGCTTTTTAGAGTCTCTAAGACAGGAGGTAACGTGATTTTGCTGAGAACAAAAGAACGGAGTTTCCTACACATACGGACCATATCTAGTCCAAATCTGCTTCTGAAACTGATACAAAGCACTGACCCTCTAACATCCAATGCTTGTCAGTTAAGATGTGAAACGTGTGAGCTTCATGAACGATGTAGTTCGTTTGAGCTGAAAAGTGACTGCCCTTACGTGAAACGAAGTCTTGCTTGTAGGAAGACTCAGAGCCTGGGATTTAACTCCATTTCTGAAGGCAAACACACAGCATAGTTCTCATCCATGGATCACACTCTGCTTTAGAGCGAGAAGCACGCTCTTGCTTTCTAGAGTCTCTAAGACAGCAGGAAACGTGAGTGTGCTGAGAACAAAAGAACGGTGTTTCCTACACATACGGACCATATCTAGTCCAACTCTGCTTCTGAAACTGATACAAAGCACTGGTCCTCTAACATCCAATGCTTGTCAGTTAAGATGAGAAACGTGTGAGCTTCGTGAACGATGTAGTTCGTTTGAGCAGAAAAGTGACTGCCCTTACCTGAAACGAAGTCTTGCTTGGAGGAAGACTCAGAGCCTGGGATTTAACTCCATTTCTGAAGTGAAACACACAGCATAGTTCTCATCCATGGATCACACTCTGCTTTAGAGCAAGAAGCAGACTCTTGCTTTCTAGAGTCTCTAAGACAGCAGGAAATCTGAGTGTGCCCAGAACAAAAGAACGGTGTTTCCTACACATACGGACTATAAGTAGTCCAAAACTTCTTCTGAAACTGATAGAATGCACTGGTCCTCTAACATCCAATGCTTGTCAGTTAAGATGAGAAACGTGTGAGCTTCGTGAATGATGTATTTTGTTTGAGTAGAAATGTGACTGCCCTTACCTGAAACGAAGTCTTGCTTGTAGGGAGACTCAGAGCCTGAGATTTAACTCCTTTTCTGATGTGAAACACACAGCATAGTTTTCATCCATGGATCACACTCTGCTTTAGAATGAGAAGCACGCTCTTGCTTAATAGAGTCTCTAAGAAAGCAGGAAACGTGAGTGTGCTGAGAACAAAAGAACGGTGTTTCCTACACATACGGACCATATCTAGTCCAACTCTGCTTCTGAAACTGATACAAAGCACTGGTCCTCTAACATCCAATGTTTGTCAGTTAAGATGAGAAATGTGTGAGCTTTGTGAATGATGTAGTTCCTGAGAAACTGAAAAGTGACTACCTTTACCTGAAACGAAGTCTTGCTTGTAGGAAGACACAGAGCCTGGGATTTAACTCCATTTCTGAAGGGAAACACACAGCATAGTATTCATCCATGGATCACACTGTGGTTAGAGCGAGAGGCACACTCTTGCTTTCTAGAGTATCAAAGACAGCAGGAAATCTGAGTGTGCCCAGGACAAAAGAACTGTGTTTCCTACACATACGGACATTATATAGTCCAACTCTGCTTCTGAAACTGATACAAAGGACAGGTCCTCTAATATCCAATGCTTGTCTGTTAAGGTGAGAAACTTGTGAGCTTCGTGAACGATGTATTTCGTTTGAGCTGAAAAGTAACTGCCCTTACCTGAAACGAAGTCTGGCTTGTAGGAAGACTCAGAGCCTGGGATTTAACTCCATTTCTGAAGGCAAACAGATAGCATAGTTCTCATCCATGGATCACACTCTGCTTTAGAGCGAGAAGCACGCTCTTGCTTTCTAGAGTCTCTAAGACAGCAGGAAACGTGAGTGTGCTGACAACAAAAGAACGGTGTTTCCCACACATACAGACCATATCTAGTCCAAATCTGCTTCTTAAACTGATACAAAGCAATGATCCTCTAACATCCAATGCTTGTCTCTTAAGATGAGAAACGTGTGAGCTTCATGAACGATGTAGTTCGTTTGAGCAGAAAAGTGACTGCCCTTACCTGAATTGAAGTCTTGCCTGTAGGAAGACTCAGAGCCTGGGATTTAACTCCATTTCTGAAGGGAAACACACAGCATAGTTCTCATCCATGGATCACACTCTGCTTTAGAGCTAGAAGCACGCTCTTGCTTACTAGAGTCTCTAAGACAGCAGGAAACGTGAGTGTGCTGAGAACAAAAGAACGGTGTTTCCTACACATACAGACCATATATAGTCCAACTCTGCTTCTTAAACTGATACAGAGCACTGGTCCTCTAAAATCCAATGCTTGTCAGTTAAGATGAGAAACGTGTGAGCTTCTGGAACAATGTAGTTCGTTTGAGCAGAAAAGTGACTGCCCTTACCTGAAACGAAGTCTTGCTTGGAGGCAGACTCAGAGCCTGGGATTTAACTCCATTTCTGAAGTGAAACACACAGCGTAGTTCTCATCTATGGATCATACTCTGCTTTAGAGCAAGAAGCATACTCTTGCTTTCTAGACTCTCAAAGACAGCAGGAAATCTGAGTGTGCCCAGAACAAAAGAATGGTGTTTCCTACACATACGGACATTATATAGTCCAACTCTGCTTCTTAAACTGATACAAAGGACTGGTCCTCTAATATCCAATGCTTGTCTGTTAAGGTGAGAAACTTGTGAGCTTCGTGAACGATGTATTTCGTTTGAGCTGAAGAGTAACTGCCCTTACCTGAAACGAAGTCTTGCTTGTAGGAAGACTCAGAGCCTGGGATTTAACTCCATTTCTGAAGGGAAACAAACAGCATAGTTCTTTCCCATGGATCACACTCTGCTTTAGAGCGAGAAGCACGCTCTTGCTTTCTAGAGTCTCTAAGACAGCAGGAAACATGAGTGTGCTGACAACAAAAGAACGGTGTTTCCCACACATACGGACCATATCTAGTCCAAATCTGCTTCTTAAACTGATACAAAGCAATGATCCTCTAACATCCAATGCTTGTCTCTTAAGATGAGAAACGTGTGAGCTTCATGAACGATGTAGTTCGTTTGAGCAGAAAAGTGACTGCCCTTACCTGAATTGAAGTCTTGCCTGTAGGAAGACTCAGAGCCTGGGATTTAACTCCATTTCTGAAGGGAAACACACAGCATAGTTCTCATCCATGGATCACACTCTGCTTTAGAGCGAGAAGCACGCACTTGCTATCTAGAGTCTCTAAGACAGCAGGAAACGTGAGTGTGCTGAGAACAAAAGAACAGTGTTTCCTACACATACTGACCATATCTCGTCCAACTCTTCTTCTGAAACTGATACAAAGCACTGGTCCTCTAACATCCAATGTTTGTCAGTTAAGATGAGAAACGTGTGAGCTTTGTGAATGATGTAGTTCGTTTGAGCAGAAAAGTGACTCCCCTTACCTGAAACGAAGTCTTGCTTGGAGGAAGACGAAGAGCCTGGGATTTAACTCCATTTCTGAAGTGAAACACACAGCGTAGTTCTCATCTATGGATCACACTCTGCTTTAGAGCAAGAAGCATACTCTTGTTTCTAGAGTCTCAAAGACAGCAGGAAATCTGAGTGTGCCCAGGACAAAAGAACGGTGTTTCCTACACATACGGACATTATATAGTCCAACTCTGCTTCTGAAACTGATACAAAGGACTGGTCCTCTAATATCCAATGCTTGTCTGTTAAGGTGAGAAACTTGTGAGCTTCGTGAACGATGTATTTCGTTTGAGCTGAAAAGTAACTGCCCTTACCTGAAACGAAGTCTTGCTTGTAGGAAGACTCAGAGCCTGGGATTTAACTCCATTTCTGAAGGCAAACACACAGCATAGTTCTCATCCATGGATCACACTCTGCTTTAGAGTGAGAAGCACGCTCTTGCTTTCTAGAGTCTCTAAGACAGCAGGAAACGTGAGTGTGCTGACAACAAAAGAACGGTGTTTCCCACACATACAGACCATATCTAGTCCAAATCTGCTTCTTAAACTGATACAAAGCAATGATCCTCTAACATCCAATTCTTGTCTCTTAAGATGTGAAACGTGTGAGCTTCATGAACGATGTAGTTCGTTTGAGCAGAAAAGTGACTGCCCTTACCTGAATTGAAGTCTTGCCTGTAGGAAGACTCAGAGCCTGGGATTTAACTCCATTTCTGAAGGGAAACACACAGCATAGTTCTCATCCATGGATCACACTCTGCTTTAGAGCGAGAAGCACGCTCTTGCTATCTAGAGTCTCTAAGACAGCAGGAAACGTGAGTGTGCTGAGAACAAAAGAACGGTGTTTCCTACACATACGGACCATATCTAGTCCAAGTCTTCTTCTGAAACTGATACAAAGCACTGGTCCTCTAACATCCAATGCTTGCCAGTTAAGATGGGAAACGTGTGAGCTTCATGAACGATGTAGTTCGTTTGAGCAGAAAAGTGACTGCCCTTACCTTAAACGAAGTCTTGCTTGTACGAAGACTCAGAGCCTGGGATTTAACTCCCTTTCTGAATTGAAACACACAGCAGTGTTCTCATCCATTGATCACACTCCGTTTTAGAACAAGAAGCACGCTCTTGCTTTCTAGAGTCTCTAAGACAGGAGGAAACGTGATTTTGCTGAGAACAAAAGAACGGAGTTTCCTACACATACGGACCATATCTAGTCCAACTCTGCTTCTTAAACTGATACAAAGCACTGGTCCTCTAACATCCAATGCTTGTCTTTTAATATGAGAAACGTGTGAGCTCCGTGAACGATGTAGTTCGTTTGAGCTGAAAAGTGACTGCCCTTACCTGAAACGATGTCTTGCTTGTAGGAAGACACAGAGCCTGGGATTTAACTCCATTTCTGAAGGGAAACACACAGCATAGTTCTCATCCAGTCAACACACTCTGCTTTAGAGCGAGAAGCACGCTCTTGCTTTCTAAAGTCTCTAAGACAGCAGGAAACGTGAGTGTGCTGAGAACAAAAGAACCGTGGTTCCTACACATACGGACCATATCTAGTCCAACTCTGCTTCTGAAACTGATACGAAGCACTGGTCCTCTAACATCCAATGTTTGTCAGCTAAGATGAGAAACGTGTGAGCTTTGTAAATGATGTAGTTACTTTGAGCTGAAAAGTGACTGCCCTTACCTGAAAGGAATTCTTGCTTGTAGGAAGACACAGAGCCTGGGATTTAACTCCTTTTCTGAAGGGAAACACACATCATAGTATTCATCCATGGATCACACTCTGGTTAGAGCGAGAAGCACACTCTTGCTTTCTTGAGTCTCTAAGACAGCAGGAAATCTGAGTGTGCCCAGAACAATAGAACGGTGTTTCCTACACATATGGACCATATCCAGTCCAAATCTGCTTCTGAAACTGATACAAAGCACTGGTCCTCTAACATCCAATGCTTGTCAGTTAAGATGAGAAACGTGTGAGCTTCGTGAACGATGTAGTTCGTTTGAGCAGAAAAGTGACTGCCCTTACCTGAAACGAAGTCTTGCTTGTAGGAAGACACAGAGCCTGGGATTTAACTCCATTTCTGAAGGGAAACACACAGCATAGTTCTCATCCATTCAACACACTCTGCTTTAGAGCGAGAAGCACGCTCTTGCTTTCTAAATTCTCTAAGACAGCAGGAAACGTGAGTGTGCTGAGAACAAAAAACCGTGGTTCCTACACATACGGACCATATCTAGTCCAACTCTGCTTCTGAAACTGATACGAAGCACTGGTCCTCTAACATCCAATGTTTGTCAGTTAAGATGAGAAACGTGTGAGCTTTGTGAATGATGTAGTTCCTTTGAACTGAAAAGTGACTGCCCTTACCAGAAACAAAGTCTTGCTTGTAGTAAGACACAGAGCCTGGGATTTAACTCCATTTCTCAAGAGAAACACACAGCATAGTTCTCCTCCATGGATCACACTCTGTTTTAGAGCCAGAAGCACGCTCTTGCTTTTATAGTCTCTAATATAGCAGGTAATCTGAGTGTGCCCAGAACTAAAGAACGGTGTTTCCTACATATACAGACCATAAGTAGTCCAAATCTGCTTCTGAAACTGATACAAAGCACTGACCCTCTAACATCCAATGCTTGTCAGTTAAGATGAGAAACGTGTGAGCTTCGTGAACGATGTAGTTCGTTTGAGCAGAAAAGTGACTGCCCTTACCTGAATCGAAGTCTTGCTTGTAGGAAGACTCAGAGCCTGGGATTTAACTCCATTCCTGAAGTGAAACACAGCAGTGTAATGATCCATTGATCACACTCTACTTTAGAACAAGAAGCATGCTCTTGCTTTCTAGCGTCTCTAAGACAGCAGGAAACGTGAGTGTGCTGAGAGCAAAAGAACGGTGTTTCCTACACATACGGACCATCTCTAGTCCAACTCTGCTTCTTAAACTGATAAAAAGCACTGGTCCTCTAACATCCAATGCTTGTCTGTTAAGATGAGAATTGTGTGAGCTCAGTGAACGATGTAGTTCGTTTGAGCTGAAAAGGGACTGCCCTTACCTGAATTGAAGTCTTGCTTGTAGGAAGACACAGAGATTGGTATTTAACTCCATTTCTGAAGGGAAACACACAGCATAGTTCTCATCCATGGATCACAATCTGCTTTAGAGCGAGAAGCACGCTCTTGCTTTCTAGAGTCTCTAACACAGCAGGAAACGTGAGTGTGCTGAGAAAAAAAGAACGGTGTTTCCTAAACATACGGACCATATCTAGTCCAACTCTGAGTCTGAATCTCATACAAAGCACTGGTCCTCTAATATCCAATGCTTGTCAGTTAAGATGGGAAAGGTGTGAGCTTCATGAACGATGTAGTTCGTTTGAGCAGAAAAGTGAGTGCCCTTACCCTAAACGAAGTCTTGCTTTTAGGAAGACTCAGAGCCTGGGATTTAACTCCATTTCTGAAGTGAAACACACAGCACTGTTCTCATCCATTGATGACACTCTGCTTTAGAACAAGAAGCACACTCTTGCTTTCTAGAGTCTCTAAGACTGCAGGAAACGTGAGTGTGCTGAGAACAAAAGAACGGTGTTTCCTACACATACGGACCATATCTAGTCCAACTCTGCTTCTGAAACTGATACAAAGCACTGACAAACTAACATCCAAAGATAGTCAGTTAAGATGGGAAACGTGTGAGCTTCATGAACGATGTAGTTCGTTTGAGCAGAAAAGTGACTGCCCTTACCTGAATTGAAGTCTTGCTTATAGGAAGACTCAGAGCCTGGGATTTAACTCCATTTCTGAAGTGAAACACACAGTAGTGTAATCATCCATTGATCACACTCTGCTTTAGAACAAGAAGCACACTCTTGCTTTCTAGAGTCTCTAAGACAGCAGGAAACGTGATTTTGCTGAGAACAAAAGAACGGTGTTTCCTACACATACGGACATTATATAGTCCAACTCTGCTTCTGAAACTGATACAAAGCAATGGTCCTCTAACATCCAATGTTTGTCAGTTAAGATGAGAACGTGTGAGCTTTGTGAATGATGTAGTTCCTTTGAACTGAAAAGTGACTGCCCTTACCTGAAACGAAGTCTTGCTTGTAGGAAGATACAGAGACTGGGATTTAACTCCATTTCTGAAGGGAAACACACAGCATAGTATTCATCCATGGATCACACTCTGGTTAGAGCGAGAGGCACACTCTTGCTTTCTAGAGTCTATAAGACAGCAGGAAATCTGAGTGTGCCCAGAACAAAAGAACGGTGTTTCCTACACATACGGACATTATATAGTCCAAATCTGTTTCTGAAACTGATACAAAGCACTGACCCTCTAACATCCAATGCTTGTCAGTTAAGATGAGAAACGTGTGAGCTTCGTGAACGATGTAGTTCGTT
Source organism: Onychomys leucogaster (assembly GCA_949786385.1). Classification (NCBI taxonomy): domain Eukaryota; kingdom Metazoa; phylum Chordata; class Mammalia; order Rodentia; family Cricetidae; genus Onychomys; species Onychomys leucogaster. Next base: position 977,001 of record CATKUP010000123.1, read on the forward strand.
TGAGCAGAAAAGTGACTGCCCTTACCTGAATCGAAGTCTTGCTTGTAGGAAGACTCAGAGCCTGGGATTTAACTCCATTTCTGAAGTGAAACACACAGCAGTGTAATCATCCATTGATCACTCTCTGCTTTAGAAAAAGAAGCACGCTCTTGCTTTTTAGAGTCTCTAAGACAGGAGGAAACGTGATTTTGCTGAGAACAAAAGAACGGAGTTTCCTACACATACGGACCATATCTAGTCCAACTCTGCTTCTTAAACTGATACAAAGCACTGGTCCTCTAACATCCATTGCTTGTCTGTTAATATGAGAAACGTGTGAGCTCCGTGAACGATGTAGTTCGTTTGAGCTGAAAAGTGACTGCCCTTATCTGAAACGAAGTCTTGCTTGTAGGAAGACACAGAGCCTGGGATTTAACTCCATTTCTTAAGAGAAACACACAGCATAGTTCTCATCCATGGATCACACTCTGTTTTAGAGCCAGAAGCACGCTCTTGCTTTTATAGTCTCTAATATAGCAGGTAATCTGAGTGTGCCCAGAACTAAAGAACGGTGTTTCCTACATATACAGACCATAAGTAGTCCAAATCTGCTTCTGAAACTGATACAAAGCACTGACCCTCTAACATCCAATGCTTGTCAGTTAAGATGAGAAACGTGTGAGCTTCGTGAACGATGTAGTTAGTTTGAGCAGAAAAGTGACTGCCCTTACCTGAAACGAAGTCTTGCCTGTAGGAAGACACAGAGCCTGGGATTTAACTCCACTTATGAAGGGAAACACACAGCATAGTTCTCATCCATGGATCACAATCTGCTTTAGAGCGAGAAGCACGTTCTTGCTTTCTAGAGTCTCTAACACAGCAGGAAACGTGAGTGTGCTGAGAAAAAAAGAACGGTGTTTCCTACACATACGGACCATATCTAGTCCAACTCTGTGTCTGAATCTCATACAAAGCACTGGTCCTCTAACATCCAATGCTTGTCAGTTAAGATGGGAAAGGTGTGAGCTTCATGAACGATGTAGTTCGTTTGAGTAGAAAAGTGACTGCCCTTACCTGAAACGAAGTCTTGCTTGTAGGAAGACTCAGAGCCTGGGATTTAACTCCATCTCTGAAGTAAAACACACGGCATAGTTCTCATCCATGGATCACAATCTGCTTGAGAGCAAGAAGCACGCTCTTGCTTTCTAGAGTCTCTAAGACAGCAGGAAACCTGAGTGTGCTGAGAACAAAAGAACGGTGTTTCCTACACATACGGACCATATCTAGTCCAACTCTGCTTCTGAAACTGATACAAAGCACTGGTCCTCTAACATCCAGTGCTTGTCTTTTAAGATGGGAATAGTGTGAGCTTCATGAACGATGTAGTTCGTTTGAGCAAAAAAGTGACTGCCCTTACCTTAAACGAAGTCTTGCTTGTACGAAGACTCAGAGCCTGACATTTAACTCCATTTCTGAACTGAAACACACAGCAGTGTTCTCATCCATTGATCACACTCTGCTTTAGAATAAGAAGCACGCTCTTGCTTTTTAGAGTCTCTAAGACAGGAGGAAACGTGATTTTGCTGAGAACAAAAGAACGGAGTTTCCTACACATACGGACCATATCTAGTCCAAATCTGCTTCTGAAACTGATACAAAGCACTGACCCTCTAACATCCAATGCTTGTCAGTTAAGATGGGAAACGTGTGAGCTTCATGAACGATGTAGTTCGTTTGAGCAGAATAGTGACTGCCTTACCTGAATTGAAGTCTTGCTGTTAGGAAGACTCAGAGCCTGGGATTTAACTCCATTTCTGAAGGCAAACACACAGCATAGTTTTCATCCATGGATCACACTCTGCTTTAGAGTGAGAAGCACGCTCTTGCTTTCTAGAGTCTCTAAGACAGCAGGAAACGTGAGTGTGCCCAGAACAAAAGAACGGTGTTTCCTACACATAGGGACTATATGTAGTATAAAACTTCTTCTGAAACAGATAGAATGCACTGGTCCTCTAACATCCAATGCTTGTCAGTTAAGATGAGAAACGTGTGTGCTTCGTGAAAGATGTAGTTCGTTTGAGCAGAAAAGTGACTGCCCTTACCTGAAACGAAGTCTTGCTTGTAGGGAGACTCAGAGCCTGGGATTTAACTCCTTTTCTGAAGTGAAACACACAGCATAGTTTTCATCCATGGATCACACTCTGCTTTAGAAGGAGAAGCACGCTCTTTCTTTCTAGAGTCTCTAACACAGCAGGAAACGTGAGTGTGCTGAGAACAAAATAACGGTGTTTCCTACACATACGGACCATATCTAGTCCAACTCTGCGTCTGAATCTCATACAAAGCACTGGTCCTCTAACATCCAATGCTTGTCAGTTAAGATGGGAAACGTGTGAGCTTCATGAACGATGTAGTTCGTTTGAGCAGAAAAATGACTGCCCTTACCTGAATTGAAGTCTTGCTTGTAGGAAGACACAGAGATTGGGATTTAACTCCATTTCTGAAGTGAAACACACAGCATAGTTCTCATCCATGAATCACAATCTGCTTTAGAGCGAGAAGCACGCTCTTGCTTTCTAGAGTCTCTAACACAGCAGGAAACATGAGTGTGCTGAGAACAAAGAACGGTGTTTCCTACACATACGGACCATATCTAGTCCAACTCTGCTTCTGAAACTCATACAAAGCACTGGTCCTCTAACATCCAATGCTTGTCAGTTAAGATGGGAAAAGTGTGAGCACATGAACGATGTAGTTCGTTTGAGCAAAAAAGGGACTGCCCTTACCTGAAACGAAGTCTTGCTTGTAGGAAGACACAGAACCTGGGATTTAACTCCATTTCTGAAGGGAAACACACAACATAGTATTCATCCATGGATCACACTGTGGTTAGAGCGAGAAGCACACTCTTGCTTTCTAGAGTCAGTAAGACAGCAGGAAATTTGAGTGTGCCCAGAATAAAAGAACGGTTTCCTACACATAAGGACCATATGTAGTCCAAATCCGCTTCTAAAACTGATACAAAGCACTAACCCTCTAACATCCAATGGTGGTCAGTTAAGATGGGAAACGTGTGAGCTTCATGAACGATGTAGTTCGTTTGAGCAGAAAAGTGACTGTCCTTACCTTAAACGAGGTCTTGCTTGTAGGAAGACTCAGAGCCTGGGATTTAACTCCATTTCTGAAGGCAAACACACAGCAAAGTTCTCATCTATGGATCACACTCTGCTTTAGAGCGAGAAGCATGCTCTTGCTATTAGAGTCTCTAATATAGCAGGAAATCTGAGTGTGCCCAGAACAAAAGAACGGTGTTTCCTACATATACGGACCATATGTAGTCCAAATCTGCTTCTGATACTGATACAATGCACTGCCCCTCTAACATCCAATGCTTGTCAGTTAAGATGAGAATCATGTGATCTTCGTTAACGATGTAGTTCGTTTGAGCAGAAAAGTGATTGCCCTTACCTGAAATGAAGTCTTGTTGTAGGAAGACTCAGAGCCTGGGATTTAACTCCATTTCTGAAGTGAAACACACAGCAGTGTTCTCATCCATTGAATAAACTCTGCTTAAGAACAAGAAGCACGCTCTTGCTTTCTAGATTGTCTAAGACAGCAGGAAACGTGAGTGTGCTGAGAACAAAAGAACGGTGTTTCCTACACATAGTGACCATATCTAGTCCAACTCTGCTTCTTAAACTGATACAAAGCACTGGTCCTCTAACATCCAATGCTTGTCTGTTAAGATGATAAATGTGTGAGCTCAGTGAACGATGCAGGTCATTTGAGTTGAAAAGTGACTGCCCTTACCTGAAACGAAGTCTTGCTTGTAGGAAGACACAGAGATTGGGATTTAACTCCATTTCTGAAGGGAAACACACAGCATAGTTCTCATCCATAGATCACAATCTGCTTTAGAGCGAGAAGCACGCTCTTGCTTTCTATAGTCTCTAAGACAGCAGGAATCGTGAGTGTGCTGAGAACAAAAGAACGGTGTTTCCTACACATACGGACCATATCTAGTCCAACTCTGCTTCTGAAACTGATACAAAGCACTGGTCCTCTAACATCCAATGTTTGTCAGTTAAGATGAGAAACGTGTGAGCTTTGTGAATGATGTAGTTCCTTTGAACTGAAAAGTGACTGCCCTTACCTGAAACGAAGTCTTGCTTGTAGTAAAGTACAGAGCCTGGGATTTAACTCCATTTCTGAAGGGAAACACACAGCATAGTATTCATCCATGGATCACACTCTGGTTAGAGCGAGAGGCACACTCTTGCTTTCTAGAGTCTCTAAGACAGCAGGAAATCTGAGTGTGCCCAGATCAATAGCACGGTGTTTTCTACACGTATGGACCATATACAGTCCAAATCTGCTTCTGAAACTGATACAAAGCACTGGTCCTCTAACATCCAATGTTTGTCAGTAAAGATTTGAAACGTGTGAGCTTTGTGAATGATGTAGTTTCTTTGAACAAAAAGTGACTGCCCTTACCTGAAACGAAGTCTTGCTTGTAGGAAGATACAGAGCCTGGGATTTAACTCAATTTCTGAAGGGAAACACACAGCATAGTTCTCATCCATGGATCACACTCTGCTTTAGAGCGAGAAGCATGCACTTGCTTTTATAGTCTCTAATATAGCAGGTAATCTGAGTGTGCCCAGAACTAAAGAACGGTGTTTCCTACATATACGGACCATATGTAGTCCAAATCTGCTTCTGAAACTCATACAAAGCACTGACCCTCTAACATCCAATGCTTGTCAGTTAAGATGAGAAACGTGTGAGGTCTGTGAACGATGTTGTTCCTTTGAGCTGAAAAGTGACTGCCCTTACCTGAAACGAAGTCTTACTTGTTGGAAGACGCAGAGCCTGGGATTTAACTCCTTTTCTGAAGGGAAACACACAGCATAGTTTTCATCCATGGATCACACTCTGCTTTAGAGCGAGAAGCACACTCTTGCTTTCTAAAGTCTCTAAGACAGCAGAAAACGTGCGTGTGCTGAGAACAAAAGAACGGTGTTTCCTACACATACGGAACATATCTAGTCCAACTCTGCTTCTGAAACTGATACAAATCACTGGTCCTACAACATCCAATGATTTTCAGTTAAGATGAGAAACGTGTGAGCTTCCTGAATGAAGTAGTTCCTTTGAGCAGAAAAGTGACTACACTTACCTGAAACGAAATCTTGCTTGTTGGGAGACACAGAGCATGGGATTTAACTCCATTTCTGAAGTGAAACACACAGTATAGTCTCATCTATGGATCACAATCTGCTTTAGAATGAGAAGCACGTTATTGCTTTCTAGAGTCTCTAAGAGAGCAGGAAACGTGAGTGTGCCCAGAACAAAAGATCGGGGTTTCCTACACATATGGATCATATGTAGTCCAACTCTGCTTCTGAAACTGATACAAAGCACTGACCCTCTAAAATCCAATGCTTGTCAGTTAAGATGAGAAACGCGTGAGCTCAGTGAACGATGTAGTTCATTTGAGCTGAAAATTGACTGCCCTTACCTGAATCGAAGTCTTGCTTATAGGAAGACTCAGAGCCTGGGATTTAACTCCATTTCTGAAGGGAAACACACAGCATAGTTCTCAAACATGGATCACACTCTGCTTTAGAGCGAGAAGCACACTCTTGCTTTCTAGAGTCTCTAATATAGCAGGAAATCTGAGTGTGCCCAGAATAAAAGAACTGTTTCCTACACATAAGGACCATATGTAGTCCAAATCTGCTTCTAAAACTGATACAAAGCACTGACCCTCTAACATCCAATGGTGGTCAGTTAAGATGAGAAACGTGAGAGCTTCATGAACGATGTAGTTCATTTGAGCAGAAAAGTGACTGCCCTTACCGGAATTGAAGTCTTGCTTGTAGGAAGACTCAGAGCCTGGGATTTAACTACATTTCTGAAGTAAAACACACAGCAGTGTAATCATCCATTGATCACACTCTGCTTTAGAACAAGAAGCACGCTCTTGCTTTCTAGAGTCTCTAAGACAGCAGGAAACATGATTTTGCTGAGAACAAAAGAACGGTGTTTCCTACACATACGGACATTATAAAGTCCAACTCTGCTTCTGAAACTGATAGAAAGCACTGACCCACTAACATCCAATGCTTGTCAGTTAAGATGAGAAACGTGTGAGCTTCGTGAACGATGTAGTTCGTTTGAGCTGAAAAGTGACTGCCCTTACCTGAAACGAAGTCTTGCTTTTAGGAAGACTCAGAGCCTGGGATTTAACTCCATTTCAGAAGGCAAACACACAGCATAGTTCTCATTCATGGATCACACTCTGCTTTAGAGCGAGAAGCACGCTCTTGCTTTCTAGAGTCTCTAAGACAGCAGGAAACGTGAGTGTGCTGAGAACAAAAGAACGGTGTTTCCTACACATACGGACCATATCTAGTCCAACTCTTCTTCTGAAACTGATACAAAGCACTGGTCCTCTAACACCCAATGCTTGTCAGTTAAGATGAGAAACGTGTGAGCTTCGTGAACGATGTAGTTCGTTTGAGCAGAAAAGTGACTGCCCTTACCTGAAACGAATTCTTGTTTGGAGGAAGAATCAGAGCCTGGGATTTAACTCCATTTCTGAAGTGAAACACACAGCGTAGTTCTCATCCATGGATCACACTCTGCTTTAGAGCAAGGAGCACACTCTTGCTTTCTAGAGTCTCTAAGACAGCAGGAAATCTGAGTGTGCCCAGAACAAAATAACGGTATTTCCTATACATACGGACTATATGTAGTCCAAAACTTATTCTGAAACTGATTGAATGCACTGGTCCTCTAACATCCAATGCTTGTCAGTTAAGATGAGAAACGTGTGAGCTTCGTGAAAGATGTAGTTCGTTTGAGCAGAAAAGTGACTGCCCTTACGTGAAATGAAGTCTTGCATGTAGGATGACTCAGAGCCTGGGATTTAACTCCATTTCTGAAGTAAAACACACAGCAGTGTAATCATCCATTGATCACACTCTGCTTTAGAACAAGAAGCACGCTCTTGTTTTCTAGAGTCTCTAAGACAGCAGGAAACGTGATTTTGCTGAGAACAAAAGAACGGTGTTTCCTACACATACGGACATTATATAGTCCAACTCTGCTTCTGAAACTGATACAAAGCACTGGTCCTCTAACATCCAATGCTTGCCTGTTAAGATGAGAAACGTGTGAGCTTCGTGAACGATGTAGTTCATTTGAGCTGAAAAGTGACTGCCCTTACCTGAAACGAAGTCTTGCCTGTAGGAAGACACAGAACAAGGGATTTAACTCCATTTCTGAAGGCAAACACACAGCATAGTTCTCATCCATGGATCACACTCTGCTTTAGAGCGAGAAGTACGCTCTTGCTTTCTAGAGTCTCTAAGACAGCAGGAAACGTGAGTGTGCTGAGAACAAAAGAACGGTGTTTCCTACACATACGGACCATATCTAGTCCAATTCTTCTTCTGAAACTGATACAAAGCACTGGTCCTCTAACATCCAATGCTTGTCAATTAAGATGAGAAACGTGTGAGCTTCGTGAACGATGTAGTTTGTTTGACCGGAAAACTGATTGCCCTTACCTGAAACGAAGTCTTGCTTGTAGGAAGTCTCACAGCCTGGGATTTAACTCCATTTCTGAAGTGAAACACACAGCAGTGTTCTCATCCATTAATCACACTCTGCTTTAGAACAAGAAGCACGCTCTTGCTTTCTAGAGTCTCTAAGACAGCAGGAAACGTGAGTTTGATGAGAACAAAAGAACGGTGTTTCCTACACATACAGACCATATCTAGTCCAACACTGCTTCTGAAACTGATACCAAGCACTGGTCCTCTAACATCCAATGCTTGTCTGTTTAGATGCAAAACGTGTGAGCTCCGTTAAAGATGTAGTTCGTTTGAGCTGAAAAGTGACTGCCCTTACCTGAAACGAAGTCTTGCTTGTTGGAAGACATAGAGCCTGGGATTTAACTCCTTTTCTGAAGGGAAACACACAGCATAGTTTTCATCCATGGATCACACTCTGCTTTAGAGCCAGAAGCACGCTCTTGCTTTCTAAGATCTCTAAGACAGCAGGAAACGTGAGTGTGCTGAGAACAAAAGAATGGTGTTTCCTACACATACGGACCATATCTAGTCCAACTCTGCTTCTGAAACTGATACAAAGCACTGGTCCTCTAACATCCAGTGCTTGTCAGTTAAGATGAAAACCTGTGAGCTTTGTGAGCGATGTAGTTCCTTTGAGCAGAAAAGTGACTGCACTTACCTGAAACGAAGTCTTGCTTGTTGGGGGACACAGAGCATGGGATTTAACTCCATTTCTGAAGTGAAACACACAGCATAGTCTCCTCCATGGATGACACTCTGCTGTAGAGCGAGAAGCACGCTCTTGCTTTCTAGAGTCTCTAAGACAGCAGGAAACGTGAGTGTGCCCATAACAAAAGATCGGGGTTTCCTACACATATGGATCATATGTAGACCAACTCTGCCTCTGAAACTGATACAAAGCACTGACCCTCTAACATCCAATGCTTGTCAGTTAAGATGAGAAACGCGTGAGCTCAGTGAACGATGTAGTTCCTTTGAGCTGAAAAGTGACTGCCCTTACCTGAATCGAAGTCTTGCTTGTAGGAAAACTCAGAGCCTGGGATTTAACTCCATTTCTGAAGGGAAACACACAGCATAGTTCTCATCCATGGATCAAACTCTGCTTTAGAGCGAGAAGCACACTCTTGCTTTCTAGAGTCTCTAATACAGCAGGAAATCTGAGTGTGCCCAGAATAAAAGAACGGTGTTTCCTACACATACGGACCATATCTAGTCCAAATCTGCTTCTAAAACTGATACAAAGCACTGACCCTCTAACATCCAATGCTTGTCAGTTAAGATGGGAAACGTGTGAGCTTCATGAACGTTGTAGTTCGTTTGAGCAGAAAAGTGACTGCCCTTACCTGAAGAGAAGTCTTGCTTGTAGGAAGACTCAGAGCCTGGGATTTAACTCCATTTCTGAAGTAAAACACACGGCAGTGTAATCATCCATTGATCACACTCTGCTTTAGAACAAGAAGCACGCTATTGCTTTCTAGACTCTCTAAGACAGCAGGAAACGTGATTTTGCTGAGAACAAAAGAACGGAGTTTCCTACACATACGGACCATATATAGTCCAACTCTGCTTCTGAAACTGATACAAAGCACTGGTCCTCTAACATCCAATGCTTGTCTGTTAAGGTGAGATACGTGTGAGCTCAGTGAACGATGTAGTTCCTTTGAGCTGAAAAGTGACTGCCCTTACCGGAAACGAAGTCTTGCTTGTAGGAAGACTCAGAGCCTGGGATTTAACTCCATTTCTGAAGGCAAACACACAGAATAGTTCTCATCCATGGATCACACTCTGCTTTAGAGCGAGAAGCATGCTCTTGCTTTCTAGAGTCTCTAAGACAGCAGGAAACTTGAGTGTACTGAGAAAAAAAGAACAGTGTTTCCTACACATACGGACCATATCTAGTCCAAATCTGCTTCTTAAACTGATACAAAGCACTGGTCCTCTAACATCCAATGCTTGTCTGTTAAGATGAGAAACGTGTTGCTTTGTGAACGATATAGTTCCTTTGAACTGAAAAGTGACTGCTCTTACCTGAAAAGAAGTCTTGCTTGTTGGGAGACACAGAGCCTGGGATTTAAGTCCATTTCTGAAGGGAAACACACAGCATAGTTCTCATCCATGGATCACACTCTGATTTAGAGCGAGAAGCACGCTCTTGCTTTCTAGAGTCTCTAAGACAGCAGGAAACGTGTGTGTGCCAGAACAAAAGATAGGGGTTTCCTACACATATGGATCATATGTAGTCCAACTCTGCTTCTGAAACTGATACAAAGCACTGGTCCTCTAACATCCAATGCTTGTCTGTTAAGATGAGAAACGTGTTGCTTTGTGAACGATGTAGTTCGTTTGAGCAGAAAAGTGACTGCCCTTACCTGATTTGAAGTCTTGCTTGTAGGATGACTCAGAGCCTGGGATTTAACTCCATTTCTGAAGTAAAACACACAGCAGTGTAATCATCCATTGATCACACTCTGCTTTAGAACAAGAAGCACGCTCTTGCTTTCTAGATTCTCTAAGACAGCAGGAAATCTGAGTGTGCCCAGAACAAAAGAACGGTGTGTCCTACACATACTGACAATATGTAGTCCAAATCTTCATTTGAAACTGATACAATGCACTGGTCCTCTAACATCCAATGCTTGTCAGTTAAGATGAGAAACGTGTGAGCTTCGTGAACGATGTAGTTCGTTTGAGCGGAAAACTGATTGCCCTTACCTGAAACGAAGTCTTGCTTGTAGGAAGTCTCACAGCCTGGGATTTAACTCCATTTCTGAAGTGAAACACACAGCAGTGTAATCATCCATTGATCACACTCTGCTTTAGAACAAGAAGCACGCTCTTGCTTTCTAGAGTCTCTAAGACAGCAGGAAACATGATTTTGCTGAGAACAAAAGAACGGTGTTTCCTACACATACGGACATTATAAAGTCCAACTCTGCTTCTGAAACTGATACAAAGCACTGACCCACTAACATCCAATGCTTGTCAGTTAAGATGAGAAACGTGTGAGCTTCGTGAACGATGTAGTTCGTTTGAGCTGAAAAGTGACTGCCCTTACCTGAAACGAAGTCTTGCTTGTAGGAAGACTCAGAGCCTGGGATTTAACTCCATTTCAGAAGGCAAACACACAGCATAGTTTTCATCCATGGATCACACTCTGCTTTAGAGACAGAAGCACGCTCTTGTTTCTAAGATCTCTTAGACAGCAGGAAACGTGAGTGTGCTGAGAACAAAAGAATGGTGTTTCCTACACATACGGACCATATCTAGTCCAACTCTGCTTCTTAAACTGATACCAAGCACTGGTCCTCTAACATCCAATGCTTGTCTGTTTAGATGAGAAACGTGTGAGCTCCGTTAAAGATGTAGTTCGTTTGAGCTGAAAAGTGACTGCCCTTACCTGAAACGAAGTCTTGCTTGTTGGAAGACATAGAGCCTGGGATTTAACTCCTTTTCTGAAGGGAAACACACAGCATAGTTTTCATCCATGGATCACACTCTGCTTTAGAGCCAGAAGCACGCTCTTGCTTTCTAAGATCTCTAAGACAGCAGGAAACGTGAGTGTGCTGAGAACAAAAGAATGGTGTTTCCTACACATACGGACCATATCTAGTCCAACTCTGCTTCTGAAACTGATACAAAGCACTGGTCCTCTAACATCCAGTGCTTGTCAGTTAAGATGAAAACCTGTGAGCTTTGTGAACGATGTAGTTCCTTTGAGCAGAAAAGTGACTGCACTTACCTGAAACGAAGTCTTGCTTGTTGGGGGACACAGAGCATGGGATTTAACTCCATTTCTGAAGTGAAACACACAGCATAGTCTCCTCCATGGATGACACTCTGCTGTAGAGCGAGAAGCACGCTCTTGCTTTCTAGAGTCTCTAAGACAGCAGGAAACGTGAGTGTGCCCATAACAAAAGATCGGGGTTTCCTACACATATGGATCATATGTAGACCAACTCTGCCTCTGAAACTGATACAAAGCACTGACCCTCTAACATCCAATGCTTGTCAGTTAAGATGAGAAACGCGTGAGCTCAGTGAACGATGTAGTTCCTTTGAGCTGAAAAGTGACTGCCCTTACCTGAATCGAAGTCTTGCTTGTAGGAAAACTCAGAGCCTGGGATTTAACTCCATTTCTGAAGGGAAACACACAGCATAGTTCTCATCCATGGATCAAACTCTGCTTTAGAGCGAGAAGCACACTCTTGCTTTCTAGAGTCTCTAATACAGCAGGAAATCTGAGTGTGCCCAGAATAAAAGAACGGTGTTTCCTACACATACGGACCATATCTAGTCCAAATCTGCTTCTAAAACTGATACAAAGCACTGACCCTCTAACATCCAATGCTTGTCAGTTAAGATGGGAAACGTGTGAGCTTCATGAACGTTGTAGTTCGTTTGAGCAGAAAAGTGACTGCCCTTACCTGAAGAGAAGTCTTGCTTGTAGGAAGACTCAGAGCCTGGGATTTAACTCCATTTCTGAAGTAAAACACACGGCAGTGTAATCATCCATTGATCACACTCTGCTTTAGAACAAGAAGCACGCTATTGCTTTCTAGACTCTCTAAGACAGCAGGAAACGTGATTTTGCTGAGAACAAAAGAACGGAGTTTCCAACACATACGGACCATATATAGTCCAACTCTGCTTCTGAAACTGATACAAAGCACTGGTCCTCTAACATCCAATGCTTGTCTGTTAAGGTGAGATACGTGTGAGCTCAGTGAACGATGTAGTTCCTTTGAGCTGAAAAGTGACTGCCCTTACCGGAAACGAAGTCTTGCTTGTAGGAAGACTCAGAGCCTGGGATTTAACTCCATTTCTGAAGGCAAACACACAGAATAGTTCTCATCCATGGATCACACTCTGCTTTAGAGCGAGAAGCATGCTCTTGCTTTCTAGAGTCTCTAAGACAGCAGGAAACTTGAGTGTACTGAGAAAAAAAGAACAGTGTTTCCTACACATACAGACCATATCTAGTCCAAATCTGCTTCTTAAACTGATACAAAGCACTGGTCCTCTAACATCCAATGCTTGTCTGTTAAGATGAGAAACGTGTTGCTTTGTGAACGATATAGTTCCTTTGAACTGAAAAGTGACTGCTCTTACCTGAAAAGAAGTCTTGCTTGTTGGGAGACACAGAGCCTGGGATTTAAGTCCATTTCTGAAGGGAAACACACAGCATAGTTCTCATCCATGGATCACACTCTGATTTAGAGCGAGAAGCACGCTCTTGCTTTCTAGAGTCTCTAAGACAGCAGGAAACGTGTGTGTGCCAGAACAAAAGATAGGGGTTTCCTACACATATGGATCATATGTAGTCCAACTCTGCTTCTGAAACTGATACAAAGCACTGGTCCTCTAACATCCAATGCTTGTCTGTTAAGATGAGAAACGTGTTGCTTTGTGAACGATGTAGTTCGTTTGAGCAGAAAAGTGACTGCCCTTACCTGATTTGAAGTCTTGCTTGTAGGATGACTCAGAGCCTGGGATTTAACTCCATTTCTGAAGTAAAACACACAGCAGTGTAATCATCCATTGATCACACTCTGCTTTAGAACAAGAAGCACGCTCTTGCTTTCTAGAGTCTCTAAGACAGCAGGAAATCTGAGTGTGCCCAGAACAAAAGAACGGTGTGTCCTACACATACTGACAATATGTAGTCCAAATCTTCATTTGAAACTGATACAATGCACTGGTCCTCTAACATCCAATGCTTGTCAGTTAAGATGAGAAACGTGTGAGCTTCGTGAACGATGTAGTTCGTTTGAGCGGAAAACTGATTGCCCTTACCTAAAACGAAGTCTTGCTTGTAGGAAGACATAGAGCCTGGGATTTAACTCCATTTCTGAAGTGAAACACACAGCAGTGTAATCATCCATTGATCACACTCTGCTTTAGAACAAGAAGCACGCTCTTGCTTTCTAGAGTCTCTAAGACAGCAGGAAACATGATTTTGCTGAGAACAAAAGAACGGTGTTTCCTACACATACGGACATTATAAAGTCCAACTCTGCTTCTGAAACTGATACAAAGCACTGACCCACTAACATCCAATGCTTGTCAGTTAAGATGAGAAACGTGTGAGCTTCGTGAACGATGTAGTTCGTTTGAGCTGAAAAGTGACTGCCCTTACCTGAAACGAAGTCTTGCTTGTAGGAAGACTCAGAGCCTGGGATTTAACTCCATTTCAGAAGGCAAACACACAGCATAGTTTTCATCCATGGATCACACTCTGCTTTAGAGACAGAAGCACGCTCTTGTTTCTAAGATCTCTTAGACAGCAGGAAACGTGAGTGTGCTGAGAACAAAAGAATGGTGTTTCCTACACATACGGACCATATCTAGTCCAACTCTGCTTCTTAAACTGATACAAAGCACTGGTCCTCTAACATCCAATGCTTGTCAGTTAAGATGAGAAACCTGTGAGCTTTGTGAACGATGTAGTTCCTTTGAGCAGAAAAGTGACTGCACTTACCTGAAACGAAGTCTTGCTTGTTGGGAGACACAGAGCATGGGATTTAACTAAATTTCTGAAGTGAAACACAAAGCATAGTCTCCTCCATGGATGACACTCTGCTTTAGAGCGAGAAGCATGCTCTTGCTTTCTAGAGTCTCTAAGACAGCAGGATACGTGAGTGTGCCCATAACAAAAGATCGGTTTTTCCTACACATATGGATCATATGTAGACCAACTCTGCTTCTGAAACTGATACAAAGCACTGACCCTCTAACATCCAATGCTTGTCAGTTAAGATGAGAAACGCGTGAGCTCAGTGAACGATGTAGTTCGTTTGAGCTGAAAAGTGACTGCCCTTACCTGAATCGAAGTCTTGCTTGTAGGAAAACTCAGAGCCTGGGATTTAACTCCATTTCTGAAGGGAAACACACAGCATAGTTCTCATCCATGGATCAAACTCTGCTTTAGAGCGGGAAGCACACTCTTGCTTTCTAGAGTCTCTAATACAGCAGGAAATCTGAGTGTGCCCAGAATAAAAGAACGGTGTTTCCTACACATACGGACCATATCTAGTCCAAATCTGCTTCTAAAACTGATACAAAGCACTGACCCTCTAACATCCAATGCTTGTCAGTTAAGATGGGAAACGTGTGAGCTTCATGAACGTTGTAGTTCGTTTGAGCAGAAAAGTGACTGCCCTTACCTGAATCGAAGTCTTGCTTGTAGGAAGACTCAGAGCCTGGGATTTAACTCCATTTCTGAAGTAAAACACACGGCAGTGTAATCATCCATTGATCACACTCTGCTTTAGAACAAGAAGCACGCTATTGCTTTCTAGACTCTCTAAGACAGCAGGAAACCTGATTTTGCTGAGAACAAAAGAACGGTGTTTCCTACACATACGGACCATATATAGTCCAACTCTGCTTCTGAAACTGATACAAAGCACTGGTCCTCTAACATCCAATGCTTGTCTGTTAAGGTGAGATACGAGTGAGCTTTGTGAACGATGTAGTTCATTTGAGCTGAAAAGTGAATGCCCTTACCTGAAACGAAGTGTTGCTTGTAGGAAGACTCAGAGCCTGGGATTTAACTCCATTTCTGAAGGCAAACACAAAGAATAGTTCTCATCCATGGATCACACTCTGCTTTAGAGCGAGAAGCATGCTCTTGCTTTCTAGAGTCTCTAAGACAGCAGGAAACTTGAGTGTACTGAGAAAAAAAGAACAGTGTTTCATACACATACGGACCATATCTAGTCCAAATCTGCTTCTTAAACTGATACAAAGCACTGGTCCTCTAACATCCAATGCTTGTCTGTTAAGATGAGAAACGTGTTGCTTTGTGAACGATATAGTTCCTTTGAACTGAAAAGTGACTGCTCTTACCTGAAAAGAAGTCTTGCGTGTTGGGAGACACAGAGCCTGGGATTTAAGTCCATTTCTGAAGGGAAACACACAGCATAGTTCTCATCCATGGATCACACTCTGATTTAGAGCGAGAAGCACGCTCTTGCTTTCTAGAGTCTCTAAGACAGCATGAAACGTGAGTGTGCCAGAACAAAAGATAGGGGTTTCCTACACATATGGATCATATGTAGTCCAACTCTGCTTCTGAAACTGATACAAAGCACTGGTCCTCTAACATCCAATGCTTGTCTGTTAAGATGAGAAACGTGTTGCTTTGTGAACGATGTAGTTCGTTTGAGCAGAAAAGTGACTGCCCTTACCTGATTTGAAGTCTTGCTTGTAGGATGACTCAGAGCCTGGGATTTAACTCCATTTCTGAAGTAAAACACACAGCAGTGTAATCATCCATTGATCACACTCTGCTTTAGAACAAGAAGCACGCTCTTGCTTTCTAGAGTCTCTAAGACAGCAGGAAATCTGAGTGTGCCCAGAACAAAAGAACGGTGTTTCCTACACATACTGACAATATGTAGTCCAAATCTTCATTTGAAACTGATACAATGCACTGGTCCTCTAACATCCAATGCTTGTCAGTTAAGATGAGAAACGTGTGAGCTTCGTGAACGATGTAGTTCGTTTGAGCGGAAAACTGATTGCCCTTACCTAAAACGAAGTCTTGCTTGTAGGAAGACTCAGAGCCTGGGATTTAACTCCATTTCTGAAGTGAAACACACAGCAGTGTAATCATCCATTGATCACACTCTGCTTTAGAACAAGAAGCACGCTCTTGCTTTCTAGAGTCTCTAAGACAGCAGGAAACATGATTTTGCTGAGAACAAAAGAACGGTGTTTCCTACACATACGGACATTATAAAGTCCAACTCTGCTTCTGAAACTGATACAAAGCACTGACCCACTAACATCCAATGCTTGTCAGTTAAGATGAGAAACGTGTGAGCTTCGTGAACGATGTAGTTCGTTTGAGCTGAAAAGTGACTGCCCTTACCTGAAACGAAGTCTTGCTTGTAGGAAGACTCAGAGCCTGGGATTTAACTCCATTTCAGAAGGCAAACACACAGCATAGTTCTCATCCATGGATCACACTCTGCTTTAGAGCAAGAAGCACGCACTTGCTTTCTAGAGTCTCTAAGACAGCAGGAAACGTGAGTGTGCTGAGAACAAAAGAACGGTGTTTCCTACACATATGGACCATATCTAGTCCAACTCTTCTTCTGAAACTGATACAAAGCACTGGTCCTCTAACATCCAATGCTTGTCAATTAAGATGAGAAACGTGTGAGCTTTGTGAACGATGTAGTTTGTTTGACCGGAAAACTGATTGCCCTTACCTGAAACGAAGTCTTGCTTGTAGGAAGTCTCAGAGCCTGGGATTTAACTCCATTTCTGAAGTGAAACACACAGCAGTGTTCTCATCCATTAATCACACTCTGCTTTAGAACAAGAAGCACGCTCTTGCTTTCTAGAGTCTCTAAGACAGCAGGAAACGTGAGTTTGATGAGAACAAAAGAACGGTGTTTCCTACACATACAGACCATATCTAGTCCAACACTGCTTCTGAAACTGATACAAAGCACTGGTCCTCTAACATCCAATGCTTGTCTGTTTAGATGAGAAACGTGTGAGATCCGTGAAAGATGTAGTTCGTTTGAGCTGAAAAGTGACTGCCCTTACCTGAAACGAAGTCTTGCTTGTTGGAAGACATAGAGCCTGGGATTTAACTCCTTTTCTGAAGGGAAACACACAGCATAGTTTTCATCCATGGATCACACTCTGCTTTAGAGCCAGAAGCACGATCTTGTTTCTAAGATCTCTAAGACAGCAGGAAACGTGAGTGTGCTGAGAACAAAAGAATGGTGTTTCCTACACATACGGACCATATCTAGTCCAACTCTGATTCTTAAACTGATACAAAGCACTGGTCCTCTAACATCCAATGCTTGTCAGTTAAGATGAGAAACCTGTGAGCTTTGTGAACGATGTAGTTCCTTTGAGCAGAAAAGTGACTGCACTTACCTGAAACGAAGTCTTGCTTGTTGGGAGACACAGAGCATGGGATTTAACTCCATTTCTGAAGTGAAACACACAGCATAGTTCTCATCCATGGATGACACTCTGCTTTAGAGCGAGAAGCACGCTCTTGCTTTCTAGAGTCTCTAAGACAGCAGGAAACGTGAGTGTGCCCATAACAAAAGATCGGGGTTTCCTACACATATGGATCATATGTAGACCAACTCTGCTTCTGAAACTGATACAAAGCACTGACCCTCTAACATCCAATGCTTGTCAGTTAAGATGAGAAACGTGTGAGCTTCGTGAACGATGTAGTTCGTTTGAGCTGAAAAGTGACTGCCCTTACCTGAAACGAAGTCTTGCTTGTAGGAAGACTCAGAGCCTGGGATTTAACTCCATTTCAGAAGGCAAACACACAGCATAGTTCTCATCCATGGATCACACTCTGCTTTAGAGCGAGAAGCACGCTCTTGCTTTCTAGAGTCTCTAAGACAGCAGGAAACGTGAGTGTGCTGAGAACAAAAGAACGGTGTTTCCTACACATACGGACAATATCTAGTCCAACTCTTCTTCTGAAACTGATACAAAGCACTGGTCCTCTAACATCCAATGCTTGTCAGTTAAGATGAGAAACGTGTGAGCTTCGTGAACGATGTAGTTCGTTTGAGCAGAAAAGTGACTGCCATTACGTGAAACGAAGTCTTGTTTGGAGGAAGAATCAGAGTCTGGGATTTAACTCCATTTCTGAAGTGAAACACACAGCGTAGTTCTCATCCATGGATCACACTCTGCTTTAGAACAAGGAGCACACTCTTGCTTTCTAGAGTCTCTAAGACAGCAGGAAACGTGAGTTTGATGAGAACAAAAGAACGGTGTTTCCTACACATACAGACCATATCTAGTCCAACACTGCTTCTGAAACTGATACAAAGCACTGGTCCTCTAACATCCAATGCTTGTCTGTTTAGATGAGAAACGTGTGAGCTCCGTGAAAGATGTAGTTCGTTTGAGCTGAAAAGTGACTGCCCTTACCTGAAACGAAGTCTTGCTTGTTGGAAGACATAGAGCCTGGGATTTAACTCCTTTTCTGAAGGGAAACACACAGCATAGTTTTCATCCATGGATCACACTCTGCTTTAGAGCCAGAAGCACGCTCTTGCTTTCTAAAATCTCTAAGACAGCAGGAAACTTGAGTGTGCTGAGAACAAAAGAACGGTGTTTCCTACACATACGGACCATATCTAGTCCAAATCTGCTTCTGAAACTGATAAAAAGCACTGGTCCTCTAACATCCAATGCTTGTCAGTTAAGATAGGAAACGTGTGAGCTTCATGAACGATGTAGTTCGTTTGAGCAGAAAAGTGACTGCCCTTACCTGAATCGAAGTCTTGCTTGTAGGAAGACTCAGAGCCTGGGATTTAACTCCATTTCTGAAGTAAAACACACGGCAGTGTAATCATCCATTGATCACACTCTGCTTTAGAACAAGAAGCACTCTATTGTTTCTAGACTCTCTAAGACAGCAGAAAACGTGATTTTGCTGAGAACAAAAGAACGGTGTTTCCTACACATACGGACCTTATATAGTCCAACTCTGCCTCTGAAACTGATAAAAAGCACTGGTCCTCTAACATCCAATGCTTGTCTGTTAAGGTGAGATACGTGTGAGCTTTGTGAACGATGTAGTTCGTTTGAGCTGAAAAGTGACTGCCCTTACCTGAAACGAAGTCTTGCTTGTAGGAAGACTCAGAGCCTGGGATTTAACTCCATTTCTGAAGGCAAACACACAGAATAGTTCTCATCCATGGATCACACCCTGCTTTAGAGCGAGTAGCATGCTCTTGCTTTCTAGAGTCTCTAAGACAGCAGAAACTTGAGTGAACTGAGAAAAAAAGAACAGTGTTTCCTACACATACGGACCATACCTAGTCCAACTCTGCTTCTGAAACTGATAAAAAGCACTGGTCCTCTAACATCCAATGCTTGTCTGTTAAGGTGAGATACGTGTGAGCTTTGTGAACGATGTAGTTCGTTTGAGCTGAAAAGTGACTGCTCTTACCTGAAAAGAAGTCTTGCTTGTAGGAAGACTCAGAGCCTGGGATTTAATTCCATTTCTGAAGGCAAACACACAGAATAGTTCTCATCCATGGATCACACTCTGCTTTAGAGCGAGAAGCATGCTCTTGCTTTCTAGAGTCTCTAAGACAGCAGGAAACTTGAGTGTACTGAGAAAAAAAGAACAGTGTTTCCTACACATACGGACCATATCTAGTCCAAATCTGCTTCTTAAACTGATACAAAGCACTGGTCCTCTAACATCCAATGCTTGTCTGTTAAGATGAGAAACGTGTTGCTTTGTGAACGATATAGTTCCTTTGAACTGAAAAGTGACTGCTCTTACCTGAAAAGAAGTCTTGCTAGTTGGGAGACACAGAGCCTGGGATTTAAGTCCATTTCTGAAGGGAAACACACAGCATAGTTCTCATCCATGGATCACACTCTGATTTAGAGCGAGAAGCACGCTCTTGCTTTCTAGAGTCTCTAAGACAGCATGAAACGTGAGTGTGCCAGAACAAAAGATAGGGGTTTCCTACACATATGGATCATATGTAGTCCAACTCTGCTTCTGAAACTGATACAAAGCACTGGTCCTCTAACATCCAATGCTTGTCTGTTAAGATGAGAAACGTGTTGCTTTGTGAACGATGTAGTTCGTTTGAGCAGAAAAGTGACTGCCCTTACCTGATTTGAAGTCTTGCTTGTAGGATGACTCAGAGCCTGGGATTTAACTCCATTTCTGAAGTAAAACACACAGCAGTGTAATCATCCATTGATCACACTCTGCTTTAGAACAAGAAGCACGCTCTTGCTTTCTAGAGTCTCTAAGACAGCAGGAAATCTGAGTGTGCCCAGAACAAAAGAACGGTGTTTCCTACACATACTGACAATATGTAGTCCAAATCTTCATTTGAAACTGATACAATGCACTGGTCCTCTAACATCCAATGCTTGTCAGTTAAGATGAGAAACGTGTGAGCTTCGTGAACGATGTAGTTCGTTTGAGCGGAAAACTGATTGCCCTTACCTAAAACGAAGTCTTGCTTGTAGGAAGACTCAGAGCCTGGGATTTAACTCCATTTCTGAAGTGAAACACACAGCAGTGTAATCATCCATTGATAACACTCTGCTTTAGAACAAGAAGCACGCTCTTGCTTTCTAGAGTCTCTAAGACAGCAGGAAACATGATTTTGCTGAGAACAAAAGAACGGTGTTTCCTACACATACGGACATTATAAAGTCCAACTCTGCTTCTGAAACTGATACAAAGCACTGACCCACTAACATCCAATGCTTGTCAGTTAAGATGAGAAACGTGTGAGCTTCGTGAACGATGTAGTTCGTTTGAGCTGAAAAGTGACTGCCCTTACCTGAAACGAAGTCTTGCTTGTAGGAAGACTCAGAGCCTGGGATTTAACTCCATTTCAGAAGGCAAACACACAGCATAGTTCTCATCCATGGATCACACTCTGCTTTAGAGCGAGAAGCACGCTCTTGCTTTCTAGAGTCTCTAAGACAGCAGGAAACGTGAGTGTGCTGAGAACAAAAGAACGGTGTTTCCTACACATACGGACCATATCTAGTCCAACTCTTCTTCTGAAACTGATACAAAGCACTGGTCCTCTAACATCCAATGCTTGTCAATTAAGATGAGAAACGTGTGAGCTTCGTGAACGATGTAGTTTGTTTGACCGGAAAACTGATTGCCCTTACCTGAAACGAAGTCTTGCTTGTAGGAAGTCTCAGAGCCTGGGATTTAACTCCATTTCTGAAGTGAAACACACAGCAGTGTTCTCATCCATTAATCACACTCTGCTTTAGAACAAGAAGCACGCTCTTGCTTTCTAGAGTCTCTAAGACAGCAGGAAACGTGAGTTTGATGAGAACAAAAGAACGGTGTTTCCTACACATACAGACCATATCTAGTCCAACACTGCTTCTGAAACTGATACAAAGCACTGGTCCTCTAACATCCAATGCTTGTCTGTTTAGATGAGAAACGTGTGAGATCCGTGAAAGATGTAGTTCGTTTGAGCTGAAAAGTGACTGCCCTTACCTGAAACGAAGTCTTGCTTGTTGGAAGACATAGAGCCTGGGATTTAACTCCTTTTCTGAAGGGAAACACACAGCATAGTTTTCATCCATGGATCACACTCTGCTTTAGAGCCAGAAGCACGCTCTTGTTTCTAAGATCTCTAAGACAGCAGGAAACGTGAGTGTGCTGAGAACAAAAGAATGGTGTTTCCTACACATACGGACCATATCTAGTCCAACTCTGCTTCTTAAACTGATACAAAGCACTGGTCCTCTAACATCCAATGCTTGTCAGTTAAGATGAGAAACCTGTGAGCTTTGTAAACGATGTAGTTCCTTTGAGCAGAAAAGTGACTGCACTTACCTGAAACGAAGTCTTGCTTGTTGGGAGACACAGAGCATGGGATTTAACTCCATTTCTGAAGTGAAACACACAGCATAGTCTCCTCCATGGATGACACTCTGCTTTAGAGCGAGAAGCATGCTCTTGCTTTCTAGAGTCTCTAAGACAGCAGGAAACGTGAGTGTGCCCATAACAAAAGATCGGGGTTTCCTACACATATGGATCATATGTAGACCAACTCTGCTTCTGAAACTGATACAAAGCACTGACCCTCTAACATCCAATGCTTGTCAGTTAAGATGAGAAACGCGTGAGCTCAGTGAACGATGTAGTTCGTTTGAGCTGAAAAGTGACTGCCCTTACCTGAATCGAAGTCTTGCTTGTAGGAAAACTCAGAGCCTGGGATTTAACTCCATTTCTGAAGGGAAACACACAGCATAGTTCTCATCCATGGATCAAACTCTGCTTTAGTGCGAGAAGCACACTCTTGCTTTCTAGAGTCTCTAATACAGCAGGAAATCTGAGTGTGCCCAGAATAAAAGAACGGTGTTTCCTACACATACGGACCATATCTAGTCCAAATCTGCTTCTAAAACTGATACAAAGCACTGACCCTCTAACATCCAATGCTTGTCAGTTAAGATGGGAAACGTGTGAGCTTCATGAACGTTGTAGTTCGTTTGAGCAGAAAAGTGACTGCCCTTACCTGATTTGAAGTCTTGCTTGTAGGATGACTCAGAGCCTGGGATTTAACTCCATTTCTGAAGTAAAACACACAGCAGTGTAATCATCCATTGATCACACTCTGCTTTAGAACAAGAAGCACGCTCTTGCTTTCTAGAGTCTCTAAAACAGCAGGAAATCTGAGTGTGCCCAGAACAAAAGAACGGTGTTTCCTACACATACTGACAATATGTAGTCCAAATCTTCATTTGAAACTGATAGAATGCACTGGTCCTCTAACATCCAATGCTTGTCAGTTAAGATGAGAAACGTGTGAGCTTCGTGAACGATGTAGTTCGTTTGAGCGGAAAACTGATTGCCCTTACCTAAAACGAAGTCTTGCTTGTAGGAAGACTCAGAGCCTGGGATTTAACTCCATTTCTGAAGTGAAACACACAGCAGTGTAATCATCCATTGATCACACTCTGCTTTAGAACAAGAAGCACGCTCTTGCTTTCTAGAGTCTCTAAGACAGCAGGAAACATGATTTTGCTGAGGACAAAAGAACGGTGTTTCCTACACATACGGACATTATAAAGTCCAACTCTGCTTCTGAAACTGATACAAAGCACTGACCCACTAACATCCAATGCTTGTCAGTTAAGATGAGAAACGTGTGAGCTTCGTGAACGATGTAGTTTGTTTGAGCTGAAAAGTGACTGCCCTTACCTGAAACGAAGTCTTGCTTGTAGGAAGACTCAGAGCCTGGGATTTAACTCCATTTCAGAAGGCAAACACACAGCATAGTTCTCATCCATGGATCACACTCTGCTTTAGAGCGAGAAGCACGCTCTTGCTTTCTAGAGTCTCTAAGACAGCAGGAAACGTGAGTGTGCTGAGAACAAAAGAACGGTGTTTCCTACACATACGGACCATATCTAGTCCAACTCTTCTTCTGAAACTGATACAAAGCACTGGTCCTCTAACATCCAATGCTTGTCAATTAAGATGAGAAACGTGTGAGCTTCGTGAACGATGTAGTTTGTTTGACCGGAAAACTGATTGCCCTTACCTGAAACGAAGTCTTGCTTGTAGGAAGTCTCAGAGCCTGGGATTTAACTCCATTTCTGAAGTGAAACACACAGCAGTGTTCTCATCCATTAATCACACTCTGCTTTAGAACAAGAAGCACGCTCTTGCTTTCTAGAGTCTCTAAGACAGCAGGAAACGTGAGTTTGATGAGAACAAAAGAACGGTGTTTCCTACACATACAGACCATATCTAGTCCAACACTGCTTCTGAAACTGATACAAAGCACTGGTCCTCTAACATCCAATGCTTGTCTGTTTAGATGAGAAACGTGTGAGATCCGTGAAAGATGTAGTTCGTTTGAGCTGAAAAGTGACTGCCCTTACCTGAAACGAAGTCTTGCTTGTTGGAAGACATAGAGCCTGGGATTTAACTCCTTTTCTGAAGGGAAACACACAGCATAGTTTTCATCCATGGATCACACTCTGCTTTAGAGCCAGAAGCACGCTCTTGTTTCTAAGATCTCTAAGACAGCAGGAAACGTGAGTGTGCTGAGAACAAAAGAACGGTGTTTCCTACACATACGGACCATATCTAGTCCAACTCTGCTTCTTAAACTGATACAAAGCACTGGTCCTCTAACATCCAATGCTTGTCAGTTAAGATGAGAAACCTGTGAGCTTTGTGAACGATGTAGTTCCTTTGAGCAGAAAAGTGACTGCACTTACCTGAAACGAAGTCTTGCTTGTTGGGAGACACAGAGCATGGGATTTAACTCCATTTCTGAAGTGAAACACACAGCATAGTCTCCTCCATGGATGACACTCTGCTTTAGAGCGAGAAGCATGCTCTTGCTTTCTAGAGTCTCTAAGACAGCAGGAAACGTGAGTGTGCCCATAACAAAAGATCGGGGTTTCCTACACATATGGATCATATGTAGACCAACTCTGCTTCTGAAACTGATACAAAGCACTGACCCTCTAACATCCAATGCTTGTCAGTTAAGATGAGAAACGCGTGAGCTCAGTGAACGATGTAGTTCGTTTGAGCTGAAAAGTGACTGCCCTTACCTGAATCGAAGTCTTGCTTGTAGGAAAACTCAGAGCCTGGGATTTAACTCCATTTCTGAAGGGAAACACACAGCATAGTTCTCATCCATGGATCAAACTCTGCTTTAGTGCGAGAAGCACACTCTTGCTTTCTAGAGTCTCTAATACAGCAGGAAATCTGAGTGTGCCTAGAATAAAAGAACGGTGTTTCCTACACATACGGACCATATCTAGTCCAAATCTGCTTCTAAAACTGATACAAAGCACTGACCCTCTAACATCCAATGCTTGTCAGTTAAGATGGGAAACGTGTGAGCTTCATGAACGTTGTAGTTCGTTTGAGCAGAAAAGTGACTGCCCTTACCTGAATCGAAGTCTTGCTTGTAGGAAGACTCAGAGCCTGGGATTTAACTCCATTTCTGAAGTAAAACACACGGCAGTGTAATCATCCTTTGATCACACTCTGCTTTAGAGCGAGAAGCATGCTCTTGCTTTCTAGAGTCTCTAAGACAGCAGGAAACTTGAGTGTACTGAGAAAAAAAGAACAGTGTTTCCTACACATACGGACCATATCTAGTCCAAATCTGCTTCTTAAACTGATACATAGCACTGGTCCTCTAACATCCAATGCTTGTCTGTTAAGATGAGAAACGTGTTGCTTTGTGAACGATATAGTTCCTTTGAACTGAAAAGTGACTGCTCTTACCTGAAAAGAAGTCTTGCTTGTTGGGAGACACAGAGCCTGGGATTTAAGTCCTTTTCTGAAGGGAAACACACAGCATAGTTTTCATCCATGGATCACACTCTGCTTTAGAGCCAGAAGCACGCTCTTGTTTCTAAGATCTCTAAGACAGCAGGAAACGTGAGTGTGCTGAGAACAAAAGAATGGTGTTTCCTACACATACGGACCATATCTAGTCCAACTCTGATTCTTAAACTGATACAAAGCACTGGTCCTCTAACATCCAATGCTTGTCAGTTAAGATGAGAAACCTGTGAGCTTTGTGAACGATGTAGTTCCTTTGAGCAGAAAAGTGACTGCACTTACCTGAAACGAAGTCTTGCTTGTTGGGAGACACAGAGCATGGGATTTAACTCCATTTCTGAAGTGAAACACACAGCATAGTTCTCCTCCATGGATGACACTCTGCTTTAGAGCGAGAAGCACGCTCTTGCTTTCTAGAGTCTCTAAGACAGCAGGAAACGTGAGTGTGCCCATAACAAAAGATCGGGGTTTCCTACACATATGGATCATATGTAGACCAACTCTGCTTCTGAAACTGATACAAAGCACTGACCCTCTAACATCCAATGCTTGTCAGTTAAGATGAGAAACGTGTGAGCTTCGTGAACGATGTAGTTCGTTTGAGCTGAAAAGTGACTGCCCTTACCTGAAACGAAGTCTTGCTTGTAGGAAGACTCAGAGCCTGGGATTTAACTCCATCTCAGAAGGCAAACACACAGCATAGTTCTCATCCATGGATCACACTCTGCTTTAGAGCGAGAAGCACGCTCTTGCTTTCTAGAGTCTCTAAGACAGCAGGAAACGTGAGTGTGCTGAGAACAAAAGAACGGTGTTTCCTACACATACGGACCATATCTAGTCCAACTCTTCTTCTGAAACTGATACAAAGCACTGGTCCTCTAACATCCAATGCTTGTCAGTTAAGATGAGAAACGTGTGAGCTTCGTGAACGATGTAGTTCGTTTGAGCAGAAAAGTGACTGCCATTACGTGAAACGAAGTCTTGTTTGGAGGAAGAATCAGAGCCTGGGATTTAACTCCATTTCTGAAGTGAAACACACAGCGTAGTTCTCATCCATGGATCACACTCTGCTTTAGAACAAGGAGCACACTCTTGCTTTCTAGAGTCTCTAAGACAGCAGGAAACGTGAGTGTGCTGAGAACAAAAGAACGGTGTTTCCTACACATACGGACCATATCTAGTACAAATCTGCTTCTGAAACTGATAAAAAGCACTGGTCCTCTAACATCCAATGCTTGTCAGTTAAGATGGGAAACGTGTGAGCTTCATGAACGATGTAGTTCGTTTGAGCAGAAAAGTGACTGCCCTTACCTGAATCGAAGTCTTGCTTGTAGGAAGACTCAGAGCCTGGGATTTCACTCCATTTCTGAAGGCAAACACACAGAATAGTTCTCATCCATGGATCACACTCTGCTTTAGAGCGAGTAGCATGCTCTTGCTTTCTAGAGTCTCTAAGACAGCAGGAAACTTGAGTGTACTGAGAAAAAAAGAACAGTGTTTCCTACACATACGGACCATACCTAGTCCAACTCTGCTTCTGAAACTGATAAAAAGCACTGGTCCTCTAACATCCAATGCTTGTCTGTTAAGGTGAGATACGTGTGAGCTTTGTGAACGATGTAGTTCGTTTGAGCTGAAAAGTGACTGCTCTTACCTGAAAAGAAGTCTTGCTTGTTGGGAGACACAGAGCATGGGATTTAAGTCCATTTCTGAAGGGAAACACACAGCATAGTTCTCATCCATGGATCACACTCTGATTTAGAGCGAGAAGCACGCTCTTGCTTTCTAGAGTCTCTAAGACAGCAGGAAACGTGAGTGTGCCAGAACAAAAGATAGGGGTTTCCTACATATATGGATCATATGTAGTCCAACTCTGCTTCTGAAACTGATACAAAGCACTGGTCCTCTAACATCCAATGCTTGTCAGTTAAGATGAGAAACGCGTGAGCTCCATGAACGATGTAGTTCGTTTGAGCAGAAAAGTGACTGCCCTTACCTGATTTGAAGTCTTGCTTGTAGGATGACTCAGAGCCTGGGATTTAACTCCATTTCTGAAGTGAAACACACAGCAGTGTTCTCATCCATTAATCACACTCTGCTTTAGAACAAGAAGCACGCTCTTGCTTTCTAGAGTCTCTAAGACCGCAGGAAACGTGATTTTGATGAGAACAAAAGAACGGTGTTTCCTACACATACAGACCATATCTAGTCCAACACTGCTTCTGAAACTGATACAAAGCACTGGTCCTCTAACATCCAATGCTTGTCTGTTTAGATGAGAAACCTGTGAGCTTCGTGAAAGATGTAGTTCGTTTGAGCTGAAAAGTGACTGCCCTTACCTGAAACGAAGTCTTGCTTGTTGGGAGACACAGAGCATGGGATTTACCTCCATTTCTGAAGTGAAACACACAGCATAGTCTCTTCCATGGATGACACTCTGCTTTAGAGCGAGAAGCACGCTCTTGCTTTCTAGAGTCTCTAAGACAGCAGGAAACGTGAGTGTGCCCATTACAAAAGATCGGGGTTTCCTACACATATGGATCATATGTAGACCAACTCTGCTTCTGAAACTGATACAAAGCCCTGACCCTCTAACATCCAATGCTTGACAGTTAAGATGAGAAACGTGTGAGCTCAGTGAACGATGTAGTTCGTTTGAGCTGAAAAGTGACTGCCCTTACCTGAATCGAAGTCTTACTTGTAGGAAGACTCAGAGCCTGGGATTTAACTCCATTTCTGAAGGGAAACACACAGCATAGTTCTCATCCATGGATAACACTCTGCTTTAGAGCGAGAAGTACACTCTTGCTTTCTAGAGTCTCTAATACAGCAGGAAACCTGAGTGTGCCCAGAACAAAAGAACGGTGTTTCCTACACATACTGACAATATCTAGTCCAAATCTTCATTTGAAACTGATACAATGCACTGGTCCTCTAACATCCAATGCTTGTCAGTTAAGATGAGAAACGTGTGAGCTTCGTGAACGATGTAGTTCGTTTGAGCGGAAAACTGATTGCCCTTACCTAAAACGAAGTCTTGCTTGTAGGAAGACTCAGAGCCTGGGATTTAACTCCATTTCTGAAGTGAAACACACAGCAGTGTTCTCATCCATTAATCACACTCTGCTTTAGAACAAGAAGCACGCTCTTGCTTTCTAGAGTCTCTAAGACAGCAGGAAACGTGAGTGTGCTGAGAACAAAAGAATGGTGTTTCCTACACATACGGACCATATCTAGTCCAATTCTGCTTCTTAAACTGATACAAAGCACTGGTCCTCTAACATCCAATGCTTGTCAGTTAAGATGAGAAACCTGTGAGCTTTGTGAACGATGTAGTTCCTTTGAGCAGAAAAGTGACTGCACTTACCTGAAACGAAGTCTTGCTTGTTGGGAGACACAGAGCATGGGATTTAACTCCATTTCTGAAGTGAAACACACAGCATAGTCTCCTCCATGGATGACACTCTGCTTTAGAGCGAGAAGCATGCTCTTGCTTTCTAGAGTCTCTAAGACAGCAGGAAACGTGAGTGTGCCCATAACAAAAGATCGGGGTTTCCTACACATATGGATCATATGTAGACCAACTCTGCTTCTGAAACTGATACAAAGCACTGACCCTCTAACATCCAATGCTTGTCAGTTAAGATGAGAAACGCGTGAGCTCAGTGAACGATGTAGTTCGTTTGAGCTGAAAAGTGACTGCCCTTACCTGAATCGAAGTCTTGCTTGTAGGAAAACTCAGAGCCTGGGATTTAACTCCATTTCTGAAGGGAAACACACAGCATAGTTCTCATCCATGGATCAAACTCTGCTTTAGTGCGAGAAGCACACTCTTGCTTTCTAGAGTCTCTAATACAGCAGGAAATCTGAGTGTGCCCAGAATAAAAGAACGGTGTTTCCTACACATACGGACCATATCTAGTCCAAATCTGCTTCTAAAACTGATACAAAGCACTGACCCTCTAACATCCAATGCTTGTCAGTTAAGATGGGAAACGTGTGAGCTTCATGAACGTTGTAGTTCGTTTGAGCAGAAAAGTGACTGCCCTTACCTGATTTGAAGTCTTGCTTGTAGGATGACTCAGAGCCTGGGATTTAACTCCATTTCTGAAGTAAAACACACAGCAGTGTAATCATCCATTGATCACACTCTGCTTTAGAACAAGAAGCACGCTCTTGCTTTCTAGAGTCTCTAAAACAGCAGGAAATCTGAGTGTGCCCAGAACAAAAGAACGGTGTTTCCTACACATACTGACAATATGTAGTCCAAATCTTCATTTGAAACTGATAGAATGCACTGGTCCTCTAACATCCAATGCTTGTCAGTTAAGATGAGAAACGTGTGAGCTTCGTGAACGATGTAGTTCGTTTGAGCGGAAAACTGATTGCCCTTACCTAAAACGAAGTCTTGCTTGTAGGAAGACTCAGAGCCTGGGATTTAACTCCATTTCTGAAGTGAAACACACAGCAGTGTAATCATCCATTGATCACACTCTGCTTTAGAACAAGAAGCACGCTCTTGCTTTCTAGAGTCTCTAAGACAGCAGGAAACATGATTTTGCTGAGGACAAAAGAACGGTGTTTCCTACACATACGGACATTATAAAGTCCAACTCTGCTTCTGAAACTGATACAAAGCACTGACCCACTAACATCCAATGCTTGTCAGTTAAGATGAGAAACGTGTGAGCTTCGTGAACGATGTAGTTCGTTTGAGCTGAAAAGTGACTGCCCTTACCTGAAACGAAGTCTTGCTTGTAGGAAGACTCAGAGCCTGGGATTTAACTCCATTTCAGAAGGCAAACACACAGCATAGTTCTCATCCATGGATCACACTCTGCTTTAGAGCGAGAAGCACGCTCTTGCTTTCTAGAGTCTCTAAGACAGCAGGAAACGTGAGTGTGCTGAGAACAAAAGAACGGTGTTTCCTACACATACGGACCATATCTAGTCCAACTCTTCTTCTGAAACTGATACAAAGCACTGGTCCTCTAACATCCAATGCTTGTCAATTAAGATGAGAAACGTGTGAGCTTCGTGAACGATGTAGTTTGTTTGACCGGAAAACTGATTGCCCTTACCTGAAACGAAGTCTTGCTTGTAGGAAGTCTCAGAGCCTGGGATTTAACTCCATTTCTGAAGTAAAACACACGGCAGTGTAATCATCCTTTGATCACACTCTGCTTTAGAGCGAGAAGCATGCTCTTGCTTTCTAGAGTCTCTAAGACAGCAGGAAACTTGAGTGTACTGAGAAAAAAAGAACAGTGTTTCCTACACATACGGACCATATCTAGTCCAAATCTGCTTCTTAAACTGATACATAGCACTGGTCCTCTAACATCCAATGCTTGTCTGTTAAGATGAGAAACGTGTTGCTTTGTGAACGATATAGTTCCTTTGAACTGAAAAGTGACTGCTCTTACCTGAAAAGAAGTCTTGCTTGTTGGGAGACACAGAGCCTGGGATTTAAGTCCTTTTCTGAAGGGAAACACACAGCATAGTTTTCATCCATGGATCACACTCTGCTTTAGAGCCAGAAGCACGCTCTTGTTTCTAAGATCTCTAAGACAGCAGGAAACGTGAGTGTGCTGAGAACAAAAGAATGGTGTTTCCTACACATACGGACCATATCTAGTCCAACTCTGATTCTTAAACTGATACAAAGCACTGGTCCTCTAACATCCAATGCTTGTCAGTTAAGATGAGAAACCTGTGAGCTTTGTGAACGATGTAGTTCCTTTGAGCAGAAAAGTGACTGCACTTACCTGAAACGAAGTCTTGCTTGTTGGGAGACACAGAGCATGGGATTTAACTCCATTTCTGAAGTGAAACACACAGCATAGTTCTCCTCCATGGATGACACTCTGCTTTAGAGCGAGAAGCACGCTCTTGCTTTCTAGAGTCTCTAAGACAGCAGGAAACGTGAGTGTGCCCATAACAAAAGATCGGGGTTTCCTACACATATGGATCATATGTAGACCAACTCTGCTTCTGAAACTGATACAAAGCACTGACCCTCTAACATCCAATGCTTGTCAGTTAAGATGAGAAACGTGTGAGCTTCGTGAACGATGTAGTTCGTTTGAGCTGAAAAGTGACTGCCCTTACCTGAAACGAAGTCTTGCTTGTAGGAAGACTCAGAGCCTGGGATTTAACTCCATCTCAGAAGGCAAACACACAGCATAGTTCTCATCCATGGATCACACTCTGCTTTAGAGCGAGAAGCACGCTCTTGCTTTCTAGAGTCTCTAAGACAGCAGGAAACGTGAGTGTGCTGAGAACAAAAGAACGGTGTTTCCTACACATACGGACCATATCTAGTCCAACTCTTCTTCTGAAACTGATACAAAGCACTGGTCCTCTAACATCCAATGCTTGTCAGTTAAGATGAGAAACGTGTGAGCTTCGTGAACGATGTAGTTCGTTTGAGCAGAAAAGTGACTGCCATTACGTGAAACGAAGTCTTGTTTGGAGGAAGAATCAGAGCCTGGGATTTAACTCCATTTCTGAAGTGAAACACACAGCGTAGTTCTCATCCATGGATCACACTCTGCTTTAGAACAAGGAGCACACTCTTGCTTTCTAGAGTCTCTAAGACAGCAGGAAACGTGAGTGTGCTGAGAACAAAAGAACGGTGTTTCCTACACATACGGACCATATCTAGTCCAAATCTGCTTCTGAAACTGATAAAAAGCACTGGTCCTCTAACATCCAATGCTTGTCAGTTAAGATGGGAAACGTGTGAGCTTCATGAACGATGTAGTTCGTTTGAGCAGAAAAGTGACTGCCCTTACCTGAATCGAAGTCTTGCTTGTAGGAAGACTCAGAGCCTGGGATTTCACTCCATTTCTGAAGGCAAACACACAGAATAGTTCTCATCCATGGATCACACTCTGCTTTAGAGCGAGTAGCATGCTCTTGCTTTCTAGAGTCTCTAAGACAGCAGGAAACTTGAGTGTACTGAGAAAAAAAGAACAGTGTTTCCTACACATACGGACCATACCTAGTCCAACTCTGCTTCTGAAACTGATAAAAAGCACTGGTCCTCTAACATCCAATGCTTGTCTGTTAAGGTGAGATACGTGTGAGCTTTGTGAACGATGTAGTTCGTTTGAGCTGAAAAGTGACTGCTCTTACCTGAAAAGAAGTCTTGCTTGTTGGGAGACACAGAGCATGGGATTTAAGTCCATTTCTGAAGGGAAACACACAGCATAGTTCTCATCCATGGATCACACTCTGATTTAGAGCGAGAAGCACGCTCTTGCTTTCTAGAGTCTCTAAGACAGCAGGAAACGTGAGTGTGCCAGAACAAAAGATAGGGGTTTCCTACATATATGGATCATATGTAGTCCAACTCTGCTTCTGAAACTGATACAAAGCACTGGTCCTCTAACATCCAATGCTTGTCAGTTAAGATGAGAAACGCGTGAGCTCCATGAACGATGTAGTTCGTTTGAGCAGAAAAGTGACTGCCCTTACCTGATTTGAAGTCTTGCTTGTAGGATGACTCAGAGCCTGGGATTTAACTCCATTTCTGAAGTGAAACACACAGCAGTGTTCTCATCCATTAATCACACTCTGCTTTAGAACAAGAAGCACGCTCTTGCTTTCTAGAGTCTCTAAGACCGCAGGAAACGTGATTTTGATGAGAACAAAAGAACGGTGTTTCCTACACATACAGACCATATCTAGTCCAACACTGCTTCTGAAACTGATACAAAGCACTGGTCCTCTAACATCCAATGCTTGTCTGTTTAGATGAGAAACCTGTGAGCTTCGTGAAAGATGTAGTTCGTTTGAGCTGAAAAGTGACTGCCCTTACCTGAAACGAAGTCTTGCTTGTTGGGAGACACAGAGCATGGGATTTACCTCCATTTCTGAAGTGAAACACACAGCATAGTCTCTTCCATGGATGACACTCTGCTTTAGAGCGAGAAGCACGCTCTTGCTTTCTAGAGTCTCTAAGACAGCAGGAAACGTGAGTGTGCCCATTACAAAAGATCGGGGTTTCCTACACATATGGATCATATGTAGACCAACTCTGCTTCTGAAACTGATACAAAGCACTGACCCTCTAACATCCAATGCTTGACAGTTAAGATGAGAAACGTGTGAGCTCAGTGAACGATGTAGTTCGTTTGAGCTGAAAAGTGACTGCCCTTACCTGAATCGAAGTCTTACTTGTAGGAAGACTCAGAGCCTGGGATTTAACTCCATTTCTGAAGGGAAACACACAGCATAGTTCTCATCCATGGATAACACTCTGCTTTAGAGCGAGAAGTACACTCTTGCTTTCTAGAGTCTCTAATACAGCAGGAAACCTGAGTGTGCCCAGAACAAAAGAACGGTGTTTCCTACACATACTGACAATATCTAGTCCAAATCTTCATTTGAAACTGATACAATGCACTGGTCCTCTAACATCCAATGCTTGTCAGTTAAGATGAGAAACGTGTGAGCTTCGTGAACGATGTAGTTCGTTTGAGCGGAAAACTGATTGCCCTTACCTAAAACGAAGTCTTGCTTGTAGGAAGACTCAGAGCCTGGGATTTAACTCCATTTCTGAAGTGAAACACACAGCAGTGTTCTCATCCATTAATCACACTCTGCTTTAGAACAAGAAGCACGCTCTTGCTTTCTAGAGTCTCTAAGACAGCAGGAAACGTGAGTGTGCTGAGAACAAAAGAATGGTGTTTCCTACACATACGGACCATATCTAGTCCAATTCTGCTTCTTAAACTGATACAAAGCACTGGTCCTCTAACATCCAATGCTTGTCAGTTAAGATGAGAAACCTGTGAGCTTTGTGAACGATGTAGTTCCTTTGAGCAGAAAAGTGACTGCACTTACCTGAAACGAAGTCTTGCTTGTTGGGAGACACAGAGCATGGGATTTAACTCCATTTCTGAAGTGAAACACACAGCATAGTCTCCTCCATGGATGACACTCTGCTTTAGAGCGAGAAGCATGCTCTTGCTTTCTAGAGTCTCTAAGACAGCAGGAAACGTGAGTGTGCCCATAACAAAAGATCGGGGTTTCCTACACATATGGATCATATGTAGACCAACTCTGCTTCTGAAACTGATACAAAGCACTGACCCTCTAACATCCAATGCTTGTCAGTTAAGATGAGAAACGCGTGAGCTCAGTGAACGATGTAGTTCGTTTGAGCTGAAAAGTGACTGCCCTTACCTGAATCGAAGTCTTGCTTGTAGGAAAACTCAGAGCCTGGGATTTAACTCCATTTCTGAAGGGAAACACACAGCATAGTTCTCATCCATGGATCAAACTCTGCTTTAGTGCGAGAAGCACACTCTTGCTTTCTAGAGTCTCTAATACAGCAGGAAATCTGAGTGTGCCCAGAATAAAAGAACGGTGTTTCCTACACATACGGACCATATCTAGTCCAAATCTGCTTCTAAAACTGATACAAAGCACTGACCCTCTAACATCCAATGCTTGTCAGTTAAGATGGGAAACGTGTGAGCTTCATGAACGTTGTAGTTCGTTTGAGCAGAAAAGTGACTGCCCTTACCTGATTTGAAGTCTTGCTTGTAGGATGACTCAGAGCCTGGGATTTAACTCCATTTCTGAAGTAAAACACACAGCAGTGTAATCATCCATTGATCACACTCTGCTTTAGAACAAGAAGCACGCTCTTGCTTTCTAGAGTCTCTAAAACAGCAGGAAATCTGAGTGTGCCCAGAACAAAAGAACGGTGTTTCCTACACATACTGACAATATGTAGTCCAAATCTTCATTTGAAACTGATAGAATGCACTGGTCCTCTAACATCCAATGCTTGTCAGTTAAGATGAGAAACGTGTGAGCTTCGTGAACGATGTAGTTCGTTTGAGCGGAAAACTGATTGCCCTTACCTAAAACGAAGTCTTGCTTGTAGGAAGACTCAGAGCCTGGGATTTAACTCCATTTCTGAAGTGAAACACACAGCAGTGTAATCATCCATTGATCACACTCTGCTTTAGAACAAGAAGCACGCTCTTGCTTTCTAGAGTCTCTAAGACAGCAGGAAACATGATTTTGCTGAGGACAAAAGAACGGTGTTTCCTACACATACGGACATTATAAAGTCCAACTCTGCTTCTGAAACTGATACAAAGCACTGACCCACTAACATCCAATGCTTGTCAGTTAAGATGAGAAACGTGTGAGCTTCGTGAACGATGTAGTTCGTTTGAGCTGAAAAGTGACTGCCCTTACCTGAAACGAAGTCTTGCTTGTAGGAAGACTCAGAGCCTGGGATTTAACTCCATTTCAGAAGGCAAACACACAGCATAGTTCTCATCCATGGATCACACTCTGCTTTAGAGCGAGAAGCACGCTCTTGCTTTCTAGAGTCTCTAAGACAGCAGGAAACGTGAGTGTGCTGAGAACAAAAGAACGGTGTTTCCTACACATACGGACCATATCTAGTCCAACTCTTCTTCTGAAACTGATACAAAGCACTGGTCCTCTAACATCCAATGCTTGTCAATTAAGATGAGAAACGTGTGAGCTTCGTGAACGATGTAGTTTGTTTGACCGGAAAACTGATTGCCCTTACCTGAAACGAAGTCTTGCTTGTAGGAAGTCTCAGAGCCTGGGATTTAACTCCATTTCTGAAGTGAAACACACAGCAGTGTTCTCATCCATTAATCACACTCTGCTTTAGAACAAGAAGCACGCTCTTGCTTTCTAGAGTCTCTAAGACAGCAGGAAACGTGAGTTTGATGAGAACAAAAGAACGGTGTTTCCTACACATACAGACCATATCTAGTCCAACACTGCTTCTGAAACTGATACAAAGCACTGGTCCTCTAACATCCAATGCTTGTCTGTTTAGATGAGAAACGTGTGAGATCCGTGAAAGATGTAGTTCGTTTGAGCTGAAAAGTGACTGCCCTTACCTGAAACGAAGTCTTGCTTGTTGGAAGACATAGAGCCTGGGATTTAACTCCTTTTCTGAAGGGAAACACACAGCATAGTTTTCATCCATGGATCACACTCTGCTTTAGAGCCAGAAGCACGCTCTTGTTTCTAAGATCTCTAAGACAGCAGGAAACGTGAGTGTGCTGAGAACAAAAGAACGGTGTTTCCTACACATACGGACCATATCTAGTCCAACTCTGCTTCTTAAACTGATACAAAGCACTGGTCCTCTAACATCCAATGCTTGTCAGTTAAGATGAGAAACCTGTGAGCTTTGTGAACGATGTAGTTCCTTTGAGCAGAAAAGTGACTGCACTTACCTGAAACGAAGTCTTGCTTGTTGGGAGACACAGAGCATGGGATTTAACTCCATTTCTGAAGTGAAACACACAGCATAGTCTCCTCCATGGATGACACTCTGCTTTAGAGCGAGAAGCATGCTCTTGCTTTCTAGAGTCTCTAA
The DNA here is from genome assembly GCA_949786385.1 of Onychomys leucogaster. Taxonomy (NCBI): domain Eukaryota; kingdom Metazoa; phylum Chordata; class Mammalia; order Rodentia; family Cricetidae; genus Onychomys; species Onychomys leucogaster. The sequence goes on from CATKUP010000123.1 coordinate 1,013,818, forward strand.
GACAGCAGGAAACGTGAGTGTGCCCATAACAAAAGATCGGGGTTTCCTACACATATGGATCATATGTAGACCAACTCTGCTTCTGAAACTGATACAAAGCACTGACCCTCTAACATCCAATGCTTGTCAGTTAAGATGAGAAACGCGTGAGCTCAGTGAACGATGTAGTTCGTTTGAGCTGAAAAGTGACTGCCCTTACCTGAATCGAAGTCTTGCTTGTAGGAAAACTCAGAGCCTGGGATTTAACTCCATTTCTGAAGGGAAACACACAGCATAGTTCTCATCCATGGATCAAACTCTGCTTTAGTGCGAGAAGCACACTCTTGCTTTCTAGAGTCTCTAATACAGCAGGAAATCTGAGTGTGCCTAGAATAAAAGAACGGTGTTTCCTACACATACGGACCATATCTAGTCCAAATCTGCTTCTAAAACTGATACAAAGCACTGACCCTCTAACATCCAATGCTTGTCAGTTAAGATGGGAAACGTGTGAGCTTCATGAACGTTGTAGTTCGTTTGAGCAGAAAAGTGACTGCCCTTACCTGAATCGAAGTCTTGCTTGTAGGAAGACTCAGAGCCTGGGATTTAACTCCATTTCTGAAGTAAAACACACGGCAGTGTAATCATCCATTGATCACACTCTGCTTTAGAGCGAGAAGCATGCTCTTGCTTTCTAGAGTCTCTAAGACAGCAGGAAACTTGAGTGTACTGAGAAAAAAAGAACAGTGTTTCCTACACATACGGACCATATCTAGTCCAAATCTGCTTCTTAAACTGATACATAGCACTGGTCCTCTAACATCCAATGCTTGTCTGTTAAGATGAGAAACGTGTTGCTTTGTGAACGATATAGTTCCTTTGAACTGAAAAGTGACTGCTCTTACCTGAAAAGAAGTCTTGCTTGTTGGGAGACACAGAGCCTGGGATTTAAGTCCTTTTCTGAAGGGAAACACACAGCATAGTTTTCATCCATGGATCACACTCTGCTTTAGAGCCAGAAGCACGCTCTTGTTTCTAAGATCTCTAAGACAGCAGGAAACGTGAGTGTGCTGAGAACAAAAGAATGGTGTTTCCTACACATACGGACCATATCTAGTCCAACTCTGATTCTTAAACTGATACAAAGCACTGGTCCTCTAACATCCAATGCTTGTCAGTTAAGATGAGAAACCTGTGAGCTTTGTGAACGATGTAGTTCCTTTGAGCAGAAAAGTGACTGCACTTACCTGAAACGAAGTCTTGCTTGTTGGGAGACACAGAGCATGGGATTTAACTCCATTTCTGAAGTGAAACACACAGCATAGTTCTCCTCCATGGATGACACTCTGCTTTAGAGCGAGAAGCACGCTCTTGCTTTCTAGAGTCTCTAAGACAGCAGGAAACGTGAGTGTGCCCATAACAAAAGATCGGGGTTTCCTACACATATGGATCATATGTAGACCAACTCTGCTTCTGAAACTGATACAAAGCACTGACCCTCTAACATCCAATGCTTGTCAGTTAAGATGAGAAACGTGTGAGCTTTGTGAACGATGTAGTTCGTTTGAGCTGAAAAGTGACTGCCCTTACCTGAAACGAAGTCTTGCTTGTAGGAAGACTCAGAGCCTGGGATTTAACTCCATTTCAGAAGGCAAACACACAGCATAGTTCTCATCCATGGATCACACTCTGCTTTAGAGCGAGAAGCACGCTCTTGCTTTCTAGAGTCTCTAAGACAGCAGGAAACGTGAGTGTGCTGAGAACAAAAGAACGGTGTTTCCTACACATACGGACCATATCTAGTCCAACTCTTCTTCTGAAACTGATACAAAGCACTGGTCCTCTAACATCCAATGCTTGTCAGTTAAGATGAGAAACGTGTGAGCTTCGTGAACGATGTAGTTCGTTTGAGCAGAAAAGTGACTGCCATTACGTGAAACGAAGTCTTGTTTGGAGGAAGAATCAGAGCCTGGGATTTAACTCCATTTCTGAAGTGAAACACACAGCGTAGTTCTCATCCATGGATCACACTCTGCTTTAGAACAAGGAGCACACTCTTGCTTTCTAGAGTCTCTAAGACAGCAGGAAACGTGAGTGTGCTGAGAACAAAAGAACGGTGTTTCCTACACATACGGACCATATCTAGTCCAAATCTGCTTCTGAAACTGATAAAAAGCACTGGTCCTCTAACATCCAATGCTTGTCAGTTAAGATGGGAAACGTGTGAGCTTCATGAACGATGTAGTTCGTTTGAGCAGAAAAGTGACTGCCCTTACCTGAATCGAAGTCTTGCTTGTAGGAAGACTCAGAGCCTGGGATTTCACTCCATTTCTGAAGGCAAACACACAGAATAGTTCTCATCCATGGATCACACTCTGCTTTAGAGCGAGTAGCATGCTCTTGCTTTCTAGAGTCTCTAAGACAGCAGGAAACTTGAGTGTACTGAGAAAAAAAGAACAGTGTTTCCTACACATACGGACCATACCTAGTCCAACTCTGCTTCTGAAACTGATAAAAAGCACTGGTCCTCTAACATCCAATGCTTGTCTGTTAAGGTGAGATACGTGTGAGCTTTGTGAACGATGTAGTTCGTTTGAGCTGAAAAGTGACTGCTCTTACCTGAAAAGAAGTCTTGCTTGTTGGGAGACACAGAGCATGGGATTTAAGTCCATTTCTGAAGGGAAACACACAGCATAGTTCTCATCCATGGATCACACTCTGATTTAGAGCGAGAAGCACGCTCTTGCTTTCTAGAGTCTCTAAGACAGCAGGAAACGTGAGTGTGCCAGAACAAAAGATAGGGGTTTCCTACATATATGGATCATATGTAGTCCAACTCTGCTTCTGAAACTGATACAAAGCACTGGTCCTCTAACATCCAATGCTTGTCAGTTAAGATGAGAAACGCGTGAGCTCCATGAACGATGTAGTTCGTTTGAGCAGAAAAGTGACTGCCCTTACCTGATTTGAAGTCTTGCTTGTAGGATGACTCAGAGCCTGGGATTTAACTCCATTTCTGAAGTGAAACACACAGCAGTGTTCTCATCCATTAATCACACTCTGCTTTAGAACAAGAAGCACGCTCTTGCTTTCTAGAGTCTCTAAGACCGCAGGAAACGTGATTTTGATGAGAACAAAAGAACGGTGTTTCCTACACATACAGACCATATCTAGTCCAACACTGCTTCTGAAACTGATACAAAGCACTGGTCCTCTAACATCCAATGCTTGTCTGTTTAGATGAGAAACCTGTGAGCTTCGTGAAAGATGTAGTTCGTTTGAGCTGAAAAGTGACTGCCCTTACCTGAAACGAAGTCTTGCTTGTTGGGAGACACAGAGCATGGGATTTACCTCCATTTCTGAAGTGAAACACACAGCATAGTCTCTTCCATGGATGACACTCTGCTTTAGAGCGAGAAGCACGCTCTTGCTTTCTAGAGTCTCTAAGACAGCAGGAAACGTGAGTGTGCCCATTACAAAAGATCGGGGTTTCCTACACATATGGATCATATGTAGACCAACTCTGCTTCTGAAACTGATACAAAGCACTGACCCTCTAACATCCAATGCTTGACAGTTAAGATGAGAAACGTGTGAGCTCAGTGAACGATGTAGTTCGTTTGAGCTGAAAAGTGACTGCCCTTACCTGAATCGAAGTCTTACTTGTAGGAAGACTCAGAGCCTGGGATTTAACTCCATTTCTGAAGGGAAACACACAGCATAGTTCTCATCCATGGATAACACTCTGCTTTAGAGCGAGAAGTACACTCTTGCTTTCTAGAGTCTCTAATACAGCAGGAAACCTGAGTGTGCCCAGAACAAAAGAACGGTGTTTCCTACACATACTGACAATATCTAGTCCAAATCTTCATTTGAAACTGATACAATGCACTGGTCCTCTAACATCCAATGCTTGTCAGTTAAGATGAGAAACGTGTGAGCTTCGTGAACGATGTAGTTCGTTTGAGCGGAAAACTGATTGCCCTTACCTAAAACGAAGTCTTGCTTGTAGGAAGACTCAGAGCCTGGGATTTAACTCCATTTCTGAAGTGAAACACACAGCAGTGTTCTCATCCATTAATCACACTCTGCTTTAGAACAAGAAGCACGCTCTTGCTTTCTAGAGTCTCTAAGACAGCAGGAAACGTGAGTGTGCTGAGAACAAAAGAATGGTGTTTCCTACACATACGGACCATATCTAGTCCAATTCTGCTTCTTAAACTGATACAAAGCACTGGTCCTCTAACATCCAATGCTTGTCAGTTAAGATGAGAAACCTGTGAGCTTTGTGAACGATGTAGTTCCTTTGAGCAGAAAAGTGACTGCACTTACCTGAAACGAAGTCTTGCTTGTTGGGAGACACAGAGCATGGGATTTAACTCCATTTCTGAAGTGAAACACACAGCATAGTCTCCTCCATGGATGACACTCTGCTTTAGAGCGAGAAGCATGCTCTTGCTTTCTAGAGTCTCTAAGACAGCAGGAAACGTGAGTGTGCCCATAACAAAAGATCGGGGTTTCCTACACATATGGATCATATGTAGACCAACTCTGCTTCTGAAACTGATACAAAGCACTGACCCTCTAACATCCAATGCTTGTCAGTTAAGATGAGAAACGCGTGAGCTCAGTGAACGATGTAGTTCGTTTGAGCTGAAAAGTGACTGCCCTTACCTGAATCGAAGTCTTGCTTGTAGGAAAACTCAGAGCCTGGGATTTAACTCCATTTCTGAAGGGAAACACACAGCATAGTTCTCATCCATGGATCAAACTCTGCTTTAGTGCGAGAAGCACACTCTTGCTTTCTAGAGTCTCTAATACAGCAGGAAATCTGAGTGTGCCCAGAATAAAAGAACGGTGTTTCCTACACATACGGACCATATCTAGTCCAAATCTGCTTCTAAAACTGATACAAAGCACTGACCCTCTAACATCCAATGCTTGTCAGTTAAGATGGGAAACGTGTGAGCTTCATGAACGTTGTAGTTCGTTTGAGCAGAAAAGTGACTGCCCTTACCTGATTTGAAGTCTTGCTTGTAGGATGACTCAGAGCCTGGGATTTAACTCCATTTCTGAAGTAAAACACACAGCAGTGTAATCATCCATTGATCACACTCTGCTTTAGAACAAGAAGCACGCTCTTGCTTTCTAGAGTCTCTAAAACAGCAGGAAATCTGAGTGTGCCCAGAACAAAAGAACGGTGTTTCCTACACATACTGACAATATGTAGTCCAAATCTTCATTTGAAACTGATAGAATGCACTGGTCCTCTAACATCCAATGCTTGTCAGTTAAGATGAGAAACGTGTGAGCTTCGTGAACGATGTAGTTCGTTTGAGCGGAAAACTGATTGCCCTTACCTAAAACGAAGTCTTGCTTGTAGGAAGACTCAGAGCCTGGGATTTAACTCCATTTCTGAAGTGAAACACACAGCAGTGTAATCATCCATTGATCACACTCTGCTTTAGAACAAGAAGCACGCTCTTGCTTTCTAGAGTCTCTAAGACAGCAGGAAACATGATTTTGCTGAGGACAAAAGAACGGTGTTTCCTACACATACGGACATTATAAAGTCCAACTCTGCTTCTGAAACTGATACAAAGCACTGACCCACTAACATCCAATGCTTGTCAGTTAAGATGAGAAACGTGTGAGCTTCGTGAACGATGTAGTTCGTTTGAGCTGAAAAGTGACTGCCCTTACCTGAAACGAAGTCTTGCTTGTAGGAAGACTCAGAGCCTGGGATTTAACTCCATTTCAGAAGGCAAACACACAGCATAGTTCTCATCCATGGATCACACTCTGCTTTAGAGCGAGAAGCACGCTCTTGCTTTCTAGAGTCTCTAAGACAGCAGGAAACGTGAGTGTGCTGAGAACAAAAGAACGGTGTTTCCTACACATACGGACCATATCTAGTCCAACTCTTCTTCTGAAACTGATACAAAGCACTGGTCCTCTAACATCCAATGCTTGTCAATTAAGATGAGAAACGTGTGAGCTTCGTGAACGATGTAGTTTGTTTGACCGGAAAACTGATTGCCCTTACCTGAAACGAAGTCTTGCTTGTAGGAAGTCTCAGAGCCTGGGATTTAACTCCATTTCTGAAGTGAAACACACAGCAGTGTTCTCATCCATTAATCACACTCTGCTTTAGAACAAGAAGCACGCTCTTGCTTTCTAGAGTCTCTAAGACAGCAGGAAACGTGAGTTTGATGAGAACAAAAGAACGGTGTTTCCTACACATACAGACCATATCTAGTCCAACACTGCTTCTGAAACTGATACAAAGCACTGGTCCTCTAACATCCAATGCTTGTCTGTTTAGATGAGAAACGTGTGAGATCCGTGAAAGATGTAGTTCGTTTGAGCTGAAAAGTGACTGCCCTTACCTGAAACGAAGTCTTGCTTGTTGGAAGACATAGAGCCTGGGATTTAACTCCTTTTCTGAAGGGAAACACACAGCATAGTTTTCATCCATGGATCACACTCTGCTTTAGAGCCAGAAGCACGCTCTTGTTTCTAAGATCTCTAAGACAGCAGGAAACGTGAGTGTGCTGAGAACAAAAGAACGGTGTTTCCTACACATACGGACCATATCTAGTCCAACTCTGCTTCTTAAACTGATACAAAGCACTGGTCCTCTAACATCCAATGCTTGTCAGTTAAGATGAGAAACCTGTGAGCTTTGTGAACGATGTAGTTCCTTTGAGCAGAAAAGTGACTGCACTTACCTGAAACGAAGTCTTGCTTGTTGGGAGACACAGAGCATGGGATTTAACTCCATTTCTGAAGTGAAACACACAGCATAGTCTCCTCCATGGATGACACTCTGCTTTAGAGCGAGAAGCATGCTCTTGCTTTCTAGAGTCTCTAAGACAGCAGGAAACGTGAGTGTGCCCATAACAAAAGATCGGGGTTTCCTACACATATGGATCATATGTAGACCAACTCTGCTTCTGAAACTGATACAAAGCACTGACCCTCTAACATCCAATGCTTGTCAGTTAAGATGAGAAACGCGTGAGCTCAGTGAACGATGTAGTTCGTTTGAGCTGAAAAGTGACTGCCCTTACCTGAATCGAAGTCTTGCTTGTAGGAAAACTCAGAGCCTGGGATTTAACTCCATTTCTGAAGGGAAACACACAGCATAGTTCTCATCCATGGATCAAACTCTGCTTTAGTGCGAGAAGCACACTCTTGCTTTCTAGAGTCTCTAATACAGCAGGAAATCTGAGTGTGCCTAGAATAAAAGAACGGTGTTTCCTACACATACGGACCATATCTAGTCCAAATCTGCTTCTAAAACTGATACAAAGCACTGACCCTCTAACATCCAATGCTTGTCAGTTAAGATGGGAAACGTGTGAGCTTCATGAACGTTGTAGTTCGTTTGAGCAGAAAAGTGACTGCCCTTACCTGAATCGAAGTCTTGCTTGTAGGAAGACTCAGAGCCTGGGATTTAACTCCATTTCTGAAGTAAAACACACGGCAGTGTAATCATCCATTGATCACACTCTGCTTTAGAGCGAGAAGCATGCTCTTGCTTTCTAGAGTCTCTAAGACAGCAGGAAACTTGAGTGTACTGAGAAAAAAAGAACAGTGTTTCCTACACATACGGACCATATCTAGTCCAAATCTGCTTCTTAAACTGATACATAGCACTGGTCCTCTAACATCCAATGCTTGTCTGTTAAGATGAGAAACGTGTTGCTTTGTGAACGATATAGTTCCTTTGAACTGAAAAGTGACTGCTCTTACCTGAAAAGAAGTCTTGCTTGTTGGGAGACACAGAGCCTGGGATTTAAGTCCTTTTCTGAAGGGAAACACACAGCATAGTTTTCATCCATGGATCACACTCTGCTTTAGAGCCAGAAGCACGCTCTTGTTTCTAAGATCTCTAAGACAGCAGGAAACGTGAGTGTGCTGAGAACAAAAGAATGGTGTTTCCTACACATACGGACCATATCTAGTCCAACTCTGATTCTTAAACTGATACAAAGCACTGGTCCTCTAACATCCAATGCTTGTCAGTTAAGATGAGAAACCTGTGAGCTTTGTGAACGATGTAGTTCCTTTGAGCAGAAAAGTGACTGCACTTACCTGAAACGAAGTCTTGCTTGTTGGGAGACACAGAGCATGGGATTTAACTCCATTTCTGAAGTGAAACACACAGCATAGTTCTCCTCCATGGATGACACTCTGCTTTAGAGCGAGAAGCACGCTCTTGCTTTCTAGAGTCTCTAAGACAGCAGGAAACGTGAGTGTGCCCATAACAAAAGATCGGGGTTTCCTACACATATGGATCATATGTAGACCAACTCTGCTTCTGAAACTGATACAAAGCACTGACCCTCTAACATCCAATGCTTGTCAGTTAAGATGAGAAACGTGTGAGCTTTGTGAACGATGTAGTTCGTTTGAGCTGAAAAGTGACTGCCCTTACCTGAAACGAAGTCTTGCTTGTAGGAAGACTCAGAGCCTGGGATTTAACTCCATTTCAGAAGGCAAACACACAGCATAGTTCTCATCCATGGATCACACTCTGCTTTAGAGCGAGAAGCACGCTCTTGCTTTCTAGAGTCTCTAAGACAGCAGGAAACGTGAGTGTGCTGAGAACAAAAGAACGGTGTTTCCTACACATACGGACCATATCTAGTCCAACTCTTCTTCTGAAACTGATACAAAGCACTGGTCCTCTAACATCCAATGCTTGTCAGTTAAGATGAGAAACGTGTGAGCTTCGTGAACGATGTAGTTCGTTTGAGCAGAAAAGTGACTGCCATTACGTGAAACGAAGTCTTGTTTGGAGGAAGAATCAGAGCCTGGGATTTAACTCCATTTCTGAAGTGAAACACACAGCGTAGTTCTCATCCATGGATCACACTCTGCTTTAGAACAAGGAGCACACTCTTGCTTTCTAGAGTCTCTAAGACAGCAGGAAACGTGAGTGTGCTGAGAACAAAAGAACGGTGTTTCCTACACATACGGACCATATCTAGTCCAAATCTGCTTCTGAAACTGATAAAAAGCACTGGTCCTCTAACATCCAATGCTTGTCAGTTAAGATGGGAAACGTGTGAGTTTCATGAACGATGTAGTTCGTTTGAGCAGAAAAGTGACTGCCCTTACCTGAATCGAAGTCTTGCTTGTAGGAAGACTCAGAGCCTGGGATTTCACTCCATTTCTGAAGGCAAACACACAGAATAGTTCTCATCCATGGATCACACTCTGCTTTAGAGCGAGTAGCATGCTCTTGCTTTCTAGAGTCTCTAAGACAGCAGGAAACTTGAGTGTACTGAGAAAAAAAGAACAGTGTTTCCTACACATACGGACCATACCTAGTCCAACTCTGCTTCTGAAACTGATAAAAAGCACTGGTCCTCTAACATCCAATGCTTGTCTGTTAAGGTGAGATACGTGTGAGCTTTGTGAACGATGTAGTTCGTTTGAGCTGAAAAGTGACTGCTCTTACCTGAAAAGAAGTCTTGCTTGTTGGGAGACACAGAGCATGGGATTTAAGTCCATTTCTGAAGGGAAACACACAGCATAGTTCTCATCCATGGATCACACTCTGATTTAGAGCGAGAAGCACGCTCTTGCTTTCTAGAGTCTCTAAGACAGCAGGAAACGTGAGTGTGCCAGAACAAAAGATAGGGGTTTCCTACATATATGGATCATATGTAGTCCAACTCTGCTTCTGAAACTGATACAAAGCACTGGTCCTCTAACATCCAATGCTTGTCAGTTAAGATGAGAAACGCGTGAGCTCCATGAACGATGTAGTTCGTTTGAGCAGAAAAGTGACTGCCCTTACCTGATTTGAAGTCTTGCTTGTAGGATGACTCAGAGCCTGGGATTTAACTCCATTTCTGAAGTGAAACACACAGCAGTGTTCTCATCCATTAATCACACTCTGCTTTAGAACAAGAAGCACGCTCTTGCTTTCTAGAGTCTCTAAGACCGCAGGAAACGTGAGTTTGATGAGAACAAAAGAACGGTGTTTCCTACACATACAGACCATATCTAGTCCAACACTGCTTCTGAAACTGATACAAAGCACTGGTCCTCTAACATCCAATGCTTGTCTGTTTAGATGAGAAACCTGTGAGCTTCGTGAAAGATGTAGTTCGTTTGAGCTGAAAAGTGACTGCCCTTACCTGAAACGAAGTCTTGCTTGTTGGGAGACACAGAGCATGGGATTTACCTCCATTTCTGAAGTGAAACACACAGCATAGTCTCTTCCATGGATGACACTCTGCTTTAGAGCGAGAAGCACGCTCTTGCTTTCTAGAGTCTCTAAGACAGCAGGAAACGTGAGTGTGCCCATTACAAAAGATCGGGGTTTCCTACACATATGGATCATATGTAGACCAACTCTGCTTCTGAAACTGATACAAAGCACTGACCCTCTAACATCCAATGCTTGACAGTTAAGATGAGAAACGTGTGAGCTCAGTGAACGATGTAGTTCGTTTGAGCTGAAAAGTGACTGCCCTTACCTGAATCGAAGTCTTACTTGTAGGAAGACTCAGAGCCTGGGATTTAACTCCATTTCTGAAGGGAAACACACAGCATAGTTCTCATCCATGGATAACACTCTGCTTTAGAGCGAGAAGTACACTCTTGCTTTCTAGAGTCTCTAATACAGCAGGAAACCTGAGTGTGCCCAGAACAAAAGAACGGTGTTTCCTACACATACTGACAATATCTAGTCCAAATCTTCATTTGAAACTGATACAATGCACTGGTCCTCTAACATCCAATGCTTGTCAGTTAAGATGAGAAACGTGTGAGCTTCGTGAACGATGTAGTTCGTTTGAGCGGAAAACTGATTGCCCTTACCTAAAACGAAGTCTTGCTTGTAGGAAGACTCAGAGCCTGGGATTTAACTCCATTTCTGAAGTGAAACACACAGCAGTGTTCTCATCCATTAATCACACTCTGCTTTAGAACAAGAAGCACGCTCTTGCTTTCTAGAGTCTCTAAGACAGCAGGAAACGTGAGTGTGCTGAGAACAAAAGAATGGTGTTTCCTACACATACGGACCATATCTCGTCCAATTCTGCTTCTTAAACTGATACAAAGCACTGGTCCTCTAACATCCAATGCTTGTCAGTTAAGATGAGAAACCTGTGAGCTTTGTGAACGATGTAGTTCCTTTGAGCAGAAAAGTGACTGCACTTACCTGAAACGAAGTCTTGCTTGTTGGGAGACACAGAGCATGGGATTTAACTCCATTTCTGAAGTGAAACACACAGCATAGTCTCCTCCATGGATGACACTCTGCTTTAGAGCGAGAAGCATGCTCTTGCTTTCTAGAGTCTCTAAGACAGCAGGAAACGTGAGTGTGCCCATAACAAAAGATTGGGGTTTCCTACACATATGGATCATATGTAGACCAACTCTGCTTCTGAAACTGATACAAAGCACTGACCCTCTAACATCCAATGCTTGTCAGTTAAGATGAGAAACGCGTGAGCTCAGTGAACGATGTAGTTCGTTTGAGCTGAAAAGTGACTGCCCTTACCTGAATCGAAGTCTTGCTTGTAGGAAAACTCAGAGCCTGGGATTTAACTCCATTTCTGAAGGGAAACACACAGCATAGTTCTCATCCATGGATCAAACTCTGCTTTAGTGCGAGAAGCACACTCTTGCTTTCTAGAGTCTCTAATACAGCAGGAAATCTGAGTGTGCCCAGAATAAAAGAACGGTGTTTCCTACACATACGGACCATATCTAGTCCAAATCTGCTTCTAAAACTGATACAAAGCACTGACCCTCTAACATCCAATGCTTGTCAGTTAAGATGGGAAACGTGTGAGCTTCATGAACGTTGTAGTTCGTTTGAGCAGAAAAGTGACTGCCCTTACCTGATTTGAAGTCTTGCTTGTAGGATGACTCAGAGCCTGGGATTTAACTCCATTTCTGAAGTAAAACACACGGCAGTGTAATCATCCATTGATCACACTCTGCTTTAGAACAAGAAGCACGCTCTTGCTTTCTAGAGTCTCTAAAACAGCAGGAAATCTGAGTGTGCCCAGAACAAAAGAACGGTGTTTCCTACACATACTGACAATATGTAGTCCAAATCTTCATTTGAAACTGATAGAATGCACTGGTCCTCTAACATCCAATGCTTGTCAGTTAAGATGAGAAACGTGTGAGCTTCGTGAACGATGTAGTTCGTTTGAGCGGAAAACTGATTGCCCTTACCTAAAACGAAGTCTTGCTTGTAGGAAGACTCAGAGCCTGGGATTTAACTCCATTTCTGAAGTGAAACACACAGCAGTGTAATCATCCATTGATCACACTCTGCTTTAGAACAAGAAGCACGCCCTTGCTTTCTAGAGTCTCTAAGACAGCAGGAAACATGATTTTGCTGAGGACAAAAGAACGGTGTTTCCTACACATACGGACATTATAAAGTCCAACTCTGCTTCTGAAACTGATACAAAGCACTGACCCACTAACATCCAATGCTTGTCAGTTAAGATAAGAAACGTGTGAGCTTCGTGAACGATGTAGTTCGTTTGAGCTGAAAAGTGACTGCCCTTACCTGAAACGAAGTCTTGCTTGTAGGAAGACTCAGAGCCTGGGATTTAACTCCATTTCAGAAGGCAAACACACAGCATAGTTCTCATCCATGGATCACACTCTGCTTTAGAGCGAGAAGCACGCTCTTGCTTTCTAGAGTCTCTAAGACAGCAGGAAACGTGAGTGTGCTGAGAACAAAAGAATGGTGTTTCCTACACATACGGACCATATCTAGTCCAACTCTTCTTCTGAAACTGATACAAAGCACTGGTCCTCTAACATCCAATGCTTGTCAATTAAGATGAGAAACGTGTGAGCTTCGTGAACGATGTAGTTTGTTTGACCGGAAAACTGATTGCCCTTACCTGAAACGAAGTCTTGCTTGTAGGAAGTCTCAGAGCCTGGGATTTAACTCCATTTCTGAAGTGAAACACACAGCAGTGTTCTCATCCATTAATCACACTCTGCTTTAGAACAAGAAGCACGCTCTTGCTTTCTAGAGTCTCTAAGACAGCAGGAAACGTGAGTTTGATGAGAACAAAAGAACGGTGTTTCCTACACATACAGACCATATCTAGTCCAACACTGCTTCTGAAACTGATACAAAGCACTGGTCCTCTAACATCCAATGCTTGTCTGTTTAGATGAGAAACGTGTGAGATCCGTGAAAGATGTAGTTCGTTTGAGCTGAAAAGTGACTGCCCTTACCTGAAACGAAGTCTTGCTTGTTGGAAGACATAGAGCCTGGGATTTAACTCCTTTTCTGAAGGGAAACACACAGCATAGTTTTCATCCATGGATCACACTCTGCTTTAGAGCCAGAAGCACGCTCTTGTTTCTAAGATCTCTAAGACAGCAGGAAACGTGAGTGTGCTGAGAACAAAAGAACGGTGTTTCCTACACATACGGACCATATCTAGTCCAACTCTGCTTCTTAAACTGATACAAAGCACTGGTCCTCTAACATCCAATGCTTGTCAGTTAAGATGAGAAACCTGTGAGCTTTGTGAACGATGTAGTTCCTTTGAGCAGAAAAGTGACTGCACTTACCTGAAACGAAGTCTTGCTTGTTGGGAGACACAGAGCATGGGATTTAACTCCATTTCTGAAGTGAAACACACAGCATAGTCTCCTCCATGGATGACACTCTGCTTTAGAGCGAGAAGCATGCTCTTGCTTTCTAGAGTCTCTAAGACAGCAGGAAACGTGAGTGTGCCCATAACAAAAGATCGGGGTTTCCTACACATATGGATCATATGTAGACCAACTCTGCTTCTGAAACTGATACAAAGCACTGACCCTCTAACATCCAATGCTTGTCAGTTAAGATGAGAAACGCGTGAGCTCAGTGAACGATGTAGTTCGTTTGAGCTGAAAAGTGACTGCCCTTACCTGAATCGAAGTCTTGCTTGTAGGAAAACTCAGAGCCTGGGATTTAACTCCATTTCTGAAGGGAAACACACAGCATAGTTCTCATCCATGGATCAAACTCTGCTTTAGTGCGAGAAGCACACTCTTGCTTTCTAGAGTCTCTAATACAGCAGGAAATCTGAGTGTGCCTAGAATAAAAGAACGGTGTTTCCTACACATACGGACCATATCTAGTCCAAATCTGCTTCTAAAACTGATACAAATCACTGACCCTCTAACATCCAATGCTTGTCAGTTAAGATGGGAAACGTGTGAGCTTCATGAACGTTGTAGTTCGTTTGAGCAGAAAAGTGACTGCCCTTACCTGAATCGAAGTCTTGCTTGTAGGAAGACTCAGAGCCTGGGATTTAACTCCATTTCTGAAGTAAAACACACGGCAGTGTAATCATCCATTGATCACACTCTGCTTTAGAGCGAGAAGCATGCTCTTGCTTTCTAGAGTCTCTAAGACAGCAGGAAACTTGAGTGTACTGAGAAAAAAAGAACAGTGTTTCCTACACATACGGACCATATCTAGTCCAAATCTGCTTCTTAAACTGATACATAGCACTGGTCCTCTAACATCCAATGCTTGTCTGTTAAGATGAGAAACGTGTTGCTTTGTGAACGATATAGTTCCTTTGAACTGAAAAGTGACTGCTCTTACCTGAAAAGAAGTCTTGCTTGTTGGGAGACACAGAGCCTGGGATTTAAGTCCTTTTCTGAAGGGAAACACACAGCATAGTTTTCATCCATGGATCACACTCTGCTTTAGAGCCAGAAGCACGCTCTTGTTTCTAAGATCTCTAAGACAGCAGGAAACGTGAGTGTGCTGAGAACAAAAGAATGGTGTTTCCTACACATACGGACCATATCTAGTCCAACTCTGATTCTTAAACTGATACAAAGCACTGGTCCTCTAACATCCAATGCTTGTCAGTTAAGATGAGAAACCTGTGAGCTTTGTGAACGATGTAGTTCCTTTGAGCAGAAAAGTGACTGCACTTACCTGAAACGAAGTCTTGCTTGTTGGGAGACACAGAGCATGGGATTTAACTCCATTTCTGAAGTGAAACACACAGCATAGTTCTCATCCATGGATGACACTGTGCTTTAGAGCGAGAAGCACGCTCTTGCTTTCTAGAGTCTCTAAGACAGCAGGAAACGTGAGTGTGCCCATAACAAAAGATCGGGGTTTCCTACACATATGGATCATATGTAGACCAACTCTGCTTCTGAAACTGATACAAAGCACTGACCCTCTAACATCCAATGCTTGTCAGTTAAGATGAGAAACGTGTGAGCTTCTGGAATGATGTAGTTCGTTTGAGCAGAAAAGTGACTGCCCTTACCTGAAACGAAGTCTTGCTTGTAGGAAGACTCAGAGCCTGGGATTTAACTCCATTTCAGAAGGCAAACACACAGCATAGTTCTCATCCATGGATCACACTCTGCTTTAGAGCGAGAAGCACGCTCTTGCTTTCTAGAGTCTCTAAGACAGCAGGAAACGTGAGTGTGCTGAGAACAAAAGAACGGTGTTTCCTACACATACGGACCATATCTAGTCCAACTCTTCTTCTGAAACTGATACAAAGCACTGGTCCTCTAACATCCAATGCTTGTCAGTTAAGATGGGAAACGTGTGAGCTTCATGAACGATGTAGTTCGTTTGAGCAGAAAAGTGACTGCCCTTACCTGAATCGAAGTCTTGCTTGTAGGAAGACTCAGAGCCTGGGATTTAACTCCATTTCTGAAGGCAAACACACAGAATAGTTCTCATCCATGGATCACACTCTGCTTTAGAGCGTGTAGCATGCTCTTGCTTTCTAGAGTCTCTAAGACAGCAGGAAACTTGAGTGTACTGAGAAAAAAAGAACAGTGTTTCCTACACATACGGACCATACCTAGTCCAACTCTGCTTCTGAAACTGATAAAAAGCACTGGTCCTCTAACATCCAATGCTTGTCTGTTAAGGTGAGATACGTGTGAGCTTTGTGAACGATGTAGTTCGTTTGAGCTGAAAAGTGACTGCTCTTACCTGAAAAGAAGTCTTGCTTGTTGGGAGACACAGAGCATGGGATTTAAGTCCATTTCTGAAGGGAAACACACAGCATAGTTCTCATCCATGGATCACACTCTGATTTAGAGTGAGAAGCACGCTCTTGCTTTCTAGAGTCTCTAAGACAGCAGGAAACGTGAGTGTGCCAGAACAAAAGATAGGGGTTTCCTACATATATGGATCATATGTAGTCCAACTCTGCTTCTGAAACTGATACAAAGCACTGGTCCTCTAACATCCAATGCTTGTCAGTTAAGATGAGAAACGCGTGAGCTCCATGAACGATGTAGTTCGTTTGAGCAGAAAAGTGACTGCCCTTACCTGATTTGAAGTCTTGCTTGTAGGATGACTCAGAGCCTGGGATTTAACTCCATTTCTGAAGTGAAACACACAGCAGTGTTCTCATCCATTAATCACACTCTGCTTTAGAACAAGAAGCACGCTCTTGCTTTCTAGAGTCTCTAAGACCGCAGGAAACGTGAGTTTGATGAGAACAAAAGAACGGTGTTTCCTACACATACAGACCATATCTAGTCCAACACTGCTTCTGAAACTGATACAAAGCACTGGTCCTCTAACATCCAATGCTTGTCTGTTTAGATGAGAAACCTGTGAGCTTCGTGAAAGATGTAGTTCGTTTGAGCTGAAAAGTGACTGCCCTTACCTGAAACGAAGTCTTGCTTGTTGGGAGACACAGAGCATGGGATTTACCTCCATTTCTGAAGTGAAACACACAGCATAGTCTCTTCCATGGATGACACTCTGCTTTAGAGCGAGAAGCACGCTCTTGCTTTCTAGAGTCTCTAAGACAGCAGGAAACGTGAGTGTGCCCATTACAAAAGATCGGGGTTTCCTACACATATGGATCATATGTAGACCAACTCTGCTTCTGAAACTGATACAAAGCACTGACCCTCTAACATCCAATGCTTGACAGTTAAGATGAGAAACGCGTGAGCTCAGTGAACGATGTAGTTCGTTTGAGCTGAAAAGTGACTGCCCTTACCTGAATTGAAGTCTTGCTTGTAGGAAGACTCAGAGCCTGGGATTTAACTCCATTTCTGAAGGGAAACACACAGCATAGTTCTCATCCATGGATAACACTCTGCTTTAGAGCGAGAAGTACACTCTTGCTTTCTAGAGTCTCTAATACAGCAGGAAACCTGAGTGTGCCCAGAACAAAAGAACGGTGTTTCCTACACATACTGACAATATCTAGTCCAAATCTTCATTTGAAACTGATACAATGCACTGGTCCTCTAACATCCAATGCTTGTCAGTTAAGATGAGAAACGTGTGAGCTTCGTGAACGATGTAGTTCGTTTGAGCGGAAAACTGATTGCCCTTACCTAAAACGAAGTCTTGCTTGTAGGAAGACTCAGAGCCTGGGATTTAACTCCATTTCTGAAGTGAAACACACAGCAGTGTTCTCATCCATTAATCACACTCTGCTTTAGAACAAGAAGCACGCTCTTGCTTTCTGGAGTCTCTAAGACAGCAGGAAACGTGAGTTTGCAGAGAACAAATGAACGGTGTTTCCTACACATACAGACCATATCTAGTCCAACTCTGCTTCTAATACTGATACAAAGCACTGACACTCTAACATCCAATGCTTGTCAGTTAAGATGAGAAATGCGTGAGGTCAGTGAACGATGTAGTTCGTTTGAGCTGAAAAGTGACTGCCCTTACCTGAATCGAAGTCTTGCTTGTAGGAAGACTCAGAGCCTGGGATTTAACTCCATTTCTGAAGTGAAACACACAGCGTAGTTCTCATCCATTGATCAAACTCTGCTTTAGAGCAAGAAGCACACTCTTGCTTTCTAGAGTCTCTAAGACAGCAGGATATCTGAGTTTGCCCAGAACTAAAGAACGGTGTTTCCTACACATACGGACTATATGTAGTCCAAAACTAATTCTGAAACTGATTGAATGCACTGGTCCTCTAACATCCAATGCTTGTCAGTTAAGATGAGAAACGTGTGAGCTTCGTGAACGATGTAGTTCATTTGAGCAGAAAAGTGACTGGCCTCACCTGAAACGAAGTCTTGCTTGTAGGGAGACTCAGAGCCTGGGATTTAACTCCTTTTCGGAAGTGAAACACACAGCATAGTTTTCCTCCATGGATCACACTCTGCTTTAGAACGAGAAGCACGCTCTTGCTTTCTAGAGTCTCTAAGACAGTGGGAAACGTGAGTGTGCTGAGAACAAAAGAACAGTGTTTCCTACACATACGGACCATATCTAGTCCAAATCTGCTTATTAAACTGATACAAAGCACTGGTCCTCTAACATCCAATGCTTGTCTGTTAAGATGACAAACGTGTGAGCTTTGTGAACGATATAGTTCCTTTGAACTGAAAAGTGACTGCTCTTACCTGAAAAGAAGTCTTGCTTGTAGGAAGACACAGAGCCTGGGATTTAAGTCCATTTCAGAAGGGAAACACACAGCATAGTTCTCATCCATGGATCACACTCTGCTTTAGAGCAAGAAGCACACTCTTGCTTTCTAGAGTCTCTAAGACAGCAGGAAATCTGAGTGTGCCCAGAACAAAAGACCGAGGTTTCCTACACATATGGATCATATGTAGTCCAACTCTGCTTCTGAAACTGATACAAAGCACTGTTCCTCTAACATCCAATGCTTGTCAGTTAAGATGAGAAACGTGTGAGCTTCGTGAAAGATGTAGTTCGTTTGAGCAGAAAAGTGACTGCCAT
The DNA here is from genome assembly GCA_949786385.1 of Onychomys leucogaster. Taxonomy (NCBI): domain Eukaryota; kingdom Metazoa; phylum Chordata; class Mammalia; order Rodentia; family Cricetidae; genus Onychomys; species Onychomys leucogaster. Next base: position 1,032,518 of record CATKUP010000123.1, read on the forward strand.
TACCTGAAACGAAGTCTTGCTTGTAGGAAGATTCAGAGCCTGGGATTTGACTCCATTTCTGAAGTGAAACACACAGCGTAGTTCTCATCCATTGATCACACTCTCCTTTAAAGCAAGAAGCACACTCTTGCTTTCTAGAGTCTCTAAGACAGCAGGATATCGGAGTGTGCCCAGAACAAAGGAACGGTGTTTCCTACACATACGGACTATATGTAGTCCAAAATTTCTTCTGAAACTGATTGAATGCACTGGTCCTCTAACATCCAATGCTTGTCAGTTAAGATGAGAAACGTGTGAGCTTCGTGAACGATGTAGTTCATTTGAGCAGAAAAGTGACTGCCCTCACCTGAAAAGAAGTCTTTCTTGTACGGAGACTCAGTGCCTGGGATTTAACTCCTTTTCTGAAGTGAAACACACAGCATAGTTTTCATCCATGGATCACACTCTGCTTTAGAACGAGAAGCACGCTCTTGCTTTCTAGAGTCTCTAAGACAGCAGGAAACATGAGTGTGCTGAGAACAAAAGAACAGTGTTTCCTACACATACGGACCATATCTAGTCCAAATCTGCTTCTTAAACTGATACAAATCACTGGTCCTCTAACATCCAATGCTTGTCTGTTAAGATGAGAAAAGTGTGAGCTTTGTGAACGATATTGTTCCTTTGAACTGAAAAGTGACTGCTCTTACCTGATAAGAAGTCTTGCTTGTAGGAAGACACAGAGCCTGGGATTTAAGTCCATTTCTGAATTGAAACACACAGCAGTGTTATCATCCATGGATCACACTCTGCTTTAGAGCAAGAAGCACACTCTTGCTTTCTAGAGTCTGTAAGACAGCAGGAAATCTGAGTGTGCCCAGAACAAAAGAACGGTGTTTCCTTCACATACGGACTATATGTAGTCCAAAACTTCTTCTGAAACTGATAGAATGCACTGGTCCTCTAACATCCAATGCTTGTCAGTTAAGATGAGAAACGTGTGAGCTTCGTGAAAGATGTAGTTCGTTTGAGCAGAAAAGTGACTGCCCTTACCTGAAACGAAGTCTTGCTTGTAGGGAGACTCAGAGCCTGGGATTTAACTCCTTTTCTGAAGTGAAACTCACAGAATAGTTTTCATCCATGGATCACACTCTGCTTTAGAAGGAGAAGCACGCTCTTGCTTTCTAGAGTCTCTAACACAGCAGGAAACGTGAGTGTGCTGAGAACAAAAGATCGGGGTTTCCTACACTTATGGACCATATCTAGTCCAACTCTGCTTCTGAAACTGATACACAGCACTAGTCCTCTAACATCCAATGCTTGTCTGTTTAGGTGAGAAACGTGTGAGCTTCGTGAACGATGTAGTTCGTTTGAGCTGAAAAGTGACTGGCCTTACCTGAAACGAAGTCTTGCTTGTAGGAAGACTCAGAGCCTGGGATTTAACTCCATTTCTGAAGGCAAACACACAGCATAGTTCTCATCCATGGATCACACTCTGCTTTAGAGCGAGAAGCATGCTCTTGCTTTCTAGAGTCTCTAAGACAGCAGGAAACTTGAGTGTACTGAGAAAAAAAGAACAGTGTTTCCTACACATACGGACCATATCTAGTCCAAATCTGCTTCTTAAACTGATACATAGCACTGGTCCTCTAACATCCAATGCTTGTCTGTTAAGATGAGAAACGTGTTGCTTTGTGAACGATATAGTTCCTTTGAACTGAAAAGTGACTGCTCTTACCTGAAAAGAAGTCTTGCTTGTTGGGAGACACAGAGCCTGGGATTTAAGTCCTTTTCTGAAGGGAAACACACAGCATAGTTTTCATCCATGGATCACACTCTGCTTTAGAGCCAGAAGCACGCTCTTGTTTCTAAGATCTCTAAGACAGCAGGAAACGTGAGTGTGCTGAGAACAAAAGAATGGTGTTTCCTACACATACGGACCATATCTAGTCCAACTCTGATTCTTAAACTGATACAAAGCACTGGTCCTCTAACATCCAATGCTTGTCAGTTAAGATGAGAAACCTGTGAGCTTTGTGAACGATGTAGTTCCTTTGAGCAGAAAAGTGACTGCACTTACCTGAAACGAAGTCTTGCTTGTTGGGAGACACAGAGCATGGGATTTAACTCCATTTCTGAAGTGAAACACACAGCATAGTTCTCATCCATGGATGACACTGTGCTTTAGAGCGAGAAGCACGCTCTTGCTTTCTAGAGTCTCTAAGACAGCAGGAAACGTGAGTGTGCCCATAACAAAAGATCGGGGTTTCCTACACATATGGATCATATGTAGACCAACTCTGCTTCTGAAACTGATACAAAGCACTGACCCTCTAACATCCAATGCTTGTCAGTTAAGATGAGAAACGTGTGAGCTTCTGGAATGATGTAGTTCGTTTGAGCAGAAAAGTGACTGCCCTTACCTGAAACGAAGTCTTGCTTGTAGGAAGACTCAGAGCCTGGGATTTAACTCCATTTCAGAAGGCAAACACACAGCATAGTTCTCATCCATGGATCACACTCTGCTTTAGAGCGAGAAGCACGCTCTTGCTTTCTAGAGTCTCTAAGACAGCAGGAAACGTGAGTGTGCTGAGAACAAAAGAACGGTGTTTCCTACACATACGGACCATATCTAGTCCAACTCTTCTTCTGAAACTGATACAAAGCACTGGTCCTCTAACATCCAATGCTTGTCAGTTAAGATGAGAAACGTGTGAGCTTCGTGAACGATGTAGTTCGTTTGAGCAGAAAAGTGACTGCCATTACGTGAAACGAAGTCTTGTTTGGAGGAAGAATCAGAGCCTGGGATTTAACTCCATTTCTGAAGTGAAACACACAGCGTAGTTCTCATCCATGGATCACACTCTGCTTTAGAACAAGGAGCACACTCTTGCTTTCTAGAGTCTCTAAGACAGCAGGAAACGTGAGTGTGCTGAGAACAAAAGAACGGTGTTTCCTACACATACGGACCATATCTAGTACAAATCTGCTTCTGAAACTGATAAAAAGCACTGGTCCTCTAACATCCAATGCTTGTCAGTTAAGATGGGAAACGTGTGAGCTTCATGAACGATGTAGTTCGTTTGAGCAGAAAAGTGACTGCCCTTACCTGAATCGAAGTCTTGCTTGTAGGAAGACTCAGAGCCTGGGATTTAACTCCATTTCTGAAGGCAAACACACAGAATAGTTCTCATCCATGGATCACACTCTGCTTTAGAGCGTGTAGCATGCTCTTGCTTTCTAGAGTCTCTAAGACAGCAGGAAACTTGAGTGTACTGAGAAAAAAAGAACAGTGTTTCCTACACATACGGACCATACCTAGTCCAACTCTGCTTCTGAAACTGATAAAAAGCACTGGTCCTCTAACATCCAATGCTTGTCTGTTAAGGTGAGATACGTGTGAGCTTTGTGAACGATGTAGTTCGTTTGAGCTGAAAAGTGACTGCTCTTACCTGAAAAGAAGTCTTGCTTGTTGGGAGACACAGAGCATGGGATTTAAGTCCATTTCTGAAGGGAAACACACAGCATAGTTCTCATCCATGGATCACACTCTGATTTAGAGTGAGAAGCACGCTCTTGCTTTCTAGAGTCTCTAAGACAGCAGGAAACGTGAGTGTGCCAGAACAAAAGATAGGGGTTTCCTACATATATGGATCATATGTAGTCCAACTCTGCTTCTGAAACTGATACAAAGCACTGGTCCTCTAACATCCAATGCTTGTCAGTTAAGATGAGAAACGCGTGAGCTCCATGAACGATGTAGTTCGTTTGAGCAGAAAAGTGACTGCCCTTACCTGATTTGAAGTCTTGCTTGTAGGATGACTCAGAGCCTGGGATTTAACTCCATTTCTGAAGTGAAACACACAGCAGTGTTCTCATCCATTAATCACACTCTGCTTTAGAACAAGAAGCACGCTCTTGCTTTCTAGAGTCTCTAAGACCGCAGGAAACGTGAGTTTGATGAGAACAAAAGAACGGTGTTTCCTACACATACAGACCATATCTAGTCCAACACTGCTTCTGAAACTGATACAAAGCACTGGTCCTCTAACATCCAATGCTTGTCTGTTTAGATGAGAAACCTGTGAGCTTCGTGAAAGATGTAGTTCGTTTGAGCTGAAAAGTGACTGCCCTTACCTGAAACGAAGTCTTGCTTGTTGGGAGACACAGAGCATGGGATTTACCTCCATTTCTGAAGTGAAACACACAGCATAGTCTCTTCCATGGATGACACTCTGCTTTAGAGCGAGAAGCACGCTCTTGCTTTCTAGAGTCTCTAAGACAGCAGGAAACGTGAGTGTGCCCATTACAAAAGATCGGGGTTTCCTACACATATGGATCATATGTAGACCAACTCTGCTTCTGAAACTGATACAAAGCACTGACCCTCTAACATCCAATGCTTGACAGTTAAGATGAGAAACGCGTGAGCTCAGTGAACGATGTAGTTCGTTTGAGCTGAAAAGTGACTGCCCTTACCTGAATTGAAGTCTTGCTTGTAGGAAGACTCAGAGCCTGGGATTTAACTCCATTTCTGAAGGGAAACACACAGCATAGTTCTCATCCATGGATAACACTCTGCTTTAGAGCGAGAAGTACACTCTTGCTTTCTAGAGTCTCTAATACAGCAGGAAACCTGAGTGTGCCCAGAACAAAAGAACGGTGTTTCCTACACATACTGACAATATCTAGTCCAAATCTTCATTTGAAACTGATACAATGCACTGGTCCTCTAACATCCAATGCTTGTCAGTTAAGATGAGAAACGTGTGAGCTTCGTGAACGATGTAGTTCGTTTGAGCGGAAAACTGATTGCCCTTACCTAAAACGAAGTCTTGCTTGTAGGAAGACTCAGAGCCTGGGATTTAACTCCATTTCTGAAGTGAAACACACAGCAGTGTTCTCATCCATTAATCACACTCTGCTTTAGAACAAGAAGCACGCTCTTGCTTTCTGGAGTCTCTAAGACAGCAGGAAACGTGAGTTTGCAGAGAACAAATGAACGGTGTTTCCTACACATACAGACCATATCTAGTCCAACTCTGCTTCTAATACTGATACAAAGCACTGACACTCTAACATCCAATGCTTGTCAGTTAAGATGAGAAATGCGTGAGGTCAGTGAACGATGTAGTTCGTTTGAGCTGAAAAGTGACTGCCCTTACCTGAATCGAAGTCTTGCTTGTAGGAAGACTCAGAGCCTGGGATTTAACTCCATTTCTGAAGTGAAACACACAGCGTAGTTCTCATCCATTGATCAAACTCTGCTTTAGAGCAAGAAGCACACTCTTGCTTTCTAGAGTCTCTAAGACAGCAGGATATCTGAGTTTGCCCAGAACTAAAGAACGGTGTTTCCTACACATACGGACTATATGTAGTCCAAAACTAATTCTGAAACTGATTGAATGCACTGGTCCTCTAACATCCAATGCTTGTCAGTTAAGATGAGAAACGTGTGAGCTTCGTGAACGATGTAGTTCATTTGAGCAGAAAAGTGACTGGCCTCACCTGAAACGAAGTCTTGCTTGTAGGGAGACTCAGAGCCTGGGATTTAACTCCTTTTCGGAAGTGAAACACACAGCATAGTTTTCCTCCATGGATCACACTCTGCTTTAGAACGAGAAGCACGCTCTTGCTTTCTAGAGTCTCTAAGACAGTGGGAAACGTGAGTGTGCTGAGAACAAAAGAACAGTGTTTCCTACACATACGGACCATATCTAGTCCAAATCTGCTTATTAAACTGATACAAAGCACTGGTCCTCTAACATCCAATGCTTGTCTGTTAAGATGACAAACGTGTGAGCTTTGTGAACGATATAGTTCCTTTGAACTGAAAAGTGACTGCTCTTACCTGAAAAGAAGTCTTGCTTGTAGGAAGACACAGAGCCTGGGATTTAAGTCCATTTCAGAAGGGAAACACACAGCATAGTTCTCATCCATGGATCACACTCTGCTTTAGAGCAAGAAGCACACTCTTGCTTTCTAGAGTCTCTAAGACAGCAGGAAATCTGAGTGTGCCCAGAACAAAAGACCGAGGTTTCCTACACATATGGATCATATGTAGTCCAACTCTGCTTCTGAAACTGATACAAAGCACTGTTCCTCTAACATCCAATGCTTGTCAGTTAAGATGAGAAACGTGTGAGCTTCGTGAAAGATGTAGTTCGTTTGAGCAGAAAAGTGACTGCCATTACCTGAAACGAAGTCTTGCTTGTAGGAAGATTCAGAGCCTGGGATTTGACTCCATTTCTGAAGTGAAACACACAGCGTAGTTCTCATCCATTGATCACACTCTCCTTTAAAGCAAGAAGCACACTCTTGCTTTCTAGAGTCTCTAAGACAGCAGGATATCGGAGTGTGCCCAGAACAAAGGAACGGTGTTTCCTACACATACGGACTATATGTAGTCCAAAATTTCTTCTGAAACTGATTGAATGCACTGGTCCTCTAACATCCAATGCTTGTCAGTTAAGATGAGAAACGTGTGAGCTTCGTGAACGATGTAGTTCATTTGAGCAGAAAAGTGACTGCCCTCACCTGAAAAGAAGTCTTTCTTGTACGGAGACTCAGTGCCTGGGATTTAACTCCTTTTCTGAAGTGAAACACACAGCATAGTTTTCATCCATGGATCACACTCTGCTTTAGAACGAGAAGCACGCTCTTGCTTTCTAGAGTCTCTAAGACAGCAGGAAACATGAGTGTGCTGAGAACAAAAGAACAGTGTTTCCTACACATACGGACCATATCTAGTCCAAATCTGCTTCTTAAACTGATACAAATCACTGGTCCTCTAACATCCAATGCTTGTCTGTTAAGATGAGAAAAGTGTGAGCTTTGTGAACGATATTGTTCCTTTGAACTGAAAAGTGACTGCTCTTACCTGATAAGAAGTCTTGCTTGTAGGAAGACACAGAGCCTGGGATTTAAGTCCATTTCTGAATTGAAACACACAGCAGTGTTATCATCCATGGATCACACTCTGCTTTAGAGCAAGAAGCACACTCTTGCTTTCTAGAGTCTGTAAGACAGCAGGAAATCTGAGTGTGCCCAGAACAAAAGAACGGTGTTTCCTTCACATACGGACTATATGTAGTCCAAAACTTCTTCTGAAACTGATAGAATGCACTGGTCCTCTAACATCCAATGCTTGTCAGTTAAGATGAGAAACGTGTGAGCTTCGTGAAAGATGTAGTTCGTTTGAGCAGAAAAGTGACTGCCCTTACCTGAAACGAAGTCTTGCTTGTAGGGAGACTCAGAGCCTGGGATTTAACTCCTTTTCTGAAGTGAAACTCACAGAATAGTTTTCATCCATGGATCACACTCTGCTTTAGAAGGAGAAGCACGCTCTTGCTTTCTAGAGTCTCTAACACAGCAGGAAACGTGAGTGTGCTGAGAACAAAAGATCGGGGTTTCCTACACTTATGGACCATATCTAGTCCAACTCTGCTTCTGAAACTGATACACAGCACTAGTCCTCTAACATCCAATGCTTGTCTGTTTAGGTGAGAAACGTGTGAGCTTCGTGAACGATGTAGTTCGTTTGAGCTGAAAAGTGACTGGCCTTACCTGAAACGAAGTCTTGCTTGTAGGAAGACTCAGAGCCTGGGATTTAACTCCATTTCTGAAGGCAAACACACAGCATAGTTCTCATCCATGGATCACACTCTGCTTTAGAGCGAGAAGCACGCTCTTGCTTTCTAGAGTCTCTAAGACAGCAGGAAACGTGAGTGAGCTGAGAACAAAAGAACGGTGTTTCCTACACTTATGGCCCATATCTAGTCCAACTCTGCTTCTGAAACTGATACACAGCACTGGTCCTCTAACATCCAATGCTTGTCAGTTAAGATGAGAAACGTGTGAGCTTCTGGAACGATGTAGTTCGTTTGAGCAGAAAAGTGACTGCCCTTACCTTAAACGAAGTCTTGCTTGGAGGAAGACTCAGAGCCTGGGATTTAACTCCAATTCCGAAGTGAAACACACAGCATAGTTCTCATCCATGGATCACACTCTGCTTTAGAGCAAGAAGCACACTATTGCTTTCTAGAGTCTCTAAGACAGCAGGAAATCTGAGTGTGCCCATAACAAAAGAACGGTGTTTCCTACACATACGGACTATATGTAGTCTAAAACTTCTTCTGAAACTGATAGAATGCACTGGTCCTCTAACATCCAATGCTTGTCAGTTAAGATGAGAAACGTGTGAGCTTCGTGAAAGATGTAGTTCGTTTGAGCAGAAAAGTGACTGCCCTTACCTGAAACGAAGTCTTGCTTGTAGGGAGACTCAGAGCCTGGGATTTAACTCCTTTTCTGAAGTGAAACACACAGCATACTTTTCATCCATGGATCACACACTGCTTTAGAACGAGAAGCACGCTCTTGCTTTCTAGATTCTCTAAGACAGCAGGAAACGTTTGTGTGCTGAGAACAAAAGAACAGTGTTTCCTACACATACGGACCATATCTAGTCCAAATCTGCTTCTTAAACTGATACAAAGCACTGGTCCTCTAACATCCAATGCTTGTCTGTTAAGATGAGAAACGTGTGAGCTTTGTGAACGATATAGTTCCTTTGAACTGAAAAGTGACTGCTCTTACCTGAAAAGAAGTCTTTCTTGTAGGAAGACACAGAGCCTGGGATTTAAGTCCATTTCTGAAGGGAAACACACAGCATAGTTTTCATCCATGGATCACACTCTGCTTTAGAAGGAGAAGCACGCTCTTGCTTTCTAGAGTCTCTAAGACAGCAGGAAACGTGAGTGTGCTGAGAAAAAAAACGGTGTTTCCTACACAGACTGACCATATCTAGTCCAAATCTGCTTCTTAAACTGATACAAAGCACTGGTCCTCTAACATCCTATGCTTGTCTGTTAAGATGAGAAACGTGTGAGCTTCATGAACGATGTAGTTCGTTTGAGCAGAAAAGTGACTGCCCTTACCTGAATTGAAGTCTTGCTTGTAGGAAGACTCAGAGCCTGGGATTTAACTCCATTTCTGAAGTAAAACACATAGTAGTGTAATCATCCATTGATCACACTCTGCTTTAGAACAAGAAGCACACTCTTGCTTTCTAGAGTCTCTAATACAGCAGGAAATGTGATTTTGCTGAGAACAAAAGAACGGTGTTTCCTACACATACGGACATTATATAGTCCAACTCTGCTTCTGAAACTGATACAAAGCACTGGTCCTCTAACATCCAAAGCTTGTCTGTTAGGTGAGAAACGTGTGAGCTCCGTGAACGATGTAGTTCGTTTGAGCTGAAAAGTGACTGCCCTTACCTGAATTGAAGTCTTGCTTGTAGGAAGACTCAGAGCCTGGGATTTAACTCCATTTCTGAAGGCAAACACACAGCATAGTTCTCATCCAAGGATCACACTCTGCTTTAGAGCGAGAAGCACGCTCTTCCTTTCTAGAGTCTCTAAGACAGCAGGAAACGTGAGTGTGCTGAGAACAAAAGAACGGTGTTTCCTACACTTATGGGCCATATCTAGTCCAACTCTGCTTCTGAAACTGATACACAGCACTGGTCCTCTAACATCCAATGCTTGTCAGTTAAGATGAGAAACGTGTGAGCTTCGTGAACGATGTAGTTCGTTTGAGCAGAAAAGTGACTGCCCTTACCTGAAACGAAGTCTTGCTTGGAGGAAGACTCAGAGCCTGGGATTTAACTCCAATTCCGAAGTGAAACACACAGCATAGTTCTCATCCATGGATCACACTCTGCTTTAGAGCAAGAAGCACACTCTTGCTTTCTAGAGTCTCTAAGACAGCAGGAAATCTGAGTGTGCCCAGAACAAAAGAACGGTGTTTCCTACACATACGGACTATATGTAGTCTAAAACTTCTTCTGAAACTGATAGAATGCACTGGTCCTCTAACATCCAATGCTTGTCAGTTAAGATGAGAAACGTGTGAGCTTCTGGAACGATGTAGTTCGTTTGAGCAGAAAAGTGACTGCCCTTACCTTAAACGAAGTCTTGCTTGGAGGAAGACTCAGAGCCTGGGATTTAACTCCAATTCCGAAGTGAAACACACAGCATAGTTCTCATCCATGGATCACACTCTGCTTTAGAGCAAGAAGCACACTCTTGCTTTCTAGAGTCTCTAAGACAGCAGGAAATCTGAGTGTGCCCAGAACAAAAGAACGGTGTTTCCTACACATACGGAATATATGTAGTCCAAAACTTCTTCTGAAACTGATAGAATGCACTGGTCCTCTAACATCCAATGCTTGTCAGTAAAGATGAGAAACGTGTGAGCTTCGTGAAAGATGTAGTTCGTTTGAGCAGAAAAGTGACTGCCCTTACCTGAAACGAAGTCTTGCTTGTAGGGAGACTCAGAGCATGGGATTTAACTCCTTTTCTGAAGTGAAACACACAGCATACTTTTCATCCATGGATCACACACTGCTTTAGAACGAGAAGCACGCTCTTGCTTTCTAGAGTCTCTAAGACAGCAGGAAACGTTAGTGTGCTGAGAACAAAAGAACAGTGTTTCCTACACATACGGACCATATCTAGTCCAAATCTGCTTCTTAAACTGATACAAAGCACTGGTCCTCTAACATCCAATGCTTGTCTGTTAAGATGAGAAACGTGTGAGCTTTGTGAACGATATAGTTCCTTTGAACTGAAAAGTGACTGCTCTTACCTGAAAAGAAGTCTTTCTTGTAGGAAGACACAGAGCCTGGGATTTAAGTCCATTTCTGAAGGGAAACACACAGCATAGTTCTCATCCATGGATCACACTCTGCTTTAGAGCAAGAAGCACACTCTTGCTTTCTAGAGTCTCTAAGACAGCAGGAAATCTGAGTGTGCCCAGAACAAAAGAATGGTGTTTCCTACACATACGGACTATATGTAGTCCAAAACTTCTTCTGAAACTGAGAGAATGCACTGGTCCTCTAACATCCAATGCTTGTCAGTTAAGATGAGAAACGTGTGAGCTTCGTGAAAGATGTAGTTCGTTTGAGCAGAAAAGTGACTGCCCTTACCTGAAACGAAGTCTTGCTTGTAGGGAGACTCAGAGCCTGGGATTTAACTCCTTTTCTGAAGTGAAACACACAGCATAGTTTTCATCCATGGATCACACTCTGCTTTAGAAGGAGAAGCACGCTCTTGCTTTCTAGAGTCTCTAAGACAGCAGGAAACGTGAGTGTGCTGAGAAAAAAAACGGTGTTTCCTGCACAGACTGACCATATCTAGTCCAAATCTGCTTCTTAAACTGATACAAAGCACTGGTCCTCTAACATCCTATGCTTGTCTGTTAAGATGAGAAACGTGTGAGCTTCATGAACGATGTAGTTCGTTTGAGCAGAAAAGTGACTGCCCTTACCTGAATTGAAGTCTTGCTTGTAGGAAGACTCAGAGCCTGGGATTTAACTCCATTTCTGAAGTAAAACACATAGTAGTGTAATCATCCATTGATCACACTCTGCTTTAGAACAAGAAGCACACTCTTGCTTTCTAGAGTCTCTAATACAGCAGGAAATGTGATTTTGCTGAGAACAAAAGAACGGTGTTTCCTACACATACGGACATTATATAGTCCAACTCTGCTTCTGAAACTGATACAAAGCACTGGTCCTCTAACATCCAAAGCTTGTCTGTTAGGTGAGAAACGTGTGAGCTCCGTGAACGATGTAGTTCGTTTGAGCTGAAAAGTGACTGCCCTTACCTGAATTGAAGTCTTGCTTGTAGGAAGACTCAGAGCCTGGGATTTAACTCCATTTCTGAAGGCAAACACACAGCATAGTTCTCATCCATGGATCACACTCTGCTTTAGAGCGAGAAGCACGCTCTTCCTTTCTAGAGTCTCTAAGACAGCAGGAAACGTGAGTGTGCTGAGAACAAAAGAACGGTGTTTCCTACACTTATGGGCCATATCTAGTCCAACTCTGCTTCTGAAACTGATACACAGCACTGGTCCTCTAACATCCAATGCTTGTCAGTTAAGATGAGAAACGTGTGAGCTTCGTGAACAATGTAGTTCGTTTGAGCAGAAAAGTGACTGCCCTTACCTGAAACGAAGTCTTGCTTGGAGGAAGACTCAGAGCCTGGGATTTAACTCCAATTCTGAAGTGAAACACACAGCATAGTTCTCATCCATGGATCACACTCTGCTTTAGAGCAAGAAGCACACTCTTGCTTTCTAGAGTCTCTAAGACAGCAGGAAATCTGAGTGTGCCCAGAACAAAAGAACCGTGTTTCCTACACATACGGACTATATGTAGTCTAAAACTTCTTCTGAAACTGATAGAATGCACTGGTCCTCTAACATCCAATGCTTGTCAGTTAAGATGAGAAACGTGTGAGCTTCGTGAAAGATGTAGTTCGTTTGAGCAGAAAAGTGACTGCCCTTACCTGAAACGAAGTCTTGCTTGTACGAAGACTCAGAGCCTGGGATTTAACTCCTTTTCTGAAGTGAAACACACAGCATAGTTTTCATCCATGGATCACACTCTGCTTTAGAACGAGAAGCACGCTCTTGCTTTCTAGAGTCTCTAAGACAGCAGGAAACGTGAGTGTGCTGAGAACAAAAGAATGGTGTTTCCTACACATACAGACCATATCTAGTCCAAATCTGCTTCTTAAACTGATACAAACACTGGTCCTCTAACATCCAATGCTTTTCTGTTAAGATGAGAAACGTGTGACCTTTGTGAATGATATAGTTCCTTTGAACTGAAAAGTGACTGCCCTTACCCGAAAAGAAGTCTTGCTTGTAGGAAGACACAGAGCCTGGGATTTACGTCCATTTCTGAAGGGAAACACACAGCATAGTTCTCATCCATTGATCACGCTCTGCTTTAGAGCGAGAAGCACACTCTTGCTTTCTAGAGTCTCTAATACAGCAGGAAATCTGAGTGTGCCCAGAACAAAAGAACGGTGTTTCCTACACGTAGGGACCATATGTAGTCCAAATCTCCTTCTGAACCTGATACAAAGCACTGACCGTCTAACATCCAATGCTTGTCAGTTAAGATGGGAAACGTGTGAGCTTCATGAACGATGTAGTTCGTTTGAGCAGAAAAGTGACTGCCCTTACCTGAATTGAAGTCTTGCTTGTAGGAAGACTCAGAGCCTGGGATTTAACTCCATTTCTGAAGTAAAACACACAGCAGTATAATCATCCATTGATCACACTCTGCTTTAGAACAAGAAGCACGCTCTTGCTTTCTAGAGTCTCTAAGAATGCAGGAAACGTGATTTTGCTGAGAATAAAAGAATGGTGTTTCCTACACATACGGACACTATATAGTCTAACTCTGCTTCTGAAACTGATACAAAGCACTGGTCCTCTAACATCCAATGCTTGTCTGTTAAGATGAGAAACGTGTGAGCTTCATGAACGATGTAGTTCGTTTGAGCTGAAAAGTGACTGCCCTTACCTCAAACGAAGTCTTGCCTGTAGGAAGAAACAGAACAAGGATTAAACTCCATTTCTGAAGGCAAACACACAGCATAGTTCTCATCCATGGATCACACTCTGCTTTAGAGCGAGAAGCACGTTCTTTCTTTCTAAAGTCTCTAAGACAGCAGGAAATCTGAGTGTGCCCAGAAGAAAAGAACGGTGTTTCCTACACATACGGACTATATGTAGTCCAAAATTTCTTCTGAAACTGATACAATGCACAGGTCCTCTAAAATCCAATGCTTGTCAGTTAAGATGGGAAACGTGTGAGCTTCATGAACGATGTAGTTCCTTTGAACTGAAAAGTGACTACCCTTACCTGAAACGAAGTCTTGCTTGTAGGAAGACACAGAGCCTGGGATTTAACTCCATTTCTGAAGGGAAACACACAGGACAGTATTCATCCATGGATCACACTGTGGTTAGAGCGAGAAGCACACTCTTGCTTTCTAGAGTCTCTAAGACAGCAGGAAATTTGAGTGTGCCCAGAACAATAGAACGGTGTTTCCTACACATATGGACCATATCCAGTCCAAATCTGCTTCTGAAACTGATATAAATCATTGACCCTCTAACATCCAATGCTTGTCAGTTAAGATGAGAAACGTGTGAGCTCTGTGAACGATGTAGTTCGTTTGAGCAGAAAAGCGACTGTCCTTACCTGAAACGAAGTCTTGCTTGTAGGAAGACTCAGAGCCTGCGATTTAACTCCATTTCTGAAGGCAAACACACAGCATAGTTCTCATCCATGGATCACACTCTGCTTTAGAGCGAGAAGCACGCTCTTGCTTTCTAGACTCTCTAAGACAGCAGGAAACGTGAGTGTGCTGAGAACAAAAGAACGGTGTTTCCTACACATACGGACCATATCTAGTCCAACTCATCTTCTGAAACTGATACAAAGCACTGGTCCTCTAACATCCAATGCTTGTCAGTTAAGATGGGAAACGTGTGAGCTTCATGAACGATGTAGTTCGTTTGAGCAAAAAAGTGACTGCCCTTACCTTAAACGAAGTCTTGCTTGTACGAAGACTCAGAGCCTGGGATTTAACTCCATTTCTGAATTGAAACACACAGCAGTGTTCTCATCCATTGATCACACTCTGCTTTAGAATAAGAAGCACGCTCTTGCTTTTTAGAGTCTCTAAGAGAGGAGGAAACGTGATTTTGCTGAGAACAAAAGAACGGAGTTTCCTACACATACAGACCATATCTAGTCCAAATCTGCTTCTGAAACTGATACAAAGCACTGACTCTCTAACATCCAATGCTTGTCAGTTAAGATGGGAAACGTGTGAGCTTCATGAACGATGTAGTACGTTTGAGCAGAAAAGTGACTGCCTTACCTGAATTGAAGTCTTGCTTGTAGGAAGACTCAGAGCCTGGGATTTAACTCCATTTCTGAAGGCAAACACACAGCATAGTTCTCATCCATGGATCACACTCTGCTTTAGAGCGAGAAGCACGCTCTTGCATTCTAGAGTCTCTAAGACAGCAGGAAACGTGAGTGTGCTGAGAACAAAAGAACAGTGTTTCCTACACATACGGACCATATCTAGTCCAAATCTGTTTCTTAAACTGATACAAAGCACTGGTCCTCTAACATCCAATGCTTGTCTGTTAAGATGAGAAACGTGTGAGCTTTGTGAACGATATAGTTCCTTTGAACTGAAAAATGACTGCTCTTACCTGAAAAGAAGTCTTGCTTGTCGGAAGACACAGAGCCTGGGATTTAACTCCATTTCTGAAGGGAAACACACAGCATAGTTCTCATCCATGGATCACACTCTGCTTTAGAGCAAGAAGCACACTCTTGCTTTGTAGAGTCTCTAAGACAGCAGGAAACGTGAGTGTGCCCAGAACAAAAGACCGAGGTTTCCTACACATATGGATCATATGTAGTCCAACTCTGCTTCTGAAACTGATACAAAGCACTGACCCTTTAACATCCAATGCTTGTCAGTTAAGATGAGAAACCCGTGAGCTCAGTGAACGATGGAGTTCATTTGAGCTGAAAAGTGCCTGCCCTTACCTGAATCAAAGTCTTGCTTGTAGGAAGACTCAGAGCCTGGGATTTAAGTCCATATGTGAATGGAAACACACAGCATAGTTCTCATCCATGGATCACACTCTGCTTTAGAGCAAGAAGCACACTCTTGCTTTCTAGAGTCTCTAAGACAGCAGGAAATCTGAGTGTGCCCAGAACAAAAGAATGGTGTTTCCTACACATACGGACTATATGTAGTCCAAAACTTCTTCTGAAACTGAGAGAATGCACTGGTCCTCTAACATCCAATGCTTGTCAGTTAAGATGAGAAACGTGTGAGCTTCGTGAAAGATGTAGTTCGTTTGAGCAGAAAAGTGACTGCCCTTACCTGAAACGAAGTCTTGCTTGTAGGGAGACTCAGAGCCTGGGATTTAACTCCTTTTCTGAAGTGAAACACACAGCATAGTTTTCATCCATGGATCACACTCTGCTTTAGAAGGAGAAGCACGCTCTTGCTTTCTAGAGTCTCTAAGACAGCAGGAAACGTGAGTGTGCTGAGAAAAAAAACGGTGTTTCCTGCACAGACTGACCATATCTAGTCCAAATCTGCTTCTTAAACTGATACAAAGCACTGGTCCTCTAACATCCTATGCTTGTCTGTTAAGATGAGAAACGTGTGAGCTTCATGAACGATGTAGTTCGTTTGAGCAGAAAAGTGACTGCCCTTACCTGAATTGAAGTCTTGCTTGTAGGAAGACTCAGAGCCTGGGATTTAACTCCATTTCTGAAGTAAAACACATAGTAGTGTAATCATCCATTGATCACACTCTGCTTTAGAACAAGAAGCACACTCTTGCTTTCTAGAGTCTCTAATACAGCAGGAAATGTGATTTTGCTGAGAACAAAAGAACGGTGTTTCCTACACATACGGACATTATATAGTCCAACTCTGCTTCTGAAACTGATACAAAGCACTGGTCCTCTAACATCCAAAGCTTGTCTGTTAGGTGAGAAACGTGTGAGCTCCGTGAACGATGTAGTTCGTTTGAGCTGAAAAGTGACTGCCCTTACCTGAATTGAAGTCTTGCTTGTAGGAAGACTCAGAGCCTGGGATTTAACTCCATTTCTGAAGGCAAACACACAGCATAGTTCTCATCCATGGATCACACTCTGCTTTAGAGCGAGAAGCACGCTCTTCCTTTCTAGAGTCTCTAAGACAGCAGGAAACGTGAGTGTGCTGAGAACAAAAGAACGGTGTTTCCTACACTTATGGGCCATATCTAGTCCAACTCTGCTTCTGAAACTGATACACAGCACTGGTCCTCTAACATCCAATGCTTGTCAGTTAAGATGAGAAACGTGTGAGCTTCGTGAACGATGTAGTTCGTTTGAGCAGAAAAGTGACTGCCCTTACCTGAAACGAAGTCTTGCTTGGAGGAAGACTCAGAGCCTGGGATTTAACTCCAATTCCGAAGTGAAACACACAGCATAGTTCTCATCCATGGATCACACTCTGCTTTAGAGCAAGAAGCACACTCTTGCTTTCTAGAGTCTCTAAGACAGCAGGAAATCTGAGTGTGCCCAGAACAAAAGAACCGTGTTTCCTACACATACGGACTATATGTAGTCTAAAACTTCTTCTGAAACTGATAGAATGCACTGGTCCTCTAACATCCAATGCTTGTCAGTTAAGATGAGAAACGTGTGAGCTTCGTGAAAGATGTAGTTCGTTTGAGCAGAAAAGTGACTGCCCTTACCTGAAACGAAGTCTTGCTTGTACGAAGACTCAGAGCCTGGGATTTAACTCCTTTTCTGAAGTGGAACACACAGCATAGTTTTCATCCATGGATCACACTCTGCTTTAGAACGAGAAGCACGCTCTTGCTTTCTAGAGTCTCTAAGACAGCAGGAAACGTGAGTGTGCTGAGAACAAAAGAATGGTGTTTCCTACACATACAGACCATATCTAGTCCAAATCTGCTTCTTAAACTGATACAAACACTGGTCCTCTAACATCCAATGCTTTTCTGTTAAGATGAGAAACGTGTGACCTTTGTGAATGATATAGTTCCTTTGAACTGAAAAGTGACTGCCCTTACCCTAAAAGAAGTCTTGCTTGTAGGAAGACACAGAGCCTGGGATTTACGTCCATTTCTGAAGGGAAACACACAGCATAGTTCTCATCCATTGATCACGCTCTGCTTTAGAGCGAGAAGCACACTCTTGCTTTCTAGAGTCTCTAATACAGCAGGAAATCTGAGTGTGCCCAGAACAAAAGAACGGTGTTTCCTACACGTAGGGACCATATGTAGTCCAAATCTCCTTCTGAACCTGATACAAAGCACTGACCGTCTAACATCCAATGCTTGTCAGTTAAGATGGGAAACGTGTGAGCTTCATGAACGATGTAGTTCGTTTGAGCAGAAAAGTGACTGCCCTTACCTGAATTGAAGTCTTGCTTGTAGGAAGACTCAGAGCCTGGGATTTAACTCCATTTCTGAAGTAAAACACACAGCAGTATAATCATCCATTGATCACACTCTGCTTTAGAACAAGAAGCACGCTCTTGCTTTCTAGAGTCTCTAAGAATGCAGGAAACGTGATTTTGCTGAGAATAAAAGAATGGTGTTTCCTACACATACGGACACTATATAGTCTAACTCTGCTTCTGAAACTGATACAAAGCACTGGTCCTCTAACATCCAATGCTTGTCTGTTAAGATGAGAAACGTGTGAGCTTCATGAACGATGTAGTTCGTTTGAGCTGAAAAGTGACTGCCCTTACCTGAAACGAAGTCTTGCCTGTAGGAAGACACAGAACAAGGATTAAACTCCATTTCTGAAGGCAAACACACAGCATAGTTCTCATCCATGGATCACACTCTGCTTTAGAGCGAGAAGCACGTTCTTTCTTTCTAAAGTCTCTAAGACAGCAGGAAATCTGAGTGTGCCCAGAAGAAAAGAACGGTGTTTCCTACACATACGGACTATATGTAGTCCAAAATTTCTTCTGAAACTGATACAATGCACAGGTCCTCTAAAATCCAATGCTTGTCAGTTAAGATGGGAAACGTGTGAGCTTCATGAACGATGTAGTTCCTTTGAACTGAAAAGTGACTACCCTTACCTGAAACGAAGTCTTGCTTGTAGGAAGACACAGAGCTTGGGATTTAACTCCATTTCTGAAGGGAAACACACAGGACAGTATTCATCCATGGATCACACTGTGGTTAGAGCGAGAAGCACACTCTTGCTTTCTAGAGTCTCTAAGACAGCAGGAAATTTGAGTGTGCCCAGAACAATAGAACGGTGTTTCCTACACATATGGACCATATCCAGTCCAAATCTGCTTCTGAAACTGATATAAATCATTGACCCTCTAACATCCAATGCTTGTCAGTTAAGATGAGAAACGTGTGAGCTCTGTGAACGATGTAGTTCGTTTGAGCAGAAAAGCGACTGTCCTTACCTGAAACGAAGTCTTGCTTGTAGGAAGACTCAGAGCCTGCGATTTAACTCCATTTCTGAAGGCAAACACACAGCATAGTTCTCATCCATGGATCACACTCTGCTTTAGAGCGAGAAGCACGCTCTTGCTTTCTAGACTCTCTAAGACAGCAGGAAACGTGAGTGTGCTGAGAACAAAAGAACGGTGTTTCCTACACATACGGACCATATCTAGTCCAACTCATCTTCTGAAACTGATACAAAGCACTGGTCCTCTAACATCCAATGCTTGTCAGTTAAGATGGGAAACGTGTGAGCTTCATGAACGATGTAGTTCGTTTGAGCAAAAAAGTGACTGCCCTTACCTTAAACGAAGTCTTGCTTGTACGAAGACTCAGAGCCTGGGATTTAACTCCATTTCTGAATTGAAACACACAGCAGTGTTCTCATCCATTGATCACACTCTGCTTTAGAATAAGAAGCACGCTCTTGCTTTTTAGAGTCTCTAAGAGAGGAGGAAACGTGATTTTGCTGAGAACAAAAGAACGGAGTTTCCTACACATACAGACCATATCTAGTCCAAATCTGCTTCTGAAACTGATACAAAGCACTGACTCTCTAACATCCAATGCTTGTCAGTTAAGATGGGAAACGTGTGAGCTTCATGAACGATGTAGTACGTTTGAGCAGAAAAGTGACTGCCTTACCTGAATTGAAGTCTTGCTTGTAGGAAGACTCAGAGCCTGGGATTTAACTCCATTTCTGAAGGCAAACACACAGCATAGTTCTCATCCATGGATCACACTCTGCTTTAGAGCGAGAAGCACGCTCTTGCATTCTAGAGTCTCTAAGACAGCAGGAAACGTGAGTGTGCTGAGAACAAAAGAACAGTGTTTCCTACACATACGGACCATATCTAGTCCAAATCTGTTTCTTAAACTGATACAAAGCACTGGTCCTCTAACATCCAATGCTTGTCTGTTAAGATGAGAAACGTGTGAGCTTTGTGAACGATATAGTTCCTTTGAACTGAAAAATGACTGCTCTTACCTGAAAAGAAGTCTTGCTTGTCGGAAGACACAGAGCCTGGGATTTAACTCCATTTCTGAAGGGAAACACACAGCATAGTTCTCATCCATGGATCACACTCTGCTTTAGAGCAAGAAGCACACTCTTGTTTTGTAGAGTCTCTAAGACAGCAGGAAACGTGAGTGTGCCCAGAACAAAAGACCGAGGTTTCCTACACATATGGATCATATGTAGTCCAACTCTGCTTCTGAAACTGATACAAAGCACTGACCCTTTAACATCCAATGCTTGTCAGTTAAGATGAGAAACCCGTGAGCTCAGTGAACGATGGAGTTCATTTGAGCTGAAAAGTGCCTGCCCTTACCTGAATCAAAGTCTTGCTTGTAGGAAGACTCAGAGCCTGGGATTTAAGTCCATATGTGAATGGAAACACACAGCATAGTTCTCATCCATGGATCACACTCTGCTTTAGAGCGAGAAGCACACTCTTGCTTTCTAGAGTCTCTAATACAACAGGAAATCTGAGTGGGCCCAGAATAAAAGATTGGTGTTTCCTACACATACGGACAATATGTAGTCCAAATCTGCTTCTAAAACTGATACAAAGCACTGACCCTCTAACATCCAATGCTTGTCAGTTAAGATGGGAAACGTGTGAGCTTCATGAACGATGTAGTTCGTTTGAGCAGAAAAGTGACTGCCATTACCTGAAACGAAGTCTTGCTTGTAGGAAGACTCAGAGCCTGGGATTTTACTCCATTTCTGAAGTGAAACACACAGCGTAGTTCTCATCCATTGATCACACTCTGCTTTAAAGCAAGAAGCACACTCTTGCTTTCTAGAGTCTCTAATACAGCAGGAAACGTGATTTTGCTGAGAACAAAGGAACGGTGTTTCCTACACTTATGGACCATATCTAGTCCAACTCTGCTTCTGAACCTGATACACAGCACTGGTCCTCTAACATCCAATGCTTGTCAGTTAAGATGAGAAACGTGTGGGCTTCTGGAACGATGTAGTTCGTTTGAGCAGAAAAGTGACTGCCCTTACCTGAAACGAAGTCTTGCTTGGAGGAAGACTCAGAGCCTGGGATTTAAGTCCATTTCTGAAGGGAAACACACAGCATAGTTCTCATCCATGGATCACACTCTGCTTTAGAGCAAGAAGCACACTCTTGCTTTCTAGAATCTCTAAGACAGCAGGAAATCTGAGTGTGCCCAGAACAAAAGAACGGTGTTTCCTACACATACGGACTATATGTAGTCCAAAACTTCTTCTGAAACTGATAGAATGCACTGGTCCTCTAACATCCAATGCTTGTCAGTTAAGATGAGAAACGTGTGAGCTTCGTGAAAGATGTAGTTCGTTTGAGCAGAAAAGTGACTGCCCTTACCTGAAACGAAGTCTTGCTTGTAGGGAGACTCAGAGCCTGGGATTTAACTCCTTTTCTGAAGTGAAACACACAGCATAGTTTTCATCAATGGATCACACTCTGCTTTAGAACGAGAAGCACGCTCTTGCTTTCTAGAGTCTCTAAGACAGCAGGAAACGTGAGTGTGCTGAGAACAAAAGAATGGTCTTTCCTACACATACGGACCATATCTAGTCCAAATCTGCTTCTTAAACTGATACAAACACTGGTCCTCTAACATCCAATGCTTTTCTGTTAAGATGAGAAACGTGTGAGCTTTGTGAATGATATAGTTCCTTTGAACTGAAAAGTGACTGCCCTTACCCGAAAAGAAGTTTTGCTTGTAGGAAGACGCAGAGCCTGGGATTTAAGTGCATTTCTGAAGGGAAACACACAGCATAGTTCTCATCCATGGATCACGCTCTGCTTTAGAGCGAGAAGCACACTCTTGCTTTCTAGAGTCTCTAATACAGCAGGAAATCTGAGTGTGCCCAGAACAAAAGAACGGTGTTTCCTGCACTTAGGGACCATATGTAGTCCAAATCTGCTTCTGAACCTGATACAAAGCACTGACCGTCTAACATCCAATGCTTGTCAGTTAAGATGGGAAACGTGTGAGCTTCATGAACGATGTAGTTCGTTTGAGCAGAAAAGTGACTGCCCTTACCTGAATTGAAGTCTTGCTTGTAGGAAGACTCAGAGCCTGGGATTTAACTCCATTTCTGAAGTAAAACACACAGCAGTATAATCATCCATTGATCACACTCTGCTTTAGAACAAGAAGCACGCTCTTGCTTTCTAGAGTCTCTAAGAAAGCAGGAAACGTGATTTTGCTGAGAATAAAATAATGGTGTTTCCTACACATACGGACATTATATAGTCTAAATCTGCTTCTGAAACTGATACAAAGCACTGGTCCTCTAACATCCAATGCTTGTCTGTTAAGATGAAAAACGTGTGAACTTCGTGAACGATGTAGTTCGTTTGAGCTGAAAAGTGACTGCCCTTACCTGAAACGATGTCTTGCCTGTAGGAAGACACAGAGCAAGGATTTAACTCCATTTCTGAAGGGAAACACACAGCATAGTTCTCATCCATGGATCACACTCTGCTTTAGAGCGAGAAGCACGTTCTTTCTTTCTAAAGTCTCTAAGACAGCAGGAAACGTGATTTTGCTGAGAATAAAAGAACGGTGTTTCCTACACATACGGACTATATGTAGTCCAAAACTTCTTCTGAAACTGATACAATGCACAGGTCCTCTAAAATCCAATGCTTGTCAGTTAAGATGATAATCGTGTGATCTTCGTTAACGATGTAGTTCTTTTGAGCAGAAAAGTGACTGCCCTTACCTGAAATGAAGTCTTGCTTGTAGGAAGACTCAGAGCCTGGGATTTAACTCCATTTCTGAAGTGAAACACACAGCAGTGTTCTCAACCATTGATGACTCTCTGCTTTAGAACAAGAAGCACGCTCTTGCTTTCTAGAGTCTCTAACACAGCAGGAAACGTGAGTGTGCTGAGAACAAAAGAACGGTGTTTCCTACACATACGGACCATATCTAGTCCAACTCTGCTTCTAAAACTCATACAAAGCACTGGTCCTCTAACATCCAATGCTTGTCAGTTAAGATGGGAAACGTGTGAGCTGCATGAACGATGTAGTTCCTTTGAACTGAAAAGTGACTACCCTTACCTGAAATGAAGTCTTGCTTGTAGGAAGACACAGAGCCTGGGATTTAACTCCATTTCTGAAGGGAAACATACAGCATAGTATTCATCCATGGATCACACTGTGGTTAGAGCGGGAAGCACACTCTTGCTTTCTAGACTCTCTAAGACAGCAGGAAACGTGAGTGTGCTGAGAACAAAAGAACAGTGTTTCCTACACATACGGACCATATCTAGTCCAAATATGTTTCTTAAACTGATACAAAGCACTGGTCCTCTAACATCCAATGCTTGTCTGTTAAGATGAGAAACGTGTGAGCTTTGTGAACGATATAGTTCCTTTGAACTGAAAAGTGACTGCTCTTACCTGAAAAGAAGTCTTGCTTGTAGGAAGACTCAGAGCCTGGGATTTAACTCCATTTCTGAAGTGAAACACACAGCATAGTTCTCATCCATGGATCACACTCTGCTTTAAAGTACGAAGCACACTCTTGCTTTCTAGAGTCTCTAAGACAGCAGGATATCGGAGTGTGCCCAGAACAAAAGAACGGTGTTTCCTACACATACGGACTATATGTAGTCCAAAATTTCTTCTGAAACTGATTGAGTGCACTGGTCCTCTAACATCCAATGCTTGTCAGTTAAGATGAGAAACGTGTGAGCTTCGTGAACGATGTAGTTCATTTGAGCAGAAAAGTGACTGCCCTCACCTGAAACGAAGTCTTGCTTGTAGGGAGACTCAGAGCCTGGGATTTAACTCCTTTTCTGAAGTGAAACACACAGCATAGTTTTCATCCATGGATCACACTCTGCTTTAGAACGAGAAGCACGCTCTTGCTTTCTAGAGTCTCTAAGACAGCAGGAAACGTGAGTGTGCTGAGAACAAAAGAACAGTGTTTCCTACACATACGGACCATATCTAGTCCAACTCTGCTTCTGAAACTGATACACAGCACTGGTCCTCTAACATCCAATGCTTGTCAGTTAAGATGAGAAACGTGTGAGCTTCTGGAACGATGTAGTTCGTTTGAGCCGAAAAGTGACTGCCCTTACCTGAAACGAAGTCTTGCTTGGAGGAAGACTCAGAGCCTGGGATTTAACTCCATTTCTGAAGTGAAACACACAGCATAGTTCTCATCCATGGATCACACTCTGCTTTAGAGCAAGAAGCACACTCTTGCTTTCTAGAGTCTCTAAGACAGCAGGAAATCTGAGTGTGCCCAGAACAAAAGAACGGTGTTTCCTACACATACGGACTATATGTAGTCTAAAACTTCTTCTGAAACTGATAGAATGCACTGGTCCTCTAACATCCAATGCTTGTCAGTTAAGATGAGAAACGTGTGAGCTTCGTGAAAGATGTAGTTCGTTTGAGCAGAAAAGTGACTGCCCTTACCTGAAACGAAGTCTTGCTTGTAGGGAGACTCAGAGCCTGGGATTTAACTCCTTTTCTGAAGTGAAACACACAGCATAGTTTTCATCAATGGATCACACTCTGCTTTAGAACGAGAAGCACGCTCTTGCTTTCTAGAGTCTCTAAGACAGCAGGAAACGTGAGTGTGCTGAGAACAAAAGAATGGTCTTTCCTACACATACGGACCATATCTAGTCCAAATCTGCTTCTTAAACTGATACAAACACTGGTCCTCTAACATCCAATGCTTTTCTGTTAAGATGAGAAACGTGTGAGCTTTGTGAATGATATAGTTCCTTTGAACTGAAAAGTGACTGCCCTTACCCGAAAAGAAGTCTTGCTTGTAGGAAGACGCAGAGCCTGGGATTTAAGTGCATTTCTGAAGGGAAACACACAGCATAGTTCTCATCCATGGATCACGCTCTGCTTTAGAGCGAGAAGCACACTCTTGCTTTCTAGAGTCTCTAATACAGCAGGAAATCTGAGTGTGCCCAGAACAAAAGAACGGTGTTTCCTGCACTTAGGGACCATATGTAGTCCAAATCTGCTTCTGAACCTGATACAAAGCACTGACCGTCTAACATCCAATGCTTGTCAGTTAAGATGGGAAACGTGTGAGCTTCATGAACGATGTAGTTCGTTTGAGCAGAAAAGTGACTGCCCTTACCTGAATTGAAGTCTTGCTTGTAGGAAGACTCAGAGCCTGGGATTTAACTCCATTTCTGAAGTAAAACACACAGCAGTATAATCATCCATTGATCACACTCTGCTTTAGAACAAGAAGCACGCTCTTGCTTTCTAGAGTCTCTAAGAAAGCAGGAAACGTGATTTTGCTGAGAATAAAATAATGGTGTTTCCTACACATACGGACATTATATAGTCTAAATCTGCTTCTGAAACTGATACAAAGCACTGGTCCTCTAACATCCAATGCTTGTCTGTTAAGATGAAAAACGTGTGAACTTCGTGAACGATGTAGTTCGTTTGAGCTGAAAAGTGACTGCCCTTACCTGAAACGATGTCTTGCCTGTAGGAAGACACAGAGCAAGGATTTAACTCCATTTCTGAAGGGAAACACACAGCATAGTTCTCATCCATGGATCACACTCTGCTTTAGAGCGAGAAGCACGTTCTTTCTTTCTAAAGTCTCTAAGACAGCAGGAAACGTGATTTTGCTGAGAATAAAAGAACGGTGTTTCCTACACATACGGACTATATGTAGTCCAAAACTTCTTCTGAAACTGATACAATGCACAGGTCCTCTAAAATCCAATGCTTGTCAGTTAAGATGATAATCGTGTGATCTTCGTTAACGATGTAGTTCGTTTGAGCAGAAAAGTGACTGCCCTTACCTGAAATGAAGTCTTGCTTGTAGGAAGACTCAGAGCCTGGGATTTAACTCCATTTCTGAAGTGAAACACACAGCAGTGTTCTCAACCATTGATGACTCTCTGCTTTAGAACAAGAAGCACGCTCTTGCTTTCTAGAGTCTCTAACACAGCAGGAAACGTGAGTGTGCTGAGAACAAAAGAACGGTGTTTCCTACACATACAGACCATATCTAGTCCAACTCTGCTTCTAAAACTCATACAAAGCACTGGTCCTCTAACATCCAATGCTTGTCAGTTAAGATGGGAAACGTGTGAGCTGCATGAACGATGTAGTTCCTTTGAACTGAAAAGTGACTACCCTTACCTGAAATGAAGTCTTGCTTGTAGGAAGACACAGAGCCTGGGATTTAACTCCATTTCTGAAGGGAAACATACAGCATAGTATTCATCCATGGATCACACTGTGGTTAGAGCGGGAAGCACACTCTTGCTTTCTAGACTCTCTAAGACAGCAGGAAACGTGAGTGTGCTGAGAACAAAAGAACAGTGTTTCCTACACATACGGACCATATCTAGTCCAAATATGTTTCTTAAACTGATACAAAGCACTGGTCCTCTAACATCCAATGCTTGTCTGTTAAGATGAGAAACGTGTGAGCTTTGTGAACGATATAGTTCCTTTGAACTGAAAAGTGACTGCTCTTACCTGAAAAGAAGTCTTGCTTGTAGGAAGACTCAGAGCCTGGGATTTAACTCCATTTCTGAAGTGAAACACACAGCATAGTTCTCATCCATGGATCACACTCTGCTTTAAAGTACGAAGCACACTCTTGCTTTCTAGAGTCTCTAAGACAGCAGGATATCGGAGTGTGCCCAGAACAAAAGAACGGTGTTTCCTACACATACGGACTATATGTAGTCCAAAATTTCTTCTGAAACTGATTGAGTGCACTGGTCCTCTAATATCCAATGCTTGTCAGTTAAGATGAGAAACGTGTGAGCTTCGTGAACGATGTAGTTCATTTGAGCAGAAAAGTGACTGCCCTCACCTGAAACGAAGTCTTGCTTGTAGGGAGACTCAGAGCCTGGGATTTAACTCCTTTTCTGAAGTGAAACACACAGCATAGTTTTCATCCATGGATCACACTCTGCTTTAGAACGAGAAGCACGCTCTTGCTTTCTAGAGTCTCTAAGACAGCAGGAAACGTGAGTGTGCTGAGAACAAAAGAACAGTGTTTCCTACACATACGGACCATATCTAGTCCAACTCTGCTTCTGAAACTGATACACAGCACTGGTCCTCTAACATCCAATGCTTGTCAGTTAAGATGAGAAACGTGTGAGCTTCTGGAACGATGTAGTTCGTTTGAGCCGAAAAGTGACTGCCCTTACCTGAAACGAAGTCTTGCTTGGAGGAAGACTCAGAGCCTGGGATTTAACTCCATTTCTGAAGTGAAACACACAGCATAGTTCTCATCCATGGATCACACTCTGCTTTAGAGCAAGAAGCACACTCTTGCTTTCTAGAGTCTCTAAGACAGCAGGAAATCTGAGTGTGCCCAGAACAAAAGAACGGTGTTTCCTACACATACGGACTATATGTAGTCTAAAACTTCTTCTGAAACTGATAGAATGCACTGGTCCTCTAACATCCAATGCTTGTCAGTTAAGATGAGAAACGTGTGAGCTTCGTGAAAGATGTAGTTCGTTTGAGCAGAAAAGTGACTGCCCTTACCTGAAACGAAGTCTTGCTTGTAGGGAGACTCAGAGCCTGGGATTTAACTCCTTTTCTGAAGTGAAACACACAGCATAGTTTTCATCAATGGATCACACTCTGCTTTAGAACGAGAAGCACGCTCTTGCTTTCTAGAGTCTCTAAGACAGCAGGAAACGTGAGTGTGCTGAGAACAAAAGAATGGTCTTTCCTACACATACGGACCATATCTAGTCCAAATCTGCTTCTTAAACTGATACAAACACTGGTCCTCTAACATCCAATGCTTTTCTGTTAAGATGAGAAACGTGTGAGCTTTGTGAATGATATAGTTCCTTTGAACTGAAAAGTGACTGCCCTTACCCGAAAAGAAGTCTTGCTTGTAGGAAGACGCAGAGCCTGGGATTTAAGTGCATTTCTGAAGGGAAACACACAGCATAGTTCTCATCCATGGATCACGCTCTGCTTTAGAGCGAGAAGCACACTCTTGCTTTCTAGAGTCTCTAATACAGCAGGAAATCTGAGTGTGCCCAGAACAAAAGAACGGTGTTTCCTGCACTTAGGGACCATATGTAGTCCAAATCTGCTTCTGAACCTGATACAAAGCACTGACCGTCTAACATCCAATGCTTGTCAGTTAAGATGGGAAACGTGTGAGCTTCATGAACGATGTAGTTCGTTTGAGCAGAAAAGTGACTGCCCTTACCTGAATTGAAGTCTTGCTTGTAGGAAGACTCAGAGCCTGGGATTTAACTCCATTTCTGAAGTAAAACACACAGCAGTATAATCATCCATTGATCACACTCTGCTTTAGAACAAGAAGCACGCTCTTGCTTTCTAGAGTCTCTAAGAAAGCAGGAAACGTGATTTTGCTGAGAATAAAATAATGGTGTTTCCTACACATACGGACATTATATAGTCTAAATCTGCTTCTGAAACTGATACAAAGCACTGGTCCTCTAACATCCAATGCTTGTCTGTTAAGATGAAAAACGTGTGAACTTCGTGAACGATGTAGTTCGTTTGAGCTGAAAAGTGACTGCCCTTACCTGAAACGATGTCTTGCCTGTAGGAAGACACAGAGCAAGGATTTAACTCCATTTCTGAAGGGAAACACACAGCATAGTTCTCATCCATGGATCACACTCTGCTTTAGAGCGAGAAGCACGTTCTTTCTTTCTAAAGTCTCTAAGACAGCAGGAAACGTGATTTTGCTGAGAATAAAAGAACGGTGTTTCCTACACATACGGACTATATGTAGTCCAAAACTTCTTCTGAAACTGATACAATGCACAGGTCCTCTAAAATCCAATGCTTGTCAGTTAAGATGATAATCGTGTGATCTTCGTTAACGATGTAGTTCGTTTGAGCAGAAAAGTGACTGCCCTTACCTGAAATGAAGTCTTGCTTGTAGGAAGACTCAGAGCCTGGGATTTAACTCCATTTCTGAAGTGAAACACACAGCAGTGTTCTCAACCATTGATGACTCTCTGCTTTAGAACAAGAAGCACGCTCTTGCTTTCTAGAGTCTCTAACACAGCAGGAAACGTGAGTGTGCTGAGAACAAAAGAACGGTGTTTCCTACACATACGGACCATATCTAGTCCAACTCTGCTTCTAAAACTCATACAAAGCACTGGTCCTCTAACATCCAATGCTTGTCAGTTAAGATGGGAAACGTGTGAGCTGCATGAACGATGTAGTTCCTTTGAACTGAAAAGTGACTACCCTTACCTGAAATGAAGTCTTGCTTGTAGGAAGACACAGAGCCTGGGATTTAACTCCATTTCTGAAGGGAAACATACAGCATAGTATTCATCCATGGATCACACTGTGGTTAGAGCGGGAAGCACACTCTTGCTTTCTAGACTCTCTAAGACAGCAGGAAACGTGAGTGTGCTGAGAACAAAAGAACAGTGTTTCCTACACATACGGACCATATCTAGTCCAAATATGTTTCTTAAACTGATACAAAGCACTGGTCCTCTAACATCCAATGCTTGTCTGTTAAGATGAGAAACGTGTGAGCTTTGTGAACGATATAGTTCCTTTGAACTGAAAAGTGACTGCTCTTACCTGAAAAGAAGTCTTGCTTGTAGGAAGACTCAGAGCCTGGGATTTAACTCCATTTCTGAAGGGAAACACACAGCATAGTTCTCATCCATGGATCACACTCTGCTTTAAAGTACGAAGCACACTCTTGCTTTCTAGAGTCTCTAAGACAGCAGGATATCGGAGTGTGCCCAGAACAAAAGAACGGTGTTTCCTACACATACGGACTATATGTAGTCCAAAATTTCTTCTGAAACTGATTGAGTGCACTGGTCCTCTAACATCCAATGCTTGTCAGTTAAGATGAGAAACGTGTGAGCTTCGTGAACGATGTAGTTCATTTGAGCAGAAAAGTGACTGCCCTCACCTGAAACGAAGTCTTGCTTGTAGGGAGACTCAGAGCCTGGGATTTAACTCCTTTTCTGAAGTGAAACACACAGCATAGTTTTCATCCATGGATCACACTCTGCTTTAGAACGAGAAGCACGCTCTTGCTTTCTAGAGTCTCTAAGACAGCAGGAAACGTGAGTGTGCTGAGAACAAAAGAACAGTGTTTCCTACACATACGGACCATATCTAGTCCAACTCTGCTTCTAAAACTGATAGACAGCACTGGTCCTCTAACATCCAATGCTTGTCAGTTAAGATGAGAAACGTGTGGGCTTCTGGAACGATGTAGTTCGTTTGAGCAGAAAAGTGACTGCCCTTACCTGAAACGAAGTCTTCCTTGTAGGAAGACTCAGAGCCTGGGATTTAACTCCATTTCTGAAGTGAAACACACAGCAGTGTTCTCAACCATTGATGACTCTCTGCTTTAGAACAAGAAGCACGCTCTTGCTTTCTAGATTCTCTAACACAGCAGGAAACGTGAGTGTGCTGAGAACAAAAGAACGGTGTTTCCTACACATACGGACCATATCTAGTCCAACTCTGCTTCTGAAACTCATACAAAGGACTGGTCCTCTAACATCCAATGCTTGTCAGTTAAGATGGGAAACGTGTGAGCTTCATGAACGATGTAGTTCCTTTGAACTGAAAAGTGACTACCCTTACCTGAAAAGAAGTCTTGCTTGTAGGAAGACACTAGCCTGGGATTTAACTCCATTTCTGAAGGGAAACACACAGCATAGTTCTCATCCATGGATCACACTCTGCTTTAGAGCGAGAAGCACACTCTTGTTTCTAGAGTCTCTAATACAGCAGGAAATCTGAGTGGGCCCAGAATAAAAGATTGGTGTTTCCTACACATACGGACAATATGTAGTCCAAATCTGCTTCTAAAACTGATACAAAGCACTGACCCTCTCACATCCAATGCTTGTCAGTTAAGATGGGAAACGTGTGAGCTTCATGAACGATGTAGTTCGTTTGAGCAGAAAAGTGACTGCCATTACCTGAAACGAAGTCTTGCTTGTAGGAAGACTCAGAGCCTGGGATTTTACTCCATTTCTGAAGTGAAACACACAGCGTAGTTCTCATCCATTGATTACACTCTGCTTTAAAGCAAGAAGCACACTCTTGCTTTCTAGAGTCTCTAATATAGCAGGAAACGTGATTTTGCTGAGAACAAAAGAACGGTGTTTCCTACACATACGGACATTATATAGTCCAACTCTGCTTCTGAAACTGATACAAAGCACTGGTCCTCTAACATCCAATGCTTGTCTGTTAAGGTGAGAAACGTGTGAGCTTCGTGAACGATGTAGTTCGTTTGAGCTGAAAAGTGACTGCCCTTACCTGAAACGAAGTCTTGCTTGTAGGAAGACTCAGAGCCTGGGATTTAACTCCATTTCTGAAGTGAAACACACAGCATAGTTCCCATCCATGGATCACACTCTGCTTTAAAGCACGAAGCACACTCTTGCTTTCTAGATTCTCTAAGACAGCAGGATATCGGAGTGTGCCCAGAACAAAAGAACGGTGTTTCCTACACATACAGACTATATGTAATCCAAAATTTCTTCTGAAACTGATTGAATGCACTGGTCCTCTAACATCCAATGCTTGTCAGTTAAGATGAGAAACGTGTGAGCTTCGTGAACGATGTAGTTCATTTGAGCAGAAAAGTGACTGCCCTCACCTGAAACGAAGTCTTGCTTGTAGGGAGACTCAGAGCCTGGGATTTAACTCCTTTTCTGAAGTGAAACACACAGCATAGTTTTCATCCATGGATCACACTCTGCTTTAGAACGAAAAGCACGCTCTTGCTTTCTAGAGTCTCTAAGACAGCAGGAAACGTGAGTGTGCTGAGAAAAAAAGAACAGTGTTTCCTACACATACGGACCATATCTAGTCCAACTCTGCTTCTGAAACTGATACACAGCACTGGTCCACTAACATCCAATGCTTGTCAGTTAAGATGAGAAACGTGTGGGCGTCTGGAACGATGTAGTTCGTTTGAGTAGAAAAGTGACTGCCCTTACCTGAAACGAAGTCTTGCTTGGAGGAAGACTCAGAGCCTGGGATTTAACTCCATTTCTGAAGTGAAATACACAGCATAGTTCTCATCCATGGATGACACTCTGCTTTAGAGC
Organism: Onychomys leucogaster; assembly: GCA_949786385.1. Classification (NCBI taxonomy): domain Eukaryota; kingdom Metazoa; phylum Chordata; class Mammalia; order Rodentia; family Cricetidae; genus Onychomys; species Onychomys leucogaster. The sequence goes on from CATKUP010000123.1 coordinate 1,064,499, forward strand.
AAGAAGCACGCTCTTGCTTTCTAGAGTCTCTAACACAGTAGGAAACGTGAGTGTGCTGAGAACAAATGATCGGTGTTTCCTACACATACGGACCATATCTAGTCCAACTCTGCTTCTGAAACTGATACAAAGCACTGACCCACTAACATCCAATGCGTGTCAGTTAAGATGTGAAACGTGTGAGCTTCATGAACGATGTAGTTCCTTTGAGCAGAAAAATGACAGCCCTTACATGAATTGAAGTCTTGCTTGTACGAAGACTCAGAGCCAGGGATTTAACTCCATTTCTGAATTGAAGCACACAGCAGTGTTCTCATCCATTGATCACACTCTGCTTTAGAATAAGAAGCGAACTCTTGCTTTTTAGAGTCTCTAAGACAGGAGGAAACGTGATTTTGCTGAGAACAAAAGAACGGAGTTTCCTACACATAGGGACCATATCTAGTCCAAATCTGCTTCTGAAACTGATACAAAGCACTGACCCTCTAACATCCAATGCTTGTCAGTTAAGATCGGAAACGTGTGAGCTTCATGAACGATGTAGTTCGTTTGAGCAGAAAAGTGACTGCCTTACCTGAATTGAAGTCTTGCTCGTAGGAAGACTCAGAGCCTGGGATTTAACTCCATTTCTGAAGGCAAACACACAGCATAGTTCTCATCCATGGATCACACTCTGCTTTAGAGCAAGATGCACGCTCTTGCTTTCTAGAGTCTCTAAGACAGCAGGAAAAGTGAGTGTGCCCAGAACAAAAGAACGTTGTTTCCTACACATACAGACTATATGTAGTCCAAAACTTCTTCTGAAACAGATAGAATGCACTGGTCCTCTAACATCCAATGCTTGTCAGTTAAGATGAGAAACGTGTGTGCTTCGTGAAAGATGTAGTTCGTTTGAGCAGAAAAGTGACTGCCCTTACCTGGAACGAAGTCTTGCTTGTAGGGAGACTCAGAGCCTGGGATTTAACTCCTTTTCTGAAGTGAAACACACAGCATAGTTCACATCCATGGATCACACTCTGCTTTAGAGCGAGAAGCACGCTCTTGCTTTTAGAGTCTCTAATATAGCAGGAAATCTGAGTGTGCCCAGAACAAAAGAACAGTGTTTCCTACACATACGGATCATATCTAGTCCAACTCTGCTTCTGAAACTGATACAAAGCACTGGTCCTCTAACATCCAATGCTTGTCTGTTAAGGTGAGAAACGTGTGAGCTCGTGAACGATGTAGTTCTTTTGAGCTGAAAAGTGACTGCCCTTACCAGAAACGAAGTCTTGCTTGGAGGAAGACTCAGAGCCTGGGATTTAACTCCATTTCTGAAGTGAAACACACAGCATAGTTCTCATCCATGGATCACACTCTGCTTTAGAGCAAGAAGCACACTCTTGCTTACTAGAGTCTCTAAGACAGCAGGAAATCTGAGTGTGCCCAAAACAAAAGAACGGTGTTTTCTACACATACAGACTATATGTAGTCCAAAACTTCTTCTGAAACTGATAGAATGCACTGGTCCTCTAACATCCAATGCTTGTCAGTTAAGATGAGAAACGTGTGAGCTTCGTGAAAGATGTAGTTCGTTTGAGCAGAAAAGTGACTGCCCTTACCTGAAACGAAGTCTTGCTTGTAGGGAGACTCAGAGCCTGGGATTTAACTCCTTTTCTGAAGTGAAACACACAGCATAGATTTCATCCATGGATCACACTCTGCTTTAGAACGAGAAGCACGCTCTTGCTTTCTAGAGTCTCTAAGACAGCAGGAAACGTGAGTGTGCTGAGAAGAAAATAACTGTGTTTCCTACACATATGGACCATATCCAGTCCAAATCTGCTTCTGAAACTGATATAAATCATTGACCCTCTAACATCCAATGCTTGTCAGTTAAGATGAGAAACGTGTGAGCTCTGTGAACGATGTAGTTCGTTTGAGCAGAAAAGCGACTGTCCTTACCTGAAACGAAGTCTTGCTTGTAGGAAGACTCAGAGCCTGGGATTTAACTCCATTTCTGAAGGCAAACACACAGCATAGTTCTCATCCATGGATCACACTCTGCTTTAGAGCGAGAAGCACGCTCTTGCTTTCTAGAGTCTCTAAGACAGCAGGAAACGTGAGTGAGCTGAGAACAAAAGAACGGTGTTTCCTACACTTATGGCCCATATCTAGTCCAACTCTGCTTCTGAAACTGATACACAGCACTGGTCCTCTAACATCCAATGCTTGTCAGTTAAGATGAGAAACGTGTGAGCTTCTGGAACGATGTAGTTCGTTTGAGCAGAAAAGTGACTGCCCTTACATGAAACGAAGTCTTGCTTGGAGGAAGACTCAGAGCCTGGGATTTAACTCCAATTCCGAAGTGAAACATACAGCATAGTTCTCATCCATGGATCACACTCTGCTTTAGAGCAAGAAGCACACTCTTGCTTTCTAGAGTCTCTAAGACAGTAGGAAATCTGAGTGTGCCCAGAACAAAAGAACGGTGTTTCCTACACATACGGAATATATGTAGTCCAAAACTTCTTCTGAAACTGATAGAATGCACTGGTCCTCTAACATCCAATGCTTGTCAGTAAAGATGAGAAACGTGTGAGCTCGTGAAAGATGTAGTTCGTTTGAGCAGAAAAGTGACTGCCCTTACCTGAAACGAAGTCTTGCTTGTAGGGAGACTCAGAGCATGGGATTTAACTCCTTTTCTGAAGTGAAACACACAGCATACTTTTCATCCATGGATCACACACTGCTTTAGAACGAGAAGCACGCTCTTGCTTTCTAGAGTCTCTAAGACAGCAGGAAACGTTAGTGTGCTGAGAACAAAAGAACAGTGTTTCCTACACATACGGACCATATCTAGTCCAAATCTGCTTCTTAAACTGATACAAAGCACTGGTCCTCTAACATCCAATGCTTGTCTGTTAAGATGAGAAACGTGTGAGCTTTGTGAACGATATAGTTCCTTTGAACTGAAAAGTGACTGCTCTTACCTGAAAAGAAGTCTTTCTTGTAGGAAGACACAGAGCCTGGGATTTAAGTCCATTTCTGAAGGGAAACACACAGCATAGTTCTCATCCATGGATCACACTCTGCTTTAGAGCAAGAAGCACACTCTTGCTTTCTAGAGTCTCTAAGAGAGCAGGAAATCTGAGTGTGCCCAGAACAAAAGAATGGTGTTTCCTACACATACGGACTATATGTAGTCCAAAACTTCTTCTGAAACTGAGAGAATGCACTGGTCCTCTAACATCCAATGCTTGTCAGTTAAGATGAGAAACGTGTGAGCTTCGTGAAAGATGTAGTTCGTTTGAGCAGAAAAGTGACTGCCCTTACCTGAAACGAAGTCTTGCTTGTAGGGAGACTCAGAGCCTGGGATTTAACTCCTTTTCTGAAGTGAAACACACAGCATAGTTTTCATCCATGGATCACACTCTGCTTTAGAAGGAGAAGCACGCTCTTGCTTTCTAGAGTCTCTAAGACAGCAGGAAACGTGAGTGTGCTGAGAAAAAAAACGGTGTTTCCTACACAGACTGACCATATCTAGTCCAAATCTGCTTCTTAAACTGATACAAAGCACTGGTCCTCTAACATCCTATGCTTGTCTGTTAAGATGAGAAACGTGTGAGCTTCATGAACGATGTAGTTCGTTTGAGCAGAAAAGTGACTGCCCTTACCTGAATTGAAGTCTTGCTTGTAGGAAGACTCAGAGCCTGGGATTTAACTCCATTTCTGAAGTAAAACACATAGTAGTGTAATCATCCATTGATCACACTCTGCTTTAGAACAAGAAGCACACTCTTGCTTTCTAGAGTCTCTAATACAGCAGGAAATGTGATTTTGCTGAGAACAAAAGAACGGTGTTTCCTACACATACGGACATTATATAGTCCAACTCTGCTTCTGAAACTGATACAAAGCACTGGTCCTCTAACATCCAATGCTTGTCTGTTAAGGTGAGAAACGTGTGAGCTTCGTGAACGATGTAGTTCGTTTGAGCTGAAAAGTGACTGCCCTTACCTGAATTGAAGTCTTGCTTGTAGGAAGACTCAGAGCCTGGGATTTAACTCCATTTCTGAAGGCAAACACACAGCATAGTTCTCATCCATGGATCACACTCTGCTTTAGAGCGAGAAGCACGCTCTTCCTTTCTAGAGTCTCTAAGACAGCAGGAAACGTGAGTGTGCTGAGAACAAAAGAACGGTGTTTCCTACACTTATGGGCCATATCTAGTCCAACTCTGCTTCTGAAACTGATACACAGCACTGGTCCTCTAACATCCAATGCTTGTCAGTTAAGATGAGAAACGTGTGAGCTTCGTGAACGATGTAGTTCGTTTGAGCAGAAAAGTGACTGCCCTTACCTGAAACGAAGTCTTGCTTGGAGGAAGACTCAGAGCCTGGGATTTAACTCCAATTCCGAAGTGAAACACACAGCATAGTTCTCATCCATGGATCACACTCTGCTTTAGAGCAAGAAGCACACTCTTGCTTTCTAGAGTCTCTAAGACAGCAGGAAATCTGAGTGTGCCCAGAACAAAAGAACGGTGTTTCCTACACATACGGACTATATGTAGTCTAAAACTTCTTCTGAAACTGATAGAATGCACTGGTCCTCTAACATCCAATGCTTGTCAGTTAAGATGAGAAACGTGTGAGCTTCGTGAAAGATGTAGTTCGTTTGAGCAGAAAAGTGACTGCCCTTACCTGAAACGAAGTCTTGCTTGTAGGGAGACTCAGAGCATGGGATTTAACTCCTTTTCTGAAGTGAAACACACAGCATACTTTTCATCCATGGATCACACACTGCTTTAGAACGAGAAGCACGCTCTTGCTTTCTAGAGTCTCTAAGACAGCAGGAAACGTTAGTGTGCTGAGAACAAAAGAACAGTGTTTCCTACACATACGGACCATATCTAGTCCAAATCTGCTTCTTAAACTGATACAAAGCACTGGTCCTCTAACATCCAATGCTTGTCTGTTAAGATGAGAAACGTGTGAGCTTTGTGAACGATATAGTTCCTTTGAACTGAAAAGTGACTGCTCTTACCTGAAAAGAAGTCTTTCTTGTAGGAAGACACAGAGCCTGGGATTTAAGTCCATTTCTGAAGGGAAACACACAGCATAGTTCTCATCCATGGATCACACTCTGCTTTAGAGCAAGAAGCACACTCTTGCTTTCTAGAGTCTCTAAGAGAGCAGGAAATCTGAGTGTGCCCAGAACAAAAGAATGGTGTTTCCTACACATACGGACTATATGTAGTCCAAAACTTCTTCTGAAACTGAGAGAATGCACTGGTCCTCTAACATCCAATGCTAGTCAGTTAAGATGAGAAACGTGTGAGCTTCGTGAAAGATGTAGTTCGTTTGAGCAGAAAAGTGACTGCCCTTACCTGAAACGAAGTCTTGCTTGTAGGGAGACTCAGAGCCTGGGATTTAACTCCTTTTCTGAAGTGAAACACACAGCATAGTTTTCATCCATGGATCACACTCTGCTTTAGAAGGAGAAGCACGCTCTTGCTTTCTAGAGTCTCTAAGACAGCAGGAAACGTGAGTGTGCTGAGAAAAAAAACGGTGTTTCCTACACAGACTGACCATATCTAGTCCAAATCTGCTTCTTAAACTGATACAAAGCACTGGTCCTCTAACATCCTATGCTTGTCTGTTAAGATGAGAAACGTGTGAGCTTCATGAACGATGTAGTTCGTTTGAGCAGAAAAGTGACTGCCCTTACCTGAATTGAAGTCTTGCTTGTAGGAAGACTCAGAGCCTGGGATTTAACTCCATTTCTGAAGTAAAACACATAGTAGTGTAATCATCCATTGATCACACTCTGCTTTAGAACAAGAAGCACACTCTTGCTTTCTAGAGTCTCTAATACAGCAGGAAATGTGATTTTGCTGAGAACAAAAGAACGGTGTTTCCTACACATACGGACATTATATAGTCCAACTCTGCTTCTGAAACTGATACAAAGCACTGGTCCTCTAACATCCAATGCTTGTCTGTTAAGGTGAGAAACGTGTGAGCTTCGTGAACGATGTAGTTCGTTTGAGCTGAAAAGTGACTGCCCTTACCTGAATTGAAGTCTTGCTTGTAGGAAGACTCAGAGCCTGGGATTTAACTCCATTTCTGAAGGCAAACACACAGCATAGTTCTCATCCATGGATCACACTCTGCTTTAGAGCGAGAAGCACGCTCTTCCTTTCTAGAGTCTCTAAGACAGCAGGAAACGTGAGTGTGCTGAGAACAAAAGAACGGTGTTTCCTACACTTATGGGCCATATCTAGTCCAACTCTGCTTCTGAAACTGATACACAGCACTGGTCCTCTAACATCCAATGCTTGTCAGTTAAGATGAGAAACGTGTGAGCTTCGTGAACGATGTAGTTCGTTTGAGCAGAAAAGTGACTGCCCTTACCTGAAACGAAGTCTTGCTTGGAGGAAGACTCAGAGCCTGGGATTTAACTCCAATTCCGAAGTGAAACACACAGCATAGTTCTCATCCATGGATCACACTCTGCTTTAGAGCAAGAAGCACACTCTTGCTTTCTAGAGTCTCTAAGACAGCAGGAAATCTGAGTGTGCCCAGAACAAAAGAACGGTGTTTCCTACACATACGGACTATATGTAGTCTAAAACTTCTTCTGAAACTGATAGAATGCACTGGTCCTCTAACATCCAATGCTTGTCAGTTAAGATGAGAAACGTGTGAGCTTCGTGAAAGATGTAGTTCGTTTGAGCAGAAAAGTGACTGCCCTTACCTGAAACGAAGTCTTGCTTGTAGGGAGACTCAGAGCCTGGGATTTAACTCCTTTTCTGAAGTGAAACACACAGCATAGTTTTCATCCATGGATCACACTCTGCTTTAGAACGAGAAGCACGCTCTTGCTTTCTAGAGTCTCTAAGACAGCAGGAAACGTGAGTGTGCTGAGAACAAAAGAATGGTGTTTCCTACACATACAGACCATATCTAGTCCAAATCTGCTTCTTAAACTGATACAAACACTGGTCCTCTAACATCCAATGCTTTTCTGTTAAGATGAGAAACGTGTGACCTTTGTGAATGATATAGTTCCTTTGAACTGAAAAGTGACTGCCCTTACCCGAAAAGAAGTCTTGCTTGTAGGAAGACACAGAGCCTGGGATTTACGTCCATTTCTGAAGGGAAACACACAGCATAGTTCTCATCCATTGATCACGCTCTGCTTTAGAGCGAGAAGCACACTCTTGCTTTCTAGAGTCTCTAATACAGCAGGAAATCTGAGTGTGCCCAGAACAAAAGAACGGTGTTTCCTACACGTAGGGACCATATGTAGTCCAAATCTGCTTCTGAACCTGATACAAAGCACTGACCGTCTAACATCCAATGCTTGTCAGTTAAGATGGGAAACGTGTGAGCTTCATGAACGATGTAGTTCGTTTGAGCAGAAAAGTGACTGCCCTTACCTGAATTGAAGTCTTGCTTGTAGGAAGACTCAGAGCCTGGGATTTAACTCCATTTCTGAAGTAAAACACACAGCAGTATAATCATCCATTGATCACACTCTGCTTTAGAACAAGAAGCACGCTCTTGCTTTCTAGAGTCTCTAAGAATGCAGGAAACGTGATTTTGCTGAGAATAAAAGAATGGTGTTTCCTACACATACAGACACTATATAGTCTAACTCTGCTTCTGAAACTGATACAAAGCACTGGTCCTCTAACATCCAATGCTTGTCTGTTAAGATGAGAAACGTGTGAGCTTCATGAACGATGTAGTTCGTTTGAGCTGAAAAGTGACTGCCCTTACCTGAAACGAAGTCTTGCCTGTAGGAAGACACAGAACAAGGATTAAACTCCATTTCTGTAGGCAAACATACAGCATAGTTCTCATCCATGGATCACACTCTGCTTTAGAGCGAGAAGCACGTTCTTTCTTTCTAAAGTCTCTAAGACAGCAGGAAATCTGAGTGTGCCCAGAAGAAAAGAACGGTGTTTCCTACACATACGGACTATATGTAGTCCAAAACTTCTTCTGAAACTGATACAATGCACAGGTCCTCTAAAATCCAATGCTTGTCAGTTAAGATGGGAAACGTGTGAGCTTCATGAACGATGTAGTTCCTTTGAACTGAAAAGTGACTACCCTTACCTGAAACGAAGTCTTGCTTGTAGGAAGACACAGAGCCTGGGATTTAACTCCATTTCTGAAGGGAAACACACAGGACAGTATTCATCCATGGATCACACTGTGGTTAGAGCGAGAAGCACACTCTTGCTTTCTAGAGTCTCTAAGACAGCAGGAAATTTGAGTGTGCCCAGAACAATAGAACGGTGTTTCCTACACATATGGACCATATCCAGTCCAAATCTGCTTCTGAAACTGATATAAATCATTGACCCTCTAACATCCAATGCTTGTCAGTTAAGATGAGAAACGTGTGAGCTCTGTGAACGATGTAGTTCGTTTGAGCAGAAAAGCGACTGTCCTTACCTGAAACGAAGTCTTGCTTGTAGGAAGACTCAGAGCCTGGGATTTAACTCCATTTCTGAAGGCAAACACACAGCATAGTTCTCATCCATGGATCACACTCTGCTTTAGAGCGAGAAGCACGCTCTTGCTTTCTAGACTCTCTAAGACAGCAGGAATCGTGAGTGTGCTGAGAACAAAAGAACGGTGTTTCCTACACATACGGACCATATCTAGTCCAACTCATCTTCTGAAACTGATACAAAGCACTGGTCCTCTAACATCCAATGCTTGTCAGTTAAGATGGGAAACGTGTGAGCTTCATGAACGATGTAGTTCGTTTGAGCAGAAAAGTGACTGCCCTTACCTTAAACGAAGTCTTGCTTGTACGAAGACTCAGAGCCTGGGATTTAACTCCGTTTCTGAATTGAAACACACAGCAGTGTTCTCATCCATTGATCACACTCTGCTTTAGAATAAGAAGCACGCTCTTGCTTTTTAGAGTCTCTAAGAGAGGAGGAAACGTGATTTTGCTGAGAACAAAAGAACGGAGTTTCCTACACATACAGACCATATCTAGTCCAAATCTGCTTCTGAAACTGATACAAAGCACTGACTCTCTAACATCCAATGCTTGTCAGTTAAGATGGGAAACGTGTGAGCTTCATGAACGATGTAGTACGTTTGAGCAGAAAAGTGACTGCCTTACCTGAATTGAAGTCTTGCTTGTAGGAAGACTCAGAGCCTGGGATTTAACTCCTTTTCTGAAGGCAAACACACAGCATAGTTCTCATCCATGGATCACACTCTGCTTTAGAGCGAGAAGCACGCTCTTGCATTCTAGAGTCTCTAAGACAGCAGGAAACGTGAGTGTGCTGAGAACAAAAGAACAGTGTTTCCTACACATACGGACCATATCTAGTCCAAATCTGTTTCTTAAACTGATACAAAGCACTGGTCCTCTAACATCCAATGCTTGTCTGTTAAGATGAGAAACGTGTGAGCTTTGTGAACGATATAGTTCCTTTGAACTGAAAAGTGACTGCTCTTACCTGAAAAGAAGTCTTGCTTGTCGGAAGACACAGAGCCTGGGATTTAACTCCATTTCTGAAGGGAAACACACAGCATAGTTCTCATCCATGGATCACACTCTGCTTTAGAGCAAGAAGCACACTCTTGCTTTCTAGAGTCTCTAAGACAGCAGTTAACGTGAGTGTGCCCAGAACAAAAGACCGAGGTTTCCTACACATATGGATCATATGTAGTCCAACTCTGCTTCTGAAACTGATACAAAGCACTGACCCTTTAACATCCAATGCTTGTCAGTTAAGATGAGAAACCCGTGAGCTCAGTGAACGATGGAGTTCATTTGAGCTGAAAAGTGCCTGCCCTTACCTGAATCAAAGTCTTGCTTGTAGGAAGACTCAGAGCCTGGGATTTAAGTCCATATCTGAATGGAAACACACAGCATAGTTCTCATCCATGGATCACACTCTGCTTTAGAGCGAGAAGCACACTCTTGCTTTCTAGAGTCTCTAATACAACAGGAAATCTGAGTGGGCCCAGAATAAAAGATTGGTGTTTCCTACACATACGGACAATATGTAGTCCAAATCTGCTTCTAAAACTGATACAAAACACTGACCCTCTAACATCCAATGCTTGTCAGTTAAGATGGGAAACGTGTGAGCTTCATGAACGATGTAGTTCGTTTGAGCAGAAAAGTGACTGCCATTACCTGAAACGAAGTCTTGCTTGTAGGAAGACTCAGAGCCTGGGATTTTACTCCATTTCTGAAGTGAAACACACAGCATAGTTCTCATCCATTGATCACACTCTGCTTTAAAGCAAGAAGCACACTCTTGCTTTCTAGAGTCTCTAATACAGCAGGAAACGTGATTTTGCTGAGAACAAAGGAACGGTGTTTCCTACACATACGGACATTATATAGTCCAACTCTGCTTCTGAAACTGATACAAAGCACTGGTCCTCTAACATCCAATGCTTGTCTGTTAAGGTGAGAAACGTGTGAGCTTCGTGAACGATGTAGTTCGTTTGAGCTGAAAAGTGACTGCCCTTACCTGAAACGAAGTCTTGCTTGTAGGAAGACTCAGAGCCTGGGATTTAACTCCATTTCTGAAGGCAAACACACAGCATAGTTCTCATCCATGGATCACACTCTGCTTTAGAGCGAGAAGCACGCTCTTGCTTTCTAGAGTCTCTAAGACAGCAGGAAACGTGAGTGTGCTGAGAACAAAAGAACGGTGTTTCCTATACTTATGGACCATATCTAGTCCAACTCTGCTTCTGAAACTGATACACAGCACTGGTCCTCTAACATCCAATGCTTGTCAGTTAAGATGAGAAACGTGTGGGCTTCTGGAACGATGTAGTTCGTTTGAGCAGAAAAGTGACTGCCCTTACCTGAAACGAAGTCTTGCTTGGAGGAAGACTCAGAGCCTGGGATTTAAGTCCATTTCTGAAGGGAAACACACAGCATAGTTCTCATCCATGGATCACACTCTGCTTTAGAGCAAGAAGCACACTCTTGCTTTCTAGAGTCTCTAAGACAGCAGGAAATCTGAGTGTGCCCAGAACAAAAGAACGGTGTTTCCTACAACGGACTATATGTAGTCCAAAACTTCTTCTGAAACTGATAGAATGCACTGGTCCTCTAACATCCAATGCTTGTCAGTTAAGATGAGAAACGTGTGAGCTTCGTGAAAGATGTAGTTCGTTTTAGCAGAAAAGTGACTGCCCTTACCTGAAACGAAGTCTTGCTTGTAGGGAGACTCAGAGCCTGGGATTTAACTCCTTTTCTGAAGTGAAACACACAGCATAGTTTTCATCCATGGATCACACTCTGCTTTAGAACGAGAAGCACGCTCTTGCTTTCTAGAGTCTCTAAGACAGCAGGAAACGTGAGTGTGCTGAGAACAAAAGAATGGTCTTTCCTACACATACGGACCATATCTAGTCCAAATCTGCTTCTTAAACTGATACAAAGCACTGGTCCTCTAACATCCAATGCTTGTCTGTTAAGATGAGAAACGTGTGAGCTTTGTGAACGATATAGTTCCTTTGAACTGAAAAGTGACTGCTCTTACCTGAAAAGAAGTCTTGCTTGTAGGAAGACACAGAGCCTGGGATTTAAGTCCATTTCTGAAGGGAAACACACAGCATAGTTCTCATCCATGGATCACACTCTGCTTTAGAGCAAGAAGCACACTCTTGCTTTCTAGAGTCTCTAATACAGCAGGAAATCTGAGTGTGCCCAGAACAAAAGAACGGTGTTTCCTACACATACGGACCATATCTAGTCCAACTCTGCTTCTGAAACTGATACAAAGCACTGACCCACTAACATCCAATGCTTGTCAGTTAAGATGGGAAACGTGTGAGCTTCATGAACGATGTAGTTCCTTTGAGCAGAAAAATGACAGCCCTTACATGAATTGAAGTCTTGCTTGTAGGAAGACTCAGAGCCTGGGATTTAACTCCATTTGTGAAGTAAAACACACAGCAGTGTAAACATCCATTGATCACACTCTGCTTTAGAACAAGAAGCACGCTCTTGCTTTCTAGAGTCTCTAATACGGCAGGAAACGTGATTTTGCTGAGAACAAAAGAACGGTGTTTCCTACACATACGACATTATATAGTCCAACTCTGCTTCTGAAACTGATACAAAGCACTGGTCCTCTAACATCCAATGCTTGTCTGTTAAGGTGAGAAACGTGTGAGCTTCGTGAACGATGTAGTTCGTTTGAACTGAAAAGTGACTGCCCTTACCTGAAACGAAGTCTTGCTTGTAGGAAGACTCAGAGCCTGGGATTTAACTCCATTTCTCAAGGCAAACACACAGCATAGTTCTCATCCATGGATCACACTCTGCTTTAGAGCGAGAAGCACGCTATTGCTTTCTAGAGTCTCTAAGACAGCAGGAAACGTGAGTGTGCTGAGAACAAAAGAATGGTGTTTCCTACACTTATGGACCATATCTAGTCCAACTCTGCTTCTGAAACTGATACACAGCACTGGTCCTCTAACATCCAATGCTTGTCAGTTAAGATGAGAAACGTGTGAGCTTCTGGAACGATGTAGTTCGTTTGAGCCGAAAAGTGACTGCCCTTACCTGAAACGAAGTCTTGCTTGGAGGAAGACTCAGAGCCTGGGATTTAACTCCATTTCTGAAGTGAAACACACAGCATAGTTCTCATCCATGGATCACACTCTGCTTTAGAGCAAGAAGCACACTCTTGCTTTCTAGAGTCTCTAAGACAGCAGGAAATCTGAGTGTGCCCAGAACAAAAGAACGGTGTTTCCTACACATACGGACTATATGTAGTCTAAAACTTCTTCTGAAACTGATAGAATGCACTGGTCCTCTAACATCCAATGCTTGTCAGTTAAGATGAGAAACGTGTGAGCTTCGTGAAAGATGTAGTTCGTTTGAGCAGAAAAGTGACTGCCCTTACCTGAAACGAAGTCTTGCTTGTAGGGAGACTCAGAGCCTGGGATTTAACTCCTTTTCTGAAGTGAAACACACAGCATAGTTTTCATCAATGGATCACACTCTGCTTTAGAACGAGAAGCACGCTCTTGCTTTCTAGAGTCTCTAAGACAGCAGGAAACGTGAGTGTGCTGAGAACAAAAGAATGGTCTTTCCTACACATACGGACCATATCTAGTCCAAATCTGCTTCTTAAACTGATACAAACACTGGTCCTCTAACATCCAATGCTTTTCTGTTAAGATGAGAAACGTGTGAGCTTTGTGAATGACATAGTTCCTTTGAACTGAAAAGTGACTGCCCTTACCCGAAAAGAAGTCTTGCTTGTAGGAAGACGCAGAGCCTGGGATTTAAGTGCATTTCTGAAGGGAAACACACAGCATAGTTCTCATCCATGGATCACGCTCTGCTTTAGAGCGAGAAGCACACTCTTGCTTTCTAGAGTCTCTAATACAGCAGGAAATCTGAGTGTGCCCAGAACAAAAGAACGGTGTTTCCTGCACTTAGGGACCATATGTAGTCCAAATCTGCTTCTGAACCTGATACAAAGCACTGACCGTCTAACATCCAATGCTTGTCAGTTAAGATGGGAAACGTGTGAGCTTCATGAACGATGTAGTTCGTTTGAGCAGAAAAGTGACTGCCCTTACCTGAATTGAAGTCTTGCTTGTAGGAAGACTCAGAGCCTGGGATTTAACTCCATTTCTGAAGTAAAACACACAGCAGTATAATCATCCATTGATCACACTCTGCTTTAGAACAAGAAGCACGCTCTTGCTTTCTAGAGTCTCTAAGAATGCAGGAAACGTGATTTTGCTGAGAATAAAAGAATGGTGTTTCCTACACATACAGACACTATATAGTCTAACTCTGCTTCTGAAACTGATACAAAGCACTGGTCCTCTAACATCCAATGCTTGTCTGTTAAGATGAGAAACGTGTGAGCTTCATGAACGATGTAGTTCGTTTGAGCTGAAAAGTGACTGCCCTTACCTGAAACGAAGTCTTGCCTGTAGGAAGACACAGAACAAGGATTAAACTCCATTTCTGAAGGCAAACACACAGCATAGTTCTCATCCATGGATCACACTCTGCTTTAGAGCGAGAAGCACGTTCTTTCTTTCTAAAGTCTCTAAGACAGCAGGAAATCTGAGTGTGCCCAGAAGAAAAGAACGGTGTTTCCTACACATACGGACTATATGTAGTCCAAAACTTCTTCTGAAACTGATATAAATCATTGACCCTCTAACATCCAATGCTTGTCAGTTAAGATGAGAAACGTGTGAGCTCTGTGAACGATGTAGTTCGTTTGAGCAGAAAAGCGACTGTCCTTACCTGAAACGAAGTCTTGCTTGTAGGAAGACTCAGAGCCTGGGATTTAACTCCATTTCTGAAGGCAAACACACAGCATAGTTCTCATCCATGGATCACACTCTGCTTTAGAGCGAGAAGCACGCTCTTGCTTTCTAGACTCTCTAAGACAGCAGGAATCGTGAGTGTGCTGAGAACAAAAGAACGGTGTTTCCTACACATACGGACCATATCTAGTCCAACTCATCTTCTGAAACTGATACAAAGCACTGGTCCTCTAACATCCAATGCTTGTCAGTTAAGATGGGAAACGTGTGAGCTTCATGAACGATGTAGTTCGTTTGAGCAGAAAAGTGACTGCCCTTACCTTAAACGAAGTCTTGCTTGTACGAAGACTCAGAGCCTGGGATTTAACTCCGTTTCTGAATTGAAACACACAGCAGTGTTCTCATCCATTGATCACACTCTGCTTTAGAATAAGAAGCACGCTCTTGCTTTTTAGAGTCTCTAAGAGAGGAGGAAACGTGATTTTGCTGAGAACAAAAGAACGGAGTTTCCTACACATACAGACCATATCTAGTCCAAATCTGCTTCTGAAACTGATACAAAGCACTGACTCTCTAACATCCAATGCTTGTCAGTTAAGATGGGAAACGTGTGAGCTTCATGAACGATGTAGTACGTTTGAGCAGAAAAGTGACTGCCTTACCTGAATTGAAGTCTTGCTTGTAGGAAGACTCAGAGCCTGGGATTTAACTCCTTTTCTGAAGGCAAACACACAGCATAGTTCTCATCCATGGATCACACTCTGCTTTAGAGCGAGAAGCACGCTCTTGCATTCTAGAGTCTCTAAGACAGCAGGAAACGTGAGTGTGCTGAGAACAAAAGAACAGTGTTTCCTACACATACGGACCATATCTAGTCCAAATATGTTTCTTAAACTGATACAAAGCACTGGTCCTCTAACATCCAATGCTTGTCTGTTAAGATGAGAAACGTGTGAGCTTTGTGAACGATATAGTTCCTTTGAACTGAAAAGTGCCTGCTCTTACCTGAAAAGAAGTCTTGCTTGTCGGAAGACACAGAGCCTGGGATTTAACTCCATTTCTGAAGGGAAACACACAGCATAGTTCTCATCCATGGATCACACTCTGCTTTAGAGCAAGAAGCACACTCTTGCTTTCTAGAGTCTCTAAGACAGCAGGAAACGTGAGTGTGCCCAGAACAAAAGACCGAGGTTTCCTACACATATGGATCATATGTAGTCCAACTCTGCTTCTGAAACTGATACAAAGCACTGACCCTTTAACATCCAATGCTTGTCAGTTAAGATGAGAAACCCGTGAGCTCAGTGAACGATGGAGTTCATTTGAGCTGAAAAGTGCCTGCCCTTACCTGAATCAAAGTCTTGCTTGTAGGAAGACTCAGAGCCTGGGATTTAAGTCCATATCTGAATGGAAACACACAGCATAGTTCTCATCCATGGATCACACTCTGCTTTAGAGCGAGAAGCACACTCTTGCTTTCTAGAGTCTCTAATACAACAGGAAATCTGAGTGGGCCCAGAATAAAAGATTGGTGTTTCCTACACATACGGACAATATGTAGTCCAAATCTGCTTCTAAAACTGATACAAAACACTGACCCTCTAACATCCAATGCTTGTCAGTTAAGATGGGAAACGTGTGAGCTTCATGAACGATGTAGTTCGTTTGAGCAGAAAAGTGACTGCCATTACCTGAAACGAAGTCTTGCTTGTAGGAAGACTCAGAGCCTGGGATTTTACTCCATTTCTGAAGTGAAACACACAGCATAGTTCTCATCCATTGATCACACTCTGCTTTAAAGCAAGAAGCACACTCTTGCTTTCTAGAGTCTCTAATACAGCAGGAAACGTGATTTTGCTGAGAACAAAGGAACGGTGTTTCCTACACATACGGACATTATATAGTCCAACTCTGCTTCTGAAACTGATACAAAGCACTGGTCCTCTAACATCCAATGCTTGTCTGTTAAGGTGAGAAACGTGTGAGCTTCGTGAACGATGTAGTTCGTTTGAGCTGAAAAGTGACTGCCCTTACCTGAAACGAAGTCTTGCTTGTAGGAAGACTCAGAGCCTGGGATTTAACTCCATTTCTGAAGGCAAACACACAGCATAGTTCTCATCCATGGATCACACTCTGCTTTAGAGCGAGAAGCACGCTCTTGCTTTCTAGAGTCTCTAAGACAGCAGGAAACGTGAGTGTGCTGAGAACAAAAGAACGGTGTTTCCTATACTTATGGACCATATCTAGTCCAACTCTGCTTCTGAAACTGATACACAGCACTGGTCCTCTAACATCCAATGCTTGTCAGTTAAGATGAGAAACGTGTGGGCTTCTGGAACGATGTAGTTCGTTTGAGCAGAAAAGTGACTGCCCTTACCTGAAACGAAGTCTTGCTTGGAGGAAGACTCAGAGCCTGGGATTTAAGTCCATTTCTGAAGGGAAACACACAGCATAGTTCTCATCCATGGATCACACTCTGCTTTAGAGCAAGAAGCACACTCTTGCTTTCTAGAGTCTCTAAGACAGCAGGAAATCTGAGTGTGCCCAGAACAAAAGAACGGTGTTTCCTACAACGGACTATATGTAGTCCAAAACTTCTTCTGAAACTGATAGAATGCACTGGTCCTCTAACATCCAATGCTTGTCAGTTAAGATGAGAAACGTGTGAGCTTCGTGAAAGATGTAGTTCGTTTTAGCAGAAAAGTGACTGCCCTTACCTGAAACGAAGTCAGGCTTGTAGGGAGACTCAGAGCCTGGGATTTAACTCCTTTTCTGAAGTGAAACACACAGCATAGTTTTCATCCATAGATCACACTCTGCTTTAGAACGAGAAGCACGCTCTTGCTTTCTAGAGTCTCTAAGACAGCAGGAAACGTGAGTGTGCTGAGAACAAAAGAATGGTCTTTCCTACACATACGGACCATATCTAGTCCAAATCTGCTTCTTAAACTGATACAAAGCACTGGTCCTCTAACATCCAATGCTTGTCTGTTAAGATGAGAAACGTGTGAGCTTTGTGAACGATATAGTTCCTTTGAACTGAAAAGTGACTGCTCTTACCTGAAAAGAAGTCTTGCTTGTAGGAAGACACAGAGCCTGGGATTTAAGTCCATTTCTGAAGGGAAACACACAGCATAGTTCTCATCCATGGATCACACTCTGCTTTAGAGCAAGAAGCACACTCTTGCTTTCTAGAGGCTCTAAGACAGCAGGAAATCTGAGTGTGCCCAGAACAAAAGAACGGTGTTTCCTACACATACGGACCATATCTAGTCCAACTCTGCTTCTGAAACTGATACAAAGCACTGACCCACTAACATCCAATGCTTGTCAGTTAAGATGGGAAACGTGTGAGCTTCATGAACGATGTAGTTCCTTTGAGCAGAAAAATGACAGCCCTTACATGAATTGAAGTCTTGCTTGTAGGAAGACTCAGAGCCTGGGATTTAACTCCATTTGTGAAGTAAAACACACAGCAGTGTAATCATCCATTGATCACACTCTGCTTTAGAACAAGAAGCACGCTCTTGCTTTCTAGAGTCTCTAATACGGCAGGAAACGTGATTTTGCTGAGAACAAAAGAACGGTGTTTCCTACACATTCGGACATTATATAGTCCAACTCTGCTTCTGAAACTGATACAAAGCACTGGTCCTCTAACATCCAATGCTTGTCTGTTAAGGTGAGAAACGTGTGAGCTTCGTGAACGATGTAGTTCGTTTGAACTGAAAAGTGACTGCCCTTACCTGAAACGAAGTCTTGCTTGTAGGAAGACTCAGAGCCTGGGATTTAACTCCATTTCTCAAGGCAAACACACAGCATAGTTCTCATCCATGGATCACACTCTGCTTTAGAGCGAGAAGCACGCTATTGCTTTCTAGAGTCTCTAAGACAGCAGGAAACGTGAGTGTGCTGAGAACAAAAGAATGGTGTTTCCTACACTTATGGACCATATCTAGTCCAACTCTGCTTCTGAAACTGATACACAGCACTGGTCCTCTAACATCCAATGCTTGTCAGTTAAGATGAGAAACGTGTGAGCTTCTGGAACGATGTAGTTCGTTTGAGCCGAAAAGTGACTGCCCTTACCTGAAACGAAGTCTTGCTTGGAGGAAGACTCAGAGCCTGGGATTTAACTCCATTTCTGAAGTGAAACACACAGCATAGTTCTCATCCATGGATCACACTCTGCTTTAGAGCAAGAAGCACACTCTTGCTTTCTAGAGTCTCTAAGACAGCAGGAAATCTGAGTGTGCCCAGAACAAAAGAACGGTGTTTCCTACACATACGGACTATATGTAGTCTAAAACTTCTTCTGAAACTGATAGAATGCACTGGTCCTCTAACATCCAATGCTTGTCAGTTAAGATGAGAAACGTGTGAGCTTCGTGAAAGATGTAGTTCGTTTGAGCAGAAAAGTGACTGCCCTTACCTGAAACGAAGTCTTGCTTGTAGGGAGACTCAGAGCCTGGGATTTAACTCCTTTTCTGAAGTGAAACACACAGCATAGTTTTCATCAATGGATCACACTCTGCTTTAGAACGAGAAGCACGCTCTTGCTTTCTAGAGTCTCTAAGACAGCAGGAAACGTGAGTGTGCTGAGAACAAAAGAATGGTCTTTCCTACACATACGGACCATATCTAGTCCAAATCTGCTTCTTAAACTGATACAAACACTGGTCCTCTAACATCCAATGCTTTTCTGTTAAGATGAGAAACGTGTGAGCTTTGTGAATGACATAGTTCCTTTGAACTGAAAAGTGACTGCCCTTACCCGAAAAGAAGTCTTGCTTGTAGGAAGACGCAGAGCCTGGGATTTAAGTGCATTTCTGAAGGGAAACACACAGCATAGTTCTCATCCATGGATCACGCTCTGCTTTAGAGCGAGAAGCACACTCTTGCTTTCTAGAGTCTCTAATACAGCAGGAAATCTGAGTGTGCCCAGAACAAAAGAACGGTGTTTCCTGCACTTAGGGACCATATGTAGTCCAAATCTGCTTCTGAACCTGATACAAAGCACTGACCGTCTAACATCCAATGCTTGTCAGTTAAGATGGGAAACGTGTGAGCTTCATGAACGATGTAGTTCGTTTGAGCAGAAAAGTGACTGCCCTTACCTGAATTGAAGTCTTGCTTGTAGGAAGACTCAGAGCCTGGGATTTAACTCCATTTCTGAAGTAAAACACACAGCAGTATAATCATCCATTGATCACACTCTGCTTTAGAACAAGAAGCACGCTCTTGCTTTCTAGAGTCTCTAAGAATGCAGGAAACGTGATTTTGCTGAGAATAAAAGAATGGTGTTTCCTACACATACAGACACTATATAGTCTAACTCTGCTTCTGAAACTGATACAAAGCACTGGTCCTCTAACATCCAATGCTTGTCTGTTAAGATGAGAAACGTGTGAGCTTCATGAACGATGTAGTTCGTTTGAGCTGAAAAGTGACTGCCCTTACCTGAAACGAAGTCTTGCCTGTAGGAAGACACAGAACAAGGATTAAACTCCATTTCTGAAGGCAAACACACAGCATAGTTCTCATCCATGGATCACACTCTGCTTTAGAGCGAGAAGCACGTTCTTTCTTTCTAAAGTCTCTAAGACAGCAGGAAATCTGAGTGTGCCCAGAAGAAAAGAACGGTGTTTCCTACACATACGGACTATATGTAGTCCAAAACTTCTTCTGAAACTGATACAATGCACAGGTCCTCTAAAATCCAATGCTTGTCAGTTAAGATGGGAAACGTGTGAGCTTCATGAACGATGTAGTTCCTTTGAACTGAAAAGTGACTACCCTTACCTGAAACGAAGTCTTGCTTGTAGGAAGACACAGAGCCTGGGATTTAACTCCATTTCTGAAGGGAAACACACAGGACAGTATTCATCCATGGATCACACTGTGGTTAGAGCGAGAAGCACACTCTTGCTTTCTAGAGTCTCTAAGACAGCAGGAAATTTGAGTGTGCCCAGAACAATAGAACGGTGTTTCCTACACATATGGACCATATCCAGTCCAAATCTGCTTCTGAAACTGATATAAATCATTGACCCTCTAACATCCAATGCTTGTCAGTTAAGATGAGAAACGTGTGAGCTCTGTGAACGATGTAGTTCGTTTGAGCAGAAAAGCGACTGTCCTTACCTGAAACGAAGTCTTGCTTGTAGGAAGACTCAGAGCCTGGGATTTAACTCCATTTCTGAAGGCAAACACACAGCATAGTTCTCATCCATGGATCACACTCTGCTTTAGAGCGAGAAGCACGCTCTTGCTTTCTAGACTCTCTAAGACAGCAGGAATCGTGAGTGTGCTGAGAACAAAAGAACGGTGTTTCCTACACATACGGACCATATCTAGTCCAACTCATCTTCTGAAACTGATACAAAGCACTGGTCCTCTAACATCCAATGCTTGTCAGTTAAGATGGGAAACGTGTGAGCTTCATGAACGATGTAGTTCGTTTGAGCAGAAAAGTGACTGCCCTTACCTTAAACGAAGTCTTGCTTGTACGAAGACTCAGAGCCTGGGATTTAACTCCGTTTCTGAATTGAAACACACAGCAGTGTTCTCATCCATTGATCACACTCTGCTTTAGAATAAGAAGCACGCTCTTGCTTTTTAGAGTCTCTAAGAGAGGAGGAAACGTGATTTTGCTGAGAACAAAAGAACGGAGTTTCCTACACATACAGACCATATCTAGTCCAAATCTGCTTCTGAAACTGATACAAAGCACTGACTCTCTAACATCCAATGCTTGTCAGTTAAGATGGGAAACGTGTGAGCTTCATGAACGATGTAGTACGTTTGAGCAGAAAAGTGACTGCCTTACCTGAATTGAAGTCTTGCTTGTAGGAAGACTCAGAGCCTGGGATTTAACTCCTTTTCTGAAGGCAAACACACAGCATAGTTCTCATCCATGGATCACACTCTGCTTTAGAGCGAGAAGCACGCTCTTGCATTCTAGAGTCTCTAAGACAGCAGGAAACGTGAGTGTGCTGAGAACAAAAGAACAGTGTTTCCTACACATACGGACCATATCTAGTCCAAATATGTTTCTTAAACTGATACAAAGCACTGGTCCTCTAACATCCAATGCTTGTCTGTTAAGATGAGAAACGTGTGAGCTTTGTGAACGATATAGTTCCTTTGAACTGAAAAGTGCCTGCTCTTACCTGAAAAGAAGTCTTGCTTGTCGGAAGACACAGAGCCTGGGATTTAACTCCATTTCTGAAGGGAAACACACAGCATAGTTCTCATCCATGGATCACACTCTGCTTTAGAGCAAGAAGCACACTCTTGCTTTCTAGAGTCTCTAAGACAGCAGGAAACGTGAGTGTGCCCAGAACAAAAGACCGAGGTTTCCTACACATATGGATCATATGTAGTCCAACTCTGCTTCTGAAACTGATACAAAGCACTGACCCTTTAACATCCAATGCTTGTCAGTTAAGATGAGAAACCCGTGAGCTCAGTGAACGATGGAGTTCATTTGAGCTGAAAAGTGCCTGCCCTTACCTGAATCAAAGTCTTGCTTGTAGGAAGACTCAGAGCCTGGGATTTAAGTCCATATCTGAATGGAAACACACAGCATAGTTCTCATCCATGGATCACACTCTGCTTTAGAGCGAGAAGCACACTCTTGCTTTCTAGAGTCTCTAATACAACAGGAAATCTGAGTGGGCCCAGAATAAAAGATTGGTGTTTCCTACACATACGGACAATATGTAGTCCAAATCTGCTTCTAAAACTGATACAAAACACTGACCCTCTAACATCCAATGCTTGTCAGTTAAGATGGGAAACGTGTGAGCTTCATGAACGATGTAGTTCGTTTGAGCAGAAAAGTGACTGCCATTACCTGAAACGAAGTCTTGCTTGTAGGAAGACTCAGAGCCTGGGATTTTACTCCATTTCTGAAGTGAAACACACAGCATAGTTCTCATCCATTGATCACACTCTGCTTTAAAGCAAGAAGCACACTCTTGCTTTCTAGAGTCTCTAATACAGCAGGAAACGTGATTTTGCTGAGAACAAAGGAACGGTGTTTCCTACACATACGGACATTATATAGTCCAACTCTGCTTCTGAAACTGATACAAAGCACTGGTCCTCTAACATCCAATGCTTGTCTGTTAAGGTGAGAAACGTGTGAGCTTCGTGAACGATGTAGTTCGTTTGAGCTGAAAAGTGACTGCCCTTACCTGAAACGAAGTCTTGCTTGTAGGAAGACTCAGAGCCTGGGATTTAACTCCATTTCTGAAGGCAAACACACAGCATAGTTCTCATCCATGGATCACACTCTGCTTTAGAGCGAGAAGCACGCTCTTGCTTTCTAGAGTCTCTAAGACAGCAGGAAACGTGAGTGTGCTGAGAACAAAAGAACGGTGTTTCCTATACTTATGGACCATATCTAGTCCAAATCTGCTTCTTAAACTGATACAAAGCACTGGTCCTCTAACATCCAATGCTTGTCTGTTAAGATGAGAAACGTGTGAGCTTTGTGAACGATATAGTTCCTTTGAACTGAAAAGTGACTGCTCTTACCTGAAAAGAAGTCTTGCTTGTAGGAAGACACAGAGCCTGGGATTTAAGTCCATTTCTGAAGGGAAACACACAGCATAGTTCTCATCCATGGATCACACTCTGCTTTAGAGCAAGAAGCACACTCTTGCTTTCTAGAGGCTCTAAGACAGCAGGAAATCTGAGTGTGCCCAGAACAAAAGAACGGTGTTTCCTACACATACGGACCATATCTAGTCCAACTCTGCTTCTGAAACTGATACAAAGCACTGACCCACTAACATCCAATGCTTGTCAGTTAAGATGGGAAACGTGTGAGCTTCATGAACGATGTAGTTCCTTTGAGCAGAAAAATGACAGCCCTTACATGAATTGAAGTCTTGCTTGTAGGAAGACTCAGAGCCTGGGATTTAACTCCATTTGTGAAGTAAAACACACAGCAGTGTAATCATCCATTGATCACACTCTGCTTTAGAACAAGAAGCACGCTCTTGCTTTCTAGAGTCTCTAATACGGCAGGAAACGTGATTTTGCTGAGAACAAAAGAACGGTGTTTCCTACACATTCGGACATTATATAGTCCAACTCTGCTTCTGAAACTGATACAAAGCACTGGTCCTCTAACATCCAATGCTTGTCTGTTAAGGTGAGAAACGTGTGAGCTTCGTGAACGATGTAGTTTGTTTGAACTGAAAAGTGACTGCCCTTACCTGAAACGAAGTCTTGCTTGTAGGAAGACTCAGAGCCTGGGATTTAACTCCATTTCTCAAGGCAAACACACAGCATAGTTCTCATCCATGGATCACACTCTGCTTTAGAGCGAGAAGCACGCTCTTGCTTTCTAGAGTCTCTAAGACAGCAGGAAACGTGAGTGTGCTGAGAACAAAAGAATGGTGTTTCCTACACTTATGGACCATATCTAGTCCAACTCTGCTTCTGAAACTGATACACAGCACTGGTCCTCTAACATCCAATGCTTGTCAGTTAAGATGAGAAACGTGTGAGCTTCTGGAACGATGTAGTTCGTTTGAGCCGAAAAGTGACTGCCCTTACCTGAAACGAAGTCTTGCTTGGAGGAAGACTCAGAGCCTGGGATTTAACTCCATTTCTGAAGTGAAACACACAGCATAGTTCTCATCCATGGATCACACTCTGCTTTAGAGCAAGAAGCACACTCTTGCTTTCTAGAGTCTCTAAGACAGCAGGAAATCTGAGTGTGCCCAGAACAAAAGAACGGTGTTTCCTACACATACGGACTATATGTAGTCTAAAACTTCTTCTGAAACTGATAGAATGCACTGGTCCTCTAACATCCAATGCTTGTCAGTTAAGATGAGAAACGTGTGAGCTTCGTGAAAGATGTAGTTCGTTTGAGCAGAAAAGTGACTGCCCTTACCTGAAACGAAGTCTTGCTTGTAGGGAGACTCAGAGCCTGGGATTTAACTCCTTTTCTGAAGTGAAACACACAGCATAGTTTTCATCAATGGATCACACTCTGCTTTAGAACGAGAAGCACGCTCTTGCTTTCTAGAGTCTCTAAGACAGCAGGAAACGTGAGTGTGCTGAGAACAAAAGAATGGTCTTTCCTACACATACGGACCATATCTAGTCCAAATCTGCTTCTTAAACTGATACAAACACTGGTCCTCTAACATCCAATGCTTTTCTGTTAAGATGAGAAACGTGTGAGCTTTGTGAATGATATAGTTCCTTTGAACTGAAAAGTGACTGCCCTTACCCGAAAAGAAGTCTTGCTTGTAGGAAGACGCAGAGCCTGGGATTTAAGTGCATTTCTGAAGGGAAACACACAGCATAGTTCTCATCCATGGATCACGCTCTGCTTTAGAGCGAGAAGCACACTCTTGCTTTCTAGAGTCTCTAATACAGCAGGAAATCTGAGTGTGCCCAGAACAAAAGAACGGTGTTTCCTGCACTTAGGGACCATATGTAGTCCAAATCTGCTTCTGAACCTGATACAAAGCACTGACCGTCTAACATCCAATGCTTGTCAGTTAAGATGGGAAACGTGTGAGCTTCATGAACGATGTAGTTCGTTTGAGCAGAAAAGTGACTGCCCTTACCTGAATTGAAGTCTTGCTTGTAGGAAGACTCAGAGCCTGGGATTTAACTCCATTTCTGAAGTAAAACACACAGCAGTATAATCATCCATTGATCACACTCTGCTTTAGAACAAGAAGCACGCTCTTGCTTTCTAGAGTCTCTAAGAATGCAGGAAACGTGATTTTGCTGAGAATAAAAGAATGGTGTTTCCTACACATACAGACACTATATAGTCTAACTCTGCTTCTGAAACTGATACAAAGCACTGGTCCTCTAACATCCAATGCTTGTCTGTTAAGATGAGAAACGTGTGAGCTTCATGAACGATGTAGTTCGTTTGAGCTGAAAAGTGACTGCCCTTACCTGAAACGAAGTCTTGCCTGTAGGAAGACACAGAACGAGGATTAAACTCCATTTCTGAAGGCAAACACACAGCATAGTTCTCATCCATGGATCACACTCTGCTTTAGAGCGAGAAGCACGTTCTTTCTTTCTAAAGTCTCTAAGACAGCAGGAAATCTGAGTGTGCCCAGAAGAAAAGAACGGTGTTTCCTACACATACGGACTATATGTAGTCCAAAACTTCTTCTGAAACTGATACAATGCACAGGTCCTCTAAAATCCAATGCTTGTCAGTTAAGATGGGAAACGTGTGAGCTTCATGAACGATGTAGTTCCTTTGAACTGAAAAGTGACTACCCTTACCTGAAACGAAGTCTTGCTTGTAGGAAGACACAGAGCCTGGGATTTAACTCCATTTCTGAAGGGAAACACACAGGACAGTATTCATCCATGGATCACACTGTGGTTAGAGCGAGAAGCACACTCTTGCTTTCTAGAGTCTCTAAGACAGCAGGAAATTTGAGTGTGCCCAGAACAATAGAACGGTGTTTCCTACACATATGGACCATATCCAGTCCAAATCTGCTTCTGAAACTGATATAAATCATTGACCCTCTAACATCCAATGCTTGTCAGTTAAGATGAGAAACGTGTGAGCTCTGTGAACGATGTAGTTCGTTTGAGCAGAAAAGCGACTGTCCTTACCTGAAACGAAGTCTTGCTTGTAGGAAGACTCAGAGCCTGGGATTTAACTCCATTTCTGAAGGCAAACACACAGCATAGTTCTCATCCATGGATCACACTCTGCTTTAGAGCGAGAAGCACGCTCTTGCTTTCTAGACTCTCTAAGACAGCAGGAATCGTGAGTGTGCTGAGAACAAAAGAACGGTGTTTCCTACACATACGGACCATATCTAGTCCAACTCATCTTCTGAAACTGATACAAAGCACTGGTCCTCTAACATCCAATGCTTGTCAGTTAAGATGGGAAACGTGTGAGCTTCATGAACGATGTAGTTCGTTTGAGCAGAAAAGTGACTGCCCTTACCTTAAACGAAGTCTTGCTTGTACGAAGACTCAGAGCCTGGGATTTAACTCCGTTTCTGAATTGAAACACACAGCAGTGTTCTCATCCATTGATCACACTCTGCTTTAGAATAAGAAGCACGCTCTTGCTTTTTAGAGTCTCTAAGAGAGGAGGAAACGTGATTTTGCTGAGAACAAAAGAACGGAGTTTCCTACACATACAGACCATATCTAGTCCAAATCTGCTTCTGAAACTGATACAAAGCACTGACTCTCTAACATCCAATGCTTGTCAGTTAAGATGGGAAACGTGTGAGCTTCATGAACGATGTAGTACGTTTGAGCAGAAAAGTGACTGCCTTACCTGAATTGAAGTCTTGCTTGTAGGAAGACTCAGAGCCTGGGATTTAACTCCTTTTCTGAAGGCAAACACACAGCATAGTTCTCATCCATGGATCACACTCTGCTTTAGAGCGAGAAGCACGCTCTTGCATTCTAGAGTCTCTAAGACAGCAGGAAACGTGAGTGTGCTGAGAACAAAAGAACAGTGTTTCCTACACATACGGACCATATCTAGTCCAAATATGTTTCTTAAACTGATACAAAGCACTGGTCCTCTAACATCCAATGCTTGTCTGTTAAGATGAGAAACGTGTGAGCTTTGTGAACGATATAGTTCCTTTGAACTGAAAAGTGCCTGCTCTTACCTGAAAAGAAGTCTTGCTTGTCGGAAGACACAGAGCCTGGGATTTAACTCCATTTCTGAAGGGAAACACACAGCATAGTTCTCATCCATGGATCACACTCTGCTTTAGAGCAAGAAGCACACTCTTGCTTTCTAGAGTCTCTAAGACAGCAGGAAACGTGAGTGTGCCCAGAACAAAAGACCGAGGTTTCCTACACATATGGATCATATGTAGTCCAACTCTGCTTCTGAAACTGATACAAAGCACTGACCCTTTAACATCCAATGCTTGTCAGTTAAGATGAGAAACCCGTGAGCTCAGTGAACGATGGAGTTCATTTGAGCTGAAAAGTGCCTGCCCTTACCTGAATCAAAGTCTTGCTTGTAGGAAGACTCAGAGCCTGGGATTTAAGTCCATATCTGAATGGAAACACACAGCATAGTTCTCATCCATGGATCACACTCTGCTTTAGAGCGAGAAGCACACTCTTGCTTTCTAGAGTCTCTAATACAACAGGAAATCTGAGTGGGCCCAGAATAAAAGATTGGTGTTTCCTACACATACGGACAATATGTAGTCCAAATCTGCTTCTAAAACTGATACAAAACACTGACCCTCTAACATCCAATGCTTGTCAGTTAAGATGGGAAACGTGTGAGCTTCATGAACGATGTAGTTCGTTTGAGCAGAAAAGTGACTGCCATTACCTGAAACGAAGTCTTGCTTGTAGGAAGACTCAGAGCCTGGGATTTTACTCCATTTCTGAAGTGAAACACACAGCATAGTTCTCATCCATTGATCACACTCTGCTTTAAAGCAAGAAGCACACTCTTGCTTTCTAGAGTCTCTAATACAGCAGGAAACGTGATTTTGCTGAGAACAAAGGAACGGTGTTTCCTACACATACGGACATTATATAGTCCAACTCTGCTTCTGAAACTGATACAAAGCACTGGTCCTCTAACATCCAATGCTTGTCTGTTAAGGTGAGAAACGTGTGAGCTTCGTGAACGATGTAGTTCGTTTGAGCTGAAAAGTGACTGCCCTTACCTGAAACGAAGTCTTGCTTGTAGGAAGACTCAGAGCCTGGGATTTAACTCCATTTCTGAAGGCAAACACACAGCATAGTTCTCATCCATGGATCACACTCTGCTTTAGAGCGAGAAGCACGCTCTTGCTTTCTAGAGTCTCTAAGACAGCAGGAAACGTGAGTGTGCTGAGAACAAAAGAACGGTGTTTCCTATACTTATGGACCATATCTAGTCCAACTCTGCTTCTGAAACTGATACACAGCACTGGTCCTCTAACATCCAATGCTTGTCAGTTAAGATGAGAAACGTGTGGGCTTCTGGAACGATGTAGTTCGTTTGAGCAGAAAAGTGACTGCCCTTACCTGAAACGAAGTCTTGCTTGGAGGAAGACTCAGAGCCTGGGATTTAAGTCCATTTCTGAAGGGAAACACACAGCATAGTTCTCATCCATGGATCACACTCTGCTTTAGAGCAAGAAGCACACTCTTGCTTTCTAGAGTCTCTAAGACAGCAGGAAATCTGAGTGTGCCCAGAACAAAAGAACGGTGTTTCCTACAACGGACTATATGTAGTCCAAAACTTCTTCTGAAACTGATAGAATGCACTGGTCCTCTAACATCCAATGCTTGTCAGTTAAGATGAGAAACGTGTGAGCTTCGTGAAAGATGTAGTTCGTTTTAGCAGAAAAGTGACTGCCCTTACCTGAAACGAAGTCAGGCTTGTAGGGAGACTCAGAGCCTGGGATTTAACTCCTTTTCTGAAGTGAAACACACAGCATAGTTTTCATCCATAGATCACACTCTGCTTTAGAACGAGAAGCACGCTCTTGCTTTCTAGAGTCTCTAAGACAGCAGGAAACGTGAGTGTGCTGAGAACAAAAGAATGGTCTTTCCTACACATACGGACCATATCTAGTCCAAATCTGCTTCTTAAACTGATACAAAGCACTGGTCCTCTAACATCCAATGCTTGTCTGTTAAGATGAGAAACGTGTGAGCTTTGTGAACGATATAGTTCCTTTGAACTGAAAAGTGACTGCTCTTACCTGAAAAGAAGTCTTGCTTGTAGGAAGACACAGAGCCTGGGATTTAAGTCCATTTCTGAAGGGAAACACACAGCATAGTTCTCATCCATGGATCACACTCTGCTTTAGAGCAAGAAGCACACTCTTGCTTTCTAGAGGCTCTAAGACAGCAGGAAATCTGAGTGTGCCCAGAACAAAAGAACGGTGTTTCCTACACATACGGACCATATCTAGTCCAACTCTGCTTCTGAAACTGATACAAAGCACTGACCCACTAACATCCAATGCTTGTCAGTTAAGATGGGAAACGTGTGAGCTTCATGAACGATGTAGTTCCTTTGAGCAGAAAAATGACAGCCCTTACATGAATTGAAGTCTTGCTTGTAGGAAGACTCAGAGCCTGGGATTTAACTCCATTTGTGAAGTAAAACACACAGCAGTGTAATCATCCATTGATCACACTCTGCTTTAGAACAAGAAGCACGCTCTTGCTTTCTAGAGTCTCTAATACGGCAGGAAACGTGATTTTGCTGAGAACAAAAGAACGGTGTTTCCTACACATTCGGACATTATATAGTCCAACTCTGCTTCTGAAACTGATACAAAGCACTGGTCCTCTAACATCCAATGCTTGTCTGTTAAGGTGAGAAACGTGTGAGCTTCGTGAACGATGTAGTTTGTTTGAACTGAAAAGTGACTGCCCTTACCTGAAACGAAGTCTTGCTTGTAGGAAGACTCAGAGCCTGGGATTTAACTCCATTTCTCAAGGCAAACACACAGCATAGTTCTCATCCATGGATCACACTCTGCTTTAGAGCGAGAAGCACGCTCTTGCTTTCTAGAGTCTCTAAGACAGCAGGAAACGTGAGTGTGCTGAGAACAAAAGAATGGTGTTTCCTACACTTATGGACCATATCTAGTCCAACTCTGCTTCTGAAACTGATACACAGCACTGGTCCTCTAACATCCAATGCTTGTCAGTTAAGATGAGAAACGTGTGAGCTTCTGGAACGATGTAGTTCGTTTGAGCCGAAAAGTGACTGCCCTTACCTGAAACGAAGTCTTGCTTGGAGGAAGACTCAGAGCCTGGGATTTAACTCCATTTCTGAAGTGAAACACACAGCATAGTTCTCATCCATGGATCACACTCTGCTTTAGAGCAAGAAGCACACTCTTGCTTTCTAGAGTCTCTAAGACAGCAGGAAATCTGAGTGTGCCCAGAACAAAAGAACGGTGTTTCCTACACATACGGACTATATGTAGTCTAAAACTTCTTCTGAAACTGATAGAATGCACTGGTCCTCTAACATCCAATGCTTGTCAGTTAAGATGAGAAACGTGTGAGCTTCGTGAAAGATGTAGTTCGTTTGAGCAGAAAAGTGACTGCCCTTACCTGAAACGAAGTCTTGCTTGTAGGGAGACTCAGAGCCTGGGATTTAACTCCTTTTCTGAAGTGAAACACACAGCATAGTTTTCATCAATGGATCACACTCTGCTTTAGAACGAGAAGCACGCTCTTGCTTTCTAGAGTCTCTAAGACAGCAGGAAACGTGAGTGTGCTGAGAACAAAAGAATGGTCTTTCCTACACATACGGACCATATCTAGTCCAAATCTGCTTCTTAAACTGATACAAACACTGGTCCTCTAACATCCAATGCTTTTCTGTTAAGATGAGAAACGTGTGAGCTTTGTGAATGATATAGTTCCTTTGAACTGAAAAGTGACTGCCCTTACCCGAAAAGAAGTCTTGCTTGTAGGAAGACGCAGAGCCTGGGATTTAAGTGCATTTCTGAAGGGAAACACACAGCATAGTTCTCATCCATGGATCACGCTCTGCTTTAGAGCGAGAAGCACACTCTTGCTTTCTAGAGTCTCTAATACAGCAGGAAATCTGAGTGTGCCCAGAACAAAAGAACGGTGTTTCCTGCACTTAGGGACCATATGTAGTCCAAATCTGCTTCTGAACCTGATACAAAGCACTGACCGTCTAACATCCAATGCTTGTCAGTTAAGATGGGAAACGTGTGAGCTTCATGAACGATGTAGTTCGTTTGAGCAGAAAAGTGACTGCCCTTACCTGAATTGAAGTCTTGCTTGTAGGAAGACTCAGAGCCTGGGATTTAACTCCATTTCTGAAGTAAAACACACAGCAGTATAATCATCCATTGATCACACTCTGCTTTAGAACAAGAAGCACGCTCTTGCTTTCTAGAGTCTCTAAGAAAGCAGGAAACGTGATTTTGCTGAGAATAAAAGAATGGTGTTTCCTACACATACGGACATTATATAGTCTAAATCTGCTTCTGAAACTGATACAAAGCACTGGTCCTCTAACATCCAATGCTTGTCTGTTAAGATGAAAAACGTGTGAACTTCGTGAACGATGTAGTTCGTTAGAGCTGAAAAGTGACTGCCCTTACCTGAAACGATGTCTTGCCTGTAGGAAGACACAGAGCAAGGATTTAAGTCCATTTCTGAAGGGAAACACACAGCATAGTTCTCATCCATGGATCACACTCTGCTTTAGAGCGAGAAGCACGTTCTTTCTTTCTAAAGTCTCTAAGACAGCAGGAAATCTGAGTGTGCCCAGAACAAAAGAACGGTGTTTCCTACACATACGGACTATATGTAGTCCAAAACTTCTTCTGAAACTGATACAATGCACAGGTCCTCTAAAATCCAATGCTTGTCAGTTAAGATGATAATCGTGTGATCTTCGTTAATGATGTAGTTCGTTTGAGCAGAAAAGTGACTGCCCTTACCTGAAATGAAGTCTTGCTTGTAGGAAGACTCAGAGCCTGGGATTTAACTCCATTTCTGAAGTGAAACACACAGCAGTGTTCTCAACCATTGATGACTCTCTGCTTTAGAACAAGAAGCACGCTCTTGCTTTCTAGAGTCTCTAACACAGCAGGAAACGTGAGTGTGCTGAGAACAAAAGAACGGTGTTTCCTACACATACGGACCATATCTAGTCCAACTCTGCTTCTGAAACTCATACAAAGCACTGGTCCTCTAACATCCAATGCTTGTCAGTTAAGATGGGAAACGTGTGAGCTGCATGAACGATGTAGTTCCTTTGAACTGAAAAGTGACTACCCTTACGTGAAATGAAGTCTTGCTTGTAGGAAGACACAGAGCCTGGGATTTAACTCCATTTCTGAAGGGAAACATACAGCATAGTATTCATCCATGGATCACACTGTGGTTAGAGCGGGAAGCACACTCTTGCTTTCTAGAGTCTCTAAGACAGCAGGAAATTTGAGTGTGCCCAGAACAATAGAACGGTGTTTCCTACACATATGGACCATATCCAGTCCAAATCTGCTTCTGAAACTGATATAAATCATTGACCCTCTAACATCCAATGCTTGTCAGTTAAGATGAGAAACGTGTGAGCTCTGTGAACGATGTAGTTCGTTTGAGCAGAAAAGCGACTGTCCTTACCTGAAACGAAGTCTTGCTTGTAGGAAGACTCAGAGCCTGGGATTTAACTCCATTTCTGAAGGCAAACACACAGCATAGTTCTCATCCATGGATCACACTCTGCTTTAGAGCGAGAAGCACGCTCTTGCTTTCTAGACTCTCTAAGACAGCAGGAAACGTGAGTGTGCTGAGAACAAAAGAACAGTGTTTCCTACACATACGGACCATATCTAGTCCAAATATGTTTCTTAAACTGATACAAAGCACTGGTCCTCTAACATCCAATGCTTGTCTGTTAAGATGAGAAACGTGTGAGCTTTGTGAACGATATAGTTCCTTTGAACTGAAAAGTGACTGCTCTTACCTGAAAAGAAGTCTTGCTTGTAGGAAGACTCAGAGCCTGGGATTTAACTCCATTTCTGAAGTGAAACACACAGCATAGTTCTCATCCATGGATCACACTCTGCTTTAAAGCACGAAGCACACTCTTGCTTTCTAGAGTCTCTAAGACAGCAGGATATCGGAGTGTGCCCAGAACAAAAGAACGGTGTTTCCTACACATACGGACTATATGTAGTCCAAAATTTCTTCTGAAACTGATTGAGTGCACTGGTCCTCTAACATCCAATGCTTGTCAGTTAAGATGAGAAACGTGTGAGCTTCGTGA
Source organism: Onychomys leucogaster (assembly GCA_949786385.1). Taxonomy (NCBI): domain Eukaryota; kingdom Metazoa; phylum Chordata; class Mammalia; order Rodentia; family Cricetidae; genus Onychomys; species Onychomys leucogaster. Next base: position 1,097,583 of record CATKUP010000123.1, read on the forward strand.
ACGATGTAGTTCATTTGAGCAGAAAAGTGACTGCCCTCACCTGAAACGAAGTCTTGCTTGTAGGGAGACTCAGAGTCTGGGATTTAACTCCTTTTCTGAAGTGAAACACACAGCATAGTTTTCATCCATGGATCACACTCTGCTTTAGAACGAGAAGCACGCTCTTGCTTTCTAGAGTCTCTAAGACAGCAGGAAACGTGAGAGTGCTGAGAACAAAAGAACAGTGTTTCCTACACATACGGACCATATCTAGTCCAACTCTGCTTCTGAAACTGATAGACAGCACTGGTCCTCTAACATCCAATGCTTGTCAGTTAAGATGAGAAACGTGTGGGCTTCTGGAACGATGTAGTTCGTTTGAGCAGAAAAGTGACTGCCCTTACCTGAAACGAAGTCTTCCTTGTAGGAAGACTCAGAGCCTGGGATTTAACTCCATTTCTGAAGTGAAACACACAGCAGTGTTCTCAACCATTGATGACTCTCTGCTTTAGAACAAGAAGCACGCTCTTGCTTTCTAGATTCTCTAACACAGCAGGAAACGTGAGTGTGCTGAGAACAAAAGAACGGTGTTTCCTACACATACGGACCATATCTAGTCCAACTCTGCTTCTGAAACTCATACAAAGGACTGGTCCTCTAACATCCAATGCTTGTCAGTTAAGATGGGAAATGTGTGAGCTTCATGAACGATGTAGTTCCTTTGAACTGAAAAGTGACTACCCTTACCTGAAATGAAGTCTTGCTTGTAGGAAGACACAGAGCCTGGGATTTAACTCCATTTCTGAAGGGAAACATACAGCATAGTATTCATCCATGGATGACACTGTGGTTAGAGCGGGAAGCACACTCTTGCTTTCTAGAGTCTCTAAGACAGCAGGAAATTTGAGTGTGCCCAGAACAATAGAACGGTGTTTCCTACACATATGGACCATATCCAGTCCAAATCTGCTTCTGAAACTGATATAAATCATTGACCCTCTAACATCCAATGCTTGTCAGTTAAGATGAGAAACGTGTGAGCTCTGTGAACGATGTAGTTCGTTTGAGCAGAAAAGCAACTGTCCTTACCTGAAACGAAGTCTTGCTTGTAGGAAGACTCAGAGCCTGGGATTTAACTCCATTTCTGAAGGCAAACACACAGCATAGTTCTCATCCATGGATCACACTCTGCTTTAGAGCGAGAAGCACGCTCTTGCTTTCTAGACTCTCTAAGACAGCAGGAAACGTGAGTGTGCTGAGAACAAAAGAACAGTGTTTCCTACACATACGGACCATATCTAGTCCAAATATGTTTCTTAAACTGATACAAAGCACTGGTCCTCTAACATCCAATGCTTGTCTGTTAAGATGAGAAACGTGTGAGCTTTGTGAACGATATAGTTCCTTTGAACTGAAAAGTGACTGCTCTTACCTGAAAAGAAGTCTTGCTTGTAGGAAGACACTAGCCTGGGATTTAACTCCATTTCTGAAGGGAAACACACAGCATAGTTCTCATCCATGGATCACACTCTGCTTTAGAGCGAGAAGCACACTCTTGCTTTCTAGAGTCTCTAATACAGCAGGAAATCTGAGTGGGCCCAGAATAAAAGATTGGTGTTTCCTACACATACGGACAATATGTAGTCCAAATCTGCTTCTAAAACTGATACAAAGCACTGACCCTCTCACATCCAATGCTTGTCAGTTAAGATGGGAAACGTGTGAGCTTCATGAACGATGTAGTTCGTTTGAGCAGAAAAGTGACTGCCATTACCTGAAACGAAGTCTTGCTTGTAGGAAGACTCAGAGCCTGGGATTTAACTCCATTTCTGAAGGCAAACACACAGCATAGTTCTCATCCATGGATCACACTCTGCTTTAGAGCGAGAAGCACGCTCTTGCTTTCTAGAGTCTCTAAGACAGCAGGAAACGTGAGTGTGCTGAGAACAAAAGAACGGTGTTTCCTACACTTATGGACCATATCTAGTCCAACTCTGCTTCTGAAACTGATACACAGCACTGGTCCTCTAACATCCAATGCTTGTCAGTTAAGATGAGAAACGTGTGGGCTTCTGGAACGATGTAGTTCGTTTGAGCAGAAAAGTGACTGCCCTTACCTGAAACGAAGTCTTGCTTGGAGGAAGACTCAGAGCCTGGGATTTAAGTCCATTTCTGAAGGGAAACACACAGCATAGTTCTCATCCATGGATCACACTCTGCTTTAGAGCAAGAAGCACACTCTTGCTTTCTAGAGTCTCTAAGACAGCAGGAAATCTGAGTGTGCCCAGAACAAAAGAACGGTGTTTCCTACACATACGGACTATATGTAGTCCAAAACTTCTTCTGAAACTGATAGAATGCACTGGTCCTCTAACATCCAATGCTTGTCAGTTAAGATGAGAAACGTGTGAGCTTCGTGAAAGATGTAGTTCGTTTTAGCAGAAAAGTGACTGCCCTTACCTGAAACGACGTCTTGCTTGTAGGGAGACTCAGAGCCTGGGATTTAACTCCTTTTCTGAAGTGAAACACACAGCATAGTTTTCATCCATGGATCACACTCTGCTTTAGAACGAGAAGCACGCTCTTGCTTTCTAGAGTCTCTAAGACAGCAGGAAACGTGAGTGTGCTGAGAACAAAAGAATGGTCTTTCCTACACATACGGACCATATCTAGTCCAAATCTGCTTCTTAAACTGATACAAAGCACTGGTCCTCTAACATCCAATGCTTGTCTGTTAAGATGAGAAACGTGTGAGCTTTGTGAACGATATAGTTCCTTTGAACTGAAAAGTGACTGCTCTTACCTGAAAAGAAGTCTTGCTTGTAGGAAGACACAGAGCCTGGGATTTAAGTCCATTTCTGAAGGGAAACACACAGCATAGTTCTCATCCATGGATCACACTCTGCTTTAGAGCAAGAAGCACACTCTTGCTTTCTAGAGGCTCTAAGACAGCAGGAAATCTGAGTGTGCCCAGAACAAAAGAACGGTGTTTCCTACACATACGGACCATATCTAGTCCAACTCTGCTTCTGAAACTGATACAAAGCACTGACCCACTAACATCCAATGCTTGTCAGTTAAGATGGGAAACGTGTGAGCTTCATGAACGATGTAGGTCCTTTGAGCAGAAAAATGACAGCCCTTACATGAATTGAAGTCTTGCTTGTAGGAAGACTCAGAGCCTGGGATTTAACTCCATTTGTGAAGTAAAACACACAGCAGTGTAATCATCCATTGATCACACTCTGCTTTAGAACAAGAAGCACGCTCTTGCTTTCTAGAGTCTCTAATACGGCAGGAAACGTGATTTTGCTGAGAACAAAAGAACGGTGTTTCCTACACATACGGACATTATATAGTCCAACTCTGCTTCTGAAACTGATACAAAGCACTGGTCCTCTAACATCCAATGCTTGTCTGTTAAGGTGAGAAACGTGTGAGCTTCGTGAACGATGTAGTTCGTTTGAACTGAAAAGTGACTGCCCTTACCTGAAACGAAGTCTTGCTTGTAGGAAGACTCAGAGCCTGGGATTTAACTCCATTTCTCAAGGCAAACACACAGCATAGTTCTCATCCATGGATCACACTCTGCTTTAGAGCGAGAAGCACGCTATTGCTTTCTAGAATCTCTAAGACAGCAGGAAACGTGAGTGTGCTGAGAACAAAAGAATGGTGTTTCCTACACTTATGGACCATATCTAGTCCAACTCTGCTTCTGAAACGGATACACAGCACTGGTCCTCTAACATCCAATGCTTGTCAGTTAAGATGAGAAACGTGTGAGCTTCTGGAACGATGTAGTTCGTTTGAGCCGAAAAATGACTGCCCTTACCTGAAACGAAGTCTTGCTTGGAGGAAGACTCAGAGCCTGGGATTTAACTCCATTTCTGAAGTGAAACACACAGCATAGTTCTCATCCATGGATCACACTCTGCTTTAGAGCAAGAAGCACACTCTTGCTTTCTAGAGTCTCTAAGACAGCAGGAAATCTGAGTGTGCCCAGAACAAAAGAACGTTGTTTCCTACACATACGGACTATATGTAGTCTAAAACTTCTTCTGAAACTGATAGAATGCACTGGTCCTCTAACATCCAATGCTTGTCAGTTAAGATGAGAAACGTGTGAGCTTCGTGAAAGATATAGTTCCTTTGAACTGAAAAGTGACTGCCCTTACCCGAAAAGAAGTCTTACTTGTAGGAAGACGCAGAGCCTGGGATTTAAGTCCATTTCTGAAGGGAAACACACAGCATAGTTCTCATCCATGGATCACGCTCTGCTTTAGAGCGAGAAGCACACTCTTGCTTTCTAGAGTCTCTAATACAGCAGGAAATCTGAGTGTGCCCAGAACAAAAGAACGGTGTTTCCTGCACTTAGGGACCATATGTAGTCCAAATCTGCTTCTGAACCTGATACAAAGCACTGACCGTCTAACATCCAATGCTTGTCAGTTAAGATGGGAAACGTGTGAGCTTCATGAACGATGTAGTTCGTTTGAGCAGAAAAGTGACTGCCCTTACCTGAATTGAAGTCTTGCTTGTAGGAAGACTCAGAGCCTGGGATTTAACTCCATTTCTGAAGTAAAACACACAGCAGTATAATCATCCATTGATCACACTCTGCTTTAGAACAAGAAGCACGCTCTTGATTTCTAGAGTCTCTAAGAAAGCAGGAAACTTGATTTTGCTGAGAATAAAAGAATGGTGTTTCCGACACATACGGACATTATATAGTCTAAATCTGCTTCTGAAACTGATACAAAGCACTGGTCCTCTAACATCCAATGCTTGTCTGTTAAGATGAAAAACGTGTGAACTTCGTGAACGATGTAGTTCGTTTGAGCTGAAAAGTGACTACCCTTACCTGAAACGATGTCTTGCCTGTAGGAAGACACAGAGCAAGGATTTAACTCCATTTCTGAAGGGAAACACACAGCATAGTTCTCATCCATGGATCACACTCTGCTTTAGAGCGAGAAGCACGTTCTTTCTTTCTAAAGTCTCTAAGACAGCAGGAAATCTGAGTGTGCCCAGAACAAAAGAACGGTGTTTCCTACACATACGGACTATATGTAGTCCAAAACTTATTCTGAAACTGATACAATGCACAGGTCCTCTAACATCCAATGCTTGTCAGTTAAGATGAGAAACGTGTGAGCTTCGTGAACGATGTAGTTCATTTGAGCAGAAAAGTGACTGCCCTCACCTGAAACGAAGTCTTGCTTGTAGGGAGACTCAGAGCCTGGGATTTAACTCCTTTTCTGAAGTGAAACACACAGCATAGTTTTCATCCATGGATCACACTCTGCTTTAGAACGAGAAGCACGCTCTTGCTTTCTAGAGTCTCTAAGACAGCAGGAAACGTGAGTGTGCTGAGAACAAAAGAACAGTGTTTCCTACACATACGGACCATATCTAGTCCAACTCTGCTTCTGAAACTGATAGACAGCACTGGTCCTCTAACATCCAATGCTTGTCAGTTAAGATGAGAAACGTGTGGGCTTCTGGAACGATGTAGTTCGTTTGAGCAGAAAAGTGACTGCCCTTACCTGAAACAAAGTCTTCCTTGTAGGAAGACTCAGAGCCTGGGATTTAACTCCATTTCTGAAGTGAAACACACAGCAGTGTTCTCAACCATTGATGACTCTCTGCTTTAGAACAAGAAGCACGCTCTTGCTTTCTAGATTCTCTAACACAGCAGGAAATGTGAGTGTGCTGAGAACAAAAGAACGGTGTTTCCTACACATACGGACCATATCTAGTCCAACTCTGCTTCTGAAACTCATACAAAGTACTGGTCCTCTAACATCCAATGCTTGTCATTTAAGATGGGAAACGTGTGAGCTTCATGAACGATGTAGTTCCTTTGAACTGAAAAGTGACTACCCTTACCTGAAATGAAGTCTTGCTTGTAGGAAGACACAGAGCCTGGGATTTAACTCCATTTCTGAAGGGAAACATACAGCATAGTATTCATCCATGGATGACACTGTGGTTAGAGCGGGAAGCACACTCTTGCTTTCTAGAGTCTCTAAGACAGCAGGAAATTTGAGTGTGCCCAGAACAATAGAACGGTGTTTCCTACACATATGGACCATATCCAGTCCAAATCTGCTTCTGAAACTGATATAAATCATTGACCCTCTAACATCCAATGCTTGTCAGTTAAGATGAGAAACGTGTGAGCTCTGTGAACGATGTAGTTCGTTTGAGCAGAAAAGCAACTGTCCTTACCTGAAACGAAGTCTTGCTTGTAGGAAGACTCAGAGCCTGGGATTTAACTCCATTTCTGAAGGCAAACACACAGCATAGTTCTCATCCATGGATCACACTCTGCTTTAGAGCGAGAAGCACGCTCTTGCTTTCTAGACTCTCTAAGACAGCAGGAAACGTGAGTGTGCTGAGAACAAAAGAACAGTGTTTCCTACACATACGGACCATATCTAGTCCAAATATGTTTCTTAAACTGATACAAAGCACTGGTCCTCTAACATCCAATGCTTGTCTGTTAAGATGAGAAACGTGTGAGCTTTGTGAACGATATAGTTCCTTTGAACTGAAAAGTGACTGCTCTTACCTGAAAAGAAGTCTTGCTTGTAGGAAGACACTAGCCTGGGATTTAACTCCATTTCTGAAGGGAAACACACAGCATAGTTCTCATCCATGGATCACACTCTGCTTTAGAGCGAGAAGCACACTCTTGCTTTCTAGAGTCTCTAATACAGCAGGAAATCTGAGTGGGCCCAGAATAAAAGATTGGTGTTTCCTACACATACGGACAATATGTAGTCCAAATCTGCTTCTAAAACTGATACAAAGCACTGACCCTCTCACATCCAATGCTTGTCAGTTAAGATGGGAAACGTGTGAGCTTCATGAACGATGTAGTTCGTTTGAGCAGAAAAGTGACTGCCATTACCTGAAACGAAGTCTTGCTTGTAGGAAGACTCAGAGCCTGGGATTTAACTCCATTTCTGAAGGCAAACACACAGCATAGTTCTCATCCATGGATCACACTCTGCTTTAGAGCGAGAAGCACGCTCTTGCTTTCTAGAGTCTCTAAGACAGCAGGAAACGTGAGTGTGCTGAGAACAAAAGAACGGTGTTTCCTACACTTATGGACCATATCTAGTCCAACTCTGCTTCTGAAACTGATACACAGCACTGGTCCTCTAACATCCAATGCTTGTCAGTTAAGATGAGAAACGTGTGGGCTTCTGGAACGATGTAGTTCGTTTGAGCAGAAAAGTGACTGCCCTTACCTGAAACGAAGTCTTGCTTGGAGGAAGACTCAGAGCCTGGGATTTAAGTCCATTTCTGAAGGGAAACACACAGCATAGTTCTCATCCATGGATCACACTCTGCTTTAGAGCAAGAAGCACACTCTTGCTTTCTAGAGTCTCTAAGACAGCAGGAAATCTGAGTGTGCCCAGAACAAAAGAACGGTGTTTCCTACACATACGGACTATATGTAGTCCAAAACTTCTTCTGAAACTGATAGAATGCACTGGTCCTCTAACATCCAATGCTTGTCAGTTAAGATGAGAAACGTGTGAGCTTCGTGAAAGATGTAGTTCGTTTTAGCAGAAAAGTGACTGCCCTTACCTGAAACGACGTCTTGCTTGTAGGGAGACTCAGAGCCTGGGATTTAACTCCTTTTCTGAAGTGAAACACACAGCATAGTTTTCATCCATGGATCACACTCTGCTTTAGAACGAGAAGCACGCTCTTGCTTTCTAGAGTCTCTAAGACAGCAGGAAACGTGAGTGTGCTGAGAACAAAAGAATGGTCTTTCCTACACATACGGACCATATCTAGTCCAAATCTGCTTCTTAAACTGATACAAAGCACTGGTCCTCTAACATCCAATGCTTGTCTGTTAAGATGAGAAACGTGTGAGCTTTGTGAACGATATAGTTCCTTTGAACTGAAAAGTGACTGCTCTTACCTGAAAAGAAGTCTTGCTTGTAGGAAGACACAGAGCCTGGGATTTAAGTCCATTTCTGAAGGGAAACACACAGCATAGTTCTCATCCATGGATCACACTCTGCTTTAGAGCAAGAAGCACACTCTTGCTTTCTAGAGGCTCTAAGACAGCAGGAAATCTGAGTGTGCCCAGAACAAAAGAACGGTGTTTCCTACACATACGGACCATATCTAGTCCAACTCTGCTTCTGAAACTGATACAAAGCACTGACCCACTAACATCCAATGCTTGTCAGTTAAGATGGGAAACGTGTGAGCTTCATGAACGATGTAGGTCCTTTGAGCAGAAAAATGACAGCCCTTACATGAATTGAAGTCTTGCTTGTAGGAAGACTCAGAGCCTGGGATTTAACTCCATTTGTGAAGTAAAACACACAGCAGTGTAATCATCCATTGATCACACTCTGCTTTAGAACAAGAAGCACGCTCTTGCTTTCTAGAGTCTCTAATACGGCAGGAAACGTGATTTTGCTGAGAACAAAAGAACGGTGTTTCCTACACATACGGACATTATATAGTCCAACTCTGCTTCTGAAACTGATACAAAGCACTGGTCCTCTAACATCCAATGCTTGTCTGTTAAGGTGAGAAACGTGTGAGCTTCGTGAACGATGTAGTTCGTTTGAACTGAAAAGTGACTGCCCTTACCTGAAACGAAGTCTTGCTTGTAGGAAGACTCAGAGCCTGGGATTTAACTCCATTTCTCAAGGCAAACACACAGCATAGTTCTCATCCATGGATCACACTCTGCTTTAGAGCGAGAAGCACGCTATTGCTTTCTAGAATCTCTAAGACAGCAGGAAACGTGAGTGTGCTGAGAACAAAAGAATGGTGTTTCCTACACTTATGGACCATATCTAGTCCAACTCTGCTTCTGAAACGGATACACAGCACTGGTCCTCTAACATCCAATGCTTGTCAGTTAAGATGAGAAACGTGTGAGCTTCTGGAACGATGTAGTTCGTTTGAGCCGAAAAATGACTGCCCTTACCTGAAACGAAGTCTTGCTTGGAGGAAGACTCAGAGCCTGGGATTTAACTCCATTTCTGAAGTGAAACACACAGCATAGTTCTCATCCATGGATCACACTCTGCTTTAGAGCAAGAAGCACACTCTTGCTTTCTAGAGTCTCTAAGACAGCAGGAAATCTGAGTGTGCCCAGAACAAAAGAACGGTGTTTCCTACACATACGGACTATATGTAGTCTAAAACTTCTTCTGAAACTGATAGAATGCACTGGTCCTCTAACATCCAATGCTTGTCAGTTAAGATGAGAAACGTGTGAGCTTCGTGAAAGATATAGTTCCTTTGAACTGAAAAGTGACTGCCCTTACCCGAAAAGAAGTCTTACTTGTAGGAAGACGCAGAGCCTGGGATTTAAGTCCATTTCTGAAGGGAAACACACAGCATAGTTCTCATCCATGGATCACGCTCTGCTTTAGAGCGAGAAGCACACTCTTGCTTTCTAGAGTCTCTAATACAGCAGGAAATCTGAGTGTGCCCAGAACAAAAGAACGGTGTTTCCTGCACTTAGGGACCATATGTAGTCCAAATCTGCTTCTGAACCTGATACAAAGCACTGACCGTCTAACATCCAATGCTTGTCAGTTAAGATGGGAAACGTGTGAGCTTCATGAACGATGTAGTTCGTTTGAGCAGAAAAGTGACTGCCCTTACCTGAATTGAAGTCTTGCTTGTAGGAAGACTCAGAGCCTGGGATTTAACTCCATTTCTGAAGTAAAACACACAGCAGTATAATCATCCATTGATCACACTCTGCTTTAGAACAAGAAGCACGCTCTTGCTTTCTAGAGTCTCTAAGAAAGCAGGAAACTTGATTTTGCTGAGAATAAAAGAATGGTGTTTCCTACACATACGGACATTATATAGTCTATATCTGCTTCTGAAACTGATACAAAGCACTGGTCCTCTAACATCCAATGCTTGTCTGTTAAGATGAAAAACGTGTGAACTTCGTGAACGATGTAGTTCGTTTGAGCTGAAAAGTGACTACCCTTACCTGAAACGATGTCTTGCCTGTAGGAAGACACAGAGCAAGGATTTAACTCCATTTCTGAAGGGAAACACACAGCATAGTTCTCATCCATGGATCACACTCTGCTTTAGAGCGAGAAGCACGTTCTTTCTTTCTAAAGTCTCTAAGACAGCAGGAAATCTGAGTGTGCCCAGAACAAAAGAACGGTGTTTCCTACACATACGGACTATATGTAGTCCAAAACTTATTCTGAAACTGATACAATGCACAGGTCCTCTAACATCCAATGCTTGTCAGTTAAGATGAGAAACGTGTGAGCTTCGTGAACGATGTAGTTCATTTGAGCAGAAAAGTGACTGCCCTCACCTGAAACGAAGTCTTGCTTGTAGGGAGACTCAGAGCCTGGGATTTAACTCCTTTTCTGAAGTGAAACACACAGCATAGTTTTCATCCATGGATCACACTCTGCTTTAGAACGAGAAGCACGCTCTTGCTTTCTAGAGTCTCTAAGACAGCAGGAAACGTGAGTGTGCTGAGAACAAAAGAACAGTGTTTCCTACACATACGGACCATATCTAGTCCAACTCTGCTTCTGAAACTGATAGACAGCACTGGTCCTCTAACATCCAATGCTTGTCAGTTAAGATGAGAAACGTGTGGGCTTCTGGAACGATGTAGTTCGTTTGAGCAGAAAAGTGACTGCCCTTACCTGAAACAAAGTCTTCCTTGTAGGAAGACTCAGAGCCTGGGATTTAACTCCATTTCTGAAGTGAAACACACAGCAGTGTTCTCAACCATTGATGACTCTCTGCTTTAGAACAAGAAGCACGCTCTTGCTTTCTAGATTCTCTAACACAGCAGGAAATGTGAGTGTGCTGAGAACAAAAGAACGGTGTTTCCTACACATACGGACCATATCTAGTCCAACTCTGCTTCTGAAACTCATACAAAGTACTGGTCCTCTAACATCCAATGCTTGTCATTTAAGATGGGAAACGTGTGAGCTTCATGAACGATGTAGTTCCTTTGAACTGAAAAGTGACTACCCTTACCTGAAATGAAGTCTTGCTTGTAGGAAGACACAGAGCCTGGGATTTAACTCCATTTCTGAAGGGAAACATACAGCATAGTATTCATCCATGGATGACACTGTGGTTAGAACGGGAAGCACACTCTTGCTTTCTAGAGTCTCTAAGACAGCAGGAAATTTGAGTGTGCCCAGAACAATAGAACGGTGTTTCCTACACATATGGACCATATCCAGTCCAAATCTGCTTCTGAAACTGATATAAATCATTGACCCTCTAACATCCAATGCTTGTCAGTTAAGATGAGAAACGTGTGAGCTCTGTGAACGATGTAGTTCGTTTGAGCAGAAAAGCAACTGTCCTTACCTGAAACGAAGTCTTGCTTGTAGGAAGACTCAGAGCCTGGGATTTAACTCCATTTCTGAAGGCAAACACACAGCATAGTTCTCATCCATGGATCACACTCTGCTTTAGAGCGAGAAGCACGCTCTTGCTTTCTAGACTCTCTAAGACAGCAGGAAACGTGAGTGTGCTGAGAACAAAAGAACAGTGTTTCCTACACATACGGACCATATCTAGTCCAAATATGTTTCTTAAACTGATACAAAGCACTGGTCCTCTAACATCCAATGCTTGTCTGTTAAGATGAGAAACGTGTGAGCTTTGTGAACGATATAGTTCCTTTGAACTGAAAAGTGACTGCTCTTACCTGAAAAGAAGTCTTGCTTGTAGGAAGACACTAGCCTGGGATTTAACTCCATTTCTGAAGGGAAACACACAGCATAGTTCTCATCCATGGATCACACTCTGCTTTAGAGCGAGAAGCACACTCTTGCTTTCTAGAGTCTCTAATACAGCAGGAAATCTGAGTGGGCCCAGAATAAAAGATTGGTGTTTCCTACACATACGGACAATATGTAGTCCAAATCTGCTTCTAAAACTGATACAAAGCACTGACCCTCTCACATCCAATGCTTGTCAGTTAAGATGGGAAACGTGTGAGCTTCATGAACGATGTAGTTCGTTTGAGCAGAAAAGTGACTGCCATTACCTGAAACGAAGTCTTGCTTGTAGGAAGACTCAGAGCCTGGGATTTTACTCCATTTCTGAAGTGAAACACACAGCGTAGTTCTCATCCATTGATTACACTCTGCTTTAAAGCAAGAAGCACACTCTTGCTTTCTAGAGTCTCTAATATAGCAGGAAACGTGATTTTGCTGAGAACAAAAGAACGGTGTTTCCTACACATACGGACATTATATAGTCCAACTCTGCTTCTGAAACTGATACAAAGCACTGGTCCTCTAACATCCAATGCTTGTCTGTTAAGGTGAGAAACGTGTGAGCTTCGTGAACGATGTAGTTCATTTGAGCAGAAAAGTGACTGCCCTCACCTGAAACGAAGTCTTGCTTGTAGGGAGACTCAGAGCCTGGGATTTAACTCCTTTTCTGAAGTGAAACACACAGCATAGTTTTCATCCATGGATCACACTCTGCTTTAGAACGAAAAGCACGCTCTTGCTTTCTAGAGTCTCTAAGACAGCAGGAAACGTGAGTGTGCTGAGAACAAAAGAACAGTGTTTCCTACACATACGGACCATATCTAGTCCAACTCTGCTTCTGAAACTGATACACAGCACTGGTCCACTAACATCCAATGCTTGTCAGTTAAGATGAGAAACGTGTGGGCTTCTGGAACGATGTAGTTCGTTTGAGTAGAAAAGTGACTGCCCTTACCTGAAACGAAGTCTTGCTTGGAGGAAGACTCAGAGCCTGGTATTTAACTCCATTTCTGAAGAAAAACACACAGCATAGTTCTCATCCATGGATGACACTCTGCTTTAGAGCAAGAAGCACGCTCTTGCTTTCTAGAGTCTCTAACACAGTAGGAAACGTGAGTGTGCTGAGAACAAATGATCGGTGTTTCCTACACATACGGACCATATCTAGTCCAACTCTGCTTCTGAAACTGATACAAAGCACTGACCCACTAACATCCAATGCATGTCAGTTAAGATGTGAAACGTGTGAGCTTCATGAACGATGTAGTTCCTTTGAGCAGAAAAATGACAGCCCTTACATGAATTGAAGTCTTGCTTGTACGAAGACTCAGAGCCAGGGATTTAACTCCATTTCTGAATTGAAGCACACAGCAGTGTTCTCATCCATTGATCACACTCTGCTTTAGAATAAGAAGCGAACTCTTGCTTTTTAGAGTCTCTAAGACAGGAGGAAACGTGATATTGCTGAGAACAAAGAACGGAGTTTCCTACACATACGGACCATATCTAGTCCAAATCTGCTTCTGAAACTGATACAAAGCACTGACCCTCTAACATCCAATGCTTGTCAGTTAAGATGGGAAACGTGTGAGCTTCATGAACGATGTAGTTCGTTTGAGCAGAAAAGTGACTGCCTTACCTGAATTGAAGTCTTGCTCGTAGGAAGACTCAGAGCCTGGGATTTAACTCCATTTCTGAAGGCAAACACACAGCATAGTTCTCATCCATGGATCACACTCTGCTTTAGAGCAAGATGCACGCTCTTGCTTTCTAGAGTCTCTAAGACAGCAGGAAAAGTGAGTGTGCCCAGAACAAAAGAACGGTGTTTCCTACACTTATGGACCATATCTAGTCCAACTCTGCTTCTGAAACTGATACACAGCACTGGTCCTCTAACATCCAATGCTTGTCAGTTAAGATGAGAAACGTGTGAGCTTCTGGAACGATGTAGTTCGTTTGAGCAGAAAAGTGACTGCCCTTACCTGAAACGAAGTCTTGCTTGGAGGAAGACTCAGAGCCTGGGATTTAACTCCATTTCTGAAGTGAAACACACAGCATAGTTCTCATCCATGATTCACACTCTGCTTTAGAGCAAGAAGCACACTCTTGCTTACTAGAGTCTCTAAGACAGCAGGAAATCTGAGTGTGCCCAAAACAAAAGAACGGTGTTGTCTACACATACAGACTATATGTAGTCCAAAACTTCTTCTGAAACTGATAGAATGCACTGGTCCTCTAACATCCAATGCTTGTCAGTTAAGATGAGAAACGTGTGAGCTTCGTGAAAGATGTAGTTCGTTTGAGCAGAAAAGTGACTGCCCTTACCTGAAACGAAGTCTTGCTTGTAGGGAGACTCAGAGCCTGGGATTTAACTCCTTTTCTGAAGTGAAACACACAGCATAGTTTTCATCCATGGATCACACTCTGCTTTAGAACGAGAAGCACGCTCTTGCTTTCTAGAGTCTCTAAGACAGCAGGAAACGTGAGTGTGCTGAGAACAAAAGAACTGTGTTTCCTACACTTATGGACCATATCTAGTCCAAGTCTGCTTCTGAAACTGATACACAGCACTGGTGCTCTAACATCCAATGCTTGTCAGTTAAGATGAGAAACGTGTGAGCTTCTGGAACGATGTAGTTCGTTTGAGCAGAAAAGTGACTGCCCTTACCTGAAACGATGTCTTGCTTGGAGGAAGTCTCAGAGCCTGGGATTTAACTCCATTTCTGAAGTGAAACACACAGCATAGTTCTCCTCCATGGATGACACTCTGCTTTAGAGCAAGAAGCACGCTCTTGCTTTCTAGAGTCTCTAACACAGCAGGAAACGTGAGTGTGCTGAGAACAAAAGATCGGTGTTTCCTACACATACGGACCATATCTAGTCCAACTCTGCTTCTGAAACTGATACAAAGCACTGACCCACTAACATCCAATGCGTGTCAGTTAAGATGGGAAACGTGTGAGCTTCATGAACGATGTAGTTCCTTTGAGCAGAAAAATGACAGCCCTTACATGAATTGAAGTCTTGCTTGTAGGAAGACTCAGAGCCTGGGATTTAACTCCATTTATGAAGTAAAACACACAGCAGTGTAATCATCCATTGATCACACTCTGCTTTAGAACAAGAAGCACGCTCTTGCTTTCTAGAGTCTCTAAGAAAGCAGGAAACGTGATTTTGCTGAGAACAAAAGAACGGTGTTTCCTACACATATGGACGTTATATAGTCCAACTCTGCTTCTTAAACTGATACAAAGCACTAGTCCTCTAACATCCAATGCTTGTCTGTTAAGATGAGAAACGTGTGAGCTTCGTGAACAATGTAGTTCGTTTGAGCTGAAAAGTGACTGCCCTTACCTGAAACGAAGTCTTGCCTGTAGGAAGACACAGAGCAAGGGATTTAACTCCATTTTTGAAGGGAAACACACAGCATAGTTCTCATCCATGGATCACACTCTGCTTTAGAGCGAAAAGCACGCCCTTGCTTTCTAGAGTCTCTAAGACAGCAGGAAATCTGAGTGTGCCCAGAACAAAAGAACGGTGTTTCCTACACATACGGACTATATGTAGTCCAAAACTTCTTCTGAAACTGATACAATGCACTGGTCCTCTAACATCCAATGCTAGTCAGTTAAGATGATAATCGTGTGATCTTCGTTAATGATGTAGTTCCTTTGAACTGAAAAGTGACTACCCTTACCTGAAACGAAGTCTTGCTTGTAGGAAGACACAGAGCCTGGGATTTAACTCCATTTCTGAATTGAAACACACAGCATAGTTCTCATCCATGGATCACACTCTGATTTAGAGCGAGAAGCACGCTCTTGCTTTCTAGAGTCTCTAAGACAGCAGGAAACGTGAGTGTGCTGAGAACAAAAGAAGGGTGTTTCCTACACATACGGACCATATCTAGTCCAACTCATCTTCTGAAACTGATACAAAGCACTGGTCCTCTAACATCCAATGCTTGTCAGTTAAGATGGGAAACGTGTGAGCTTCATGAACGATGTAGTTCGTTTGAGCAAAAAAGTGACTGCCCTTACCTTAAACGAAGTCTTGCTTGTACGAAGACTCAGAGCCAGGGATGTAACTCCATTTCTGAATTGAAACACACAGCAGTGTTCTCATCCATTGATCACACTCTGCTTTAGAATAAGAAGCGCACTCTTGCTTTTTAGAGTCTCTAAGACAGGAGGAAACGTGATTTTGCTGAGAACAAAAGAACGGACTTTCCTACACATACGGACCATATCTAGTCCAAATCTGCTTCTGAAACTGATAGAAAGCACTGGTCCTCTAACATCCAATGCTTGTCTGTTAAGGTGAGAAACGTGTGAGCTTCGTGAACGATGTACTTCGTTTGAGCTGAAAAGTGACTGCCCTTACCTGAAACGAAGTCTTGCTTGTAGGAAGACTCAGAGCCTGGGATTTAACTCCATTTCTCAAGGCAAACACACAGCATAGTTCTCATCCATGGATCACACTCTGCTTTAGAGCGAGAAGCACGCTCTTGCTTTCTAGAGTCTCTAAGACAGCAGGAAACGTGAGTGTGCTGAGAACAAAAGAACGGTGTTTCCTACACTTATGGACCATATCTAGTCCAACTCTGCTTCTGAAACTGATACACAGCACTGGTCCTCTAACATCCAATGCTTGTCAGTTAAGATGAGAAACGTGTGAGCTTCATGAACGATGTAGTTCGTTTGAGCAGAAAAGTGACTGCCTTACCTGAATTGAAGTCTTGCTTGTAGGAAGACTCAGAGCCTGGGATTTAACTCCATTTCTGAAGGCAAACACACAGCATAGTTCTCATCCATGGATCACACTCTGCTTTAGAGCAAGAAGCACGCTCTTGCTTTCTAGAGTCTCTAAGACAGCAGGAAACGTGAGTGTGCCCAGGACAAAAGAACGTTGTTTCCCAAACATATGGACTATATGTAGTCCAAAACTTCTTCTGAAACAGATAGAATGCACTGGTCCTCTAACATCCAATGCTTGTCAGTTAAGATGAGAAACGTGTGTGCTTCGTGAAAGATGTAGTTCGTTTGAGCAGAAAAGTGACTGCCCTTACCTGAAACGAAGTCTTGCTTGTAGGGAGACTCAGAGCCTGGGATTTAACTCCTTTTCTGAAGTAAAACACACAGCAGTGTTCTCATCCATTGATGACACACTGCTTTAGAACAAGAATCACGCACTTGCTTTCTAGAGTCTCTAAGACAGCAGGAAACGTGAGTGTGCTGAGAACAAAAGAACGGTGTTTCCTACATATACGGACCATATCTAGTCCAACTCTGCTTCTGAAACTGATACAAAGCACTGACAAACTAACATCCAAAGATTGTCAGTTAAGATGGGAAACGTGTGAGCTTCATGAACGAAGTAGTTCGTTTGAGCAGAAAAGTGACTGCCCTTACCTGAATTGAAGTCTTGCTTGTAGGAAGACTCAGAGCCTGGGATTTAACTCCATTTCTGATGTAAAACACACAGCAGTGTAATCATCCATTGATCACTCTCTGCTTTAGAACAAGAAGCACACTCTTGCTTTCTAGAGTCTCTAAGACAGCAGGAAACGTTATTTTGCTGAGAACAAAATAACGGTGTTTCCTACACATACGGACATTATATAGTCCAACTCTGCTTCTGAAACTGATACAAAGCACTGGTCCTCTAACATCCAATGCTTGTCTGTTAAGGTGAGAAACGTGTGAGCTTCTGGAACGATGTAGTTCGTTTGAGCTGAAAAGTGACTGCCCTTACCTGAAACGAAGTCTTGCTTGGAGGAAGACTCAGAGCCTGGGATTTAACTCCATTTCTGAAGTAAAACACACAGCAGTGTAATCATCCATTGATCACTCTCTGCTTTAGAACAAGAAGCACACTCTTGCTTTCTAGAGTCTCTAAGACAGGAGGAAACGTGATTTTGCTGAGAACAAAAGAACGGAGTTTCCTACACATACAGACCATATCTAGTCCAAATCTGCTTCTGAAACTGATACAAAGCACTGACACTCTAACATCCAGTGCTTGTCAGTTAAGATGGGAAACGTGTGAGCTTCATGAACGATGTAGTTCGTTTGAGCTGAAAAGTGACTGCCCTTACGTGAAACGAAGTCTTGCTTGTAGGAAGACTCAGAACCTGGGATTTAACTCCATTTCTGAAGGCAAACACACAGCATAGTTCTCATCCATGGATCACACTCTGCTTTAGAGCGAGAAGCACGCTCTTGCTTTCTAGAGTCTCTAAGACAGCAGGAAACGTGAGTGTGCTGAGAACAAAAGAACGGTGTTTCCTACACATACGGACCATATCTAGTCCATCTCTTCTTCTGAAACTGATACAAAGCACTGGTCCTCTAACATCCAATGCTTGTCTGTTAAGATGAGAAACGTGTGAGCTTCTGGAACGATGTAGTTCGTTTGACAGAAAAGTGACTGCCCTTACCTGAAACGAAGTCTTGCTTGGAGGAAGACTCAGAGTCTGGGATTTAACTCCATTTCTGAAGTGAAAGACACAGCGTAGTTCTCATCCATGGATCACACTCTGCTTTAGAGCAAGAAGCACACTCTTGCTTTCTAGAGTCTCTAAGACAGCAGGAAATCTGAGTGTGCCCAGAACAAAAGAACGGTGTTTCCTACACATACGGACTATATGTAGTCCAAAACTTCTTCTGAAACTGATAGAATGCACTGGTCCTCTAACATCCAATGATTGTCAGTTAAGATGAGAAACGTGTGTGCTTCGTGAAAGATGTAGCTCGTTTGAGCAGAAAAGTGACTGCCCTTACCTGAAACGAAGTCTTGCTTGTAGGGAGACTCAGAGCCTGGGATTTAACTCCTTTTCTGAAGTGAAACACACAGCATAGTTCTCATCCATGGATCACACTCTGCTTTAGAGCGAGAAGAAAGCTCTTGCTTTTAGAGTTTCTAATATAGCAGGAAATCTGAGTGTGCCCAGAACAAAAGAACGGTGTTTCCTACACATACGGACCATATCTAGTCCAACTCTGCGTCTGAATCTCATACAAAGCACTGGTCCTCTAACATCCAATGCTTTTCAGTTAAGATGGGAAAGGTGTGAGCTTCATGAACGATGTAGTTCGTTTGAGCAGAAAAGTGACTGCCCTTACCTGAAACGAAGTCGTGCTTGGAGGAAGACTCAGAGCCTGGGATTAAACTCCATTTCTGAAGTGAAACACACAGCAGTGTTCTCATCCATTGATGACACTCTGTTTTAGAACAGGAAGCACGCTCTTGCTTTCAAGAGTCTCTAAGACAGCAGGAAAAGTGAGTGTGCCCAGAACAAAAGAACGTTGTTTCCTACACATACGGACTATATGTAGTCCAAAACTTCTTCTGAAACTGATAGAATGCACTGGTCTTCTAACATCCAATGCTTGTCAGTTAAGATGAAAAACGTGTGAGCTTCGTGAAAGTTGTAGTTCGTTTGAGCAGAAAAGTGACTGCCCTTACCTGAAACGAAGTCTTGCTTGTAGGGAGACTCAGAGCCTGGGGTTTAACTTCTTTTCTGAAGTGAAACACACAGCATAGTTTTCCTCCATGGATCACACTCTGCTTTAGAACGAGAAGCACGCTCTTGCTTTCTAGAGTCTCTAAGACAGCAGGAAACGTGAGTGTGCTGAGAACAAAAGAACGGTGTTTCCTACACATACCGACCATATCTATTCCATATCTACTTCTTAAACTGAAACAAAGCACTGGTCCTCTAACATCCAATGCTTGTCTGTTAAGATGAGAAACGTGTGTGCTTCGTGAACGATGTAGTTCGTTTGAGCTGAAAAGTGACTGCCCTTACCTGAAACTAAGTCTTGCCTGTAGGAAGACACAGAGCAAGGGAAATGACTCCATATCTGAAGGGAAACAAACAGCATAGTTCTCATCCATGGATCACACTCTGCTTTAGAACGAGAAGTATGCTCTTTCGTTCTAAAGTCTCTAAGACAGCAGTAAATTTGAGTGTGCCCAGAACAATAGAACGGTGTTTCCTACACATATGGACCATATGCAGTCAAATTTGCTTCTGAAACTGATATAAAGCATTGACCCTCTAACATCCAATGCTTGTCAGTTAAGATGAGAAACGTGTAAGCTCTCTGAACGATGTAGTTCCTTTGAGCAGAAAAGTGACTGTCCTTACCTGAAACGAAGTCTTGCTTGTAGGAAGACACAGAGCCTGGGATTTAACTCCATTTCTGAATTGAAACACACAGCATAGTTCTCATCCATGGATCACACTCTGCTTTAGAGCGAGAAGCACGCTCTTGCTTTCTAGAGTCTCTAAGACAGCAGGAAACGTGAGTGTGCTGAGAACAAATGAAGGGTGTTTCCTACACATACGGACCATATCTAGTCCAACTCATCTTCTGAAACTGATACAAAGCACTGGTCCTCTAACATCCAATGCTTGTCAGTTAAGAGGGGAAACGTGTGAGCTTCATGAACGATGTAGTTCATTTGAGCAAAAAAGTGACTGCCCTTACCTTAAACGAAGTCTTGCTTGTACGAAGACTCAGAGCCAGGGATTTAACTCCATTTCTGAATTGAAACACACAGCAGTGTTCTCATCCATTGATCACACTCTGCTTTAGAATAAGAAACACGCTCTTGCTTTTTAGAGTCTCTAAGACAGGAGGAAACGTGATTTTGCTGAGAACAAAAGAACGGAGTTTACTACACATACGGACCATATCTAGTCCAAATCTGCTTCTGAAACTGATACAAAGTACTGACCCTCTAACATCCAATGCTTGTCAGTTAAGATGGGAAACGTGTGAGCCTCATGAACGATGTAGTTCGTTTGAGCAGAAAAGTGACTGCCTTACCTGAATTGAAGTCTTGCTTGTAGGAAGACTCAGAGCCTGGGATTTAACTCCATTTCTGAAGGCAAACACACAGCATAGTTCTCATCCATGGATCACACTCTGCTTTAGAGCGAGAAGCACGCTCTTGCTTTCTAGAGTCTCTATGACAGCAGGAAACGTGAGTGTGCTGAGAACAAAAGATCGGTGTTTCCTACACATACGGACCATATCTAGTCCAACTCTGCTTCTGAAACTGATACAAAGCACTGACCCACTAACATCCAATGCTTGACAGTTAAGATGGGAAACGTGTGAGCTTCATGAACGATGTAGTTCCTTTGAGCAGAAAAATGACAGCCCTTACATGAATTGAAGTCTTGCTTGTAGGAAGACTCAGAGCCTGGGATTTAACTCCATTTCTGAAGTAAATCACACAGCAGTGTAAGCATCTATTGATCACACTCTGCTTTAGAACAAGAAGCACGCTCTTGCTTTCTAGAGTCTCTAAGAAAGCAGGAAACGTGATTTTGCTGAGAACAAAAGAACGGTGTTTCCTACACATACAGACATTATATAGTCCAACTCTGCTTCTTAAACTGATACAAAGCACTGGTCCTCTAACATCCAATGCTTGTCTGTTAAGATGAGAAACGTGTGAGCTTCGTGAACAATGTAGTTCGTTTGAGCTGAAAAGTGACTGCCCTTACCTGAAACGAAGTCTTGCCTGTAGGAAGACACAGAGCAAGGGATTTAACTCCATTTTTGAAGGGAAACACACAGCATAGTTCTCATCCATGGATCACACTCTGCTTTAGAGCGAGAAGCACGCTCTTGCTTTCTAGAGTCTCTAAGACAGCAGGAAATCTGAGTGTGCCCAGAACAAAAGAACGGTGTTTCCTACACATACGGACTATATGTAGTCCAAAACTTCTTCTGAAACTGATACAATGCACTGGTCCTCTAACATCCAATGATAGTCAGTTAAGATGATAATCGTGTGATCTTCATTAATGATGTAGTTCCTTTGAACTGAAAAGTGACTACCCTTACCTGAAACGAAGTCTTGCTTTTAGGAAGACACAGAGCCTGGGATTTAACTCCATTTCTGAATTGAAACACACAGCATAGTTCTCATCCATGGATCACACTCTGCTTTAGAGCGAGAAGCACGCTCTTGCTTTCTAGAGTCTCTAAGACAGCAGGAAACGTGAGTGTGCTGAGAACAAAAGAAGGGTGTTTCCTAAACATACGGACCATATCTAGTCCAACTCATCTTCTGAAACTGATACAAAGCACTGGTCCTCTAACATCCAATGCTTGTCAGTTAAGATGGGAAATGTGTGAGCTTCATGAACGATGTAGTTCATTTGAGCAAAAAAGTGACTGCCCTTACCTTAAAGGAAGTCTTGCTTGTACTAAGACTCAGAGCCAGGGACTTAACTCCATTTCTGAATTGAAACACACAGCAGTGTTCTCATCCATTGATCACACTCTGCTTTAGAATAAGAAGCACGCTCTTGCTTTTTAGAGTCTCTAAGACAGGAGGAAACATGATTTTGCTGAGAACAAAAGAACGGAGTTTACTAAACATACGGACCATATCTAGTCCAAATCTGCTTCTGAAACTGATACAAAGTACTGACCCCCTAACATCCAATGCTTGTCAGTTAAGATGGGAAACGTGTGAGCTTCATGAACGATGTAGTTCGTTTGAGCAGAAAAGTGACTGCCCTTACCTGAAACGAAGTCTTGCTTGTAGGAAGACACAGAGCCTGGGATTTAACTCCATTTCTGAAGGCAAACACACAGCATAGTTCTCATCCATGGATCACACTCTGCTTTAGAGCGAGAAGCACGCTCTTGCTTTCTAGAGTCTCTAAGACAGCAGGAAATCTGAGTGTGCCCAGAACAAAAGAACGGTGTTTCCTACACATACGGACTATATGTAGTCCAAAACTTCTTCTGAAACAGATAGAATGCACTGGTCCTCTAACATCCAATGCTTGTCAGTTAAGATGAGAAACGTGTGTGCTTCATGAAAGATGTAGTTCGTTTGAGCAGAAAAGTGACTGCCCTTATCTGAAACGAAGTCTTGCTTGTAGGGAGACTCAGAGCCTGGGATTTAACTCCTTTTCTGATGTGAAACACACAGCATAGTTTTCATACATGGATCACACTCTGCTTTAGAATGAGAAGCACGCTCTTGCTTAATAGAGTCTCTAAGAAAGCAGGAAACGTGAGTGTGCTGAGAACAAAAGAACGGTGTTTCCTACACATACGGACCATATCTAGTCCAACTCTGCTTCTGAAACTGATACAAAGCACTGCTCCTCTAACATCCAATGTTTGTCAGTTAAGATGAGAAACGTGTGAGCTTTGTGAATGATGTAGTTCCTTTAAACTGAAAAGTGACTACCCTTACCTGAAACGAAGTCTTGCTTGTAGGAAGAAACAGAGCCTGGGATTTAACTCCATTTCTGAAGGGAAACACACAGCATAGTATTCATCCATGGATCACACTGTGGTTAGAGCGAGAAGCACACTCTTGCTTTCTAGAGTCTCTAAGACAGCAGGAAATTTGAGTGTGCCCAGAACAATAGAACGGTGTTTCCTACACATATGGACCATATCCAGTCCCAATCTGCTTCTGAAACTGATATAAAGCATTGACCCTCTAACATCCAATGCTTGTCAGTTAAGATGAGAAACGTGTGAGCTCTGTGAACGATGTAGTTCGTTTGAGCATAAAAGTGACTGTCCTTACCTGAAACGAAGTCTTGCTTGTAGGAAGACTCAGAGCCTGGGATTTAACTGCATTTCTGAAGGCAAACACACAGCATAGTTCTCATCCATGGATCACACTCAGCTTTAGAGCGAGAAGCACGCTCTTGCTTTCTAGAGTCTCTAAGACAGCAGGAAACATGAGTGTGCTGAGAACAAAAGAACAGTGTGTCCTACACATACGGACCATATCTAGTCCAACTCATCTTCTGAAACTGATACAAAGCACTGGTCCTCTAACATCCAATGCTTGTCAGTTAAGAGGGGAAACGTGTGAGCTTCATGAACGATGTAGTTCGTTTGAGCAAAAAAGTGACTGCCCTTAATTTAAACGAAGTCTTGCTTGTACGAAGACTCAGAGCCTGGGATTTAACTCCATTTCTGAATTGAAACACACAGCAGTGTTCTCATCCATTGAACACACTCTGCTTTAGAATAAGAAGCACGCTCTTGCTTTTTAGAGTCTCTAAGACAGGAGGAAACGTGATTTTGCTGAGAACAAAAGAACGGAGTTTCCTACACATACGGACCATATCTAGTCCAAATCTGCTTCTGAAACTGATACAAAGCACTGACCCTCTAATATCCAATGCTTGTCTGTTAATATGAGAAACGTGTGAGCTCCGTGAACGATGTAGTTCTTTTGAGCTGAAAAGTGACTGCCCTTACCTGAAACGAAGTCTTGCTTGTAGGAAGACACAGAGCCTGGGATTTAACTCCATTACTGAAGAGAAACACACAGCATAGTTCTCATCCATGGATCACACTCTGCCTAGAGCGAGAAGCACGCTCTTGCTTTCTAGAATCTCTAAGACAGCAGGAAACGTGAGTGTGCTGAGAACAAAAGAACGGTGTTTCCTACACATATGGACCATATCTAGTCCAACTCTGCTTCTGAAACTGATACAAAGCACTGGTCCTCTAACATCCAATGCTTGTCAGTTAAGATGAGAAACATGTGAGCTTCGTGAACGATGTAGTTCGTTTGAGCAGAAAAGTGAATGCCCTTACCTGAAACGAAGTCTTGCTTGGAGGAAGACTCAGAGCCTGGGATTTATCTCCATTTCTGAAGTGAAACACACAGCGTAGTTCTCATCCATGGATCACACTCTGCTTTAGAGCAAGAAGCACACTCTTGCTTTCTAGAGTCTCTAAGACAGCAGGAAATCTGAGTGTGCCCAGAACAAAAGAACGGTGTTTCCTACACATACGGACTATATGTAGTCCAAAACTTCTTCTGAAACTGATAGAATGCACTGGTCCTCTAACATCCAATGCTTGTCAGTTAAGATGAGAAACGTGTGAGCTTAGTGAAAGATGTAGTTCGTTTGAGCAGAAAAGTGACTGCCCTTACCTGAAACGAAGTCTTGCTTGTAGGGAGACTCAGAGCCTGGGACTTAACTCCTTTTCTGATGTGAAACACACAGCATAGTTTTCATACATGGATCACACTCTGCTTTAGAATGAGAAGCTCGCTCTTGCTTAATAGAGTCTCTAAGAAAGCAGGAAACGTGAGTGTGCTGAGAACAAAAGAACGGTGTTTCCTACACATATGGACCATATCTAGTCCAACTCTGCTTCTGAAACTGATACAAAGCACTGGTCCTCTAACTTCCAATGTTTGTCAGTTAAGATGAGAAACGTGTGAGCTTTATGAATGATGTAGTTCCTTTAAACTGAAAAGTGAATACCCTTACCTGAAACGAAGTCTTGCTTGTAGGAAGACACAGAGCCTGGGATTTAACTCCATTTCTGAAGGGAAACACACAGCATAGTATACATCCATGGATCACACTGTGGTTAGAGCGAGAAGCACACTCTTGCTTTCTAGAGTCTCTAAGACAGCAGGAAATTTGAGTGTGCCCAGAACAATAGAACGGTGTTTCCTACACATATGTACCATATCCAGTCCAAATCTGCCTCTGAAACTGATATAAAGCATTGACCCTCTAACATCCAATGCTTGTCAGTTAAGATGAGAAACGTGTGAGCTCTGTGAACGATGTAGTTCGTTTGAGCAGAAAAGTGACTGTCCTTACCTGAAACGAAGTCTTGCTTGGAGGAAGACTCAGAGCCTGGGATTTAACTCCATTTCTGAAGGCAAACACACAGAATAGTTCTCATCCATGGATCACACTCTGCTTTAGAGCGAGAAGCACGCTCTTGCTTTCTAGAGTCTCTAAGACAGCAGGAAACATGAGTGTGCTGAGAACAAAAGAACAGTGTTTCCTACACATACGGACCATATCTAGTCCAACTCATCTTCTGAAACTGATACAAAGCACTGGTCCTCTAACATCCAATGCTTGTCAGTTAAGATGGGAAACGTGTGAGCTTCATGAACGATGTAGTTCGTTTGAGCAAAAAAGTGACTGCCCTTAACTTAAACGAAGTCTTTCTTGTACGAAGACTCAGAGCCTGGGATTTAACTCCATTTCTGAATTGAAACACACAGCAGTGTTCTCATCCATTGAACACACTCTGCTTTAGAATAAGAAGCACGCTCTTGCTTTTTAGATTGTCTAAGACAGGAGGAAACGTGATTTTGCTGAGAACAAAAGAACGGAGTTTCCTACACATACGGACCACATCTAGTCCAAATCTGCTTCTGAAACTGATACAAAGCACTGACCCTCTAATATCCAATGCTTGTCTGTCAATATGAGAAACGTGTGAGCTTCGTGAACGATGTAGTTCGTTTGAGCTGAAAAGTGACTGCCCTTACCTGAAACGAAGTCTTGCTTGTAGGAAGACACAGAACCTGGGATTTAACTCCATTACTGAAGAGAAACACACAGCATAGTTCTCATCCATGGATCACACTCTGCTTTAGAGCGAGAAGCACGCTCTTGCTTTCTAGAGTCTCTAAGACAGCAGGAAACGTGAGTGTGCTGAGAACAAAAGAATGGTGTTTCCTACACATACGGACCATATCTAGTCCAAAACTTCTTCTGAAACTGATAGAATGCACTGGTCCTCTAACATCCAATGCTTGTCAGTTAAGATGAGAAACGTGTGAGCTTAGTGAAAGATGTAGTTCGTTTGAGCAGAAAAGTGACTGCCCTTACCTGAAACGAAGTCTTGCTTGTAGGGAGACTCAGAGCCTGGGACTTAACACCTTTTCTGATGTGAAACACACAGCATAGTTTTCATCCATGGATCACACTCTGCTTTAGAATGAGAAGCACGCTCTTGCTTAATAGAGTCTCTAAGACAGCAGGAAACGTGAGTGTGCTGACAACAAATGAACGGAGTTTCCTACACATACGGACTATATCTAGTCCAAATCTGCTTCTGAAACTGTTACAAAGCACTGACCCTCTAACATCCAATGCTTGTTAGTTAAGATGGGAAACGTGTGAGCTTCATGAACGATGTAGTTGTTTGAGCAGAAAAGTGACTGCCTTACCTCAATTGAATTCTTGCTTGTAGGAAGACTCAGAGCCTGGGATTTAACTCCATTTCTGAAGGCAAACACACAGCATAGTTCTCATCCATGGATCACACTCTGCTTTAGAGCGAGAAGCACGCTCTCGCTTTCTAGATTCTCTAAGACAGCAGGAAACGTGAGTGTGCTGAGAACAAAAGAACGGTGTTTCCTACACATACAGACCATATATAGTCCCACTCTGCTTCTTAAACTGATACAAAGCACTGGTCCTCTAACATCCAATGCTTGTCAGTTAAGATGAGAAACGTGTGAGCTTCTGCAACGATGTAGTTCGTTTGAGCAGAAAAGTGACTGCCCTTACCTGAAACGAAGTCTTGATGGAGGAAGACTCAGAGCCTGGGATTTAACTCCATTTCTGAAGTGAAACACACAGCGTAGTTCTCATCTATGGATCACTCTCTGCTTTAGAGCAAGAAGCATACTCTTGCTTTCTAGAGTCTCTAAGACAGCAGGAAATCTGAGTGTGCCCAGAACAAAAGAACGGTGTTTCCTACACATACGGACTATATGTAGTCCAAAACTTCTTCTGAAACAGATAGAATACACTGGTCCTCTAACATCCAATGCTTGTCAGTTAAGATGAGAAACGTGTGTGCTTCGTGAAAGATGTAGTTCGTTTGAGCAGAAAAGTGACTGTCCTTACCTGAAACGAAGTCTTGCTTGTAGGGAGCCTCAGAGCCAGGGATTTAACTCCTTTTCTGAAGTGAAACACACAGCATAGTTTTCATCCATGCATCACACTCTGCTTTAGAACAAGAAGCACACTCTTGCTTTCTAGAGTCTCTAAGACAGCAGGAAACGTGATTTTGCTGAGAACAAAAGAACGGTGTTTCCTACACATACGGACATTATATAGTCCAACTCTGCTTCTGAAACTGATACAAAGGACTGGTCCTCTAATATCCAATTCTTGTATGTTAAGGTGAGAAACTTGTGAGCTTCGTGAACGATGTAGTTCGTTTGAGCTGAAAAGTAACTGCCTTTACCTGAAACGAAGTCTTGCTTGTAGGAAGACTCAGAGCCTGGAATTTAACTCCATTTCTGAAGGCAAACACACAGCATAGTTCTCATCCATGGATCACACTCTGCTTTAGAGCGAGAAGCACGCTCTTGCTTTCTAGAGTCTCTAAGACAGGAGGAAACGTGATTTTGCTGAGAACAAAAGAACGGAGTTTCCTACACATACGGACCATATCTAGTCCAACTCTGCTTCTGAAACTGATACGAAGCACTGGTCCTCTAACATCCAATGCTTGTCAGTTAAGATGAGAAACGTGTGAGCTTCATGAACGATGTAGTTCGTTTGAGCTGAAAAGTGACTACCCTTACCTGAAACGAAGTCTTGCTTGTAGGAAGACACAGAGCCTGGGATTTAACTCCATTTCTGAAGGCAAACACACAGCATAGTATTCATCCATGGATCACACTGTGGTTAGAGCGGGAAGCACACTCTTGCTTTCTAGAGTCTCTAAGACAGCAGGAAATTTGAGTGTGCCCAGAACAATAGAACGGTGTTTCCTACACATATGTACCATATCCAGTCCAAATCTGCTTCTGAAACTGATATAAAGCATTGACCCTCTTACATCCAATGCTTGTCAGTTAAGATGAGAAACGTGTGAGCTCTGTGAACGATGTAGTTCGTTTGAGCATAAAAGTGACTGTCCTTACCTGAAACGAAGTCTTGCTTGTAGGAAGACTCAGAGCCTGGGATTTAACTGCATTTCTAAAGGCAAACACACAGCATAGTTCTCATCCATGGATCACACTCTGCTTTAGAGTGAGAAGCACGCTCTTGCTTTCTAGAGTCTCTAAGACAGCAGGAAACGTGAGTGTGCTGAGAACAAAAGAACCGTGGTTCCTACACATACGGGGCATATCTAGTCCAACTCTGCTTCTGAAACTCATAAAAAGCACTGGTCCTCTAACATCCAATGCTTGTCAGTTAAGATGGGAAACGTGTGAGCTTCATGAACGATGTAGTTCGTTTGAGGAGAAAAGTGACTGCCCTTACCTTAAATGAAGTCTTGCTTGTAGGAAGACTCAGAGCCTGGGATTTAACTCCATTTCTGAATTGAAACACACAGCAGTGTTCTCATCCATTGATCACACTCTGCTTTAGAACAAGAAGCAGGCTCTTCTTTCTAGAGACTGTAAGACAGCAGGAAACGTGAGTATGCTGAGAACAAAGAATGGTGTTTCCTACACATACAGACCATATCTAGTCCAACTCTGCTTCTGAAACTGATACAAAGCACTGGTCCTCTAACATCCATGTTTGTCAGTTAAGATGAGAAACGTGTGAGCTTTTTGAATGATGTAGTTCGTTTGAGCTGAAAAGTGACTGCCCTTACCTGAAACGAAGTCTTGCTTGTAGGAAGACACAGAGCCTGGGATTTAACTCCATTTCTAAAGGGAAACACACAGCATAGTATTCATCCATGGATCACACTCTGGTTAGAGCGAGAAGCACACTCTTGCTTTCTAGAGTCTCTAAGACAGCAGGAAATCTGAGTGTGCCCAGAACAATAGAACGGTGTTTCCTACACATAAGGACCATATCCAGTCCAAATCTGCTTCTGAAACTGATACAAAGCACTGGTCCTCTAACATCCAATGTTTGTCAGTTAAGATGAGAAACGTGTGAGCTCATTGAACGATGTAGGTCATTTTAGCTGAAAAGTGATTGCCCTTACCTGAAACGAAGTCTTGCTAGTAGGAAGACACAGAGATTGGCATTTAACTCCATTTCTGAAGGGAAACACACAGCATAGTTCTCATCCATAGATCACAATCTGCTTTAGAGCGAGAAGCACGCTCTTGCTTTCTAGAGTCTCTAAGACAGCAGGAAACGTGAGTGTGCTGAGAACAAAAGAACGGTGTTTCCTACACATACGGACCATATCTAGTCCAACTCTGCTTCTGAAACTGATACAAAGCATTGGTCTTCTAACATCCAATGTTTGTCAGTTAAGATGAGAAACGTGTGAGCTTTGTGAATGATGTAGTTCCTTTGAACTGAAAAGTGACTACCTTTACCGGAAACGAAGTCTTGCTTGTAGGAAGACACAGAGCCTGGGATTTAACTCCATTTCTGAATTGAAACACACAGCATAGTTCTCATCCATGGATCACACTCTGCTTTAGAGCGAGAAGCACGCTCTTGCTTTCTAGAGTCTCTAAGACAGCAGGAAACGTGAGTGTGCTGAGAACAAAAGAAGGGTGTTTCCTACACATACAGACCATATCTAGTCCAACTCATCTTCTGAAACTGATACAAAGCACTGGTCCTCTAACATCCAATGCTTGTCAGTTACGATGGGAAACGTGTGAGCTTCATGAACGATGTAGTTCGTTTGAGCAAAAAAGTGACTGCCCTTACCTTAAACGAAGTCTTGCTTGTACGAAGACTCAGAGCCAGGGATTTAACTCCATTTCTGAATTGAAACACACAGCAGGGTTCTCATCCATTGATCACACTCTGCTTTAGAATAAGAAGCACGCTCTTGCTATTTAGAGTCTCTAAGACAGGAGGAAACGTGATTTTGCTGAGAACAAAAGAACGGAGTTTCCTACACATACGGACCATATCTAGTCCAAATCTGCTTCTGAAACTGATACAAAGCACTGACCCTCTAACATCCAATGCTTGTCAGTTAAGATGGCAATCGTGTGAGCTTCATGAACGATGTAGTTCGTTTGAGCAGAAAAGTGACTGCCTTACCTGAATTGAAGTCTTGCTTGTAGGAAGACTCAGAGCCTGGGATTTAACTCCATTTCTGAAGGCAAACACACAGCATAGTTCTCATCCATGGATCACACTCTGCTTTAGAGCGAGAAGCACGCTCTTGATTTTAGAGTCTCTAATATAGCAGGAAATCTGAGTGTGCCCAGAACAAAAGAATGGTGTTTCCTACATATACGGACCATATGTAGTCCAAATCTGCCTCTGAAACTGATACAATGCACTGGTCCTCTAACATCCAATGCTTGTCACTTAAGATGAGAATCGTGTGATCTTCGTTAACAATGTAGTTCGTTTGAGCAGGAAAGTGACTGCCCTTACCTGAAATGAAGTCTTGCTTGTAGAAAGACTCAGAGCCTGGGATTTAACTCCATTTCTGAAGTGAAACACACAGCAGAGTTCTCATCCATTGATGACACTCTGCTTTAGAACAAGAAGCATGCTCTTGCTTTCTAGAGTCTCTAAGAGAGCAGGAAATCTGAGTGTGCCCAGAACAATAGAACGGTGTTTCCTACACATACGGACCATATCTAGTCCAACTCTGCATCTTAAACTGATACAAAGCACTGCTCCCCTAACATCCAATGCTTGTCTGTTAAGATGAGAAATGTGTGCGCTCAGTGAACGATGTAGTTCGTTTGAGCTGAAAAGTGACTTCCCTTACCTGAATTGAAGTCTTGCTTGTAGGAAGACACAGAGATTGGGATTTAACTCCATTTCTGAAGGGAAACACACAGCATAGTTCTCATCCATGGATCACAATCTGCTTTAGAGCGAGAAGCACGCTCTTGCTTTCTAGAGTCTCTAACACAGCAGGAAACGTGAGTGTGCTGAGAAAAAAAGAACGGTGTTTCATACACAAACGGACCATATCTAGTCCAACTCTGCGACTGAATCTCATACAAAGCACTGGTCCTCTAACATCCAATGCTTGTCATTTAAGATGGGAAAGGTGTGAGCTTCATGAACGATGTAGTTCGTTTGAGCAGAAAAGTGACTGCCCTTAACTTAAACGAAGTCTTGCTTGTAGGAAGACTCAGAGCCTGGGATTTAACTCCATTTCTGAAGTGAAACACACAGCAGTGTTCTCATCCATTGATGACACTCTGCTTTAGAACAAGATGCACGCTCTTGCTTTCTAGAGTCTCTAAGACAGCAGAAACATGAGTGTGCTGAGAACAAAAGAACGGTGTTTCCTACACATACGGACCATATCTAGTCCAACTCTGCTTCTGAAACTGATACAAAGCACTGACAAACTAACATCCAAAGATTGTCAGTTAAGATGGGAAACGTGTGAGCTTCATGAATGATGTAGTTCGTTTGAGCAGAAAAGTGACTGCCCTTACCTGAATAATGTCTTGCTTGTAGGAAGACTCAGAGCCTGGGATTTAACTCCATTTCTGAAGTAAAACACACAGCAGTGTAATCATCCATTGATCACACTCTGCTTTAGAACAAGAAGCACACTCTTGCTTTCTAGAGTCTCTAAGACAGCAGGAAACGTGAGAGTGCTGAGAACAAAAGAACGGTGTTTCCTACACATACGGACATTATATAGTCCAACTCTGCTTCTGAAACTGATACAAAGCACTGGTCCTCTAACATCCAATGTTTGTCAGTTAAGATGAGAAACGTGTGAGCTTTGTGAATGATGTAGTTCGTTTGAGCTGAAAAGTGACTGCCCTTACCTGAAACGAATCTTGCTTGTAGGAAGACACAGAGCCTGGGATTTAACTCCATTTCTGAAAGGAAACACACAGCATAGTATTCATCCATGGATCACACTCTGGTTAGAGCCAGAGGCACACTCTTGCTTTCTAGAGTCTCTAAGACAGCAGGAAATCTGAGTGTGCCCAGAACAAAAGAACGGTGTTTACTATATATACAGACCATAAGTAGTCCAAATCTGCTTCTGAAACTGATGCAAAGCACTGGTCCTCTAACATCCAATGCTTGTCTGTTAAGATGAGAAACGTGTGAGCTTCGTGAACGATGTAGTTCGTTTGAGCTGAAAAGTGACTGCCCTACCTGAAACGAAGTCTTGCCTGTAGGAAAACACAGAGCAAGGGATTTAACTCCATTTTTGAAGGGAAACACACAGCATAGTTCTCATCCATGGATCACACTCTGCTTTAGAGCGAGAAGCACGCTCTTGCTTTCTAGAGTCTCTAAGACAGCAGGAAACGTGAGTGTGCTGAGAAAAAAAGAACGGTGTTTCCTACACATACGGACCATATCTAGTCCAACTCTGCTTCTGAAACTGATACAAAGCACTGGTCTTCTAACATCCAATGTTTGTCAGTTAAGATGAGAAACGTGTGAGCTTTGTGAATGATGTAGTTCCTTTGAACTGAAAAGTGACTACCTTTACCTGAAACGAAGTCTTGCTTGTAGGAAGACACAGAGCCTTGGATTTAACTCCATTTCTGAATTGAAACACACAGCATGGTTCTCATCCATGGATCACACTCTGCTTTAGAGCGAGAAGTACGCTCTTGCATTCTAGAGTCTCTAAGACAGCAGGTAACGTGAGTGTGCTGAGAACAAAAGAAGGGTGTTTCCTACACATACGGACCATATCTAGTCCAACTCATCTTCTGAAACTGATACAAAGCACTGGTCCTCTAACATCCAATGCTTGTCAGTTAAGATGGGAAACGTGTGAGCTTCATGAACGATGTAGTTCGTTTGAGCAAAAAAGTGACTGCCCTTACCTTAAACGAAGTCTTGCTTGTACGAAGACTCAGAGCCAGGGATTTAACTCCATTTCTGAATTGAAACACACAGCAGGGTTCTCATCCATTGATGACACTCTGCTTTAGAATAAGAAGCACGCTCTTGCTATTTAGAGTCTCTAAGACAGGAGGAAACGTGATTTTGCTGAGAACAAAAGAACGGAGTTTCCTACACATACGGACCATATCTAGTCCAAATCTGCTTCTGAAACTGATACAAAGCACTGACCCTCTAACATCCAATGCTTGTCAGTTAAGATGGGAAACGTGTGAGCTTCATGAAC
Organism: Onychomys leucogaster; assembly: GCA_949786385.1. Classification (NCBI taxonomy): domain Eukaryota; kingdom Metazoa; phylum Chordata; class Mammalia; order Rodentia; family Cricetidae; genus Onychomys; species Onychomys leucogaster. The sequence continues at coordinate 1,131,166 of CATKUP010000123.1, forward strand.
GATGTAGTTTGTTTGAGCAGAAAAGTGACTGCCTTACCTGAATTGAAGTCTTGCTTGTAGGAAGACTCAGAGCCTGGGATTTAACTCCATTTCTGAAGGCAAACACACAGCATAGTTCTCATCCATGGATCACACTCTGCTTTAGAGCGAGAAGCACGCTCTTGCTTTTAGAGTCTCTAATATAGCAGGAAATCTGAGTGTGCCCAGAACAAAAGAACGGTGTTTCCTACATATACGGACCATATGTAGTCCAAATCTGCCTCTGAAACTGATACAATGCACTGGTCCTCTAACATCCAATGCTTGTCAGTTAAGATTAGAATCGTGTGATCTTCGTTAGCGATGTAGATCGTTTGAGCAGGAAAGTGACTGCCCTTACCTGAAATGAAGTCTTGCTTGTAGAAAGACTCAGAGCCTGGGATTTAACTCCATTCCTGAAGTGAAACACACAGCAGTGTTCTCATCCATTGATGACACTCTGCTTTAGAACAAGAAGCATGCTCTTGCTTTCTAGAGTCTCTAAGACAGCAGGAAACGTGAGTCTGCTGAGAACAAAAGAACGGTCTTTCCTACACATACGGACCATATCTAGTCCAACTCTGCTTCTTATACTGATAGAAAGCACTGCTCCTCTAACATCCAATGCTTCTCTGTTAAGATGAGAAATGTGTGAGCTCAGTGAACGATGTAGTTCGTTTGAGCTGAAAAGTGACTTCCCTTACGTGAATTGAAGTCTTGCTTGTAGGAAGACACAGAGATTGGGATTTAACTCCATTTCTGAAGGGAAACACACAGCATAGTTCTCATCCATGGATCACAATCTGCTTTAGAGCGAGAAGCACGCTCTTGCTTTCTAGAGTCTCTAACACAGCAGGAAACGTGAGTGTGCTGAGAAAAAAAGAACGGTGTTTCATACACAAACGGACCATATCTAGTCCAACTCTGCGACTGAATCTCATACAAAGCACTGGTCCTCTAACATCCAATGCTTGTCAGTTTCGATGGGAAACGTGTGAGCTTCATGAACGATGTAGTTCGTTTGAGCAGAAAAGTGACTGCCCTTAACTTAAACGAAGTCTTGCTTGTAGGAAGACTCAGAGCCTGGGATTTAACTCCATTTCTGAAGTGAAACACACAGCAGTGTTCTCATCCATTGATGACACTCTGCTTTAGAACAAGAAGCACGCTCTTGCTTTCTAGAGTCTCTAAGACAGCAGAAACATGAGTGTGCTGAGAACAAAAGAACGGTGTTTCCTACACATACGGACCATATCTAGTCCAACTCTGCTTCTGAAACTGATACAAAGCACTGACAAACTAACATCCAAAGATTGTCAGTTAAGATGCGAAACGTGTGAGCTTCATGAATGATGTAGTTCGTTTGAGCAGAAAAGTGACTGCCCTTACCTGAATAATGTCTTGCTTGTAGGAAGACTCAGAGCCTGGGATTTAACTCCATTTCTGAAGTAAAACACACAGCAGTGTAATCATCCATTGATCACACTCTGCTTTAGAACAAGAAGCACACTCTTGCTTTCTAGAGTCTCTAAGACAGCAGGAAACGTGAGAGTGCTGAGAACAAAAGAACGGTGTTTCCTACACATACGGACATTATATAGTCCAACTCTGCTTCTGAAACTGATATAAAGCAATGGTCCTCTAGCATCCAATGCTTGTCTGTTAAGGTGAGAAAGGTGTGAGCTTCTGGAACGATGTAGTTCGTTTGAGCTGAAAAGTGACTGCCCTTACCTGAAACGAAGTCTTGCTTGGAGGAAGACTCAGAGCCTGGGATTTAACTCCATTTCTGAAGTGAAACACACAGCATAGTTCTCATCCATGGATCACACTCTGCTTTAGAGCAAGAAGCACACTCTTGCTTTCTAGAGTCTCTAAGACAGCAGGAAATCTGAGTGTGCCCAGAACAAAAGAACGGTGTTTCCTACACATACGGACTATATGTAGTCCAAAACTTCTTCTGAAACTGATAGAATGCACTGGTCTTCTAACATCCAATGCTTGTCATTTAAGAGGAGAAACGTGTGAGCTTCGTGAAAGTTGTAGTTCGTTTGAGCTGAAAAGTGACTGCCCTTACCTGAAAGGAAGTCTTGCTTGTAGGGAGACTCAGAGCCTTGGATTTAACTCCTTTTCCGAAGAAAAAAACACACAGCATAGTTTTCATCCATGGATCACACTCTGCTTTAGAACGAGAAGCACGCTCTTGCTTTCTAGAGTGTCTAAGACAGCAGGAAACGTGAGTGTGCTTAGAACAAAAGAACGGTGTTTCCTACACATACGGACCATATCTAGACCAAATCTGCTTCTTAAACTGAAACAAAGCACTGGTCCTCTAACATCCAATGCTTGTCTTTTAAGATGAGAAACGTGTGAGCTTTGTGAATGATATAGTTCCTTTGAACTGAAAAGTGACTTCCCTTACCCGAAAAGAAGTCTTGCTTGTAGGAAGACACAGAGCCTGGGATTTAAGTCCATTTCTGAAGGGAAACACACAGCATAGTTCTCATCCATGGATAACACTCTGCTTTAGAGCAAGAAGCACGCTCTTGCTTTTAGAGTCTCTAATATAGCAGGAAATCTGAGTGTGCCCAGAACAAAAGAACGGTGTTTCCTACATATACGGACCATATGTAGTCCAAATCTGCCTCTGAAACTGATACAATGCACTGGTCTTCTAACATCCAATGCTTGTCAGTTAAGATGAGAATCGTGTGATCTTCGTTAACGATGTAGTTCGTTTGATCAGAAAAGTGACTGCCCTTACCTGAAATGAAGTCTTGCTTGTAGAAAGACTCAGAGCCTGGGATTTAACTCCATTTCTGAAGTGAAACACACAGCAGTGTTCTCATCCATTGATGACACTCTGCTTTAGAACAAGAAGCACGCTCTTGCGTTCTAGAGTCTCTAAGACAGCAGAAACATGAGTGTGCTGAGAACAAAAGAACGGTGTTTCCTACACATACGGACCATATCTAGTCCAACTCTGCTTCTGAAACTGATACAAAGCACTGACAAACTAACATCCAAAGATTGTCAGTTAAGATGCGTAACGTGTGAGCTTCATGAATGATGTAGTTCGTTTGAGCAGAAAAGTGACTGCCCTTACCTGAATAATGTCTTGCTTGTAGGAAGACTCAGAGCCTGGGATTTTAACTCCATTTCTGAAGTAAAACACACAGCAGTGTAATCATCCATTGATCACACTCTGCTTTAGAACAAGAAGCACACTCTTGCTTTCTAGAGTCTCTAAGACAGCAGGAAACGTGAGAGTGCTGAGAACAAAAGAACGGTGTTTCCTACACATACGGACATTATATAGTCCAACTCTGCTTCTGAAACTGATATAAAGCAATGGTCCTCTAGCATCCAATGCTTGTCTGTTAAGGTGAGAAAGGTGTGAGCTTCTGGAACGATGTAGTTCGTTTGAGCTGAAAAGTGACTGCCCTTACCTGAAACGAAGTCTTGCTTGGAGGAAGACTCAGAGCCTGGGATTTAACTCCATTTCTGAAGTGAAACACACAGCATAGTTCTCATCCATGGATCACACTCTGCTTTAGAGCAAGAAGCACACTCTTGCTTTCTAGAGTCTCTAAGACAGGAGGAAACGTGATTTTGCTGAGAACAAAAGAACGGAGTTTACTACACATACGGACCATATCTAGTCCAACTCTGCTTCTTATACTGATAGAAAGCACTGCTCCTCTAACATCCAATGCTTCTCTGTTAAGATGAGAAATGTGTGAGCTCAGTGAACGATGTAGTTCGTTTGAGCTGAAAAGTGACTTCCCTTACCTGAATTGAAGTCTTGCTTGTAGGAAGACACAGAGATTGGGATTTAACTCCATTTCTGAAGGGAAACACACAGCATAGTTCTCATCCATGGATCACAATCTGCTTTAGAGCGAGAAGCACGCTCTTGCTTTCTAGAGTCTCTAACACAGCAGGAAACGTGAGTGTGCTGAGAAAAAAAGAACGGTGTTTCATACACAAACGGACCATATCTAGTCCAACTCTGCGACTGAATCTCATACAAAGCACTGGTCCTCTAACATCCAATGCTTGTCAGTTTCGATGGGAAACGTGTGAGCTTCATGAACGATGTAGTTCTTTTGAGCAGAAAAGTGACTGCCCTTAACTTAAACGAAGTCTTGCTTGTAGGAAGACTCAGAGCCTGGGATTTAACTCCATTTCTGAAGTGAAACACACAGCAGTGTTCTCATCCATTGATGACACTCTGCTTTAGAACAAGAAGCACGCTCTTGCTTTCTAGAGTCTCTAAGACAGCAGAAACATGAGTGTGCTGAGAACAAAAGAACGGTGTTTCCTACACATACGGACCATATCTAGTCCAACTCTGCTTCTGAAACTGATACAAAGCACTGACAAACTAACATCCAAAGATTGTCAGTTAAGATGCGAAACGTGTGAGCTTCATGAATGATGTAGTTCGTTTGAGCAGAAAAGTGACTGCCCTTACCTGAATAATGTCTTGCTTGTAGGAAGACTCAGAGCCTGGGATTTAACTCCATTTCTGAAGTAAAACACACAGCAGTGTAATCATCCATTGATCACACTCTGCTTTAGAACAAGAAGCACACTCTTGCTTTCTAGAGTCTCTAAGACAGCAGGAAACGTGAGAGTGCTGAGAACAAAAGAACGGTGTTTCCTACACATACGGACATTATATAGTCCAACTCTGCTTCTGAAACTGATATAAAGCAATGGTCCTCTAGCATCCAATGCTTGTCTGTTAAGGTGAGAAAGGTGTGAGCTTCTGGAACGATGTAGTTCGTTTGAGCTGAAAAGTGACTGCCCTTACCTGAAACGAAGTCTTGCTTGGAGGAAGACTCAGAGCCTGGGATTTAACTCCATTTCTGAAGTGAAACACACAGCATAGTTCTCATCCATGGATCACACTCTGCTTTAGAGCAAGAAGCACACTCTTGCTTTCTAGAGTCTCTAAGACAGCAGGAAATCTGAGTGTGCCCAGAACAAAAGAACGGTGTTTCCTACACATACGGACTATATGTAGTCCAAAACTTCTTCTGAAACTGATAGAATGCACTGGTCTTCTAACATCCAATGCTTGTCATTTAAGAGGAGAAACGTGTGAGCTTCGTGAAAGTTGTAGTTCGTTTGAGCTGAAAAGTGACTGCCCTTACCTGAAACGAAGTCTTGCTTGTAGGGAGACTCAGAGCCTGGGATTTAACTCCTTTTCTGAAGAAAAAAACACACAGCATAGTTTTCATCCATGGATCACACTCTGCTTTAGAACGAGAAGCACGCTCTTGCTTTCTAGAGTGTCTAAGACAGCAGGAAACGTGAGTGTGCTTAGAACAAAAGAACGGTGTTTCCTACACATACGGACCATATCTAGACCAAATCTGCTTCTTAAACTGAAACAAAGCACTGGTCCTCTAACATCCAATGCTTGTCTGTTAAGATGAGAAACGTGTGAGCTTTGTGAATGATATAGTTCCTTTGAACTGAAAAGTGACTTCCCTTACCCGAAAAGAAGTCTTGCTTGTAGGAAGACACAGAGCCTGGGATTTAAGTCCATTTCTGAAGGGAAACACACAGCATAGTTCTCATCCATGGATAACACTCTGCTTTAGAGCAAGAAGCACGCTCTTGCTTTTAGAGTCTCTAATATAGCAGGAAATCTGAGTGTGCCCAGAACAAAAGAACGGTGTTTCCTACATATACGGACCATATGTAGTCCAAATCTGCCTCTGAAACTGATACAATGCACTGGTCTTCTAACATCCAATGCTTGTCAGTTAAGATGAGAATCGTGTGATCTTCGTTAACGATGTAGTTCGTTTGATCAGAAAAGTGACTGCCCTTACCTGAAATGAAGTCTTGCTTGTAGAAAGACTCAGAGCCTGGGATTTAACTCCATTTCTGAAGTGAAACACACAGCAGTGTTCTCATCCATTGATGACACTCTGCTTTAGAACAAGAAGCACGCTCTTGCTTTCTAGAGTCTCTAAGACAGCAGAAACATGAGTGTGCTGAGAACAAAAGAACGGTGTTTCCTACACATACGGACCATATCTAGTCCAACTCTGCTTCTGAAACTGATACAAGCACTGACAAACTAACATCCAAAGATTGTCAGTTAAGATGCGTAACGTGTGAGCTTCATGAATGATGTAGTTCGTTTGAGCAGAAAAGTGACTGCCCTTACCTGAATAATGTCTTGCTTGTAGGAAGACTCAGAGCCTAGGATTTAACTCCATTTCTGAAGTAAAACACACAGCAGTGTAATCATCCATTGATCACACTCTGCTTTAGAACAAGAAGCACACTCTTGCTTTCTAGAGTCTCTAAGACAGCAGGAAACGTGAGAGTGCTGAGAACAAAAGAACGGTGTTTCCTACACATACGGACATTATATAGTCCAACTCTGCTTCTGAAACTGATATAAAGCAATGGTCCTCTAGCATCCAATGCTTGTCTGTTAAGGTGAGAAAGGTGTGAGCTTCTGGAACGATGTAGTTCGTTTGAGCTGAAAAGTGACTGCCCTTACCTGAAACGAAGTCTTGCTTGGAGGAAGACTCAGAGCCTGGGATTTAACTCCATTTCTGAAGTGAAACACACAGCATAGTTCTCATCCATGGATCACACTCTGCTTTAGAGCAAGAAGCACACTCTTGCTTTCTAGAGTCTCTAAGACAGGAGGAAACGTGATTTTGCTGAGAACAAAAGAACGGAGTTTACTACACATACGGACCATATCTAGTCCAACTCTGCTTCTTATACTGATAGAAAGCACTGCTCCTCTAACATCCAATGCTTCTCTGTTAAGATGAGAAATGTGTGAGCTCAGTGAACGATGTAGTTCGTTTGAGCTGAAAAGTGACTTCCCTTACCTGAATTGAAGTCTTGCTTGTAGGAAGACACAGAGATTGGGATTTAACTCCATTTCTGAAGGGAAACACACAGCATAGTTCTCATCCATGGATCACAATCTGCTTTAGAGCGAGAAGCACGCTCTTGCTTTCTAGAGTCTCTAACACAGCAGGAAACGTGAGTGTGCTGAGAAAAAAAGAACGGTGTTTCATACACAAACGGACCATATCTAGTCCAACTCTGCGACTGAATCTCATACAAAGCACTGGTCCTCTAACATCCAATGCTTGTCAGTTTCGATGGGAAACGTGTGAGCTTCATGAACGATGTAGTTCGTTTGAGCAGAAAAGTGACTGCCCTTAACTTAAACGAAGTCTTGCTTGTAGGAAGACTCAGAGCCTGGGATTTAACTCCATTTCTGAAGTGAAACACACAGCAGTGTTCTCATCCATTGATGACACTCTGCTTTAGAACAAGAAGCACGCTCTTGCTTTCTAGAGTCTCTAAGACAGCAGAAACATGAGTGTGCTGAGAACAAAAGAACGGTGTTTCCTACACATACGGACCATATCTAGTCCAACTCTGCTTCTGAAACTGATACAAAGCACTGACAAACTAACATCCAAAGATTGTCAGTTAAGATGCGAAACGTGTGAGCTTCATGAATGATGTAGTTCGTTTGAGCAGAAAAGTGACTGCCCTTACCTGAATAATGTCTTGCTTGTAGGAAGACTCAGAGCCTGGGATTTAACTCCATTTCTGAAGTAAAACACACAGCAGTGTAATCATCCATTGATCACACTCTGCTTTAGAACAAGAAGCACACTCTTGCTTTCTAGAGTCTCTAAGACAGCAGGAAACGTGAGAGTGCTGAGAACAAAAGAACGGTGTTTCCTACACATACGGACATTATATAGTCCAACTCTGCTTCTGAAACTGATATAAAGCAATGGTCCTCTAGCATCCAATGCTTGTCTGTTAAGGTGAGAAAGGTGTGAGCTTCTGGAACGATGTAGTTCGTTTGAGCTGAAAAGTGACTGCCCTTACCTGAAACGAAGTCTTGCTTGGAGGAAGACTCAGAGCCTGGGATTTAACTCCATTTCTGAAGTGAAACACACAGCATAGTTCTCATCCATGGATCACACTCTGCTTTAGAGCAAGAAGCACACTCTTGCTTTCTAGAGTCTCTAAGACAGCAGGAAATCTGAGTGTGCCCAGAACAAAAGAACGGTGTTTCCTACACATACGGACTATATGTAGTCCAAAACTTCTTCTGAAACTGATAGAATGCACTGGTCTTCTAACATCCAATGCTTGTCATTTAAGAGGAGAAACGTGTGAGCTTCGTGAAAGTTGTAGTTCGTTTGAGCTGAAAAGTGACTGCCCTTACCTGAAACGAAGTCTTGCTTGTAGGGAGACTCAGAGCCTGGGATTTAACTCCTTTTCTGAAGAAAAAAACACACAGCATAGTTTTCATCCATGGATCACACTCTGCTTTAGAACGAGAAGCACGCTCTTGCTTTCTAGAGTGTCTAAGACAGCAGGAAACGTGAGTGTGCTTAGAACAAAAGAACGGTGTTTCCTACACATACGGACCATATCTAGACCAAATCTGCTTCTTAAACTGAAACAAAGCACTGGTCCTCTAACATCCAATGCTTGTCTGTTAAGATGAGAAACGTGTGAGCTTTGTGAATGATATAGTTCCTTTGAACTGAAAAGTGACTTCCCTTACCCGAAAAGAAGTCTTGCTTGTAGGAAGACACAGAGCCTGGGATTTAAGTCCATTTCTGAAGGGAAACACACAGCATAGTTCTCATCCATGGATAACACTCTGCTTTAGAGCAAGAAGCACGCTCTTGCTTTTAGAGTCTCTAATATAGCAGGAAATCTGAGTGTGCCCAGAACAAAAGAACGGTGTTTCCTACATATACGGACCATATGTAGTCCAAATCTGCCTCTGAAACTGATACAATGCACTGGTCTTCTAACATCCAATGCTTGTCAGTTAAGATGAGAATCGTGTGATCTTCGTTAACGATGTAGTTCGTTTGATCAGAAAAGTGACTGCCCTTACCTGAAATGAAGTCTTGCTTGTAGAAAGACTCAGAGCCTGGGATTTAACTCCATTTCTGAAGTGAAACACACAGCAGTGTTCTCATCCATTGATGACACTCTGCTTTAGAACAAGAAGCACGCTCTTGCTTTCTAGAGTCTCTAAGACAGCAGAAACATGAGTGTGCTGAGAACAAAAGAACGGTGTTTCCTACACATACGGACCATATCTAGTCCAACTCTGCTTCTGAAACTGATACAAAGCACTGACAAACTAACATCCAAAGATTGTCAGTTAAGATGCGTAACGTGTGAGCTTCATGAATGATGTAGTTCGTTTGAGCAGAAAAGTGACTGCCCTTACCTGAATAATGTCTTGCTTGTAGGAAGACTCAGAGCCTGGGATTTAACTCCATTTCTGAAGTAAAACACACAGCAGTGTAATCATCCATTGATCACACTCTGCTTTAGAACAAGAAGCACACTCTTGCTTTCTAGAGTCTCTAAGACAGCAGGAAACGTGAGAGTGCTGAGAACAAAAGAACGGTGTTTCCTACACATACGGACATTATATAGTCCAACTCTGCTTCTGAAACTGATATAAAGCAATGGTCCTCTAGCATCCAATGCTTGTCTGTTAAGGTGAGAAAGGTGTGAGCTTCTGGAACGATATAGTTCGTTTGAGCTGAAAAGTGACTGCCCTTACCTGAAACGAATCTTGCTTGTAGGAAGACACAGAGCCTGGGATTTAACTCCATTTCTGAAGGGAAACACACAGCATAGTATTCATCCATGGATCACACTCTGGTTAGAGCCAGAGGCACACTCTTGCTTTCTAGAGTCTCTAAGACAGCAGGAAATCTGAGTGTGCCCAGAACAAAAGAACGGTGTTTCCTATATATACAGACCATAAGTAGTCCAAATCTGCTTCTGAAACTGATGCAAAGCACTGGTCCTCTAACATCCAATGCTTGTCTGTTAAGATGAGAAACGTGTGAGCTTCGTGAACGATGTAGTTCGTTTGAGCTGAAAAGTGACTGCCCTACCTGAAACGAAGTCTTGCCTGTAGGAAAACACAGAGCAAGGGATTTAACTCCATTTTTGAAGGGAAACACACAGCATAGTTCTCATCCATGGATCACACTCTGCTTTAGAGCGAGAAGCACGCTCTTGCTTTCTAGAGTCTCTAAGACAGCAGGAAACGTGAGTGTGCTGAGAAAAAAAGAACGGTGTTTCCTACACATACGGACCATATCTAGTCCAACTCTGCTTCTGAAACTGATACAAAGCACTGGTCTTCTAACATCCAATGTTTGTCAGTTAAGATGAGAAACGTGTGAGCTTTGTGAATGATGTAGTTCCTTTGAACTGAAAAGTGACTACCTTTACCTGAAACGAAGTCTTGCTTGTAGGTAGACACAGAGCCTTGGATTTAACTCCATTTCTGAATTGAAACACACAGCATGGTTCTCATCCATGGATCACACTCTGCTTTAGAGCGAGAAGTACGCTCTTGCATTCTAGAGTCTCTAAGACAGCAGGTAACGTGAGTGTGCTGAGAACAAAAGAAGGGTGTTTCCTACACATACGGACCATATCTAGTCCAACTCATCTTCTGAAACTGATACAAAGCACTGGTCCTCTAACATCCAATGCTTGTCAGTTAAGATGGGAAACGTGTGAGCTTCATGAACGATGTAGTTCGTTTGAGCAGAAAAGTGACTGCCCTTACCTTAAACGAAGTCTTGCTTGTACGAAGACTCAGAGCCAGGGATTTAACTCCATTTCTGAATTGAAACACACAGCAGGGTTCTCATCCATTGATGACACTCTGCTTTAGAATAAGAAGCACGCTCTTGCTATTTAGAGTCTCTAAGACAGGAGGAAACGTGATTTTGCTGAGAACAAAAGAACGGAGTTTCCTACACATACGGACCATATCTAGTCCAAATCTGCTTCTGAAACTGATACAAAGCACTGACCCTCTATCATCCAATGCTTGTCAGTTAAGATGGGAAACGTGTGAGCTTCATGAACGATGTAGTTTGTTTGAGCAGAAAACAGACTGCCCTTACCTGAATTGAAGTCTTGCTTGTAGGAAGACTCAGAGCCTGGGATTTAACTCCATTTCTGAAGGCAAACACACAGCATAGTTCTCATCCATGGATCACACTCGGCTTTAGAGCGAGAAGCACGCTCTTGCTTTTAGAGTCTCTAATATAGCAGGAAATCTGAGTGTGCCCAGAACAAAAGAACGGTGTTTCCTACATATACGGACCATATGTAGTCCAAATCTGCCTCTGAAACTGATACAATGCACTGGTCCTCTAACATCCAATGCTTGTCAGTTAAGATTAGAATCGTGTGATCTTCGTTAGCGATGTAGATCGTTTGAGCAGGAAAGTGACTGCCCTTACCTGAAATGAAGTCTTGCTTGTAGAAAGACTCAGAGCCTGGGATTTAACTCCATTCCTGAAGTGAAACACACAGCAGTGTTCTCATCCATTGATGATACTCTGCTTTAGAACAAGAAGCATGCTCTTGCTTTCTAGAGTCTCTAAGACGGCAGGAAACGTGAGTCTGCTGAGAACAAAAGAACGGTGTTTCCTACACATACGGACCATATCTAGTCCAACTCTGCTTCTTATACTGATAGAAAGCACTGCTCCTCTAACATCCAATGCTTCTCTGTTAAGATGAGAAATGTGTGAGCTCAGTGAACGATGTAGTTCGTTTGAGCTGAAAAGTGACTTCCCTTACCTGAATTGAAGTCTTGCTTGTAGGAAGACACAGAGATTGGGATTTAACTCCATTTCTGAAGGGAAACACACAGCATAGTTCTCATCCATGGATCACAATCTGCTTTAGAGCGAGAAGCACGCTCTTGCTTTCTAGAGTCTCTAACACAGCAGGAAACATGAGTGTGCTGAGAAAAAAAGAACGGTGTTTCATACACAAACGGACCATATCTAGTCCAACTCTGCGACTGAATCTCATACAAAGCACTGGTCCTCTAACATCCAATGCTTGTCAGTTTCGATGGGAAACGTGTGAGCTTCATGAACGATGTAGTTCGTTTGAGCAGAAAAGTGACTGCCCTTAACTTAAACGAAGTCTTGCTTGTAGGAAGACTCAGAGCCTGGGATTTAACTCCATTTCTGAAGTGAAACACACAGCAGTGTTCTCATCCATTGATGACACTCTGCTTTAGAACAAGAAGCACGCTCTTGCTTTCTAGAGTCTCTAAGACAGCAGAAACATGAGTGTGCTGAGAACAAAAGAACGGTGTTTCCTACACATACGGACCATATCTAGTCCAACTCTGCTTCTGAAACTGATACAAAGCACTGACAAACTAACATCCAAAGATTGTCAGTTATGATGCGAAACGTGTGAGCTTCATGAATGATGTAGTTCGTTTGAGCAGAAAAGTGACTGCCCTTACCTGAATAATGTCTTGCTTGTAGGAAGACTCAGAGCCTGGGATTTAACTCCATTTCTGAAGTAAAACACACAGCAGTGTAATCATCCATTGATCACACTCTGCTTTAGAACAAGAAGCACACTCTTGCTTTCTAGAGTCTCTAAGACAGCAGGAAACGTGAGAGTGCTGAGAACAAAAGAACGGTGTTTCCTACACATACGGACATTATATAGTCCAACTCTGCTTCTGAAACTGATATAAAGCAATGGTCCTCTAGCATCCAATGCTTGTCTGTTAAGGTGAGAAAGGTGTGAGCTTCTGGAACGATGTAGTTCGTTTGAGCTGAAAAGTGACTGCCCTTACCTGAAACGAAGTCTTGCTTGGAGGAAGACTCAGAGCCTGGGATTTAACTCCATTTCTGAAGTGAAACACACAGCATAGTTCTCATCCATGGATCACACTCTGCTTTAGAGCAAGAAGCACACTCTTGCTTTCTAGAGTCTCTAAGACAGCAGGAAATCTGAGTGTGCCCAGAACAAAAGAACGGTGTTTCCTACACATACGGACTATATGTAGTCCAAAACTTCTTCTGAAACTGATAGAATGCACTGGTCTTCTAACATCCAATGCTTGTCATTTAAGAGGAGAAACGTGTGAGCTTCGTGAAAGTTGTAGTTCGTTTGAGCTGAAAAGTGACTGCCCTTACCTGAAACGAAGTCTTGCTTGTAGGGAGACTCAGAGCCTGGGATTTAACTCCTTTTCCGAAGAAAAAAACACACAGCATAGTTTTCATCCATGGATCACACTCTGCTTTAGAACGAGAAGCACGCTCTTGCTTTCTAGAGTGTCTAAGACAGCAGGAAACGTGAGTGTGCTTAGAACAAAAGAACGGTGTTTCCTACACATACGGACCATATCTAGACCAAATCTGCTTCTTAAACTGAAACAAAGCACTGGTCCTCTAACATCCAATGCTTGTCTGTTAAGATGAGAAACGTGTGAGCTTTGTGAATGATATAGTTCCTTTGAACTGAAAAGTGACTTCCCTTACCCGAAAAGAAGTCTTGCTTGTAGGAAGACACAGAGCCTGGGATTTAAGTCCATTTCTGAAGGGAAACACACAGCATAGTTCTCATCCATGGATAACACTCTGCTTTAGAGCAAGAAGCACGCTCTTGCTTTTAGAGTCTCTAATATAGCAGGAAATCTGAGTGTGCCCAGAACAAAAGAACGGTGTTTCCTACATATACGGACCATATGTAGTCCAAATCTGCCTCTGAAACTGATACAATGCACTGGTCTTCTAACATCCAATGCTTGTCAGTTAAGATGAGAATCGTGTGATCTTCGTTAACGATGTAGTTCGTTTGATCAGAAAAGTGACTGCCCTTACCTGAAATGAAGTCTTGCTTGTAGAAAGACTCAGAGCCTGGGATTTAACTCCATTTCTGAAGTGAAACACACAGCAGTGTTCTCATCCATTGATGACACTCTGCTTTAGAACAAGAAGCACGCTCTTGCTTTCTAGAGTCTCTAAGACAGCAGAAACATGAGTGTGCTGAGAACAAAAGAACGGTGTTTCCTACACATACGGACTATATCTAGTCCAACTCTGCTTCTGAAACTGATACAAAGCACTGACAAACTAACATCCAAAGATTGTCAGTTAAGATGCGTAACGTGTGAGCTTCATGAATGATGTAGTTCGTTTGAGCAGAAAAGTGACTGCCCTTACCTGAATAATGTCTTGCTTGTAGGAAGACTCAGAGCCTAGGATTTAACTCCATTTCTGAAGTAAAACACACAGCAGTGTAATCATCCATTGATCACACTCTGCTTTAGAACAAGAAGCACACTCTTGCTTTCTAGAGTCTCTAAGACAGCAGGAAACGTGAGAGTGCTGAGAACAAAAGAACGGTGTTTCCTACACATACGGACATTATATAGTCCAACTCTGCTTCTGAAACTGATATAAAGCAATGGTCCTCTAGCATCCAATGCTTGTCTGTTAAGGTGAGAAAGGTGTGAGCTTCTGGAACGATGTAGTTCGTTTGAGCTGAAAAGTGACTGCCCTTACCTGAAACGAAGTCTTGCTTGGAGGAAGACTCAGAGCCTGGGATTTAACTCCATTTCTGAAGTGAAACACACAGCATAGTTCTCATCCATGGATCACACTCTGCTTTAGAGCAAGAAGCACACTCTTGCTTTCTAGAGTCTCTAAGACAGGAGGAAACGTGATTTTGCTGAGAACAAAAGAACGGAGTTTACTACACATACGGACCATATCTAGTCCAACTCTGCTTCTTATACTGATAGAAAGCACTGCTCCTCTAACATCCAATGCTTCTCTGTTAAGATGAGAAATGTGTGAGCTCAGTGAACGATGTAGTTCGTTTGAGCTGAAAAGTGACTTCCCTTACCTGAATTGAAGTCTTGCTTGTAGGAAGACACAGAGATTGGGATTTAACTCCATTTCTGAAGGGAAACACACAGCATAGTTCTCATCCATGGATCACAATCTGCTTTAGAGCGAGAAGCACGCTCTTGCTTTCTAGAGTCTCTAACACAGCAGGAAACGTGAGTGTGCTGAGAAAAAAAGAACGGTGTTTCATACACAAACGGACCATATCTAGTCCAACTCTGCGACTGAATCTCATACAAAGCACTGGTCCTCTAACATCCAATGCTTGTCAGTTTCGATGGGAAACGTGTGAGCTTCATGAACGATGTAGTTCGTTTGAGCAGAAAAGTGACTGCCCTTAACTTAAACGAAGTCTTGCTTGTAGGAAGACTCAGAGCCTGGGATTTAACTCCATTTCTGAAGTGAAACACACAGCAGTGTTCTCATCCATTGATGACACTCTGCTTTAGAACAAGAAGCACGCTCTTGCTTTCTAGAGTCTCTAAGACAGCAGAAACATGAGTGTGCTGAGAACAAAAGAACGGTGTTTCCTACACATACGGACCATATCTAGTCCAACTCTGCTTCTGAAACTGATACAAAGCAAAGACAAACTAACATCCAAAGATTGTCAGTTAAGATGCGAAACGTGTGAGCTTCATGAATGATGTAGTTCGTTTGAGCAGAAAAGTGACTGCCCTTACCTGAATAATGTCTTGCTTGTAGGAAGACTCAGAGCCTGGGATTTAACTCCATTTCTGAAGTAAAACACACAGCAGTGTAATCATCCATTGATCACACTCTGCTTTAGAACAAGAAGCACACTCTTGCTTTCTAGAGTCTCTAAGACAGCAGGAAACGTGAGAGTGCTGAGAACAAAAGAACGGTGTTTCCTACACATACGGACATTATATAGTCCAACTCTGCTTCTGAAACTGATATAAAGCAATGGTCCTCTAGCATCCAATGCTTGTCTGTTAAGGTGAGAAAGGTGTGAGCTTCTGGAACGATGTAGTTCGTTTGAGCTGAAAAGTGACTGCCCTTACCTGAAACGAAGTCTTGCTTGGAGGAAGACTCAGAGCCTGGGATTTAACTCCATTTCTGAAGTGAAACACACAGCATAGTTCTCATCCATGGATCACACTCTGCTTTAGAGCAAGAAGCACACTCTTGCTTTCTAGAGTCTCTAAGACAGCAGGAAATCTGAGTGTGCCCAGAACAAAAGAACGGTGTTTCCTACACATACGGACTATATGTAGTCCAAAACTTCTTCTGAAACTGATAGAATGCACTGGTCTTCTAACATCCAATGCTTGTCATTTAAGAGGAGAAACGTGTGAGCTTCGTGAAAGTTGTAGTTCGTTTGAGCTGAAAAGTGACTGCCCTTACCTGAAACGAAGTCTTGCTTGTAGGGAGACTCAGAGCCTGGGATTTAACTCCTTTTCTGAAGAAAAAAACACACAGCATAGTTTTCATCCATGGATCACACTCTGCTTTAGAACGAGAAGCACGCTCTTGCTTTCTAGAGTGTCTAAGACAGCAGGAAACGTGAGTGTGCTTAGAACAAAAGAACGGTGTTTCCTACACATACGGACCATATCTAGACCAAATCTGCTTCTTAAACTGAAACAAAGCACTGGTCCTCTAACATCCAATGCTTGTCTGTTAAGATGAGAAACGTGTGAGCTTTGTGAATGATATAGTTCCTTTGAACTGAAAAGTGACTTCCCTTACCCGAAAAGAAGTCTTGCTTGTAGGAAGACACAGAGCCTGGGATTTAAGTCCATTTCTGAAGGGAAACACACAGCATAGTTCTCATCCATGGATAACACTCTGCTTTAGAGCAAGAAGCACGCTCTTGCTTTTAGAGTCTCTAATATAGCAGGAAATCTGAGTGTGCCCAGAACAAAAGAACGGTGTTTCCTACATATACGGACCATATGTAGTCCAAATCTGCCTCTGAAACTGATACAATGCACTGGTCTTCTAACATCCAATGCTTGTCAGTTAAGATGAGAATCGTGTGATCTTCGTTAACGATGTAGTTCGTTTGATCAGAAAAGTGACTGCCCTTACCTGAAATGAAGTCTTGCTTGTAGAAAGACTCAGAGCCTGGGATTTAACTCCATTTCTGAAGTGAAACACACAGCAGTGTTCTCATCCATTGATGACACTCTGCTTTAGAACAAGAAGCACGCTCTTGCTTTCTAGAGTCTCTAAGACAGCAGAAACATGAGTGTGCTGAGAACAAAAGAACGGTGTTTCCTACACATACGGACCATATCTAGTCCAACTCTGCTTCTGAAACTGATACAAAGCACTGACAAACTAACATCCAAAGATTGTCAGTTAAGATGCGTAACGTGTGAGCTTCATGAATGATGTAGTTCGTTTGAGCAGAAAAGTGACTGCCCTTACCTGAATAATGTCTTGCTTGTAGGAAGACTCAGAGCCTGGGATTTAACTCCATTTCTGAAGTAAAACACACAGCAGTGTAATCATCCATTGATCACACTCTGCTTTAGAACAAGAAGCACACTCTTGCTTTCTAGAGTCTCTAAGACAGCAGGAAACGTGAGAGTGCTGAGAACAAAAGAACGGTGTTTCCTACACATACGGACATTATATAGTCCAACTCTGCTTCTGAAACTGATATAAAGCAAGGGTCCTCTAGCATCCAATGCTTGTCTGTTAAGGTGAGAAAGGTGTGAGCTTCTGGAACGATATAGTTCGTTTGAGCTGAAAAGTGACTGCCCTTACCTGAAACGAATCTTGCTTGTAGGAAGACACAGAGCCTGGGATTTAACTCCATTTATGAAGGGAAACACACAGCATAGTATTCATCCATGGATCACACTCTGGTTAGAGCCAGAGGCACACTCTTGCTTTCTAGAGTCTCTAAGACAGCAGGAAATCTGAGTGTGCCCAGAACAAAAGAACGGTGTTTCCTATATATACAGACCATAAGTAGTCCAAATCTGCTTCTGAAACTGATGCAAAGCACTGGTCCTCTAACATCCAATGCTTGTCTGTTAAGATGAGAAACGTGTGAGCTTCGTGAACGATGTAGTTCGTTTGAGCTGAAAAGTGACTGCCCTACCTGAAACGAAGTCTTGCCTGTAGGAAAACACAGAGCAAGGGATTTAACTCCATTTTTGAAGGGAAACACACAGCATAGTTCTCATCCATGGATCACACTCTGCTTTAGAGCGAGAAGCACGCTCTTGCTTTCTAGAGTCTCTAAGACAGCAGGAAACGTGAGTGTGCTGAGAAAAAAAGAACCGTGTTTCCTACACATACGGACCATATCTAGTCCAACTCTGCTTCTGAAACTGATACAAAGCACTGGTCTTCTAACATCCAATGTTTGTCAGTTAAGATGAGAAACGTGTGAGCTTTGTGAATGATGTAGTTCCTTTGAACTGAAAAGTGACTACCTTTACCTGAAACGAAGTCTTGCTTGTAGGTAGACACAGAGCCTTGGATTTAACTCCATTTCTGAATTGAAACACACAGCATGGTTCTCATCCATGGATCACACTCTGCTTTAGAGCGAGAAGTACGCTCTTGCATTCTAGAGTCTCTAAGACAGCAGGTAACGTGAGTGTGCTGAGAACAAAAGAAGGGTGTTTCCTACACATACGGACCATATCTAGTCCAACTCATCTTCTGAAACTGATACAAAGCACTGGTCCTCTAACATCCAATGCTTGTCAGTTAAGATGGGAAACGTGTGAGCTTCATGAACGATGTAGTTCGTTTGAGCAGAAAAGTGACTGCCCTTACCTTAAACGAAGTCTTGCTTGTACGAAGACTCAGAGCCAGGGATTTAACTCCATTTCTGAATTGAAACACACAGCAGGGTTCTCATCCATTGATGACACTCTGCTTTAGAATAAGAAGCACGCTCTTGCTATTTAGAGTCTCTAAGACAGGAGGAAACGTGATTTTGCTGAGAACAAAAGAACGGAGTTTCCTACACATACGGACCATATCTAGTCCAAATCTGCTTCTGAAACTGATACAAAGCACTGACCCTCTAACATCCAATGCTTGTCAGTTAAGATGGGAAACGTGTGAGCTTCATGAACGATGTAGTTTGTTTGAGCAGAAAACAGACTGCCCTTACCTGAATTGAAGTCTTGCTTGTAGGAAGACTCAGAGCCTGGGATTTAACTCCATTTCTGAAGGCAAACACACAGCATAGTTCTCATCCATGGATCACACTCGGCTTTAGAGCGAGAAGCACGCTCTTGCTTTTAGAGTCTCTAATATAGCAGGAAATCTGAGTGTGCCCAGAACAAAAGAACGGTGTTTCCTACATATACGGACCATATGTAGTCCAAATCTGCCTCTGAAACTGATACAATGCACTGGTCCTCTAACATCCAATGCTTGTCAGTTAAGATTAGAATCGTGTGATCTTCGTTAGCGATGTAGATCGTTTGAGCAGGAAAGTGACTGCCCTTACCTGAAATGAAGTCTTGCTTGTAGAAAGACTCAGAGCCTGGGATTTAACTCCATTCCTGAAGTGAAACACACAGCAGTGTTCTCATCCATTGATGACACTCTGCTTTAGAACAAGAAGCATGCTCTTGCTTTCTAGAGTCTCTAAGACGGCAGGAAACGTGAGTCTGCTGAGAACAAAAGAACGGTGTTTCCTACACATACGGACCATATCTAGTCCAACTCTGCTTCTTATACTGATAGAAAGCACTGCTCCTCTAACATCCAATGCTTCTCTGTTAAGATGAGAAATGTGTGAGCTCAGTGAACGATGTAGTTCGTTTGAGCTGAAAAGTGACTTCCCTTACCTGAATTGAAGTCTTGCTTGTAGGAAGACACAGAGATTGGGATTTAACTCCATTTCTGAAGGGAAACACACAGCATAGTTCTCATGCATGGATCACAATCTGCTTTAGAGCGAGAAGCACGCTCTTGCTTTCTAGAGTCTCTAACACAGCAGGAAACATGAGTGTGCTGAGAAAAAAAGAACGGTGTTTCATACACAAACGGACCATATCTAGTCCAACTCTGCGACTGAATCTCATACAAAGCACTGGTCCTCTAACATCCAATGCTTGTCAGTTTCGATGGGAAACGTGTGAGCTTCATGAACGATGTAGTTCGTTTGAGCAGAAAAGTGACTGCCCTTAACTTAAACGAAGTCTTGCTTGTAGGAAGACTCAGAGCCTGGGATTTAACTCCATTTCTGAAGTGAAACACACAGCAGTGTTCTCATCCATTGATGACACTCTGCTTTAGAACAAGAAGCACGCTCTTGCTTTCTAGAGTCTCTAAGACAGCAGAAACATGAGTGTGCTGAGAACAAAAGAACGGTGTTTCCTACACATACGGACCATATCTAGTCCAACTCTGCTTCTGAAACTGATACAAAGCACTGACAAACTAACATCCAAAGATTGTCAGTTAAGATGCGAAACGTGTGAGCTTCATGAATGATGTAGTTCGTTTGAGCAGAAAAGTGACTGCCCTTACCTGAATAATGTCTTGCTTGTAGGAAGACTCAGAGCCTGGGATTTAACTCCATTTCTGAAGTAAAACACACAGCAGTGTAATCATCCATTGATCACACTCTGCTTTAGAACAAGAAGCACACTCTTGCTTTCTAGAGTCTCTAAGACAGCAGGAAACGTGAGAGTGCTGAGAACAAAAGAACGGTGTTTCCTACACATACGGACATTATATAGTCCAACTCTGCTTCTGAAACTGATATAAAGCAATGGTCCTCTAGCATCCAATGCTTGTCTGTTAAGGTGAGAAAGGTGTGAGCTTCTGGAACGATGTAGTTCGTTTGAGCTGAAAAGTGACTGCCCTTACCTGAAACGAAGTCTTGCTTGGAGGAAGACTCAGAGCCTGGGATTTAACTCCATTTCTGAAGTGAAACACACAGCATAGTTCTCATCCATGGATCACACTCTGCTTTAGAGCAAGAAGCACACTCTTGCTTTCTAGAGTCTCTAAGACAGCAGGAAATCTGAGTGTGCCCAGAACAAAAGAACGGTGTTTCCTACACATACGGACTATATGTAGTCCAAAACTTCTTCTGAAACTGATAGAATGCACTGGTCTTCTAACATCCAATGCTTGTCATTTAAGAGGAGAAACGTGTGAGCTTCGTGAAAGTTGTAGTTCGTTTGAGCTGAAAAGTGACTGCCCTTACCTGAAACGAAGTCTTGCTTGTAGGGAGACTCAGAGCCTGGGATTTAACTCCTTTTCCGAAGAAAAAAACACACAGCATAGTTTTCATCCATGGATCACACTCTGCTTTAGAACGAGAAGCACGCTCTTGCTTTCTAGAGTGTCTAAGACAGCAGGAAACGTGAGTGTGCTTAGAACAAAAGAACGGTGTTTCCTACACATACGGACCATATCTAGACCAAATCTGCTTCTTAAACTGAAACAAAGCACTGGTCCTCTAACATCCAATGCTTGTCTGTTAAGATGAGAAACGTGTGAGCTTTGTGAATGATATAGTTCCTTTGAACTGAAAAGTGACTTCCCTTACCCGAAAAGAAGTCTTGCTTGTAGGAAGACACAGAGCCTGGGATTTAAGTCCATTTCTGAAGGGAAACACACAGCATAGTTCTCATCCATGGATAACACTCTGCTTTAGAGCAAGAAGCACGCTCTTGCTTTTAGAGTCTCTAATATAGCAGGAAATCTGAGTGTGCCCAGAACAAAAGAACGGTGTTTCCTACATATACGGACCATATGTAGTCCAAATCTGCCTCTGAAACTGATACAATGCACTGGTCTTCTAACATCCAATGCTTGTCAGTTAAGATGAGAATCGTGTGATCTTCGTTAACGATGTAGTTCGTTTGATCAGAAAAGTGACTGCCCTTACCTGAAATGAAGTCTTGCTTGTAGAAAGACTCAGAGCCTGGGATTTAACTCCATTTCTGAAGTGAAACACACAGCAGTGTTCTCATCCATTGATGACACTCTGCTTTAGAACAAGAAGCACGCTCTTGCTTTCTAGAGTCTCTAAGACAGCAGAAACATGAGTGTGCTGAGAACAAAAGAACGGTGTTTCCTACACATACGGACTATATCTAGTCCAACTCTGCTTCTGAAACTGATACAAAGCACTGACAAACTAACATCCAAAGATTGTCAGTTAAGATGCGTAACGTGTGAGCTTCATGAATGATGTAGTTCGTTTGAGCAGAAAAGTGACTGCCCTTACCTGAATAATGTCTTGCTTGTAGGAAGACTCAGAGCCTAGGATTTAACTCCATTTCTGAAGTAAAACACACAGCAGTGTAATCATCCATTGATCACACTCTGCTTTAGAACAAGAAGCACACTCTTGCTTTCTAGAGTCTCTAAGACAGCAGGAAACGTGAGAGTGCTGAGAACAAAAGAACGGTGTTTCCTACACATACGGACATTATATAGTCCAACTCTGCTTCTGAAACTGATATAAAGCAATGGTCCTCTAGCATCCAATGCTTGTCTGTTAAGGTGAGAAAGGTGTGAGCTTCTGGAACGATGTAGTTCGTTTGAGCTGAAAAGTGACTGCCCTTACCTGAAACGAAGTCTTGCTTGGAGGAAGACTCAGAGCCTGGGATTTAACTCCATTTCTGAAGTGAAACACACAGCATAGTTCTCATCCATGGATCACACTCTGCTTTAGAGCAAGAAGCACACTCTTGCTTTCTAGAGTCTCTAAGACAGGAGGAAACGTGATTTTGCTGAGAACAAAAGAACGGAGTTTACTACACATACGGACCATATCTAGTCCAACTCTGCTTCTTATACTGATAGAAAGCACTGCTCCTCTAACATCCAATGCTTCTCTGTTAAGATGAGAAATGTGTGAGCTCAGTGAACGATGTAGTTCGTTTGAGCTGAAAAGTGACTTCCCTTACCTGAATTGAAGTCTTGCTTGTAGGAAGACACAGAGATTGGGATTTAACTCCATTTCTGAAGGGAAACACACAGCATAGTTCTCATCCATGGATCACAATCTGCTTTAGAGCGAGAAGCACGCTCTTGCTTTCTAGAGTCTCTAACACAGCAGGAAACGTGAGTGTGCTGAGAAAAAAAGAACGGTGTTTCATACACAAACGGACCATATCTAGTCCAACTCTGCGACTGAATCTCATACAAAGCACTGGTCCTCTAACATCCAATGCTTGTCAGTTTCGATGGGAAACGTGTGAGCTTCATGAACGATGTAGTTCGTTTGAGCAGAAAAGTGACTGCCCTTAACTTAAACGAAGTCTTGCTTGTAGGAAGACTCAGAGCCTGGGATTTAACTCCATTTCTGAAGTGAAACACACAGCAGTGTTCTCATCCATTGATGACACTCTGCTTCAGAACAAGAAGCACGCTCTTGCTTTCTAGAGTCTCTAAGACAGCAGAAACATGAGTGTGCTGAGAACAAAAGAACGGTGTTTCCTACACATACGGACCATATCTAGTCCAACTCTGCTTCTGAAACTGATACAAAGCACTGACAAACTAACATCCAAAGATTGTCAGTTAAGATGCGAAACGTGTGAGCTTCATGAATGATGTAGTTCGTTTGAGCAGAAAAGTGACTGCCCTTACCTGAATAATGTCTTGCTTGTAGGAAGACTCAGAGCCTGGGATTTAACTCCATTTCTGAAGTAAAACACACAGCAGTGTAATCATCCATTGATCACACTCTGCTTTAGAACAAGAAGCACACTCTTGCTTTCTAGAGTCTCTAAGACAGCAGGAAACGTGAGAGTGCTGAGAACAAAAGAACGGTGTTTCCTACACATACGGACATTATATAGTCCAACTCTGCTTCTGAAACTGATATAAAGCAATGGTCCTCTAGCATCCAATGCTTGTCTGTTAAGGTGAGAAAGGTGTGAGCTTCTGGAACGATGTAGTTCGTTTGAGCTGAAAAGTGACTGCCCTTACCTGAAACGAAGTCTTGCTTGGAGGAAGACTCAGAGCCTGGGATTTAACTCCATTTCTGAAGTGAAACACACAGCATAGTTCTCATCCATGGATCACACTCTGCTTTAGAGCAAGAAGCACACTCTTGCTTTCTAGAGTCTCTAAGACAGGAGGAAACGTGATTTTGCTGAGAACAAAAGAACGGAGTTTACTACACATACGGACCATATCTAGTCCAACTCTGCTTCTTATACTGATAGAAAGCACTGCTCCTCTAACATCCAATGCTTCTCTGTTAAGATGAGAAATGTGTGAGCTCAGTGAACGATGTAGTTCGTTTGAGCTGAAAAGTGACTTCCCTTACCTGAATTGAAGTCTTGCTTGTAGGAAGACACAGAGATTGGGATTTAACTCCATTTCTGAAGGGAAACACACAGCATAGTTCTCATCCATGGATCACAATCTGCTTTAGAGCGAGAAGCACGCTCTTGCTTTCTAGAGTCTCTAACACAGCAGGAAACGTGAGTGTGCTGAGAAAAAAAGAACGGTGTTTCATACACAAACGGACCATATCTAGTCCAACTCTGCGACTGAATCTCATACAAAGCACTGGTCCTCTAACATCCAATGCTTGTCAGTTTCGATGGGAAACGTGTGAGCTTCATGAACGATGTAGTTCGTTTGAGCAGAAAAGTGACTGCCCTTAACTTAAACGAAGTCTTGCTTGTAGGAAGACTCAGAGCCTGGGATTTAACTCCATTTCTGAAGTGAAACACACAGCAGTGTTCTCATCCATTGATGACACTCTGCTTCAGAACAAGAAGCACGCTCTTGCTTTCTAGAGTCTCTAAGACAGCAGAAACATGAGTGTGCTGAGAACAAAAGAACGGTGTTTCCTACACATACGGACCATATCTAGTCCAACTCTGCTTCTGAAACTGATACAAAGCACTGACAAACTAACATCCAAAGATTGTCAGTTAAGATGCGAAACGTGTGAGCTTCATGAATGATGTAGTTCGTTTGAGCAGAAAAGTGACTGCCCTTACCTGAATAATGTCTTGCTTGTAGGAAGACTCAGAGCCTGGGATTTAACTCCATTTCTGAAGTAAAACACACAGCAGTGTAATCATCCATTGATCACACTCTGCTTTAGAACAAGAAGCACACTCTTGCTTTCTAGAGTCTCTAAGACAGCAGGAAACGTGAGAGTGCTGAGAACAAAAGAACGGTGTTTCCTACACATACGGACATTATATAGTCCAACTCTGCTTCTGAAACTGATATAAAGCAATGGTCCTCTAGCATCCAATGCTTGTCTGTTAAGGTGAGAAAGGTGTGAGCTTCTGGAACGATGTAGTTCGTTTGAGCTGAAAAGTGTCTGCCCTTACCTGAAACGAAGTCTTGCTTGGAGGAAGACTCAGAGCCTGGGATTTAACTCCATTTCTGAAGTGAAACACACAGCATAGTTCTCATCCATGGATCACACTCTGCTTTAGAGCAAGAAGCACACTCTTGCTTTCTAGAGTCTCTAAGACAGCAGGAAATCTGAGTGTGCCCAGAACAAAAGAACGGTGTTTCCTACACATACGGACTATATGTAGTCCAAAACTTCTTCTGAAACTGATAGAATGCACTGGTCTTCTAACATCCAATGCTTGTCATTTAAGAGGAGAAACGTGTGAGCTTCGTGAAAGTTGTAGTTCGTTTGAGCTGAAAAGTGACTGCCCTTACCTGAAACGAAGTCTTGCTTGTAGGGAGACTCAGAGCCTGGGATTTAACTCCTTTTCTGAAGAAAAAAACACACAGCATAGTTTTCATCCATGGATCACACTCTGCTTTAGAACGAGAAGCACGCTCTTGCTTTCTAGAGTGTCTAAGACAGCAGGAAACGTGAGTGTGCTTAGAACAAAAGAACGGTGTTTCCTACACATACGGACCATATCTAGACCAAATCTGCTTCTTAAACTGAAACAAAGCACTGGTCCTCTAACATCCAATGCTTGTCTGTTAAGATGAGAAACGTGTGAGCTTTGTGAATGATATAGTTCCTTTGAACTGAAAAGTGACTTCCCTTACCCGAAAAGAAGTCTTGCTTGTAGGAAGACACAGAGCCTGGGATTTAAGTCCATTTCTGAAGGGAAACACACAGCATAGTTCTCATCCATGGATAACACTCTGCTTTAGAGCAAGAAGCACGCTCTTGCTTTTAGAGTCTCTAATATAGCAGGAAATCTGAGTGTGCCCAGAACAAAAGAACGGTGTTTCCTACATATACGGACCATATGTAGTCCAAATCTGCCTCTGAAACTGATACAATGCACTGGTCTTCTAACATCCAATGCTTGTCAGTTAAGATGAGAATCGTGTGATCTTCGTTAACGATGTAGTTCGTTTGATCAGAAAAGTGACTGCCCTTACCTGAAATGAAGTCTTGCTTGTAGAAAGACTCAGAGCCTGGGATTTAACTCCATTTCTGAAGTGAAACACACAGCAGTGTTCTCATCCATTGATGACACTCTGCTTTAGAACAAGAAGCACGCTCTTGCTTTCTAGAGTCTCTAAGACAGCAGAAACATGAGTGTGCTGAGAACAAAAGAACGGTGTTTCCTACACATACGGACCATATCTAGTCCAACTCTGCTTCTGAAACTGATAAAAAGCACTGACAAACTAACATCCAAAGATTGTCAGTTAAGATGCGTAACGTGTGAGCTTCATGAATGATGTAGTTCGTTTGAGCAGAAAAGTGACTGCCCTTACCTGAATAATGTCTTGCTTGTAGGAAGACTCAGAGCCTGGGATTTAACTCCATTTCTGAAGTAAAACACACAGCAGTGTAATCATCCATTGATCACACTCTGCTTTAGAACAAGAAGCACACTCTTGCTTTCTAGAGTCTCTAAGACAGCAGGAAACGTGAGAGTGCTGAGAACAAAAGAACGGTGTTTCCTACACATACGGACATTATATAGTCCAACTCTGCTTCTGAAACTGATATAAAGCAATGGTCCTCTAGCATCCAATGCTTGTCTGTTAAGGTGAGAAAGGTGTGAGCTTCTGGAACGATGTAGTTCGTTTGAGCTGAAAAGTGACTGCCCTTACCTGAAACGAAGTCTTGCTTGGAGGAAGACTCAGAGCCTGGGATTTAACTCCATTTCTGAAGTGAAACACACAGCATAGTTCTCATCCATGGATCACACTCTGCTTTAGAGCAAGAAGCACACTCTTGCTTTCTAGAGTCTCTAAGACAGGAGGAAACGTGATTTTGCTGAGAACAAAAGAACGGAGTTTACTACACATACGGACCATATCTAGTCCAACTCTGCTTCTTATACTGATAGAAAGCACTGCTCCTCTAACATCCAATGCTTCTCTGTTAAGATGAGAAATGTGTGAGCTCAGTGAACGATGTAGTTCGTTTGAGCTGAAAAGTGACTTCCCTTACCTGAATTGAAGTCTTGCTTGTAGGAAGACACAGAGATTGGGATTTAACTCCATTTCTGAAGGGAAACACACAGCATAGTTCTCATCCATGGATCACAATCTGCTTTAGAGCGAGAAGCACGCTCTTGCTTTCTAGAGTCTCTAACACAGCAGGAAACGTGAGTGTGCTGAGAAAAAAAGAACGGTGTTTCATACACAAACGGACCATATCTAGTCCAACTCTGCGACTGAATCTCATACAAAGCACTGGTCCTCTAACATCCAATGCTTGTCAGTTTCGATGGGAAACGTGTGAGCTTCATGAACGATGTAGTTCGTTTGAGCAGAAAAGTGACTGCCCTTAACTTAAACGAAGTCTTGCTTGTAGGAAGACTCAGAGCCTGGGATTTAACTCCATTTCTGAAGTGAAACACACAGCAGTGTTCTCATCCATTGATGACACTCTGCTTTAGAACAAGAAGCACGCTCTTGCTTTCTAGAGTCTCTAAGACAGCAGAAACATGAGTGTGCTGAGAACAAAAGAACGGTGTTTCCTACACATACGGACCATATCTAGTCCAACTCTGCTTCTGAAACTGATACAAAGCACTGACAAACTAACATCCAAAGATTGTCAGTTAAGATGCGAAACGTGTGAGCTTCATGAATGATGTAGTTCGTTTGAGCAGAAAAGTGACTGCCCTTACCTGAATAATGTCTTGCTTGTAGGAAGACTCAGAGCCTGGGATTTAACTCCATTTCTGAAGTAAAACACACAGCAGTGTAATCATCCATTGATCACACTCTGCTTTAGAACAAGAAGCACACTCTTGCTTTCTAGAGTCTCTAAGACAGCAGGAAACGTGAGAGTGCTGAGAACAAAAGAACGGTGTTTCCTACACATACGGACATTATATAGTCCAACTCTGCTTCTGAAACTGATATAAAGCAATGGTCCTCTAGCATCCAATGCTTGTCTGTTAAGGTGAGAAAGGTGTGAGCTTCTGGAACGATGTAGTTCGTTTGAGCTGAAAAGTGACTGCCCTTACCTGAAACGAAGTCTTGCTTGGAGGAAGACTCAGAGCCTGGGATTTAACTCCATTTCTGAAGTGAAACACACAGCATAGTTCTCATCCATGGATCACACTCTGCTTTAGAGCAAGAAGCACACTCTTGCTTTCTAGAGTCTCTAAGACAGCAGGAAATCTGAGTGTGCCCAGAACAAAAGAACGGTGTTTCCTACACATACGGACTATATGTAGTCCAAAACTTCTTCTGAAACTGATAGAATGCACTGGTCTTCTAACATCCAATGCTTGTCATTTAAGAGGAGAAACGTGTGAGCTTCGTGAAAGTTGTAGTTCGTTTGAGCTGAAAAGTGACTGCCCTTACCTGAAACGAAGTCTTGCTTGTAGGGAGACTCAGAGCCTGGGATTTAACTCCTTTTCCGAAGAAAAAAACACACAGCATAGTTTTCATCCATGGATCACACTCTGCTTTAGAACGAGAAGCACGCTCTTGCTTTCTAGAGTGTCTAAGACAGCAGGAAACGTGAGTGTGCTTAGAACAAAAGAACGGTGTTTCCTACACATACGGACCATATCTAGACCAAATCTGCTTCTTAAACTGAAACAAAGCACTGGTCCTCTAACATCCAATGCTTGTCTGTTAAGATGAGAAACGTGTGAGCTTTGTGAATGATATAGTTCCTTTGAACTGAAAAGTGACTTCCCTTACCCGAAAAGAAGTCTTGCTTGTAGGAAGACACAGAGCCTGGGATTTAAGTCCATTTCTGAAGGGAAACACACAGCATAGTTCTCATCCATGGATAACACTCTGCTTTAGAGCAAGAAGCACGCTCTTGCTTTTAGAGTCTCTAATATAGCAGGAAATCTGAGTGTGCCCAGAACAAAAGAACGGTGTTTCCTACATATACGGACCATATGTAGTCCAAATCTGCCTCTGAAACTGATACAATGCACTGGTCTTCTAACATCCAATGCTTGTCAGTTAAGATGAGAATCGTGTGATCTTCGTTAACGATGTAGTTCGTTTGATCAGAAAAGTGACTGCCCTTACCTGAAATGAAGTCTTGCTTGTAGAAAGACTCAGAGCCTGGGATTTAACTCCATTTCTGAAGTGAAACACACAGCAGTGTTCTCATCCATTGATGACACTCTGCTTTAGAACAAGAAGCACGCTCTTGCTTTCTAGAGTCTCTAAGACAGCAGAAACATGAGTGTGCTGAGAACAAAAGAACGGTGTTTCCTACACATACGGACCATATCTAGTCCAACTCTGCTTCTGAAACTGATACAAAGCACTGACAAACTAACATCCAAAGATTGTCAGTTAAGATGCGTAACGTGTGAGCTTCATGAATGATGTAGTTCGTTTGAGCAGAAAAGTGACTGCCCTTACCTGAATAATGTCTTGCTTGTAGGAAGACTCAGAGCCTAGGATTTAACTCCATTTCTGAAGTAAAACACACAGCAGTGTAATCATCCATTGATCACACTCTGCTTTAGAACAAGAAGCACACTCTTGCTTTCTAGAGTCTCTAAGACAGCAGGAAACGTGAGAGTGCTGAGAACAAAAGAACGGTGTTTCCTACACATACGGACATTATATAGTCCAACTCTGCTTCTGAAACTGATATAAAGCAATGGTCCTCTAGCATCCAATGCTTGTCTGTTAAGGTGAGAAAGGTGTGAGCTTCTGGAACGATGTAGTTCGTTTGAGCTGAAAAGTGACTGCCCTTACCTGAAACGAAGTCTTGCTTGGAGGAAGACTCAGAGCCTGGGATTTAACTCCATTTCTGAAGTGAAACACACAGCATAGTTCTCATCCATGGATCACACTCTGCTTTAGAGCAAGAAGCACACTCTTGCTTTCTAGAGTCTCTAAGACAGGAGGAAACGTGATTTTGCTGAGAACAAAAGAACGGAGTTTACTACACATACGGACCATATCTAGTCCAACTCTGCTTCTTATACTGATAGAAAGCACTGCTCCTCTAACATCCAATGCTTCTCTGTTAAGATGAGAAATGTGTGAGCTCAGTGAACGATGTAGTTCGTTTGAGCTGAAAAGTGACTTCCCTTACCTGAATTGAAGTCTTGCTTGTAGGAAGACACAGAGATTGGGATTTAACTCCATTTCTGAAGGGAAACACACAGCATAGTTCTCATCCATGGATCACAATCTGCTTTAGAGCGAGAAGCACGCACTTGCTTTCTAGAGTCTCTAACACAGCAGGAAACGTGAGTGTGCTGAGAAAAAAAGAACGGTGTTTCATACACAAACGGACCATATCTAGTCCAACTCTGCGACTGAATCTCATACAAAGCACTGGTCCTCTAACATCCAATGCTTGTCAGTTTCGATGGGAAACGTGTGAGCTTCATGAACGATGTAGTTCGTTTGAGCAGAAAAGTGACTGCCCTTAACTTAAACGAAGTCTTGCTTGTAGGAAGACTCAGAGCCTGGGATTTAACTCCATTTCTGAAGTGAAACACACAGCAGTGTTCTCATCCATTGATGACACTCTGCTTTAGAACAAGAAGCACGCTCTTGCTTTCTAGAGTCTCTAAGACAGCAGAAACATGAGTGTGCTGAGAACAAAAGAACGGTGTTTCCTACACATACGGACCATATCTAGTCCAACTCTGCTTCTGAAACTGATACAAAGCACTGACAAACTAACATCCAAAGATTGTCAGTTAAGATGCGAAACGTGTGAGCTTCATGAATGATGTAGTTCGTTTGAGCAGAAAAGTGACTGCCCTTACCTGAATAATGTCTTGCTTGTAGGAAGACTCAGAGCCTGGGATTTAACTCCATTTCTGAAGTAAAACACACAGCAGTGTAATCATCCATTGATCACACTCTGCTTTAGAACAAGAAGCACACTCTTGCTTTCTAGAGTCTCTAAGACAGCAGGAAACGTGAGAGTGCTGAGAACAAAAGAACGGTGTTTCCTACACATACGGACATTATATAGTCCAACTCTGCTTCTGAAACTGATATAAAGCAATGGTCCTCTAGCATCCAATGCTTGTCTGTTAAGGTGAGAAAGGTGTGAGCTTCTGGAACGATGTAGTTCGTTTGAGCTGAAAAGTGACTGCCCTTACCTGAAACGAAGTCTTGCTTGGAGGAAGACTCAGAGCCTGGGATTTAACTCCATTTCTGAAGTGAAACACACAGCATAGTTCTCATCCATGGATCACACTCTGCTTTAGAGCAAGAAGCACACTCTTGCTTTCTAGAGTCTCTAAGACAGCAGGAAATCTGAGTGTGCCCAGAACAAAAGAACGGTGTTTCCTACACATACGGACTATATGTAGTCCAAAACTTCTTCTGAAACTGATAGAATGCACTGGTCTTCTAACATCCAATGCTTGTCATTTAAGAGGAGAAACGTGTGAGCTTCGTGAAAGTTGTAGTTCGTTTGAGCTGAAAAGTGACTGCCCTTACCTGAAACGAAGTCTTGCTTGTAGGGAGACTCAGAGCCTGGGATTTAACTCCTTTTCCGAAGAAAAAAACACACAGCATAGTTTTCATCCATGGATCACACTCTGCTTTAGAACGAGAAGCACGCTCTTGCTTTCTAGAGTGTCTAAGACAGCAGGAAACGTGAGTGTGCTTAGAACAAAAGAACGGTGTTTCCTACACATACGGACCATATCTAGACCAAATCTGCTTCTTAAACTGAAACAAAGCACTGGTCCTCTAACATCCAATGCTTGTCTGTTAAGATGAGAAACGTGTGAGCTTTGTGAATGATATAGTTCCTTTGAACTGAAAAGTGACTTCCCTTACCCGAAAAGAAGTCTTGCTTGTAGGAAGACACAGAGCCTGGGATTTAAGTCCATTTCTGAAGGGAAACACACAGCATAGTTCTCATCCATGGATAACACTCTGCTTTAGAGCAAGAAGCACGCTCTTGCTTTTAGAGTCTCTAATATAGCAGGAAATCTGAGTGTGCCCAGAACAAAAGAACGGTGTTTCCTACATATACGGACCATATGTAGTCCAAATCTGCCTCTGAAACTGATACAATGCACTGGTCTTCTAACATCCAATGCTTGTCAGTTAAGATGAGAATCGTGTGATCTTCGTTAACGATGTAGTTCGTTTGATCAGAAAAGTGACTGCCCTTACCTGAAATGAAGTCTTGCTTGTAGAAAGACTCAGAGCCTGGGATTTAACTCCATTTCTGAAGTGAAACACACAGCAGTGTTCTCATCCATTGATGACACTCTGCTTTAGAACAAGAAGCACGCTCTTGCTTTCTAGAGTCTCTAAGACAGCAGAAACATGAGTGTGCTGAGAACAAAAGAACGGTGTTTCCTACACATACGGACCATATCTAGTCCAACTCTGCTTCTGAAACTGATACAAAGCACTGACAAACTAACATCCAAAGATTGTCAGTTAAGATGCGTAACGTGTGAGCTTCATGAATGATGTAGTTCGTTTGAGCAGAAAAGTGACTGCCCTTACCTGAATAATGTCTTGCTTGTAGGAAGACTCAGAGCCTGGGATTTAACTCCATTTCTGAAGTAAAACACACAGCAGTGTAATCATCCATTGATCACACTCTGCTTTAGAACAAGAAGCACACTCTTGCTTTCTAGAGTCTCTAAGACAGCAGGAAACGTGAGAGTGCTGAGAACAAAAGAACGGTGTTTCCTACACATACGGACATTATATAGTCCAACTCTGCTTCTGAAACTGATATAAAGCAATGGTCCTCTAGCATCCAATGCTTGTCTGTTAAGGTGAGAAAGGTGTGAGCTTCTGGAACGATGTAGTTCGTTTGAGCTGAAAAGTGACTGCCCTTACCTGAAACGAAGTCTTGCTTGGAGGAAGACTCAGAGCCTGGGATTTAACTCCATTTCTGAAGTGAAACACACAGCATAGTTCTCATCCATGGATCACACTCTGCTTTAGAGCAAGAAGCACACTCTTGCTTTCTAGAGTCTCTAAGACAGCAGGAAATCTGAGTGTGCCCAGAACAAAAGAACGGTGTTTCCTACACATACGGACTATATGTAGTCCAAAACTTCTTCTGAAACTGATAGAATGCACTGGTCTTCTAACATCCAATGCTTGTCATTTAAGAGGAGAAACGTGTGAGCTTCGTGAAAGTTGTAGTTCGTTTGAGCTGAAAAGTGACTGCCCTTACCTGAAACGAAGTCTTGCTTGTAGGGAGACTCAGAGCCTGGGATTTAACTCCTTTTCCGAAGAAAAAAACACACAGCATAGTTTTCATCCATGGATCACACTCTGCTTTAGAACGAGAAGCACGCTCTTGCTTTCTAGAGTGTCTAAGACAGCAGGAAACGTGAGTGTGCTTAGAACAAAAGAACGGTGTTTCCTACACATACGGACCATATCTAGACCAAATCTGCTTCTTAAACTGAAACAAAGCACTGGTCCTCTAACATCCAATGCTTGTCTGTTAAGATGAGAAACGTGTGAGCTTTGTGAATGATATAGTTCCTTTGAACTGAAAAGTGACTTCCCTTACCCGAAAAGAAGTCTTGCTTGTAGGAAGACACAGAGCCTGGGATTTAAGTCCATTTCTGAAGGGAAACACACAGCATAGTTCTCATCCATGGATAACACTCTGCTTTAGAGCAAGAAGCACGCTCTTGCTTTTAGAGTCTCTAATATAGCAGGAAATCTGAGTGTGCCCAGAACAAAAGAACGGTGTTTCCTACATATACGGACCATATGTAGTCCAAATCTGCCTCTGAAACTGATACAATGCACTGGTCTTCTAACATCCAATGCTTGTCAGTTAAGATGAGAATCGTGTGATCTTCGTTAACGATGTAGTTCGTTTGATCAGAAAAGTGACTGCCCTTACCTGAAATGAAGTCTTGCTTGTAGAAAGACTCAGAGCCTGGGATTTAACTCCATTTCTGAAGTGAAACACACAGCAGTGTTCTCATCCATTGATGACACTCTGCTTTAGAACAAGAAGCACGCTCTTGCTTTCTAGAGTCTCTAAGACAGCAGAAACATGAGTGTGCTGAGAACAAAAGAACGGTGTTTCCTACACATACGGACTATATCTAGTCCAACTCTGCTTCTGAAACTGATACAAAGCACTGACAAACTAACATCCAAAGATTGTCAGTTAAGATGCGTAACGTGTGAGCTTCATGAATGATGTAGTTCGTTTGAGCAGAAAAGTGACTGCCCTTACCTGAATAATGTCTTGCTTGTAGGAAGACTCAGAGCCTAGGATTTAACTCCATTTCTGAAGTAAAACACACAGCAGTGTAATCATCCATTGATCACACTCTGCTTTAGAACAAGAAGCACACTCTTGCTTTCTAGAGTCTCTAAGACAGCAGGAAACGTGAGAGTGCTGAGAACAAAAGAACGGTGTTTCCTACACATACGGACATTATATAGTCCAACTCTGCTTCTGAAACTGATATAAAGCAATGGTCCTCTAGCATCCAATGCTTGTCTGTTAAGGTGAGAAAGGTGTGAGCTTCTGGAACGATGTAGTTCGTTTGAGCTGAAAAGTGACTGCCCTTACCTGAAACGAAGTCTTGCTTGGAGGAAGACTCAGAGCCTGGGATTTAACTCCATTTCTGAAGTGAAACACACAGCATAGTTCTCATCCATGGATCACACTCTGCTTTAGAGCAAGAAGCACACTCTTGCTTTCTAGAGTCTCTAAGACAGGAGGAAACGTGATTTTGCTGAGAACAAAAGAACGGAGTTTACTACACATACGGACCATATCTAGTCCAACTCTGCTTCTTATACTGATAGAAAGCACTGCTCCTCTAACATCCAATGCTTCTCTGTTAAGATGAGAAATGTGTGAGCTCAGTGAACGATGTAGTTCGTTTGAGCTGAAAAGTGACTTCCCTTACCTGAATTGAAGTCTTGCTTGTAGGAAGACACAGAGATTGGGATTTAACTCCATTTCTGAAGGGAAACACACAGCATAGTTCTCATCCATGGATCACAATCTGCTTTAGAGCGAGAAGCACGCACTTGCTTTCTAGAGTCTCTAACACAGCAGGAAACGTGAGTGTGCTGAGAAAAAAAGAACGGTGTTTCATACACAAACGGACCATATCTAGTCCAACTCTGCGACTGAATCTCATACAAAGCACTGGTCCTCTAACATCCAATGCTTGTCAGTTTCGATGGGAAACGTGTGAGCTTCATGAACGATGTAGTTCGTTTGAGCAGAAAAGTGACTGCCCTTAACTTAAACGAAGTCTTGCTTGTAGGAAGACTCAGAGCCTGGGATTTAACTCCATTTCTGAAGTGAAACACACAGCAGTGTTCTCATCCATTGATGACACTCTGCTTTAGAACAAGAAGCACGCTCTTGCTTTCTAGAGTCTCTAAGACAGCAGAAACATGAGTGTGCTGAGAACAAAAGAACGGTGTTTCCTACACATACGGACCATATCTAGTCCAACTCTGCTTCTGAAACTGATACAAAGCACTGACAAACTAACATCCAAAGATTGTCAGTTAAGATGCGAAACGTGTGAGCTTCATGAATGATGTAGTTCGTTTGAGCAGAAAAGTGACTGCCCTTACCTGAATAATGTCTTGCTTGTAGGAAGACTCAGAGCCTGGGATTTAACTCCATTTCTGAAGTAAAACACACAGCAGTGTAATCATCCATTGATCACACTCTGCTTTAGAACAAGAAGCACACTCTTGCTTTCTAGAGTCTCTAAGACAGCAGGAAACGTGAGAGTGCTGAGAACAAAAGAACGGTGTTTCCTACACATACGGACATTATATAGTCCAACTCTGCTTCTGAAACTGATATAAAGCAATGGTCCTCTAGCATCCAATGCTTGTCTGTTAAGGTGAGAAAGGTGTGAGCTTCTGGAACGATGTAGTTCGTTTGAGCTGAAAAGTGACTGCCCTTACCTGAAACGAAGTCTTGCTTGGAGGAAGACTCAGAGCCTGGGATTTAACTCCATTTCTGAAGTGAAACACACAGCATAGTTCTCATCCATGGATCACACTCTGCTTTAGAGCAAGAAGCACACTCTTGCTTTCTAGAGTCTCTAAGACAGCAGGAAATCTGAGTGTGCCCAGAACAAAAGAACGGTGTTTCCTACACATACGGACTATATGTAGTCCAAAACTTCTTCTGAAACTGATAGAATGCACTGGTCTTCTAACATCCAATGCTTGTCATTTAAGAGGAGAAACGTGTGAGCTTCGTGAAAGTTGTAGTTCGTTTGAGCTGAAAAGTGACTGCCCTTACCTGAAACGAAGTCTTGCTTGTAGGGAGACTCAGAGCCTGGGATTTAACTCCTTTTCCGAAGAAAAAAACACACAGCATAGTTTTCATCCATGGATCACACTCTGCTTTAGAACGAGAAGCACGCTCTTGCTTTCTAGAGTGTCTAAGACAGCAGGAAACGTGAGTGTGCTTAGAACAAAAGAACGGTGTTTCCTACACATACGGACCATATCTAGACCAAATCTGCTTCTTAAACTGAAACAAAGCACTGGTCCTCTAACATCCAATGCTTGTCTGTTAAGATGAGAAACGTGTGAGCTTTGTGAATGATATAGATCCTTTGAACTGAAAAGTGACTTCCCTTACCCGAAAAGAAGTCTTGCTTGTAGGAAGACACAGAGCCTGGGATTTAAGTCCATTTCTGAAGGGAAACACACAGCATAGTTCTCATCCATGGATAACACTCTGCTTTAGAGCAAGAAGCACGCTCTTGCTTTTAGAGTCTCTAATATAGCAGGAAATCTGAGTGTGCCCAGAACAAAAGAACGGTGTTTCCTACATATACGGACCATATGTAGTCCAAATCTGCCTCTGAAACTGATACAATGCACTGGTCTTCTAACATCCAATGCTTGTCAGTTAAGATGAGAATCGTGTGATCTTCGATAACGATGTAGTTAGTTTGATCAGAAAAGTGACTGCCCTTACCTGAAATGAAGTCTTGCTTGTAGAAAGACTCAGAGCCTGGGATTTAACTCCATTTCTGAAGTGAAACACACAGCAGTGTTCTCATCCATTGATGACACTCTGCTTTAGAACAAGAAGCACGCTCTTGCTTTCTAGAGTCTCTAAGACAGCAGAAACATGAGTGTGCTGAGAACAAAAGAACGGTGTTTCCTACACATACGGACCATATCTAGTCCAACTCTGCTTCTGAAACTGATACAAAGCACTGACAAACTAACATCCAAAGATTGTCAGTTAAGATGCGTAACGTGTGAGCTTCATGAATGATGTAGTTCGTTTGAGCAGAAAAGTGACTGCCCTTACCTGAATAATGTCTTGCTTGTAGGAAGACTCAGAGCCTGGGATTTAACTCCATTTCTGAAGTAAAACACACAGCAGTGTAATCATCCATTGATCACACTCTGCTTTAGAACAAGAAGCACACTCTTGCTTTCTAGAGTCTCTAAGACAGCAGGAAACGTGAGAGTGCTGAGAACAAAAGAACGGTGTTTCCTACACATACGGACATTATATAGTCCAACTCTGCTTCTGAAACTGATATAAAGCAATGGTCCTCTAGCATCCAATGCTTGTCTGTTAAGGTGAGAAAGGTGTGAGCTTCTGGAACGATGTAGTTCGTTTGAGCTGAAAAGTGACTGCCCTTACCTGAAACGAAGTCTTGCTTGGAGGAAGACTCAGAGCCTGGGATTTAACTCCATTTCTGAAGTGAAACACACAGCATAGTTCTCATCCATGGATCACACTCTGCTTTAGAGCAAGAAGCACACTCTTGCTTTCTAGAGTCTCTAAGACAGCAGGAAATCTGAGTGTGCCCAGAACAAAAGAACGGTGTTTCCTACACATACGGACTATATGTAGTCCAAAACTTCTTCTGAAACTGATAGAATGCACTGGTCTTCTAACATCCAATGCTTGTCATTTAAGAGGAGAAACGTGTGAGCTTCGTGAAAGTTGTAGTTCGTTTGAGCTGAAAAGTGACTGCCCTTACCTGAAACGAAGTCTTGCTTGTAGGGAGACTCAGAGCCTGGGATTTAACTCCTTTTCCGAAGAAAAAAACACACAGCATAGTTTTCATCCATGGATCACACTCTGCTTTAGAACGAGAAGCACGCTCTTGCTTTCTAGAGTGTCTAAGACAGCAGGAAACGTGAGTGTGCTTAGAACAAAAGAACGGTGTTTCCTACACATACGGACCATATCTAGACCAAATCTGCTTCTTAAACTGAAACAAAGCACTGGTCCTCTAACATCCAATGCTTGTCTGTTAAGATGAGAAACGTGTGAGCTTTGTGAATGATATAGTTCCTTTGAACTGAAAAGTGACTTCCCTTACCCGAAAAGAAGTCTTGCTTGTAGGAAGACACAGAGCCTGGGATTTAAGTCCATTTCTGAAGGGAAACACACAGCATAGTTCTCATCCATGGATAACACTCTGCTTTAGAGCAAGAAGCACGCTCTTGCTTTTAGAGTCTCTAATATAGCAGGAAATCTGAGTGTGCCCAGAACAAAAGAACGGTGTTTCCTACATATACGGACCATATGTAGTCCAAATCTGCCTCTGAAACTGATACAATGCACTGGTCTTCTAACATCCAATGCTTGTCAGTTAAGATGAGAATCGTGTGATCTTCGTTAACGATGTAGTTCGTTTGATCAGAAAAGTGACTGCCCTTACCTGAAATGAAGTCTTGCTTGTAGAAAGACTCAGAGCCTGGGATTTAACTCCATTTCTGAAGTGAAACACACAGCAGTGTTCTCATCCATTGATGACACTCTGCTTTAGAACAAGAAGCACGCTCTTGCTTTCTAGAGTCTCTAAGACAGCAGAAACATGAGTGTGCTGAGAACAAAAGAACGGTGTTTCCTACACATACGGACCATATCTAGTCCAACTCTGCTTCTGAAACTGATACAAAGCACTGACAAACTAACATCCAAAGATTGTCAGTTAAGATGCGTAACGTGTGAGCTTCATGAATGATGTAGTTCGTTTGAGCAGAAAAGTGACTGCCCTTACCTGAATAATGTCTTGCTTGTAGGAAGACTCAGAGCCTGGGATTTAACTCCATTTCTGAAGTAAAACACACAGCAGTGTAATCATCCATTGATCACACTCTGCTTTAGAACAAGAAGCACACTCTTGCTTTCTAGAGTCTCTAAGACAGCAGGAAACGTGAGAGTGCTGAGAACAAAAGAACGGTGTTTCCTACACATACGGACATTATATAGTCCAACTCTGCTTCTGAAACTGATATAAAGCAATGGTCCTCTAGCATCCAATGCTTGTCTGTTAAGGTGAGAAAGGTGTGAGCTTCTGGAACGATGTAGTTCGTTTGAGCTGAAAAGTGACTGCCCTTACCTGAAACGAAGTCTTGCTTGGAGGAAGACTCAGAGCCTGGTTTTTAACTCCATTTCTGAAGTGAAACACACAGCATAGTTCTCATCCATGGATCACACTCTGCTTTAGAGCAAGAAGCACACTCTTGCTTTCTAGAGTCTCTAAGACAGCAGGAAATCTGAGTGTGCCCAGAACAAAAGAACGGTGTTTCCTACACATACGGACTATATGTAGTCCAAAACTTCTTCTGAAACTGATAGAATGCACTGGTCTTCTAACATCCAATGCTTGTCATTTAAGAGGAGAAACGTGTGAGCTTCGTGAAAGTTGTAGTTCGTTTGAGCTGAAAAGTGACTGCCCTTACCTGAAACGAAGTCTTGCTTGTAGGGAGACTCAGAGCCTGGGATTTAACTCCTTTTCCG
The DNA here is from genome assembly GCA_949786385.1 of Onychomys leucogaster. Classification (NCBI taxonomy): domain Eukaryota; kingdom Metazoa; phylum Chordata; class Mammalia; order Rodentia; family Cricetidae; genus Onychomys; species Onychomys leucogaster. The sequence continues at coordinate 1,171,006 of CATKUP010000123.1, forward strand.
AAGAAAAAAACACACAGCATAGTTTTCATCCATGGATCACACTCTGCTTTAGAACGAGAAGCACGCTCTTGCTTTCTAGAGTGTCTAAGACAGCAGGAAACGTGAGTGTGCTTAGAACAAAAGAACGGTGTTTCCTACACATACGGACCATATCTAGACCAAATCTGCTTCTTAAACTGAAACAAAGCACTGGTCCTCTAACATCCAATGCTTGTCTGTTAAGATGAGAAACGTGTGAGCTTTGTGAATGATATAGTTCCTTTGAACTGAAAAGTGACTTCCCTTACCCGAAAAGAAGTCTTGCTTGTAGGAAGACACAGAGCCTGGGATTTAAGTCCATTTCTGAAGGGAAACACACAGCATAGTTCTCATCCATGGATAACACTCTGCTTTAGAGCAAGAAGCACGCTCTTGCTTTTAGAGTCTCTAATATAGCAGGAAATCTGAGTGTGCCCAGAACAAAAGAACGGTGTTTCCTACATATACGGACCATATGTAGTCCAAATCTGCCTCTGAAACTGATACAATGCACTGGTCTTCTAACATCCAATGCTTGTCAGTTAAGATGAGAATCGTGTGATCTTCGTTAACGATGTAGTTCGTTTGATCAGAAAAGTGACTGCCCTTACCTGAAATGAAGTCTTGCTTGTAGAAAGACTCAGAGCCTGGGATTTAACTCCATTTCTGAAGTGAAACACACAGCAGTGTTCTCATCCATTGATGACACTCTGCTTTAGAACAAGAAGCACGCTCTTGCTTTCTAGAGTCTCTAAGACAGCAGAAACATGAGTGTGCTGAGAACAAAAGAACGGTGTTTCCTACACATACGGACCATATCTAGTCCAACTCTGCTTCTGAAACTGATACAAAGCACTGACAAACTAACATCCAAAGATTGTCAGTTAAGATGCGTAACGTGTGAGCTTCATGAATGATGTAGTTCGTTTGAGCAGAAAAGTGACTGCCCTTACCTGAATAATGTCTTGCTTGTAGGAAGACTCAGAGCCTGGGATTTAACTCCATTTCTGAAGTAAAACACACAGCAGTGTAATCATCCATTGATCACACTCTGCTTTAGAACAAGAAGCACACTCTTGCTTTCTAGAGTCTCTAAGACAGCAGGAAACGTGAGAGTGCTGAGAACAAAAGAACGGTGTTTCCTACACATACGGACATTATATAGTCCAACTCTGCTTCTGAAACTGATATAAAGCAATGGTCCTCTAGCATCCAATGCTTGTCTGTTAAGGTGAGAAAGGTGTGAGCTTCTGGAACGATGTAGTTCGTTTGAGCTGAAAAGTGACTGCCCTTACCTGAAACGAAGTCTTGCTTGGAGGAAGACTCAGAGCCTGGGATTTAACTCCATTTCTGAAGTGAAACACACAGCATAGTTCTCATCCATGGATCACACTCTGCTTTAGAGCAAGAAGCACACTCTTGCTTTCTAGAGTCTCTAAGACAGGAGGAAACGTGATTTTGCTGAGAACAAAAGAACGGAGTTTACTACACATACGGACCATATCTAGTCCAACTCTGCTTCTTATACTGATAGAAAGCACTGCTCCTCTAACATCCAATGCTTCTCTGTTAAGATGAGAAATGTGTGAGCTCAGTGAACGATGTAGTTCGTTTGAGCTGAAAAGTGACTTCCCTTACCTGAATTGAAGTCTTGCTTGTAGGAAGACACAGAGATTGGGATTTAACTCCATTTCTGAAGGGAAACACACAGCATAGTTCTCATCCATGGATCACAATCTGCTTTAGAGCGAGAAGCACGCACTTGCTTTCTAGAGTCTCTAACACAGCAGGAAACGTGAGTGTGCTGAGAAAAAAAGAACGGTGTTTCATACACAAACGGACCATATCTAGTCCAACTCTGCGACTGAATCTCATACAAAGCACTGGTCCTCTAACATCCAATGCTTGTCAGTTTCGATGGGAAACGTGTGAGCTTCATGAACGATGTAGTTCGTTTGAGCAGAAAAGTGACTGCCCTTAACTTAAACGAAGTCTTGCTTGTAGGAAGACTCAGAGCCTGGGATTTAACTCCATTTCTGAAGTGAAACACACAGCAGTGTTCTCATCCATTGATGACACTCTGCTTTAGAACAAGAAGCACGCTCTTGCTTTCTAGAGTCTCTAAGACAGCAGAAACATGAGTGTGCTGAGAACAAAAGAACGGTGTTTCCTACACATACGGACCATATCTAGTCCAACTCTGCTTCTGAAACTGATACAAAGCACTGACAAACTAACATCCAAAGATTGTCAGTTAAGATGCGAAACGTGTGAGCTTCATGAATGATGTAGTTCGTTTGAGCAGAAAAGTGACTGCCCTTACCTGAATAATGTCTTGCTTGTAGGAAGACTCAGAGCCTGGGATTTAACTCCATTTCTGAAGTAAAACACACAGCAGTGTAATCATCCATTGATCACACTCTGCTTTAGAACAAGAAGCACACTCTTGCTTTCTAGAGTCTCTAAGACAGCAGGAAACGTGAGAGTGCTGAGAACAAAAGAACGGTGTTTCCTACACATACGGACATTATATAGTCCAACTCTGCTTCTGAAACTGATATAAAGCAATGGTCCTCTAGCATCCAATGCTTGTCTGTTAAGGTGAGAAAGGTGTGAGCTTCTGGAACGATGTAGTTCGTTTGAGCTGAAAAGTGACTGCCCTTACCTGAAACGAAGTCTTGCTTGGAGGAAGACTCAGAGCCTGGGATTTAACTCCATTTCTGAAGTGAAACACACAGCATAGTTCTCATCCATGGATCACACTCTGCTTTAGAGCAAGAAGCACACTCTTGCTTTCTAGAGTCTCTAAGACAGCAGGAAATCTGAGTGTGCCCAGAACAAAAGAACGGTGTTTCCTACACATACGGACTATATGTAGTCCAAAACTTCTTCTGAAACTGATAGAATGCACTGGTCTTCTAACATCCAATGCTTGTCATTTAAGAGGAGAAACGTGTGAGCTTCGTGAAAGTTGTAGTTCGTTTGAGCTGAAAAGTGACTGCCCTTACCTGAAACGAAGTCTTGCTTGTAGGGAGACTCAGAGCCTGGGATTTAACTCCTTTTCCGAAGAAAAAAACACACAGCATAGTTTTCATCCATGGATCACACTCTGCTTTAGAACGAGAAGCACGCTCTTGCTTTCTAGAGTGTCTAAGACAGCAGGAAACGTGAGTGTGCTTAGAACAAAAGAACGGTGTTTCCTACACATACGGACCATATCTAGACCAAATCTGCTTCTTAAACTGAAACAAAGCACTGGTCCTCTAACATCCAATGCTTGTCTGTTAAGATGAGAAACGTGTGAGCTTTGTGAATGATATAGTTCCTTTGAACTGAAAAGTGACTTCCCTTACCCGAAAAGAAGTCTTGCTTGTAGGAAGACACAGAGCCTGGGATTTAAGTCCATTTCTGAAGGGAAACACACAGCATAGTTCTCATCCATGGATAACACTCTGCTTTAGAGCAAGAAGCACGCTCTTGCTTTTAGAGTCTCTAATATAGCAGGAAATCTGAGTGTGCCCAGAACAAAAGAACGGTGTTTCCTACATATACGGACCATATGTAGTCCAAATCTGCCTCTGAAACTGATACAATGCACTGGTCTTCTAACATCCAATGCTTGTCAGTTAAGATGAGAATCGTGTGATCTTCGTTAACGATGTAGTTCGTTTGATCAGAAAAGTGACTGCCCTTACCTGAAATGAAGTCTTGCTTGTAGAAAGACTCAGAGCCTGGGATTTAACTCCATTTCTGAAGTGAAACACACAGCAGTGTTCTCATCCATTGATGACACTCTGCTTTAGAACAAGAAGCACGCTCTTGCTTTCTAGAGTCTCTAAGACAGCAGAAACATGAGTGTGCTGAGAACAAAAGAACGGTGTTTCCTACACATACGGACCATATCTAGTCCAACTCTGCTTCTGAAACTGATACAAAGCACTGACAAACTAACATCCAAAGATTGTCAGTTAAGATGCGTAACGTGTGAGCTTCATGAATGATGTAGTTCGTTTGAGCAGAAAAGTGACTGCCCTTACCTGAATAATGTCTTGCTTGTAGGAAGACTCAGAGCCTGGGATTTAACTCCATTTCTGAAGTAAAACACACAGCAGTGTAATCATCCATTGATCACACTCTGCTTTAGAACAAGAAGCACACTCTTGCTTTCTAGAGTCTCTAAGACAGCAGGAAACGTGAGAGTGCTGAGAACAAAAGAACGGTGTTTCCTACACATACGGACATTATATAGTCCAACTCTGCTTCTGAAACTGATATAAAGCAATGGTCCTCTAGCATCCAATGCTTGTCTGTTAAGGTGAGAAAGGTGTGAGCTTCTGGAACGATGTAGTTCGTTTGAGCTGAAAAGTGACTGCCCTTACCTGAAACGAAGTCTTGCTTGGAGGAAGACTCAGAGCCTGGGATTTAACTCCATTTCTGAAGTGAAACACACAGCATAGTTCTCATCCATGGATCACACTCTGCTTTAGAGCAAGAAGCACACTCTTGCTTTCTAGAGTCTCTAAGACAGCAGGAAATCTGAGTGTGCCCAGAACAAAAGAACGGTGTTTCCTACACATACGGACTATATGTAGTCCAAAACTTCTTCTGAAACTGATAGAATGCACTGGTCTTCTAACATCCAATGCTTGTCATTTAAGAGGAGAAACGTGTGAGCTTCGTGAAAGTTGTAGTTCGTTTGAGCTGAAAAGTGACTGCCCTTACCTGAAACGAAGTCTTGCTTGTAGGGAGACTCAGAGCCTGGGATTTAACTCCTTTTCCGAAGAAAAAAACACACAGCATAGTTTTCATCCATGGATCACACTCTGCTTTAGAACGAGAAGCACGCTCTTGCTTTCTAGAGTGTCTAAGACAGCAGGAAACGTGAGTGTGCTTAGAACAAAAGAACGGTGTTTCCTACACATACGGACCATATCTAGACCAAATCTGCTTCTTAAACTGAAACAAAGCACTGGTCCTCTAACATCCAATGCTTGTCTGTTAAGATGAGAAACGTGTGAGCTTTGTGAATGATATAGTTCCTTTGAACTGAAAAGTGACTTCCCTTACCCGAAAAGAAGTCTTGCTTGTAGGAAGACACAGAGCCTGGGATTTAAGTCCATTTCTGAAGGGAAACACACAGCATAGTTCTCATCCATGGATAACACTCTGCTTTAGAGCAAGAAGCACGCTCTTGCTTTTAGAGTCTCTAATATAGCAGGAAATCTGAGTGTGCCCAGAACAAAAGAACGGTGTTTCCTACATATACGGACCATATGTAGTCCAAATCTGCCTCTGAAACTGATACAATGCACTGGTCTTCTAACATCCAATGCTTGTCAGTTAAGATGAGAATCGTGTGATCTTCGTTAACGATGTAGTTCGTTTGATCAGAAAAGTGACTGCCCTTACCTGAAATGAAGTCTTGCTTGTAGAAAGACTCAGAGCCTGGGATTTAACTCCATTTCTGAAGTGAAACACACAGCAGTGTTCTCATCCATTGATGACACTCTGCTTTAGAACAAGAAGCACGCTCTTGCTTTCTAGAGTCTCTAAGACAGCAGAAACATGAGTGTGCTGAGAACAAAAGAACGGTGTTTCCTACACATACGGACTATATCTAGTCCAACTCTGCTTCTGAAACTGATACAAAGCACTGACAAACTAACATCCAAAGATTGTCAGTTAAGATGCGTAACGTGTGAGCTTCATGAATGATGTAGTTCGTTTGAGCAGAAAAGTGACTGCCCTTACCTGAATAATGTCTTGCTTGTAGGAAGACTCAGAGCCTAGGATTTAACTCCATTTCTGAAGTAAAACACACAGCAGTGTAATCATCCATTGATCACACTCTGCTTTAGAACAAGAAGCACACTCTTGCTTTCTAGAGTCTCTAAGACAGCAGGAAACGTGAGAGTGCTGAGAACAAAAGAACGGTGTTTCCTACACATACGGACATTATATAGTCCAACTCTGCTTCTGAAACTGATATAAAGCAATGGTCCTCTAGCATCCAATGCTTGTCTGTTAAGGTGAGAAAGGTGTGAGCTTCTGGAACGATGTAGTTCGTTTGAGCTGAAAAGTGACTGCCCTTACCTGAAACGAAGTCTTGCTTGGAGGAAGACTCAGAGCCTGGGATTTAACTCCATTTCTGAAGTGAAACACACAGCATAGTTCTCATCCATGGATCACACTCTGCTTTAGAGCAAGAAGCACACTCTTGCTTTCTAGAGTCTCTAAGACAGGAGGAAACGTGATTTTGCTGAGAACAAAAGAACGGAGTTTACTACACATACGGACCATATCTAGTCCAACTCTGCTTCTTATACTGATAGAAAGCACTGCTCCTCTAACATCCAATGCTTCTCTGTTAAGATGAGAAATGTGTGAGCTCAGTGAACGATGTAGTTCGTTTGAGCTGAAAAGTGACTTCCCTTACCTGAATTGAAGTCTTGCTTGTAGGAAGACACAGAGATTGGGATTTAACTCCATTTCTGAAGGGAAACACACAGCATAGTTCTCATCCATGGATCACAATCTGCTTTAGAGCGAGAAGCACGCACTTGCTTTCTAGAGTCTCTAACACAGCAGGAAACGTGAGTGTGCTGAGAAAAAAAGAACGGTGTTTCATACACAAACGGACCATATCTAGTCCAACTCTGCGACTGAATCTCATACAAAGCACTGGTCCTCTAACATCCAATGCTTGTCAGTTTCGATGGGAAACGTGTGAGCTTCATGAACGATGTAGTTCGTTTGAGCAGAAAAGTGACTGCCCTTAACTTAAACGAAGTCTTGCTTGTAGGAAGACTCAGAGCCTGGGATTTAACTCCATTTCTGAAGTGAAACACACAGCAGTGTTCTCATCCATTGATGACACTCTGCTTTAGAACAAGAAGCACGCTCTTGCTTTCTAGAGTCTCTAAGACAGCAGAAACATGAGTGTGCTGAGAACAAAAGAACGGTGTTTCCTACACATACGGACCATATCTAGTCCAACTCTGCTTCTGAAACTGATACAAAGCACTGACAAACTAACATCCAAAGATTGTCAGTTAAGATGCGAAACGTGTGAGCTTCATGAATGATGTAGTTCGTTTGAGCAGAAAAGTGACTGCCCTTACCTGAATAATGTCTTGCTTGTAGGAAGACTCAGAGCCTGGGATTTAACTCCATTTCTGAAGTAAAACACACAGCAGTGTAATCATCCATTGATCACACTCTGCTTTAGAACAAGAAGCACACTCTTGCTTTCTAGAGTCTCTAAGACAGCAGGAAACGTGAGAGTGCTGAGAACAAAAGAACGGTGTTTCCTACACATACGGACATTATATAGTCCAACTCTGCTTCTGAAACTGATATAAAGCAATGGTCCTCTAGCATCCAATGCTTGTCTGTTAAGGTGAGAAAGGTGTGAGCTTCTGGAACGATGTAGTTCGTTTGAGCTGAAAAGTGACTGCCCTTACCTGAAACGAAGTCTTGCTTGGAGGAAGACTCAGAGCCTGGGATTTAACTCCATTTCTGAAGTGAAACACACAGCATAGTTCTCATCCATGGATCACACTCTGCTTTAGAGCAAGAAGCACACTCTTGCTTTCTAGAGTCTCTAAGACAGCAGGAAATCTGAGTGTGCCCAGAACAAAAGAACGGTGTTTCCTACACATACGGACTATATGTAGTCCAAAACTTCTTCTGAAACTGATAGAATGCACTGGTCTTCTAACATCCAATGCTTGTCATTTAAGAGGAGAAACGTGTGAGCTTCGTGAAAGTTGTAGTTCGTTTGAGCTGAAAAGTGACTGCCCTTACCTGAAACGAAGTCTTGCTTGTAGGGAGACTCAGAGCCTGGGATTTAACTCCTTTTCCGAAGAAAAAAACACACAGCATAGTTTTCATCCATGGATCACACTCTGCTTTAGAACGAGAAGCACGCTCTTGCTTTCTAGAGTGTCTAAGACAGCAGGAAACGTGAGTGTGCTTAGAACAAAAGAACGGTGTTTCCTACACATACGGACCATATCTAGACCAAATCTGCTTCTTAAACTGAAACAAAGCACTGGTCCTCTAACATCCAATGCTTGTCTGTTAAGATGAGAAACGTGTGAGCTTTGTGAATGATATAGTTCCTTTGAACTGAAAAGTGACTTCCCTTACCCGAAAAGAAGTCTTGCTTGTAGGAAGACACAGAGCCTGGGATTTAAGTCCATTTCTGAAGGGAAACACACAGCATAGTTCTCATCCATGGATAACACTCTGCTTTAGAGCAAGAAGCACGCTCTTGCTTTTAGAGTCTCTAATATAGCAGGAAATCTGAGTGTGCCCAGAACAAAAGAACGGTGTTTCCTACATATACGGACCATATGTAGTCCAAATCTGCCTCTGAAACTGATACAATGCACTGGTCTTCTAACATCCAATGCTTGTCAGTTAAGATGAGAATCGTGTGATCTTCGATAACGATGTAGTTAGTTTGATCAGAAAAGTGACTGCCCTTACCTGAAATGAAGTCTTGCTTGTAGAAAGACTCAGAGCCTGGGATTTAACTCCATTTCTGAAGTGAAACACACAGCAGTGTTCTCATCCATTGATGACACTCTGCTTTAGAACAAGAAGCACGCTCTTGCTTTCTAGAGTCTCTAAGACAGCAGAAACATGAGTGTGCTGAGAACAAAAGAACGGTGTTTCCTACACATACGGACCATATCTAGTCCAACTCTGCTTCTGAAACTGATACAAAGCACTGACAAACTAACATCCAAAGATTGTCAGTTAAGATGCGTAACGTGTGAGCTTCATGAATGATGTAGTTCGTTTGAGCAGAAAAGTGACTGCCCTTACCTGAATAATGTCTTGCTTGTAGGAAGACTCAGAGCCTGGGATTTAACTCCATTTCTGAAGTAAAACACACAGCAGTGTAATCATCCATTGATCACACTCTGCTTTAGAACAAGAAGCACACTCTTGCTTTCTAGAGTCTCTAAGACAGCAGGAAACGTGAGAGTGCTGAGAACAAAAGAACGGTGTTTCCTACACATACGGACATTATATAGTCCAACTCTGCTTCTGAAACTGATATAAAGCAATGGTCCTCTAGCATCCAATGCTTGTCTGTTAAGGTGAGAAAGGTGTGAGCTTCTGGAACGATGTAGTTCGTTTGAGCTGAAAAGTGACTGCCCTTACCTGAAACGAAGTCTTGCTTGGAGGAAGACTCAGAGCCTGGGATTTAACTCCATTTCTGAAGTGAAACACACAGCATAGTTCTCATCCATGGATCACACTCTGCTTTAGAGCAAGAAGCACACTCTTGCTTTCTAGAGTCTCTAAGACAGCAGGAAATCTGAGTGTGCCCAGAACAAAAGAACGGTGTTTCCTACACATACGGACTATATGTAGTCCAAAACTTCTTCTGAAACTGATAGAATGCACTGGTCTTCTAACATCCAATGCTTGTCATTTAAGAGGAGAAACGTGTGAGCTTCGTGAAAGTTGTAGTTCGTTTGAGCTGAAAAGTGACTGCCCTTACCTGAAACGAAGTCTTGCTTGTAGGGAGACTCAGAGCCTGGGATTTAACTCCTTTTCCGAAGAAAAAAACACACAGCATAGTTTTCATCCATGGATCACACTCTGCTTTAGAACGAGAAGCACGCTCTTGCTTTCTAGAGTGTCTAAGACAGCAGGAAACGTGAGTGTGCTTAGAACAAAAGAACGGTGTTTCCTACACATACGGACCATATCTAGACCAAATCTGCTTCTTAAACTGAAACAAAGCACTGGTCCTCTAACATCCAATGCTTGTCTGTTAAGATGAGAAACGTGTGAGCTTTGTGAATGATATAGTTCCTTTGAACTGAAAAGTGACTTCCCTTACCCGAAAAGAAGTCTTGCTTGTAGGAAGACACAGAGCCTGGGATTTAAGTCCATTTCTGAAGGGAAACACACAGCATAGTTCTCATCCATGGATAACACTCTGCTTTAGAGCAAGAAGCACGCTCTTGCTTTTAGAGTCTCTAATATAGCAGGAAATCTGAGTGTGCCCAGAACAAAAGAACGGTGTTTCCTACATATACGGACCATATGTAGTCCAAATCTGCCTCTGAAACTGATACAATGCACTGGTCTTCTAACATCCAATGCTTGTCAGTTAAGATGAGAATCGTGTGATCTTCGTTAACGATGTAGTTCGTTTGATCAGAAAAGTGACTGCCCTTACCTGAAATGAAGTCTTGCTTGTAGAAAGACTCAGAGCCTGGGATTTAACTCCATTTCTGAAGTGAAACACACAGCAGTGTTCTCATCCATTGATGACACTCTGCTTTAGAACAAGAAGCACGCTCTTGCTTTCTAGAGTCTCTAAGACAGCAGAAACATGAGTGTGCTGAGAACAAAAGAACGGTGTTTCCTACACATACGGACTATATCTAGTCCAACTCTGCTTCTGAAACTGATACAAAGCACTGACAAACTAACATCCAAAGATTGTCAGTTAAGATGCGTAACGTGTGAGCTTCATGAATGATGTAGTTCGTTTGAGCAGAAAAGTGACTGCCCTTACCTGAATAATGTCTTGCTTGTAGGAAGACTCAGAGCCTAGGATTTAACTCCATTTCTGAAGTAAAACACACAGCAGTGTAATCATCCATTGATCACACTCTGCTTTAGAACAAGAAGCACACTCTTGCTTTCTAGAGTCTCTAAGACAGCAGGAAACGTGAGAGTGCTGAGAACAAAAGAACGGTGTTTCCTACACATACGGACATTATATAGTCCAACTCTGCTTCTGAAACTGATATAAAGCAATGGTCCTCTAGCATCCAATGCTTGTCTGTTAAGGTGAGAAAGGTGTGAGCTTCTGGAACGATGTAGTTCGTTTGAGCTGAAAAGTGACTGCCCTTACCTGAAACGAAGTCTTGCTTGGAGGAAGACTCAGAGCCTGGGATTTAACTCCATTTCTGAAGTAAAACACACAGCAGTGTAATCATCCATTGATCACACTCTGCTTTAGAACAAGAAGCACACTCTTGCTTTCTAGAGTCTCTAAGACAGCAGGAAACGTGAGAGTGCTGAGAACAAAAGAACGGTGTTTCCTACACATACGGACATTATATAGTCCAACTCTGCTTCTGAAACTGATATAAAGCAATGGTCCTCTAGCATCCAATGCTTGTCTGTTAAGGTGAGAAAGGTGTGAGCTTCTGGAACGATATAGTTCGTTTGAGCTGAAAAGTGACTGCCCTTACCTGAAACGAAGTCTTGCTTGGAGGAAGACTCAGAGCCTGGGATTTAACTCCATTTCTGAAGTGAAACACACAGCATAGTTCTCATCCATGGATCACACTCTGCTTTAGAGCAAGAAGCACACTCTTGCTTTCTAGAGTCTCTAAGACAGGAGGAAACGTGATTTTGCTGAGAACAAAAGAACGGAGTTTACTACACATACGGACCATATCTAGTCCAACTCTGCTTCTTATACTGATAGAAAGCACTGCTCCTCTAACATCCAATGCTTCTCTGTTAAGATGAGAAATGTGTGAGCTCAGTGAACGATGTAGTTCGTTTGAGCTGAAAAGTGACTTCCCTTACCTGAATTGAAGTCTTGCTTGTAGGAAGACACAGAGATTGGGATTTAACTCCATTTCTGAAGGGAAACACACAGCATAGTTCTCATCCATGGATCACAATCTGCTTTAGAGCGAGAAGCACGCTCTTGCTTTCTAGAGTCTCTAACACAGCAGGAAACGTGAGTGTGCTGAGAAAAAAAGAACGGTGTTTCATACACAAACGGACCATATCTAGTCCAACTCTGCGACTGAATCTCATACAAAGCACTGGTCCTCTAACATCCAATGCTTGTCAGTTTCGATGGGAAACGTGTGAGCTTCATGAACGATGTAGTTCGTTTGAGCAGAAAAGTGACTGCCCTTAACTTAAACGAAGTCTTGCTTGTAGGAAGACTCAGAGCCTGGGATTTAACTCCATTTCTGAAGTGAAACACACAGCAGTGTTCTCATCCATTGATGACACTCTGCTTTAGAACAAGAAGCACGCTCTTGCTTTCTAGAGTCTCTAAGACAGCAGAAACATGAGTGTGCTGAGAACAAAAGAACGGTGTTTCCTACACATACGGACCATATCTAGTCCAACTCTGCTTCTGAAACTGATACAAAGCACTGACAAACTAACATCCAAAGATTGTCAGTTAAGATGCGAAACGTGTGAGCTTCATGAATGATGTAGTTCGTTTGAGCAGAAAAGTGACTGCCCTTACCTGAATAATGTCTTGCTTGTAGGAAGACTCAGAGCCAGGGATTTAACTCCATTTCTGAAGTAAAACACACAGCAGTGTAATCATCCATTGATCACACTCTGCTTTAGAACAAGAAGCACACTCTTGCTTTCTAGAGTCTCTAAGACAGCAGGAAACGTGAGAGTGCTGAGAACAAAAGAACGGTGTTTCCTACACATACGGACATTATATAGTCCAACTCTGCTTCTGAAACTGATATAAAGCAATGGTCCTCTAGCATCCAATGCTTGTCTGTTAAGGTGAGAAAGGTGTGAGCTTCTGGAACGATGTAGTTCGTTTGAGCTGAAAAGTGACTGCCCTTACCTGAAACGAAGTCTTGCTTGGAGGAAGACTCAGAGCCTGGGATTTAACTCCATTTCTGAAGTGAAACACACAGCATAGTTCTCATCCATGGATCACACTCTGCTTTAGAGCAAGAAGCACACTCTTGCTTTCTAGAGTCTCTAAGACAGCAGGAAATCTGAGTGTGCCCAGAACAAAAGAACAGTGTTTCCTACACATACGGACTATATGTAGTCCAAAACTTCTTCTGAAACTGATAGAATGCACTGGTCTTCTAACATCCAATGCTTGTCATTTAAGAGGAGAAACGTGTGAGCTTCGTGAAAGTTGTAGTTCGTTTGAGCTGAAAAGTGACTGCCCTTACCTGAAACGAAGTCTTGCTTGTAGGGAGACTCAGAGCCTGGGATTTAACTCCTTTTCTGAAGAAAAAAACACACAGCATAGTTTTCATCCATGGATCACACTCTGCTTTAGAACGAGAAGCACGCTCTTGCTTTCTAGAGTGTCTAAGACAGCAGGAAACGTGAGTGTGCTTAGAACAAAAGAACGGTGTTTCCTACACATACGGACCATATCTAGACCAAATCTGCTTCTTAAACTGAAACAAAGCACTGGTCCTCTAACATCCAATGCTTGTCTGTTAAGATGAGAAACGTGTGAGCTTTGTGAATGATATAGTTCCTTTGAACTGAAAAGTGACTTCCTTACCCGAAAAGAAGTCTTGCTTGTAGGAAGACACAGAGCCTGGGATTTAAGTCCATTTCTGAAGGGAAACACACAGCATAGTTCTCATCCATGGATCACACTCTGCTTTAGAGCAAGAAGCACGCTCTTGCTTTTAGAGTCTCTAATATAGCAGGAAATCTGAGTGTGCCCAGAACAAAAGAACGGTGTTTCCTACATATACGGACCATATGTAGTCCAAATCTGCCTCTGAAACTGATACAATGCACTGGTCTTCTAACATCCAATGCTTGTCAGTTAAGATGAGAATCGTGTGATCTTCGTTAACGATGTAGTTCGTTTGATCAGAAAAGTGACTGCCCTTACCTGAAATGAAGTCTTGCTTGTAGAAAGACTCAGAGCCTGGGATTTAACTCCATTTCTGAAGTGAAACACACAGCAGTGTTCTCATCAATTGATGACACTCTGCTTTAGAACAAGAAGCATGCTCTTGCTTTCTAGAGTCTCTAAGACAGCAGGAAACGTGAGTGTGCTGAGAACAAAAGAACGGTGTTTCCTACACATACGGACCATATCTAGTCCAACTCTGCTTCTGAAACTCATACAAAGCACTGGTCCTCTAACAACCAATGCTTGTCTGTTAAGATGAGAAATGTGTGAGCTCAGTGAACGATGTAGTTCGTTTGAGCTGAAAAGTTACTGCCCTTACCTGAATTGAAGTCTTGCTTGTAGGAAGACACAGAGATTGGGATTTAACTCCATTTCTGAAGGGAAACACACAGCATAGTTCTAATCCATGGATCACAATCTGCTTTAGAGCGAGAAGCACGCTCTTGCTTTCTAGAGTCTCTAACAAAGCAGGAAACGTGAGTGTGCTGAGAAAAAAAGAACGGTGTTTCCTACACATACGGACCATATCAAGTCCAACTCTGCTTCTGAAACTGATACAAAGCACTGACAAACTAACATCCAAAGATTGTCAGTTAAGATGGGAAACGTGTGAGCTTCATGAACGATGTAGTTCGATTGAGCAGAAAAGTGACTGCCCTTACCTTAAACGAAGTCTTGCTTGTAGGGAGACTCAGAGCCTGGGATTTCACTCCTTTTCTGAAGTGAAACACACAGCATAGTATTCATCCATGGATCACACTCTGCTTTAGAACGAGAAGCACGCTCTTGCTTTCTAGAGTCTCTAAGACAGCAGGAAACGTGAGTGTGCTGAGAACAAAAGAACGGTGTTTCCTACACATACGGACCATATCTAGTCCAAATCTGCTTCTTAAACTGAAACAAAGCACTGGTCCTCTAACATCCAATGCTTGTCTTTTAAGATGAGAAACGTGTGAGCTTTCTGAATGATATAGTTCCTTTGAACTGAAAAGTGACTGCCCTTACCCGAAAAGAAGTCTTGCTTGTAGGAAGACACAGAGCCTGGGATTTAAGTCCATTTCTGAAGGGAAACACACAGCATAGTTCTCATCCATGGATCACGCTCTGCTTTAGAGCGAGAATCACACTCTTGCTTTCTAGAGTCTCTAATACAGCAGGAAATCTGAGTGTGCCCAGAACAAAAGAATGGTGTTTCCTACACATACGGACCATATGTAGTCCAAATCTGCTTCTGAAACTGATACAAAGCACTGACCTTCTAACATCAAATGCTTGTCAGTTAAGATGGGAAACGTGTGAGCTTCATGAACGATGTAGTTCGTTTGAGCAGAAAAGTGATTGCCCTTACCTGAATTGAAGTCTTGCTTGTAGGAAGACTCAGAGCCTGGGATTTAACTCCATTTCTGAAGTAAAACACATAGCAGTGTAATCATCCGTTGATCACACTCTGCTTTAGAACAAGAAGCACGCTCTTGTTTTCTAGAGTCTCTAAGACAACAGGAAACGTGATTTTGCTGAGAACAAAAGAACGGTGTTTCCTACACATACGGACATTATATAGTCCAACTCTGCTTCTTAAACAGATACAAAGCACTCGTCCTCTAACATCCAATGCTTGTCAGTTAAGATGAGAAACGTGTGAGCTTCGTGAAAGATGTAGTTCGTTTGAGCAGAAAAGTGACTGCCCTTACCTGAAACGAAGTCTTGCTTGTAGGAAGACACAGAGCCTGGGATTTAACTCCATTTCTGAAGGGAACCACACAGCATAGTATTCATCCATGGATCACACTGTGGTTAGAGCGAGAAGCACACTCTTGCTTTCTAGAGTCTCTAAGGCAGCAGGAAATTTGAGTGTGCCCAGAACAATAGAATGGTGTTTCCTCCACATATGGACCATATCCAGTCCAAATCTGCTTCTGAAACTGATATAAAGCATTGACCCTCTAACATCCAATGCTTGTTAGTTAAGATGGGAAACGTGTGAGCTTCATGAACGATGTAGTTGTTTGAGCAGAATAGTGACTGTCTAACCAGAATTGAAGTCATGCTTGTAGGAAGACTCAGAGCATGGGATTTAACTCCATTTCTGAAGGCAAACACACAGCATAGTTCTCATCCATGGATTACACTCTGCTTTAGAGCGGGAAGCACGCTCTTCCTTTCTAGAGTCTCTAAGACAGCAGGAAACGTGAGTGTTCTGAGAACAAAAGAACGGTGTTTCCTACACATACAGACCATATATAGTCCAACTCTGCTTCTTAAACTGATACAAAGCACTGGTCCTCTAACATCCAATGCTTGTCAATTAAGATGAAAAACGTGTGAGCTTCTGGAACGATGTAGTTCGTTTGAGCAGAAAAGTGACTCCACTTACCTGAAACGAAGTCTTGCTTGGAGGAAGACTCAGAGTCTGGGATTTAACTCCATTTCTGAAGTGAAACACACAGCGTAGTTCTCATCTATTGATCACACTCTGCTTTAGAGCAAGAAGCATACTCTTGTTTCTAGAGTCTCAAAGACAGCAGGAAATCTGAGTGTGCCCAGAACAAAAGAACGGTGTTTCCTACACATACGGACTATATGTAGTCCAAAACTTCTTCTGAAACAGATAGAATACACTGGTCCTCTAACATCCAATGCTTGTCAGTTAAGATGACAAACGTGTGTGCTTCGTGAAAGATGTAGTTCGTTTGAGCAGAAAAGTGACTGCCCTTACCTTAAACGAAGTCTAGCTTGTAGGAAGACTCAGAGCCTGGGATTTAACTCCATTTCTGAATTGAAACACACAGCAGTGTTCTCATCCATTGATCACACTCTGCTTTAGAATAAGAAGCACGCTCTTGCTTTTTAGAGTCTCTAAGACAGGAGGAAACGTGATTTTGCTGAGAACAAAAGAACGGAGTTTCCTACACATACAGACCATATCTAGTCCAAATCTGCTTCTGAAACTGATACAAAGCACTGACCCTCTAACATCCAATGCTTGTCAGTTAAGATGGGAAACGTGTGAGCTTCATGAACGATGTAGTTCGTTTGAGCTGAAAAGTGACTGCCCTTACGTGAAACGAAGTCTTGCTTGTAGGAAGACTCAGAGCCTGGGATTTAACTCCATTTCTGAAGGCAAACACACAGCATAGTTCTCATCCATGGATCACACTCTGCTTTAGAGCGAGAAGCACGCTATTGCTTTCTAGAGTCTCTAAGACAGCAGGAAACGTGAGTGTGCTGAGAACAAAAGAACGGTGTTTCCTACACATACAGACCATATCTAGTCCAACTCTGCTTCTGAAACTGATACAAAGCACTGGTCCTCTAACATCCAATGCTTGTCAGTTAAGATGAGAAACGTGTGAGCTTCTGGAACGATGTAGGTCGTTTGAGCAGAAAAGTGACTGCCCTTACCTGAAACGAAGTCTTGCTTGGAGGAAGACTCAGAGCCTGGGATTTAACTCCATTTCTGAAGTGAAACACACAGCATAGTTCTCATCCATGGATCACACTCTGCTTTAGAGTAAGAAGCAGACTCTTGCTTTCTAGAGTCTCTAAGACAGCAGGAAATCTGAGTGTGCCCAGAACAAAAGAACGGTGTTTCCTACACATACGGACTATAAGTAGTCCAAAACTTCTTCTGAAACTGATAGAATGCACTGGTCCTCTAACATCCAATGCTTGTCAGTTAAGATGAGAAACGTGTGAGCTTCGTGAATGATGTATTTCGTTTGAGTAGAAATGTCACTGCCCTTACCTGAAACGAAGTCTTGCTTGTAGGGAGACTCAGAGCCTGGGATTTAACTCCATTTCTGAAGGGAAACACACAGCATAGTATTCATCCATGGATCACACGGTGGTTAGAGCGAGAAGCACACTCTTGCTTTCTAGAGTCTCTAAGACAGCAGGAAATCTGAGTGTGCCCAGAACAATAGAACGGTGTTTCCTACACGTATGGACCATATCCAGTCCAAATCTGCTTCTGAAACTGATATAAAGCATTGACCCTCTCACATCCAATGCTTGTCAGTTAAGATGAGAAACGTGTGAGCTCTGTGAACGATGTAGTTCGTTTGAGCATAAAAGTGACTGTCCTTACCTGAAACGAAGTCTTGCTTGTAGGAAGACTCAGAGCCTGGGATTTAACTGCATTTCTAAAGGCAAACACACAGCATAGTTCTCATCCATGGATAACAGTCTGCTTTAGAGCGAGAATCACGCTCTTGCTTTCTAGAGTCTCTAAGACAGCAGGAAACGTGAGTGTGCTGAGAACAAAAGAACGGAGTTTCCTACACATACGGACTATATCTAGTCCAAATCTGCTTCTGAAACTGTTACAAAGCACTGACCCTCTAACATCCTATGCTTGTTAGTTAAGATGGGAAACGTGTGAGCTTCATGAACGATGTAGTTGTTTGAGCAGAAAAGTGAATGCCTTACCTGAATTGAAGTCTTGCTTGTCGGAAGACTCAGAGCCTGGGATTTAACTCCATTCCTGAAGTGAAACACACAGCAGTGTTCTCATCCATGGATGACACTCTGCTTTAGAACAAGAAGCACGCTCTTGCTTTCTAGAGTCTCTAAGACAGCAGGGAACATGAGTGTGCAGAGAAAAAAAGAACGGTGTTTCCTACACATAGGGACCATATCTAGTCCAACTCTGCTTCTGAAACTCATACAAAGCACTGGTCCTCTAACATCCAATGCTTGTCAGTTAAGATGGGAAACGTGTGAGCTTCATGAATGATGTAGTTCGTTTGATTAGAAAAGTGACTGCCCTAACCTGAATCGAAGTCTTGCTTGTAGGAAGACTCAGAGCCTGGGATTTAACTCCATTTCTGAAGTGAAACACAGCAGTGTAATCATCCATTGATCACACTCTGCTTTAGAACAAGAAGCATGCTCTTGCTTTCTAGAGTTTCTAAGACAGCAGGAAACGTGAGTGTGCTGAGAGCAAAAGAACGGTGTTTCCTACACATACGGACCATATCTAGTCCAACTCTGCTTCTTAATCTGATACAAAGCACTGGTCCTCTAACATCCAATGCTTGTCTGTTAAGATGAGAAATGTGTGATCTCAGTGAACGATGTAGTTCTTTTGAGCTGAAAAGTGACTGCCCTTACCTGAATTGAAGTCTTGCTTGTAGGAAGACTCAGAGCCTGGGATTTAACTCCATTTCTGAAGTAAAACACACAGCAGTGTAATCATCCATTGATCACACTCTGCTTTAGAACAAGAAGCACACTCTTGCTTTCTAGAGTCTCTAAGACAGCAGGAAACGTGAGTGTGCTGAGAACAAAAGAACGGTGTTTCCTACACATACGGACCATATCTAGTCCAACTGTGCTTCTGAAACTCATACAAAGCACTGGTCCTCTAACATCCAATGCTTGTCAGTTAAGATGGGAAACGTGTGAGCTTCATGAACGATGTAGTTCGTTTGAGCAGAAAAGTGACTGCCCTTACCTTAAACGATGTCTTGATTGTAGGAAGACTCAGAGCCTGGGATTTAACTCCATTTCTGAATTGAAACACACAGCAGTGTTCTCATCCATTGATCACACTCTGCTTTAGAACAAGAAGCACGCTCTTGCTTTCTAGAGTCTCTAAGACAGCAGGAAACGTGAGTGTGCTGAGAACAAAAGAACGGTGTTTCCTACACATACGGACCATATCTAGTCCAACTCTTCTTCTGAAACTGATACAAAGCACTGGTCCTCTAACATCCAATGCTTGTCAGTTAAGATGGGAAACGTGTGAGCTTCATGAACGATGTAGTTCGTTTGAGCAAAAAAGTGACTGCCCTTACCTTAAACGAAGTCTTGCTTGTAGGAAGACTCAGAGCCTGGGATTTAACTCCATTTCTGAAGTGAAACACACAGCAGTGTAATCATCCATTGATCACTCTCTGCTTTAGAACAAGAAGCACGCTCTTGCTTTTTAGAGTCTCTAAGACAGGAGGAAACGTGATTTTGCTGAGAACAAAAGAACGGAGTTTCCTACACATACAGACCATATTTAGTCCAACTCTGCTTCTTAAACTGATACAAAGCACTGGTACTCTAACATCCATTGCTTGTCTGTTAATATGAGAAACGTGTGAGCTCCGTGAACGATGTAGTTCATTTGAGTTGAAAAGTGACTGCCCTTATCTGAAACGAAGTCTTGCTTGTAGGAAGACACAGAGCCTGGGATTTAACTCCATTTCTGAAGGGAAACACACAGCATAGTTCTCATCCATTCAACACACTCTGCTTTAGAGCGAGAAGCACGCTCTTGCTTTCTAAAGTCTCTAAGACAGCAGGAAACGTGAGTGTGCTGAGAACAAAAGAACCATGGTTCCTACACATACAGACCATATCTAGTCCAACTCTGCTTCTGAAACTGATACGAAGCACTGGTCCTCTAACATCCAATGTTTGTCAGTTAAGATGAGAAACGTGTGAGCTTTGTGAATGATGTAGTTCCTTTGAACTGAAAAGTGACTGCCCATACCTGAAACAAAGTCTTGCTTGTAGTAAGACACAGAGCCTGGGATTACCTCCATTTCTTAAGAGAAACACACAGCACAGTTCTCATCCATGGATCACACTCTGTTTTAGAGCCAGAAGCACGCTCTTGCTTTTATAGTCTCTAATATAGCAGGTAATCTGAGTGTGCCCAGAACTAAAGAACGGTGTTTCCTACATATACAGACCATAAGTAGTCCAAATCTGCTTCTGAAACTGATACAAAGCACTGACCCTCTAACATCCAATGCTTGTCAGTTAAGATGAGAAACGTGTGATCTTCGTGAACGATGTAGTTCGTTTGAGCAGAAAAGTGACTGCCCTTACCTGAATCGAAGTCTTGCTTGTAGGAAGACTCAGAGCCTGGGATTTAACTCCATTCCTGAAGTGAAACACAGCAGTGTAATCATCCATTGATCACACTCTGCATTAGAACAAGAAGCATGCTCTTGCTTTCTAGCGTCTCTAAGACAGCAGGAAACGTGGGTGTGCTGAGAGCAAAAGAACGGTGTTTCCTACACATACAGACCATCTCTAGTCCAACTCTGCTTCTTAAACTGATACAAAGCACTGGTCCTCTAACATCCAATGCTTGTCTGTTAAGGTGAGAAACTTGTGAGCTTAGTGAACGATGTATTTCATTTCAGCTGAAAAGTGACTGCCCTTACCTGAAACGAAGTATTGCTTGTCGGAAGACTCAGAGCCTGGGATTTAACTCCATTTCTGAAGTAAAACACACAGCAGTGTAATCATCCATTGATCACACTCTGCTTTAGAACAAGAAGCACACTCTTGCTTTCTAGAGTCTCTAAGACAGCAGGAAACGTGAGTGTGCAGAGAACAAAAGAACGGTGTTTCCTACACATACGGACCATATCTAGTCCAACTCTGCTTCTGAAACTCATACAAAGCACTGGTCCTCTAACATCCAATGCTTGTCAGTTAAGATGGGAAACGTGTGAGCTTCATGAACGATGTAGTTCGTTTGAGCAGAAAAGTGACTGCCCTTACCTTAAACGAGGTCTTGATTGTAGGAAGACTCAGAGCCTGGGATTTAACTCCATTTCTGAATTGAAACACACAGCAGTGTTCTCATCCATTGATCACACTCTGCTTTAGAACAAGAAGCACGTTCTTGCTTTCTAGAGTCTCTAAGACAGCAGGAAACGTGAGTGTGCTGAGAACAAAAGAACGGTGTTTCCTACACATAAGGACCATATCTAGTCCAACTCTGCTTCTGAAACTGATACAAAGCACTGGTCCTCTTACATCCAATGTTTGTCAGTTAAGATGAGAAACGTGTGAGCTTTGTGAATGATGTAGTTCCTTTGAACTGAAAAGTGACTGCCCTTACCTGAAACGAAGTCTTGCTTGTAGGAAGATACAGAGCCTGGGATTTAACTCCATTTCTGAAGGGAAACACACAGCATAGTTCTCATCCATGGATCACACTCTGTTTTAGAGCCAGAAGCACGCTCTTGCTTTTATAGTCTCTAATATAGCAGGTAATCTGAGTGTGCCCAGAACTAAGGAACGGTGTTTCCTACATATACAGACCATAAGTAGTCCAACTCTGCGTCTGAATCTCATACAAAGCACTGGTCCTCTAACATCCAATGCTTGTCAGTTAAGATGGGAAAGGTGTGAGCTTCATGAACAATGTAGTTCGTTTGAGCAGAAAAGTGAGTGCTCTTACCCTAAACGAAGTCTTGCTTGTAGGAAGACTCAGAGCCTGGGATTTAACTCCATTTCTGAAGTGAAACACACAGCAGTGTTCTCATCCATGGATGACACTCTGCTTTAGATCAAGAAGCACACTCTTGCTTTCTAGAGTCTCTAAGACAGCAGGAAACGTGAGTGTGCTGAGAACAAAAGAACGGTGTTTCCTACACATACGGACCATATCTAGTCCAACTCTGCTACTGAAACTGATACAAAGCACTGACAAACTAACATCCAAAGATTGTCAGTTAAGATGGGAAACGTGTGAGCTTCATGAACGATGTAGTTCGTTTGAGCAGAAAAGTGACTGCCCTTACCTGAATTGAAGTCTTGCTTGTAGGAAGACTCAGAGCCTGGGAATTAACTCCATTTCTGAAGTAAAACACACAGCAGTGTAATCATCCATTGATCACACTCTGCTTTAGAACAAGAAGCACACTCTTGCTTTCTAGAGTCTCTAAGACAGCAGGAAACGTGATATTGCTGAGTACAAAAGAACGGTGTTTCCTACACATACGGACATTATATAGTCCAACTCTGCTTCTGAAACTGATACAAAGCAATGGTCCTCTAACATCCAATGCTTGTCTGTTAAGGTGAGAAACGTGTGAGCTTCTGGAACGATGTAGTTCGTTTGAGCTGAAAAGTGACTGCCCTTACCTGAAACGAAGTCTTGCTTGTAGGAAGACTCAGAGCCTGGAATTTAACTCTATTTCTGAAGTGAAACACACAGCGCAGTGCTCATCCATGGATTACACTCTGCTTTAGAGCAAGAAGCACACTCTTGCTTTCTAGAATCTCTAAGACAGCAGGAAATCTGAGTGTGCCCAGAACAAAAGATAGGGGTTTCCTACACATATGGACCATATCCAGTCCAAATCTGCTTCTGAAACTGATACAAAGCACTGGTCCTCTAACATCCAATGCTAGTCAGTTATGATGAGAAACGTGTGAGCTTTGTGAATGATGTAGTTCCTTTGAACTGAAAAGTGACTGCCCTTACCTGAAAAGATCTTGCTTGTAGTAAGACCCAGAGCCTGGGATTTAACTCCACTTCTTAAGAGAAACACACAGCAAAGTTCTCAACCATGGATCACACTCTGCTTTAGAGCGAGAAGCACGCTCTTGCTATTAGAGTCTCTAATATAGCAGGAAATATGAGTGTGCCCAGAACAAAAGAACAGTGTTTCCTACATATACGGACCATATGTAGTGCAAATCTTCTTCTGAAACTGATAGAATGCACTGGTCCTCTAACATCCAAAGCTTGTCAGTTAAGATGAGAAATGTGTGAGCTTTGTGAATGATGTAGTTCCTTTGAACTGAAAAGTGACTGCCCTTACCTGAAACGAAGTCTTGCTTGTAGTAAGACAAAGAGCCTGTGATTTAACAACATTTCTGAAAGCAAAAACACAGCATAGTTCTCATCCATGGATCACACTCTGCTTTAGAGCAAATAGCTCGCTCTTGCTTTCTAGATTCTCTAATACAGCAGGAAATCTGAGTGTGCCCAGAACAAAAGAACGGTGTTTCCTATACATACGGACCATATCTAGTCCAACTCTTCTTCTGAAACTGATACAAAGCACTGGTCCTTTAACATCCAATGCTTGTCAGTTAAGATGAGAAACGTGTGAGCTTCGTGAACGATGTAGTTCATTTGAGCAGAAAATTGCCTGCCCTTACCTGAATTGAAGTCTTGCTTGTAGGAATACTGGGAGCCTGGGATTTAACTCCATTTCTGAAGTAAAACACACAGCAGTGTAATCATCCATTGATCACACTCTGCTTTAGAACAAGAAGCACGCTCTTGCTTTCTAGACTCTCTAAGACAGCAGGAAACGTGAGTTTGCTGAGAACAAAAGAACGGTGTTTCCTACACATACGGACATTATATAGTCAAACTCTGCTTCTGAAACTGATAAAAAGCACTGGTCCTCTAAAATCTAATGCTTGTCTGTTAAGATGAGAAACGTGTGAGCTTCCTGAATGATGTAGTTCGTTTGAGCTGAAAAGTGACTGCCCTTACCTGAAACGAAGTATTGCCTGTAGGAAGACACAGAGCCTGGGATTTAACTCCACTTCTGAAGGGAAACACACAGCATAGTTCTCATCCATGGATCATAATCTGCTTTAGAGCGAGAAGTACGTTCTTGCTTTCTAGAGTCTCTAACACAGCAGGAAACGTGAGTGTGCTGAGAAAAAAAGAACGGTGTTTCCTACACATACGGACCATATCTAGTCCAACTCTGCGTCTGAATCTCATACAAAGCACTGGTCCTCTAACATCCAATGCTTGTCAGTTAAGATGGGAAAGGTGTGAGCTTCATGAACGATGTAGTTCGTTTGAGCAGAAAAGTGACTGAACTTACCTTAAACGAAGTCTTGCTTGTAGGAAGACTCAGAGCCTGGGATTTAACTCCATTTCTGAAGTGAAACACACAGCACTGTTCTCATCCATTGATGACACTCTGCTTTAGAACAAGAAGCACGCTATTGCTTTCTAGAGTCTCTAAGACAGCAGGAAACGTGAGTGTGCTGAGAACAAAAGAACGGTGATTCCTACACATACGGACCATATCTAGTCCAACTCTGCTTCTGAAACTGATACAAAGCACTGACCCTCTAACATCCATTGCTTGTCTGTTAATATGAGAAACGTGTGAGCTCCGTGAACGATGTAGTTCGTTTGAGTTGAAAAGTGACTGCCCTTATCTGAAACGAAGTCTTGCTTGTAGGAAGACACAGAGCCTGGGATTTAACTCCATTTCTGAAGGGAAACACACAGCATAGTTCTCATCCATTCAACACACTCTGCTTTAGAGCGAGAAGCACGCTCTTGCTTTCTAAAGTCTCTAAGAGAGCAGGAAACGTGACTGTGCTGAGAACAAAAGAACCATGGTTCCTACACATACAGACCATATCTAGTCCAACTCTGCTTCTGAAACTGATACGAAGCACTGGTCCTCTAACATCCAATGTTTGTCAGTTAAGATGAGAAACGTGTGAGCTTTGTGAATGATGTAGTTCCTTTGAACTGAAAAGTGGCTGCCCTTACCTGAAACAAAGTCTTGCTTGTAGTAAGACACGGAGCCTGGGATTACCTCCATTTCTTAAGAGAAACACACAGCATAGTTCTCATCCATGGATCACACTCTGTTTTAGAGCCAGAAGCACGCTCTTGCTTTTATAGTCTCTAATATAGCAGGTAATCTGAGTGTGCCCAGAAGTAAAGAACGGTGTTTCCTACATATACAGACCATAAGTAGTCCAAATCTGCTTCTGAAACTGATACAAAGCACTGACCCTCTAACATCCAATGCTTGTCAGTTAAGATGAGAAACGTGTGATCTTCGTGAACGATGTAGTTCGTTTGAGCAGAAAAGTGACTGCCCTTACCTGAATCGAAGTCTTGCTTGTAGGAAGACTCAGAGCCTGGGATTTAACTCCATTCCTGAAGTGAAACACAGCAGTGTAATCATCCATTGATCACACTCTGCATTAGAACAAGAAGCATGCTCTTGCTTTCTAGCGTCTCTAAGACAGCAGGAAACGTGGGTGTGCTGAGAGCAAAAGAACGGTGTTTCCTACACATACAGACCATCTCTAGTCCAACTCTGCTTCTTAAACTGATACAAAGCACTGGTCCTCTAACATCCAATGCTTGTCTGTTAAGGTGAGAAACTTGTGAGGTTAGTGAACGATGTAATTCTTTTCAGCTGAAAAGTGACTGCCCTTACCTGAAACGAAGTCTTGCTTGTAGGAAGACTCAGAGCCTGGGATTTAACTCCATTTCTGAAGGGAAACACACAGCAGTGTTCTCATCCATTGATCACACTCCGTTTTAGAACAAGAAGCACGCTCTTGCTTTTTAGAGTCTCTAAGACAGGAGGAAACGTGATTTTGCTGAGAACAAAAGAACAGAGTTTCCTACACATACGGACCATATCTAGTCCAACTCTGCTTCTTAAACTGATACAAAGCACTGGTCCTCTAACATCCAATGCTTGTGTTTTAATATGAGAAACGTGTGAGCTCCGTGAACGATGTAGTTCGTTTGAGCTGAAAAGTGACTGCCCTTACCTGAAACGAAGACTTGCTTATAGGAAGACACAGAGCCTTGGATTTAACTCCATTTCTGAAGGGAAACACACATCATAGTATTCATCCATGGATCACACTCTGTTTTAGAGCGAGAAGCACGCTCTTGCTTTCTTGAGTCTCTAAGACAGCAGGAAATCTGAGTGTGCCCAGAACAATAGAACGGTGTTTCCTACACATATGGACCATATCCAGTCCAAATCTGCTTCTGAAACTGATACAAAGCACTGGTCCTCTAACATCCAATGTTTGGCAGTTAAGATGAGAAACGTGTGAGCTTTGTGAATGATGTAGTTCCTTTGAACTGACAAGTGACTGCCCTTACCTGAAACAAAGTCTTGCTTGTAGTAAGACACAGAGATTGGGATTTAACTCCATTTCTGAATGGAAACACGCAGCATAGTTCTCATCCATGGATCACACTCTGTTTTAGAGCGAGAAGCACGCTCTTGCTTTTAGAGTCTCTAATATAGCAGGAAATCTGAGTGTGCCCAGAAAAAAGAACGGTGTTGCCTACATATACGGACCATATGTAGTCCAAATCTGCTACTGAAACTGATACAAAGCACTGGTCCTCTAACATCCAATGTTTGGCAGTTAAGATGAGAAACGTGTGAGCTTTGTGAATGATGTAGTTCCTTTGAACTGACAAGTGACTGCCCTTACCTGAAACAAAGTCTTGCTTGTAGTAAGACACAGAGATTGGGATTTAACTCCATTTCTGAAGGGAAACACGCAGCATAGTTCTCATCCATGGATCACACTCTGTTTTAGAGCGAAAGCACGCTCTTGCTTTTAGAGTCTCTAATATAGCAGGAAATCTGAGTGTGCCCAGAAAAAAGAACGGTGTTGCCTACATATACGGACCATATGTAGTCCAAATCTGCTTCTGAAACTGATACAATGCACTGGTCCTCTAACATCCAATGCTTGTCAGTTAAGATGAGAATCGTGTGATCTTCGTTAATGATGTAGTTCGTTTGAGCAGAAAAGTGACTGCCTTTACCTGAAATGAAGTATTGCTTGTCGGAAGACTCAGAGCCTGGGATTTAACTCCATTCCTGAAGTGAAACACACAGCAGTGTTCTCATCCATGGATGACACTCTGCTTTAGAACAAGAAGCACGCTCTTGCTTTCTAGAGTCTCTAAGACAGCAGGGAACATGAGTGTGCAGAGAAAAAAAGAACGGTGTTTCCTACACATAGGGACCATATCTAGTCCAACTCTGCTTCTGAAACTCATACAAAGCACTGGTCCTCTAACATCCAATGCTTGTCAGTTAAGATGGGAAACGTGTGAGCTTCATGAACGATGTAGTTCGTTTGAGGAGAAAAGTGACTGCCCTTACCTGAATCGAAGTCTTGCTTGTAGGAAGACTCAGAGCCTGGGATTTAACTCCATTTCTGAAGTGAAACACAGCAGTGTAATCATCCATTGATCACACTCTGCTTTAGAACAAGAAGCATGCTCTTGCTTTCTAGAGTCTCTAAGACAGCAGGAAACGTGAGTGTGCTGAGAGCAAAAGAACGGTGTTTCCTACACATACGGACCATATCTAGTCCAACTCTGCTTCTTAATCTGATACAAAGCACTGGTCCTCTAACATCCAATGCTTGTCTGTTAAGATGAGAAATGTGTGAGCTCAGTGAACGATGTAGTTCTTTTGAGCTGAAAAGTGACTGCCCTTACCTGAATTGAAGTCTTGCTTGTAGGAAGACTCAGAGCCTGGGATTTAACTCCATTTCTGAAGTAAAACACACAGCAGTGTAATCATCCATTGATCACACTCTGCTTTAGAACAAGAAGCACACTCTTGCTTTCTAGAGTCTCTAAGACAGCAGGAAACGTGAGTGTGCTGAGAACAAAAGAACGGTGTTTCCTGCACATACGGACCATATCTAGTCCAACTCTGCTTCTGAAACTGATACAAAGCACTGGTCCTCTAACATCCAATGCTTGTCAGTTAAGATGGGAAACGTGTGAGCTTCATGAACGATGTAGTTCGTTTGAGCAGAAAAGTGACTGCCCTTACCTTAAACGAGGTCTTGATTGTAGGAAGACTCAGAGCCTGGGATTTAACTCCATTTCTGAATTGAAACACACAGCAGTGTTCTCGTCCATTGATCACACTCTGCTTTAGAACAAGAAGCACGTTCTTGCTTTCTAGAGTCTCTAAGACAGCAGGAAACGTGAGTGTGCTGAGAACAAAAGAACGGTGTTTCCTACACATAAGGACCATATCTAGTCCAACTCTGCTTCTGAAACTGATACAAAGCACTGGTCCTCTAACATCCAATGTTTGGCAGTTAAGATGAGAAACGTGTGAGCTTTGTGAATGATGTAGTTCCTTTGAACTGAAAAGTGACTGCCCTTACCTGAAACGAAGTCTTGCTTGTAGGAAGACACAGAGATTGGGATTTAACTCCATTTCTGAATGGAAACACGCAGCATAGTTCTCATCCATGGATCACACTCTGTTTTAGAGCGAGAAGCACGCTCTTGCTTTTAGAGTCTCTAATATAGCAGGAAATCTGAGTGTGCCCAGAAAAAAGAACGGTGTTGCCTACATATACGGACCATATGTAGTCCAAATCTGCTTCTGAAACTGATACAAAGCACTGGTCCTCTAACATCCAATGTTTGTCAGTTAAGATGAGAAACGTGTGAGCTTTGTGAATGATGTAGTTCCTTTGAACTGACAAGTGACTGCCCTTACCTGAAACAAAGTCTTGCTTGTAGTAAGACACAGAGATTGGGATTTAACTCCATTTCTGAAGGGAAACACGCAGCATAGTTCTCATCCATGGATCACACTCTGTTTTAGAGCGAGAAGCACGCTCTTGCTTTTAGAGTCTCTAATATAGCAGGAAATCTGAGTGTGCCCAGAAAAAAGAACGGTGTTGCCTACATATACGGACCATATGTAGTCCAAATCTGCTTCTGAAACTGATACAATGCACTGGTCCTCTAACATCCAATGCTTGTCAGTTAAGATGAG